>VZDJ01007755.1:45960935-46008856 GCA_008694505.1 Cyanoderma ruficeps
AAAACAAAAACAAAAACAAAAACAAAAATAAAGAAAAAAATTGTGTGCTTGTACACATAATATTATGAAATTTTGAATTACAAAATACAGCTGCCTTCCAAAATTACAAAGAACTAATTCTTGTCTTTGGTTAGCTGATGATGTGAGAAGATCCGTTCCTTTTTTATGTCCTTCTAAAGACTTTTCTTAGTTCAAATAAACTCTTAAGAAATATTTTAATGTTTTATTTAGGGAATGCATATGTACATGTAGCATACATACACTTATTTTATGTACATATACATATGTACATAATCTTTCTAATAGAAGAGAAAATGTTGAACTCAACTGCTTGATGTGGGATAAATTCCTGAATGAGAAGATTATTTCACAAAGGAGAAAAATCTCATAATTTTCAAATTGTAATCTTCTCTTCAGTTTCATCCTGAAGGTTTGTGCCTTAAGATTCGATAAGACATGAAAATGTTAAAGTATTTTAAATTTCAGTTATTTCTTTAAAAAAAATTGATTGTTTCCCATAAATATTACAAAACAATTTCCCTTTTACTCTTTCACTAAGTATTCCTCTATTCCTCATTACAATTTTTCCAGCCCCCCCCCTTTTTTTTTTTNTTTTTTTTAAGTTTAGACTGTGAAAAGTGCTAGCTCATGCCTTTTCTGCATGCCTGGGAAAGAAAAGCAAACTTCATCTAGGTCAATATAAATTTTATGAACAGTGGAGAATGACCTGGAAGATAAGAGCGACTGTTAACATGCATTACCTCCGATAATTTACTGCCACCACCTCATCTTTCAGCTCTATGGAGCAATGGTGTCTCCTAGTGGACTAGTAGCTGCAAACCGCAGGTAGCAATACACAGAAAATATTCAACTCCATTTTGGTTGGTAATTGCAAAGGTATTATCCTAATAAAGCTAAGATTTGTGTAATTTTGTTTCTGTTGGAAGTGGTTTTATTGAAAATTCATTCAAATACTTCGTATACCTGGATTTACATACTTTGGAAATAAATAGCTTCTTTTGGATAAAAAAATATTAATAACAGCAAATTTTGTGCTCGAAGTCTTACTTCTCTTTGATTATGGTTTAAATTATCTTTCCTTCCCTCGCCAATGATGTATTGACTAGAATAATTCAAAACAAAATAAAGCAAAACAACAACAACAACAACAACAACAAAAGAAGAAGAAATTTAGTTGTGCTGAGTCTTCAAACATTTTTATGTGCCTTGCTTGCAGTCAATGGGAAATCTCAGCCTCTTGTGCAAAACAGTGATTTATAAATCATTCTAATTCCTTCCATTGCATTTTCTCTTCTGCACACAAAACGGAAGAGAGTAAATGTCTCCCTATCTTCAAATTCAATTTGAGACATTTTACTTGATGAAATGTATATTTGCATAAACATTTCTCACTAGGGATGGCATCTAAACTTGCACTGTAGAACTTGACAGCAGAGCTTATAATCTTAAATTCTACTTATTGATCTAGAGCTCCTGTGTACTAAGCAATTTCCTATTCATATTTAGCTTAAATTTTAAACAAAATAAGGTCCGAAGCCTTGTATACAAAGATACATGAAAATACTGAAGACCAGATTTGTTACTTGTCAATATGTCTGACAAGCAGAGTTGAATTAATTTAGACATTTCTTTCATAGCAAGGTTACAGAGTGAAATGAGGTTTTATTTAGGAACAAATTATTTTGTTATATTAGAAGAATATAATAGAATACTCGAATGCATGTATAAAAGTTGAGTAAAATATTAAGCTGGTAAGACTCTGGTCTCTGTGAAAAATCTCATACCAAACAGGTAGAAAAAGAGTTGCTCCTTCAGAAATACAGATAAACACATCAATTGCCATCAACATTGATTGACATCAATAGTTTAGGAAAGACGTATTTAGAGAACTGAACTAATTTTGGAGGACTTTTTATGTTCCCTTCTCTTTCTCCCTTTTTTTTTTTTAGTGACTAAATACACCTATAACTTTGTGAGGCCCAGTTCTCTCACTGCAAGTAGATAGGGACATACTTACACAAAAGCCTTAAAGTGGACAGAGAATGACATGAAACCAAGTATTATTCAGTTTAAATCAGGTTTGTCGAGTTGACATACTAGAAAGTATTGCCAAGGAATAGGGCTAAAATGCACTTCAGACTTGCTGAATATAATGAAAGGTGGCACTTGTATTTGTTCTAGGAAATGTTATGCACTTGAAGGGTTTTACTCTCAACAGGAAAAATTATATATTTTTAATTAAACTTCAATGGAATTGATACATGAACATTTAAATGCATCTTAGTGTTTTATATTTTTATGTTTTTCCTCACTAAAGCTACTGTTCCTACTACATCTAGGTTCACTGTGAGTTCCCATATATGACACTGCAGAAATTCATAAAATTTCTGAATAAATTGATGAACATACTGAGCTAATCATGAAGATTTGCATAAGCTACGTATTATATGGATGACATATTATCTTAGTCTTATTTAAATTTCAGACCCTGTAGTTTTTCAGTAGTTTGAAATATTTCTCTACTAAAATTCTGGTACATTTTGCACAGGAGGTCCACACAGAAAATTCAGATTTTGTAAAGCACAGATTTGGAGATGCTCAGGGCATGAGGTTTACTATTAATTCCATTTCTACCAGGGTTGTGATTATAGAAATACTCTGCTCTTGTTATTAAAGGCCTTGTATGATGCTTTACATCTTTCAAAAGTGAGGTGTTTTCCAACGAAGGAGGTATCAATATCTTCAGATTTCAGTTCTAACAAATTCTCCTCTAATATGTAAGCCTTCTAATATTTTTGGCTACACAGATCTGTAAATTTGCTTTAATCCTTACTTGTATGAGAGGTTATTCTCATGGGTGGAATAAAGATCCTGTAAGGTGACAAGATGCAGAATAACTGTGTCCAAGTTAACCTGTTTATACAGAAGACATTACTCAGTGTCTCTAATGCAATTTTTACAAAAGAATGAGTTACTGTAGTAAGACCCATTTAGCTGTTTTAACAGAATCAAGTGGAATTGTCAAGTCATTCTTATCTCTGTGTTTCAGCCATTAAAGGAATCTCAGATGTGGTTCTTGCTCTTCTATTTCTTCTCAGCAGAAGCTTTTACCATGAAGGCAATGCTGAGAACAGTTGGCTGGGTTTTCCTAACTACATCACTGCCTTTAGAATCATTCAAGACATTCAAAAAACATTACTAATTTACAGACAGTGTAAGCTAGATTGTCAGAAAATTTGTAAGAGAAAGCTTTTACTTGCACATAAGACTGGGCCATTTGTAATGTCACTGTTAAGAAAGCACTTGATAGTACTGAACAAGAGCTGCTGCACATACAGATATTCACTGTCATTCCATTTTTGGAAATTTTAGTTGCAAACAGACCAAGTATTTATGAGTAAAACTCACAAGGTTTAAGAGTCTGTATTTTGGGCATTTAAGTTACCAAACAGAACTATTGCATATAAGATAACCTTGTTTAAAATGTTACTAATTTGCAAAAATATCCAAAACAAACAAAACTCAAGTGGATGGATTTACCAGAAGTTTACTTATAAGCACGTACATAAAAACTGGGCTGTTTACTTCAATTTGGGAAAGTTAACAAAAGTTTCTAATTGATTGCCTTCTATCTTTAGCTGCATGCAGGACAGTTGAGCAAAACAAATGACACTTCCACTTAAATTTATCTGCAATGCAGAAGGTTGAGTGAGAATAAATGTAAATCAACAAGAATGGATATCTGTAGTTCCCAAAAGAGAAGCGAACAAAGGAGAAAAAGGAAGATGTTTGAAATTATGATGATTGTCTTAGGAGATACAAATGAGTTATACGAATTTTATCATTATTTCTAGCATTTGGCCCAAAAAAAATTCTTAATCAAAGCCCTAGAAACAAGTGCACTCACAGAACAAAAGTTATTATAGAATGAATTATAGTAATTGCTGATAGTGAACAGCTGCCATTTTAAGGATTTCATTTTCTCTTCAGTATATATGAAGTCCATCTTTCTAGTCCAGAAAAAAAAGACAATGGTAAGCTACTTGTAGATGGCTTTAGAGAAAACAAAGTGGCAATTTCTCATTTGATTCTTTTTTGCTGTGACATTGTGAATCTGAACTGTACTATCTATTACAGCTAATGCACCGGCCAGATTTTCAATAAAAAGTGCAACACTTTAGATAGTCTCTGTTTCTGAGACATCAATGTAAGTGACCAGTTTTCTTTGAAAAATATCTCACCACAAGCATTTTATTGAGAGGCTGCAGCATGTTCACACCTGACACTAAGCTGTTCTTTTGAAATAACTAGACTTATTGAATTCACCAATTTGATTCTTCTACCATAAGTCTGGAGCTTACAAATGCAAGCTGTCTTGTATCTGGTCAGACTGGAAAGGGGTAGAGTGTGTGTGTGATTCTACCAGATAAGATACCTGATATGAGAAACAGAGAATATATAATGATATCCAGGTTTGTCTATTACACCTCCTGCTCGGGTCAAGGGAAAATGCGAAGAGAAAACTGTTTCAACCCTGGGTTAGGGTACAACCCCTTCTATCTTGCAGCTTGCCCTGCACTGATTCACCACTGATCTGTATTAACAGACTCTGTGGTTATCACAGATCTGTGAGAGTTGATTTCATCTGAAAGGCTGATACGAATCTTTCTTAAGAAAAGGTGATTTGCAATTTTTCAATGGGTTTAATTGAATCCAAAATTCAATTTGTTCATTCTTTCTCCAACCTTTAAACAATCAATGGCTATACAATTTCAGCAATGACTCTTTAAAATTAGAATTATTGAAAAAGCTTACAAGTAGTGATAAACAGACTGAGGTGGTATCGATTGGCCAGTGGAAGGCATTGATTTGAACTGTAAACAGGTATTATGCTAGAAGAATTGCATTACAGCATGTCTTTTCGTCACTCTTATTCTGAGTCATCAGAAAACACATTCATGCCATTTATTTGGTTATGGTTTTCGTATGCCTTTAATTGCTTGAGGAGATTTATGGTTGAGGAAACAGAGAAGTCTGAAAAACATCATGTGAAATGGTTTTAAAGCACAAGTTTCACTCTTTTCTTATTTAAGAGATTGTGAATGTTTATGATTTACCAAACAAATATGCTTACCATATAAATGTATTTATACTGTGCTTGTAAATTAGTTTTCTCAGTTAAAAAAAAAAAAAGTTGTGTGCATTCTTTTCCATCTAGATATGTTCCATCCTTCCTTTAGCCAATAAAGAAATTTTTGCCCTGACATTTGTGAAAAGTAACAGGTACGTGTGCCAATTCACATGATTTGCATGCATATTATTTCAGAAGAATAAACTTGAAAATTGCTAGAAATCTTCAATTTTCCATCAGGAAAAATTGAATCATATTTGATTTAAACTACAATTAAATATATTGTTATTATATAAAATGACATATCAACATGAATAACTAAGGGATCAGAAGTAGAAAAACAATAATTAAGTAATAATTAATTAAACTCAAAGTATGGTACTCTACTCATCAATAGGCTTTTAATCCAAATGTGAAGACACGGAATGACTAGCAGCAGAAAATGGATTGATATATTCTCATTCTAACTTTAATTGGTAGGTAAACAACTAAATGGGGGAAAACAGGGTAAGTTACAGCAAGATTACTCATAAGAGTTAAAACCGAGTGGAGAATAAAAAAAGAATTAAAAGAGATAAAAGATGAACAAACAGCACATCTGCACAGGTTAGAGAAAATTCAGTAAAATTTAAGTTTTGTGAAAAGAAGATTGAAAGTTTCTGGCAGACAGGATCTTAGCCTCACATCTGCTACAGGAGCCTTGATTTTGGCTGTTGCTGTTCATCTCTCCTTTCATCAGCAGGGATCCATGTTGCTAATTCTATCCTTGCACTGTGTGCAAGTCTCTTATCTATGTCAGTGGAAATGTCAAGCATGAAATGTGTTTAGTAATGAAACGGATTTGTACCAAGAGGAAAATTTTGCGTCAGTTTTGTCTTCAGGCTTACCACAGATCTGACCTTAGAAAAGCATACGCAAATCTGAGTACTTGGAACAAAGCTTGAGTCACATCTTTTAAGGAGCTGATAGCCACCTCTTACTGACTGTATACCCACCAGTTCTAGTGAATTCAGTGCAATGACACCCACTGGACACATTTCTGAGAGGTAGTTTAAGCCCTGACAGTCTGTCACTATGTGTCACTTTCGTAGATATAGGGTCTAAAACAGTTAAAAGGAATCGTAGTTCTATTTTTTACTGGTCTCAGTAGGAGCTGAAAACTGCAAAATCCAGAAATGGGATGTAAATATCTAAACGACAGCTGGTGGTTTTGAGAAATGAGGTTACTTATTCAACTTACATAAAATCTAATGATGAAAAATCTGTTTAAATATAAGACCAAAGTTTAGGAAAACTGTATTTATAACCCCTGGCAGCTCTATATTTTTCTTTCTTTATACATCCATTTTTAAAAGATCCTAGGGTTTTTTACTTTTATTCCCATTTTGTTCTTGCTGTACACCACTGTAATGCAGCACAAGTTCATAATTTATCTGCAATTTTCCATGTGTCCACTGTAAGAAATTCTCTTCTATTTTTTTCTCTTCTATGTTTGAAAAACAGAATGATTTGTCTTTCATAAGTTTTCTTCACCTGCATTTATGAAAAGTGTAGTGAAGAATTCGTCTTTTGCTGAAGTCATTAAGGAACATAACAGATGCCAAGTTTTAAAGCTTGTACTCACCTCAACATGATATGGAAGGGACCGAAGTGTCAAACGAAAATGTTTTTAATTTGGTGTGCAGATATGACTTGTTTCATAAGGATTCAAAACTTCATGTCAGGTTCAAACAAAACTATTTCCAGTAAGACCTAAAAATACTTGAGTGTAAGCTTTGTTGATTTTCTGCTTCTATTGCCCATTCACACACATTCCACACAAACATACAAAAGGGTAAGGACAGTAGGCAGTACGAAGGTCATGATTATTATTTTTTTAACAGATATTTCTGTACTTCTAATTTGAGACCATCCTTACACAAAAGAAGGATGTATTCCTTCAAAATCCAAGATGGGAGAGCAATGCATGCTGAACAATAACACTGCCTGCTCTGGTGGGTTCTGGGAATGGTTGGACAAACTGGTGAGATATAAGCTTCCTCTCTTTTATAAACACAAAGAGCTCATTCTAGAAACCGGAAGCCACAAAAACTTGAGGATAGAA
Source organism: Cyanoderma ruficeps (assembly GCA_008694505.1). Classification (NCBI taxonomy): domain Eukaryota; kingdom Metazoa; phylum Chordata; class Aves; order Passeriformes; family Timaliidae; genus Cyanoderma; species Cyanoderma ruficeps. The sequence continues at coordinate 45,968,192 of VZDJ01007755.1, forward strand.
ACTAAAAAGTACCAGGTATCTCAAAAAAGAGACAAGATGTATCTTAGATGAGTGATTGTGGTTCAGAAGCTGCTAAAAATATCTCTCTGAGAGCATCTGAAAGGCATGGATCTGGCTGGCCTGCAGGCAGCTGCTGGGCTATGGCACATGGCGCATGCTGGCCCCTTTAATATTTACTGCCAAAATGCATCTGAGTCTCAAAATTTACCTGAATAATGTAAAAAAAATATATTTTTTCATCTGAACTCTTACTTTGTAAATGCTTTTATTAGTATTCAGAGCACGTACTTTAATGCTGTCCTGTTTCAAAAGCTCAAGTCATTCAGTCAAGGTGTAGAAGCTACACTTGATGGTCTGGGTAATCAATAATACAGGACTCTTAAGCCTAAACAGATTTACAGCTGAAATGGAAACCAAATTTTAATCCTGTACATATTATGCAGAGAGAAGTTTGAATTTCAGATACAAAATCTACTGTTACCTTCTTTATGTTTGTTGAAATGCTACCTGACATTACTGTTTGATCTATTTTATGACTGCAGTTTTGTCATGGGAACCCTGCTGTTTCCTTTTTTTTTTATTTCTTTTGTTAGAATCCAGTGTTTATTTAAATCAAAATGTTGATATTTATTTCATTTGGATACCTACATCCCTAGAGATTTCATCTGCATTAGTAGTCTTTTTTCTCTTAAGCAATACAGATGCAAACAGCAAGAGATACACTCTTCTATTGCCAGAACATCCAAATGCCAACTGCATAGGAACAGATGTAGTGCTCTATTCTGCAAATCGCTCAAAATAAATGGCTCTGGAAGGTGTAATGTGACCCTTTATAGCAATGGTATATTAAGTGTGAAATGGAAAGATGTAATCAAGAAAACCATAAAAAATTGATTACTGCTTATGCAATTCAGATCATAAAGCCAAGGTACTAACTCAGACTGTAGAGACTGTCATATTACTGAATGCAGACAAATTTACCTGCTGTCCAAATGCAAAAAAACTGTAGCTTAAAGATAGTCAGGAGCGTAGATTAACAGTTTCTATGTGATTTTGTAACACACTGAGATGTATGGAAAGTATCAAATAAATTGATATTAACACAATTTAGTAACAGGAATGCAAATTTATTAAAATTTCAAGTCATTAAATAAATCTTTTAGAGATTAGCAAAGCTTGTTATAGAATGCCAGTTTTTTAAAATTTCTTTCAATAAATGTTCCATAGGTTCAGAACATATCCACAGTACAGCAAACCACAATATGGAGGAAGTTCCCTTCTTCATCCCTCACTCGACATCTATATTACACAGTGGGGTGACAATAACTCCTGAGTTACACTCTACAGATTGTTACACATTCCAGGGCACTGGTCCCATAACTAGGAGTAGGCTGTGGAAGTAATTCAGCTCTGAAACTTGGCCTGTGTGGACTAAAGAGCTCACACAGGTTCACGTGAACATTTGTGGGTCACATGGCACAAATGTCCTTGTCTGCAGTGTGAATTCAGAGCGGTCAAGGACAAGACTGAATGGATTATTTTCAGCCTAAGTGAGGTATAAGCCATATCTTGGTTCAGACTGAAATGCCTGAGGCTTTATGTTAATTGATTGAAACTGTGACTGGCTTTGGAAAGAAGAATTAATCTCCCTTCAGCCCTAACAAATGTCTTTATTACTGGGGAGTGCTTTCTATTTTTGTAGAGATCGCAGATTTAAACAGGAACAACAAAACTCAAGCTGATCTACCACTCTAAAGAAGTATATAACCACCACTCTGAAGAAATATGTAACAATGCTAATGTAGTACCCCAGTTTTTGAGAAGTCTTTCATCTTCTCGGTTGATTTTCCAGCCACTTTGGTGTTGTTGCCAGTGCCCTGAGGACACAAACAGGTCATAATAACCCAGCCCAGCCTCATTTGGGACCACCACACACACCCTCTACCAGTGAGCCCAGGAACCTTCAGAGCAGCCCTGGGCCTCCAGCCTTTCCCTGGCTGAACTGCAGGTGTGCCTGCTTCCAACTGGCTCTATGGCTCTACTTCTTGGCATGACCTTGGATCTCTACTATTAGCAGCCTGACTCCAGCCCTGTTTTCTGCTTGGATCTCACTGACTTGTGTAGTCCTACCTCTTGGTCCCCTCTGATCTTGCTCCTGACTGGCCCCTCCTAGATTGACCCCAGCCCTGGTTTTTTGCTTGCTATGCTCTTGATTCCCTTCAGTACCTGTACCTGACTGCCTTACATGATTAGGGACATCACGCATTGGTGAGGGGTGATGTCTTTGTCTGGTCACCTTTATCTCCTGTCTCATCCTCCATCTGGGACAGTCCAACCCTTTCTGCTCTCTGGATACTGTAGGAGGTGGGGACACAACTACTCTGTCTTTGTCAGGAGTGAATGAGGTACGTGGTGTGACCAGAAAAGGGCCGGAAGATGTAGGTAGAAGAGTTTTATCAGGCTGAGGAATGGGGTGCTGAGTGCCCAGATCCACCAGTGTGGTGGCAGTTCTGTTCTGTGTGCTGACAAACATGCCCCGTCAAGGAGATAACAAATGGATTTCTCACAGGAAAGCTCTCTTTAGAGATGACACTTGGCATGCTCTTAATTCTCCCAAGTCCCCTTGGGGATCAGTGTATCCACAGGGCTCACACCAGCAGCAATTATGCAGTGTGGAGTCTATTTCTTAGCATGTTTCTGTTATGACATCAGTCATTTCACTAGAGCACCTATATCAGTCTTTGGTGGGGTTTTTTTGTATTTTTACTACTTCTTTCTAAACTGTAATTTTGGGGTAGCCATAAATGCTGGCACCCAACACTTTGTCTCTGACTGCCAACCATCTGCATATCCTACCTTGCAGGCAGACTGCCACAATTTGCTTGGCAACAAACAACAGCAGACAAGAGCATCGACATCTCCCCTACACATGGGATGGTCTGGAGGGACTGGAGACTGCTGGCAGATCAGAGAGAAAAATTGCTGTTGTGGGCAGAGTCAGACTATTCTTTCTGACATTCCCAGGAAGTAAATACCTTTGACTTAATTTTAACGTAAGTAACAAACACAAAAAAACTCCTTACATTTCTTTTGCAGTCTTGCTACCTTAAGCACTAAAACCAAACATGAGGTAGTTTAATCCCAAGTCACTGGAAAAAAAAAATCTCCTCCTAGAATAATTTCAAAATAATTTTTATGCTCAGTTTCATGGATGAGATATTTCACTGTGATTATTTCCATCTTAATGGCTTAATCAAACTATTTTTAAGGTTTATGTCATTTTTTATTTGTCTGAACTACTTACTGAGTACAAAATATCTGTGCAATTCATTATTCCTTTTATAGTCTTGGAAAAGATGGGTATCAGGTATGGTTGGGGGTTTTTTTAGGACAGTTCTTTGCTGGAAAATGAACAGTGTTTTTGAATTCTAGATATAGGATTTAAACTTCTAAGTCTTTTTTGTTCTTTTATTGCTTTGTCCTCCAATAACAGACCATTTTGTATGTGTGTATCTCTCTCTCTCTCTCTATATATATATATCTGTACAGAAACAACCTTCCAAGATCACAGGAAATTATTTTAGCAATATCTCAGAAGGTGGCCTCAAACAGCAATTTTTATTACTGCAAGGGATGCTATAAAAGAGATTTTTGCTTGTGTCTGTCCCCACATTGAATTCAGACCCTTCTCTGTCAGGGACAATGATATTATTACTTCTTTATCCTCTAAGCTACTCCTCACTGGTTCCTTCCTATCTCATAAGGATACATAAGACTTTGAAAGAGAATCTTCTAACAAAATTTAATGGTAAATCTGCCATTTTTTTAATGAGATCAAGTTCACTGTATTATAAAGAATGCAAAAGGTACACCATTATTTTTTGTTCTGAAAGACATGTACAACACAAATAAGCTCAGGATTAATTGTGCTAAATTATATACCTGTCCTAGTGGAGATTTTTCACAGAGGTAAAACTGGGCATATAGATAACAAGTCTGTTGAGACCTGGTGGAGGGAGAAAAAGAGTAGTGCTGTCTTTGTTTGGGAAACTGCAGGTTAAAAATCTTGATCCAGTAAAGTATTTTAGTACTTTAGGCTTATCTTTAAGCAATTTGCTTCATTGTCTGTGTTATTGTTAAGAAAAAATTCATGGCTAAGTCTGGGAATACATTTCCAAATCTATGAAACAAATGGCTTTATCACAGTCTCACAGGAAGCCTGCAGCAGCCTTAGGAAATGGATTACTGCCTCCTTATTATGAATCCAATGCCATGACCTTAAATTAATTTCTTTTATGGCTGTTTGGATTGGAAAATGTTGGTCTCTGTACGTGCATTCTGGCTTCTTAGCTCTATTCTGATGGCAGGATTACAGATTCTACCAGACAGGTCTATTTTTCTTTTTGTCTGTACTGTCCTTCAGCATTTGTACCAGAGTCAGTTTATTTTCTGTTTCTGACTGAGGGCAAATGATTTTACTAATCAGATAAAATAGATCTCAAGTAAACATAATGGACTCTTTCAAGTCTATTGAGACACAACAGAAGAACCTAGGAACAATAAGAAGATCATCTTTGCTAACAAATAGTCTGATGTGCTAGTGAATAGGGAGGAAATTCATGTTAAATTGTATCTGAGGTTGATCTGGCTGTACAAAGGTATCTTAATGATGCCATTGAACCATCATTGCAGTTTGCTAAATAAAACTGTGGGGGTCTGGGGGTTGTGTTTGAGGATTTTACAATTTGAAAATGAAAGGCGGGAGATGAATTTAAAAAAGTAATCTGTGCTGAGAAAGAAACAGAGTTACCCCTAGTGAGCATAATCAGGGGGAGACGTATTTACCTCATGCTACAGGTGGCAGAAATTAGTGGGTTAGTGTAAGTTAACCAAGCACTTCACTGGAGAAGTTAATTTCTTCCTCCAGAATGATCATATCACTTATTCTAGCAATGTAAAGACCCCACCTGAAGAACACACTTTCAAAAAACAAAAGGGCACTTTCTAATATTACCACAAGCTATCCTATTCCTATTTTAACTTTGCTGCAGTTTGGAACTGATTCATTTTGGAGATAAGGGGGTAACATATCACATTGCTGTTTAGAGTGAGGTTTACTGTATAAACCTCACATATAAATAAATACAATGAGAAATATACTGGAAATTATGAGTACAGGTTCAGTTTCAGACTTAAAATCACTCTTTCAAAATGTTTATATTGCACAGTCTTGTAAGATGCTTTCATCTTGTCCTTAACAGTGGTTAGTAAATTTTTGTAGTATAACTTTTTTTTTATCTAAAAAGGATTAAACCTAGCAGTAGTTTAAAATAGTGGAAATTCTGTAATATTGGAAAAAATAAATTCTGTAATAGTGGAAATTCTGGTGGAGTCCCCAGGGATGGGAAATGATGCCTTAAGTTTTAGCTTTCATGTTTTTCAGACTCTGTGCTGCCTAGGGGTGTAGGTCTGAGCCTCATAGCTAGTGCTAGTATACTCTCTTCACAGAGTAGGTAGACAAAACAAATCCTTTTCCTGCTGGAGACCAAGGACAACTTTCAGGCTCAAAAGCATAACAACAGTGGATTGAAGAGAGAAACAAGAAAGGTGGGACCTCACGACCTGAGGCTGTAATTGGACAATTGAACCCCAATATGCAAATGGACCAAAACTTATGTAAGGCCTCATGACCAGTTAGCCATTTTGTGACCATTCTTAATCTACCTTGAGTGTAGCCCTGGTCAGGCTCTTGCCCTGCCCAGGGTGTAAAGGCCTAAAGGCCTTTCAATAAATACAAACTTTATTCTCTAGCTCTGTCCAGTTCTTGTTTCAAGTGAGCCTTACTAAGGCATCACCTTTGCATTTAAAAAGATTCATTCTTTTAGTTTCACAGGTGATTACTAAAACAAGAGACTTTTCACTGTTTTGTGTCTGTAAAGGTACTGGTTACAAATGAAGAAAAAATATCAGTACTTTTTAAAGGAAATATATTTTATATTTCATATTTTATCAAATCATTAAAATACCTTAGTTATTAAGCTCTAATAAAGCATTACCATTGCAAATACAATATAATGCAAAAATAATGAGTCTTACTTGAAATCATAGCAGCTTAACTCAAAATCTCTGATATTTCTAATCTCAATTGTATTCCTATCTTATTGGGACAATCCTGGGGACAAAGCGTGTCCTTCAGAATGCTCATGGGAGCTCATCCAAGCCTGGTGCTCCCCATGCCTGTAGCTCCTCTTTCTGCAAGCTATTTCTGAATCACTTTCTCACTGTCCTTGCTGATCACTAAAACTCTATCTCCAGGGATGTGGGAATTGCTAACTCATGTCTCCTGTTGAGGAGAGAGGTGGTTTCCTAACATGGCCCTGGCTGTAGTGTCCGAGCAGCCATCAGTGAGCTGGCAGTGGTGATCCAGCACTTGCAGCCATGGCATTGCCTTCCCCAGGTGGTGAGCTCTTCCTCACTCCACTGAGGCTCTGCAGGAGCCACCTCTGAGGAATCCATGAGTTTCTGAGTTAGAAAGTAGCACAATGTTGTGCCTGCATGAAGGAACCTCCCCAGACATCCCCCAAGGCCCACCAGGGACCGTGATGTGGGGCTGCTGGTATGTGCTGCTGCCATGCCAGGTGTCTCCTGTGGCACTTGGGACCCTGATGCCACTTAGCCCTGTTCTTGGCATGCTGGCTTCCAGCCCCCCAGCTACCTGACAAAGGAACACAGGGCCCTGGAATAGCAGTTTATATCCAGAACAATGCAACTGGGTAACAGATTCTTTATTTCTAGTTCAGCATCTGATTGGTTGTGAATTTACACTAGCAGAGGCACCTCTGTCTAGAAAATAGTAGAAATGATTTTCCTCAGATGGAGATTTTCATACATTTGGAAGGCAACTATCACTTCAGGTAGGCCTGACAAAAAAAAATGTAGTAAATAAATAGCATAAATGAGACCTGAAACATTATTAAAGGAACATAGAGATTACCTTACAGGTGTTGGTACAATAACTTACATTGAAATATATTTTCTAAGGCTAGTTGAACTGTGAACTATCTCAGAATCATAGAGAATGAAACTTATCATTTTGATTAATGCAGTTAATTAAAATAGAAATAATTTGATAAAGCTTCCAAAAATTTTTAAAATTCATATCTTTCCCCTTAAAATATTTTTTTAAATGTAGTGTTTTGTTGTTTTGTGGTTTTTTAAATTATTAAAGGCTGCTGATTTTCTTAGTGTTTGTAGTCCATGACTGGCTAAATGAAGCAAATAAATTTTTTATGTGTGTGTTTTTTGGCAAACATAGTTAAAACACTTCCTATTTTTCAAGTTTTCAAATTTCACATGTTTAATATCAAAGATCTTCCATTCAAAAAGAAATCCCTCATTCTGAAAGCATCTACACAGTCATGGTTTTTCAGAAGACTTTCAACACCATAAAAGAGTAATATTAAGGTCATATGTTTAAGAGAATTAGAGAAATATTGCTTGGTGTTTTTAAAGATAAGATTAAAATCCAAACCTTAATTAATTAAGGTTAAAGAATGCATCTTTCTTAAGCATAAACTTAGTGTTCCATTAGTAATGTTTTCAAATATATTTGTGTTAGGAGTAATGATTAAAAAAATAAAAATGTAAAAAAATAAACCTTTTTATTCAAGTGATGGCTCATTACTTTATACATTTTATAAGTATTTTGTATTCAGAATGACTTCATTAACTAGCAGCTTAAAATAACTACTTAAGATATGGAAAAGAGTTAAAACCAGGTAAAAATGAGAAGCCAGGGAAAATGTGAAGGTTTTTTGGCAGAGTTAGTAGGAACACTGTTATAAGACAGGAGACAATATAACCAATGTTATAAGACTATTCCCTGTATAAAACTACTTTAAAAAATTTAAACTAGAAAATATTGAATATAAAGAACATTAAATAGAAAATGTATACATAAGTAAATATTTTTTCATAATCAACAATTTCATTATATAAGCTACATGTATACAAAGTATGATATGTATCTTTAACATAATTTAAAGGACATTAGAAATATTTTGGATAACAAAGTTTTTAAACTTTATTGACAATTACCCTCAGACATATTAAATAAAATTCCATTAGATATTCACATCATTTTGACCACATAAATATAAAATCCCATAAAATCCATGTATCTAAAATAGCTTAACATTTTCTAGATGCAAGAGGGGATATCTTTGGAGCTTTTGGAGCAATCAGGTAGAAGAAGCATGGTGCTAACTATATCTCAATTTGAAGAAGTTTCATTGGGGAGGAAACCACAGCTTCATGCAAGAATATCAAGCTTTATGTAGCACATCTTAGTGATAAGCCAACAAATGTTCTGCTTGAGGTTTTTGTAACTTGTAAAAACAGAGTGTTGAAGAAGTCTTGTATGAAATGATTGGTTGTCTTTATGCATAAGTCAGTAGTTCTATTGATTTGATAAAGTCTGAAATATCATTAATTATACTCTCTAGCCACAGAATGATGCCAGAAGAGAACTTCAGAGTTAGTGTGAATGTACACTGAATTTTAAACCTGCTTGCTCATACTCTCTTAATTTCCATTGTTGGACACTTACCAATACACATTTTGAGATGCAAGTGCAAAGAGGGAAAATCTAATATGTCATGTACAAAGGAGTGCATTTGAAGGAACAGATGTTTAATCTAAGCATCCCTTTATGAACGTGGTACTCTGAAGCACACAGACAGGGATTATTAATATTAAGCAAACTTAAGTCTGAATGTTGGATCGTTAATGTGAGCCATACTGCATTAGTGATTGCATTGATTGGTAGTTCCTATTGAAGTTAATTTTGTTGTCTGATACTGATTGCGTAATTACCTTAGGATCAATGAATTCACATTAATCAAATACTGACTGTGGAAATGACCATGGGAAATGTGTAAAGGTGACCTGGCTGACTACAACCAGCAATTATTCATATTTCTAGTTATTAAATTTTCTCAAAGGCAAGCCTATAAATTTACTCTAGTCTCGTAATTTGTCTACTCAGTGCCTTCAGCATTGTACTTAGGAAGTCAAATCCAATTGTCTTAATACAAAAAATATTGAAGTAGTTTGACCTAGTTCTTACAGATAAGATTTTATCATTTGGGAGTGACAGAGAACATTGTTCAGGCTGTGACTCTGGTACCTTAGGAACTTTGGTGGTTTTTTTTTCTTAAAACAAATTTGTAGAAGATCTTTTCAGTTTCCAGTTGAAAAAGAATGTGAGAATAGAGGAAAATAAGATATGACTTAGGTGAAACTGCACCATCTCTACAAAAATAAAAGCCTAAATCGTAGTATCTTGGGAGCTCATTTTGGGTGTGCTGAAAACTTTTTGTTTGTCCTACCAATTAATCACTATCAATCTTGTCCAACCACCCTCCTCAAGCAGTGCCAACTAGAAGAGTTTGTCCCAGAGAAGATCTAATCAAGTGTTGAATATTTCCAAAGGTGAGAACTGCACAATCTAGCTGAGCAACCTGTTTCAATATTTGACCACGGTCAGACTAAAAAAAAAAAAAAAGCTGCATATATTTTCTTATATTTCTCTTTGTGGCCATTTGTGCTGGTTTTCATTTGAGTAGAGTTCATTTTCCCTACCTTTTTTTTCTATTGCAACCACTTTATGAAAGAAAAAAGGTGATCATGATAAACACATTGTTTAATGTCTAAACAAACCAGCATCATAACTCATATCTTTAACATATTTAATATGAGAATTCCCACTAGTTGATTTTATATCCCTCATCCTTCCATGTTTTTTTTTTTCTCATTCTAAATTACTCTGGTTTTCTAACCATACCGGTGTAGTAGTGTTTGTCCTGACGGTTTCATGTTAGAATGTCCACACATATGAAAGGCTACCTTTTTATAAAAAGTTTGTAAATTGCAATTGTATTTTTTACAATAGACTACAGATACTCATCTGTATGTATCTATTTATATCTATATCTATGTCCTATATCTATCTATTTATGTCTATATATCATCTATATCTATATGAAAATATATTGCACATAAACAATATTTTCCTTAAGCATGGAGAATTCTCCATGGGCACCATTGCTACCCTTACTCCACCAGACCAGTGCACATAGCTGATTTGGCACCTTGACTTTTTGTGCAGCTCTGCCTTAAGTTCAAACTGTCACATCCACGGGCAAAGCTGCACATGTGCATCTCCTTGGCATGTACAAAGCTTTCCTGAGGTGAAAGCAAAGGCAGCACTACACCCCCCACCTCCACAACAAGACAGTCTTGAGTAGGCACCACACCGTGACACTGAGTGAGGTCTGAAATAAACTCCCAGCAAAAAAAAGGTCCCAACTGCAAGAGGATAATTAGAGTAATTTGGTGACTTGAATTTTGTGGTTAAGGGAAGCTCAGGCCCAACAGTATTTAACATTTTATGAATTCAATTTGCCTAATGAGGTGCAGCAGAGGTGACAGCATCCCTAGTGCAAAGTGTGTATTTAATTTTGACAAGTTATGCATGGCCAGAAACAACAGCAATTTCCTTTTGACAAGAACTGTTACTTATAAATCACACTAGTGGCACAGCCACATTAATACAAAAGGATGGGCAGATTAAGCAAAAACTAACTGATCCTATTCCCAGCTCTCATCCCTCAGGTACAGACAGCCCTGTAGTTTTGGTCCTGTGGCAGACAGCACCCATTTAATTCTTGTCTTAGGGGAATCTGTATCTTCCTCTTTACTGCTGTAACAGGTCTGGCCAGACTGTGTGAGGGCCCATGGCACCAAAGGAGGCTCAGGGAGCCCAGACCATTAAGCTCAGAGGTTTTTCCTGTATTCACTATTTGAGGAGGCTTTGCCCGTGCTCTTGAGAAAGAGAAAGCAGGATTGTGAGAAAGAGAAAGCAGGATTGTGAGAAAGAGAGAGCAGGACTATGGGAAAGAGAAAGCAGGGTTGTGGGAGTGCCCAAGGAGCACCTCTCAGACAGCACCAGTGACAATGCACCGGTCAGAGATTGTAAATGCACAGGGCACAACTGTTCCCCCAGTATGAAGTGACTAGGTAGCTTTTTGGGTATCACACTTGCAGCTTGGCAAAAAAAAGTCTTACAACTTGAGAAACATTCACAGTGGAAGGTTTAAAAAAGAATTTTAAGATTACATCTTTTCCTAAAGGTGGATAATTTCTACGAATATTAGAAGCTAAAGCACCCACCAGTTTAAAATACCTTCTTTCACAAAAGCCAGTTGTATGTAAAACAAGCTTTAAGTTGCTGCTACAAATTTGTTTTCATGCCATGGATGCCTTGTAAAAGTTGTACAAACTTGAATGCCCCTTAACACCATTCTTTTAGCAAGTAAAATTGTGTTGTTGAAAGGTTCAAAAGGGAAAGAAACCACAAAAAGGAACTGTCCTATCTAGTAAAGACCTGTGTAAATTTTTTTTGCAATATTTCCTGACATCATTTCAGGATAAAGTAATAACTGTATTATTGTGTATTTTTATAACAAAAATGAAATTCTGAAATCATATAATCTTGGAGTAGCAACAATTCCTTCATTTTATTTTCTGAGAAATGTGAAAGAGGAAATTTTTATCCCTTCATGGTATTTAGCAAAGATGAACTTGAGTGCATTTTTAAGACAATGTTTGAAATTCATTTTAACTATGTGTGGACACAAGGTAGTCTGACCACACCTGGCCTGGCACCTCACCTTGATTGGGAAAACCAGCTGTGATGTGCTGCAGTGGGATCACTATCACTCTGTAGTGACACCCCTTCTCACCACAAAGTGAAGGGGGATACTAAGCACTAAAAAGGCTGCTCAAGCTAGTACCTGACATAAGGAAATAACATTCTTATTCATTGTTGTAAGAACTTAGTGTGCTTCATCTCTGTACAGTGACCATCTCGTGATGATCTTTCTCTTTGAAAGGGACCTATAAAGCTATTGTTACTGGGTGAAGCTGTTTAAGGATATTTTTTAACTTGAGGATGAAGGTGCTATTCTAATCACCTGATCAATATGGCTCTTCTCTTTTATTTATCTATATCTGTAAAGGCTACTTTATATATGTAGCAGATGCATTTATATCTATATCTATGAATAGGTATATATATTAATTTATATTGTTACTCTCTATATTATTCTTAATCATATTCCTGTATATAAAGCAACCCTCCAAAATTCTTTGACAATCCTACAATCTTTTCTTTTCTCTGTTGAATCACATAATTTAAAGTTCAAATCTTTCTGTTTAATGATGCAATGAAGAGATGTAATTGAAATATTGGAAGATAAAATTTATAGCTTTGCAAGTGATGAGGGTTATGAACATTGGAATAAGGTATGCAACATAAAAAGAACCATGAAGATCCATTAAATTTCTGATGAGAAAAAATCAGCAATACAAGCTCATCAGTAATGATCAATGCAGAAGGAAATAGGAATTTAGGCATAGGACTCATAATAAAAATAGCAATAAGAACAGTTTATTCATGGAATTGAAGTCATCCAAACATCTGTGTTAATAAATGTGAGTAGATGAAACAATAAATAGATTAAAAAGCAGTTGATAGAATTAACATGTCAAATTATTTTGTCTTGTAGGGAAAAAAAAAAGATAAACTGAAAATTTCTCTCTGGCCTTGATAACTTTTGTTTTCATGGTTAGCTAGCAGAAAATCCATTGAAATAAAATTCCACCAAGTTTACTGGCTATTTTCTATAGTTTCACCCAGATGCTTTGTGCTTTTAAATTTGATTTCATCATGTATAGCAAAGCTAAGTTTAAAGAAACCTTTAAGTCAGACAAAATGTAATATGAGAAACAATATTTTCATGAAACTGATGAAAACAAAAAAATGCAACCAGAGCTGTGACAAAGTAGTTAATGGCCTGCCATACACTGCAAACATTCTTTTCAGAATACAAAACCAGAAAATAGAAATTAATTTCACACACTTCTGGCTTTGGGAATTATAATTCTTCATTTATACTGATGCCTAGGAGAGGCTACCTAGAACAGAGGCTACGCTGAGTTAGAAAATAAAATGAGTATTTATTAAAGGCCTTCAAAGGGTACACCTTGGGCACTGCAGGAGCCTTGCAGAGGCGACACCCAAGATGGATGATGGTCACAAGTTTTTCAGACAGATACCAGTTTGGTTTATTTGCATATCAGGGGTTCATTGTCTAATTACAGCTTCAGGTAATGGAGTCACATTCCCCCAGCCTGCCTCCCCCCCAATTCACTTTTGTTTATACTTTTCAGGCCTGAGGCTGAGATGGCCTTGGTTCCTATCTGAGAAAAGGTTGTTTTGTCTGAACAAACTGTGAAGAGAACTTATTAACACTCCATATGAAGTTCAGAGTTATACACTAATGCAGTATAGGATCTGAAAAACATGAAACCTAAAACTTTACACATCAATACTTGTAGGTAGAAATTTCAACAAAAATTTATTTATATATTCAGATAGTACATAGGTCCTTCAATTTTATAGAGTAAAAGATCCCAAGAATTCTTATATTATTTAGACAAAATACCATTTTTTATATCCACAGAAATGAATCTGATATGCATTTAAATTCCCTTTTTAAACTTTTTTCCCAGAAATTATGTGTAAGTGCAACACATGCAACTACCATTTATTTAAGTCACCAGACACTAAAGATACAACTTGAAGAAGCACTTGAGATGCTGTAGCTGGAAGAATTTGCTTGACAAATAATATTCAAACACCATCTCTAAGCAGAGGTTGTTGATACTCACAAAGCATACCTCATACCTTTAATTTTCCATGCTTCAGCAATATTTTCAAAACCTTGAAAAGTCTTATAAGCATATTTTACTTTTTTCTAAAATTGGATTCTATAAAGAAATTCCTTTTATTAGATTGTCACACTTAACAACAACAACCTAATGCTTTTCTTTTGCTGCATAAGTTTAGCTCAATAGGGGTCCTTTCATGCTTGCAAAATATGTTTTTTATTTAAGTTTAGGAAATACAGATCCTAAGGAAAGATATTAATGATCACATAGTCCTCTCCTTCCTTCTGCCTCTCTCAATTTATTATACATTGAGTAGTGGTTTAATACTAATAATGATTCTATTTATTCGAAATCAAGCTGGCAGAAATGAAGAAATGTCCTTTTGGCTGAGCAAAGAATTCACCATGTATAGTAGAAGTTCTTTATAATCATGTCAAATTGAAATAAATTTCTATATCTTACAGGATTTTCTGATATCTGGATGTTATTGGAAGAATGGTTCCCAGCTTTTTCATGTAAGTGTGATTCCTGAATTATTCTGGGTTGGCTACAGTGGGTGCACTGCTGCACATGGCCCTGAATCTTCTCTGTGTACACAATATGAATTTGTAAGTATTTGCTGTTTTTCTCATAGCCAGAGATATTTTGTTGTGCAACAGTTATTCAGATTATGGCATTGTATTCATGTGTTATGATTCTGTCAATATAACTGTTTCTTAGGGTACAATTTTGGTTAAATGTAAGTTGAGAATACTGACATAGTAGACTGACTCACAATTAGTCCTTTAATTACTTACAACTTATTAGATCAGGTCAGTAATAAATTGGTCTTGTCAGGCTAACATCCAGAGAAAATCTTTGAGAAATAAATCTGCTTTAAAACGGGAGTAATAATATGGTTTGTTAAACTACATTTACCTGAGAACATAAGGTAGATTTTTGTAGCTTTAAAAAGTCATTTTTTCACCATTCCCTTGGTACAGGAAGCCATCGAGTTGGAAAACATATTTTGAAATACACCATGCCCCAGATATATCGTTTGACATGTCAGAAGGTTGCATAGGAGGTAGCCGCAATGGCATCAGTGCAATGATGCTTACTTAGCCTTTCGTAAGCAGTTTCCAGGAGACTGCAGTGAGTTGACAGCTCCTGAGGCCAATGTTAATCTTCCATCGGTTCCTGGCATCAGGGACAACTTTACACACTACAGGACACTGGCTACAGTTTAGAAGTACTAAGAAACTGTCCTGAAATTCAAATAATTTGTCCTGAAATTATGAATAATCTTCACCTGCTCTAATCTATTGAGGTGGCTGTATTTGTAAGGAGGCATATGGATCAGCTAGGAGTGTTGATCCACATGTTGATCACATGGTAGGTGGTCAAAGTCAGAAGCATGGAACTTCTACTTTACATCGCACTTTTGTGTAGCATTCCTAAGGAATAGAGAAACTACACAAACACTTTCAGGCACAGTCTTCTGCTTTATGGATTTAAAGAACTTTTTAATGTTAAGTTATAGGTAGCTTTAGCAAAAACATACAGGAAAATATTAAATACAGTTTTAGTACCCACTTTCATGTAAATGGCTTAAATAAGTAGTTTAGAATTAAGCACAGATAAATCAAATATTTGTAGTAAAACTACAAAGGCCAGCAAATGTACACACAGAATACTATGTTTAAAGACATTGGTGATAAGTGAAGTGTTAACAAAATATATGGTCACAATAAATAATGATATGGTGCAATATGAAATAAAGCACTATACTAGTTTGAACTTGACTGAATGAGACATAAAATAATGTATAAATAAAATACTTTTTATGAGATCTATCTGGGAAAAAATGACTAATTTTGAAGGTCTCACTGAAATAGAATGCTTAGAAAAAATATTTTAAACTGCAGCTATTGATACATACCACACTCTAAGATCTATTAAAAGATTTTATAGTTTTGCAAAAAGAAAAAGATACATTTAAAAAGGAACACAGCTCTGTAAATCTGGGATACATTAAAGCTACTGAAGTGTGTAAGAGCATAAAGTACTAAATTCAGCAAATTTTATGGCTAAATATACCATTTATAAACATACTGTAGGTACTTTAAGGAAGAATAATTGTCTAAAAGAGAAGAGAGCATAATATTAGACACTCATACACACTGGTGTTTTGGGAGTTGTTAAAGCTGCAGTAAATCTAAACTGACTTTTTGTATACGTACATGTATAATGTATATCTCAAAACTTTGTTTTACAAACTTTACAAATGATCTGCTTTCTAAACTGCACAGAACAAGTTGAGGTGGAAGACTGATAATATTTTACATTATCATCTTTATTTTTACCCCTCAGGGTTTATATATTTCAAAAGATAAATGGAGTGCTCTGTATCTACTATGTAGGCTACCATGTGAAAAAAGGTAGTGTTCTGAAAATCAATCACTGGTCCTCACCAATACCAATGTTTATGAAAGTGGGCATTTCTTTGTGCTCTCATACGTTTTTTCTAAAAATCAATTGAAGTTTATGTAAATAATACCATGGCTTGGTTCAGAAATCAGATTGGTTTGCAGCTGGTACACTTGTTTCTGTCCACATCTCTGACAATGTTCTTCAATGTTTTCCCTTTATGTCACACAAATCTAGTCTGCAATTTTCTGAGACACTCAAGATATTTATGTATCATATTTTCCATGACCACATTAGATTTACAGGTTTTTATGTCACTCTGAAATGAAACCGAACACTAGGATTAAATTTACTGTGATTTCCAGCTGAATGTCAGAGGCTGGGGACTCTGAAGTAGTTATCTTAGCACCTCCTGTCTTTCGAGGTAGTTTTACTCACCTGCTGTGCCTACCAGAATCCTTCTAGCCATTCTCTCTCTGGTGCATTTCCGTACACTGTTTTTGTCTTCAGACTTGTGGAAAGAGTTTAACTTCATTGCAGTGTTGTCATCCACTGAGACTTCCCAACCAATAGCCAAGTTGCTACTCTCCCTTGTAAAACCATGGTAGACTTGCCCATGATATATTCCCCTTGGTGTGCTTGTTTGATATTTTCTTGCCTAGGGAGAAAAGGAAATGTGAAAGCCAGGTGAATCAGGATTATAAAATCCCTAACTTGTCTCTTTTGCCCTCTTACCATGGATCTGAGATGCAAACATAAAGTAATAAAATGCCTGGGCATTGCTCTCTATTCTCTGCTCTGGGTCTGGTCCATTACTACGCATGAACTCTGTTCACTATGTTTGAGCCATTTTGTAGTGCTGTAACTGATTCAGAGAAACAGCACAGAGAAGGGTCTTATATCCCATGTCACAGTTTATTAGAAAATACAACCTGATAAAGATTCAGAGGCAGGTTCCTTCTTTATTCAGTACTTCATCAATTCAGCAGGCATGGCACATGTTTTGACAGTTCTATAGCTTACTCTTTCTCTTTTCACAGTGAATTAAATGATCAATGTGTTGTGTGAGAACTTCTAAGCATAATAATCTCATTAATAATAATTCCCTTCATATATTAGGTGCAAAGACATTTACACTGAGTGAAACAATTTGTTGGCTTAGAATACCTTGCAGCAGGAACTTGATGGATTAAAGAAAGATGAGCCATGTGTGAGCTGTTCTGAGATATCCCCTCAGTTCTGTTTTGGCAGCAAAAAACTTTCTCCCAGAAGGGAAGGGTATAGTAGTATATGTAGATGCCTTGCTGACAACCCAGAGACCATCCACGTCATTATTTTCTGTGAATAGCTCAAACCAGGACCATCCCTGAGAATTACACCACAAGCCTGAGAGCATTGTCCAAACTGTTCTTGAACTCTGTCAGGCTTGGGGCTGTGACCACTTCCCTGGGGAGCCTGTTCCAGTAGGAACATTTAGGCAAACCATTTTCTAATATCTAACCTAAATCTTGCCTGACTCAGGCCATTCCCTCGGGTCCTGTCACTGGTCACCACAGAGATCAGTGCCTGTCCCTCCTCCTCATCTTATGAGGAAATTGTAGACTCCAATGTGGCCTTCCCTCAGTCTCCTCTTCCCCAGGCTGAACAGACCAAGTGTTCTCAGCTGCTCCTCATACAGCTTCCCTTCAAGGCTCTTCAGCATCTTCATAGCCCTCCCTTGGATGCCCTCCAACAGCTTAATATACCTCCTGTATTAGGACACCCAAAACTCCATACAGACACAGGAGGTGAGGCTGTCCCAGTGCAGAGCAGAGCAGGACAATCCCCTCCCTTGCCTGGCTGGCCATGCTGTGCCTGATGCCCCCACAACATATTCGCCCCTCCTGGTTGCCAGGGTACACTGCTAATCACAGACTGATGAAGATTCTTCGTGCAGTTTGCAGTGAAATCTGAACAGATTCAAAACAAAGCACTTCCTAAACATGTTTTTTCCCCCAATTTTTTCCCCACATTGAAATACAGGTCTTGTTGAAACACAGATGACACGAAGACTTGCCCACTTATATTTATTATTAAAAAGAAAATAATGCTTCTTAAATACATTGTTTCTGCCTTGTAGAAGCCTTTGGTGTAAAGGTGTCTTAATAAAAAGATTTAATTTTTAAGTGTATCTTGCTCTTGAATAACTTTGTTCTAAGGCTAGTTCATTTAATTATGTAATAGAAATACAATGTAGTGTAATCCCAGTGCTCCTTTCTGTGCATTAGGAATTACTTTTAGTTTTTGTCAATTTTTTAAACAGAAATGATACTTTTCATTTTTCAGTATCATAAAAAAATATAGTGTAATTTCTATTCATTTTTTCATTGAGACTTGCATCCTAACGAAAACAAATTTCACTGCTCAAGATTTGCAATATTATGAACATGTATGGTTTACGTCATCAAATAACAAGCATTTATTTCCTCAAAACTTTGGGAAGGGTATATTACTTGAGGAATATAAAGAGTCAACATTGCTTTGTGGATAACTTTATTATACCTGTATAATGGTTCTGATTGTTTGTGGAGTGACTTTTTTCCTTTTTTTTTCAATACATTATTCCCTGATCTCCTCTCTGCTTTTGCTGTTTAATAGTAAATGGTTTCTAAAGAATTCTATTCAGCTTAGCTCTGAGTGTTGTACAGAGAGGAAGGTGAATGGGATACTTTCCTCCTGGGCACATGCAAAACAGACAGCTGGATGTTTTATTCTCAATATACCAAAGAATGCCAATATTTTAGAGAAGGATGAGAGATTCCTATTTCACCCCGAGTGGCATTTTTTTGCTGCTGGACTTTGCTTCTAGAGCTTTCCAGAATAAAAATAATAAGGTCTGTGTATGCTTAAGGTAACTGACAACTGCAAATGAGGAGCTCCAGTATATATTCTTACAAGAGAAGTTTAAATTAGTGGGGCTGCTTTGATCCCTGTACATCTCAAGGTACAGTTTTCTCCATTAGGAATCTGAAATAGTCCTTGTACTGAGCAGGACATAGCCTTGGCATAGCCAGTGGTAAACAGGAAGCTTAAAATTACTCATAAGGTTTGCAGACTTCTTCCATATTTTCTGGTTTGGTGTGGGGTTTTGTTGTTTTTGGATGGTGGTTTTTTGGGAGGTTCTTTGTTTGATTGATTGATTGGTTGGGGTTGTTTTGCCTTTTTTTTTTTTAATTGGTGGTGTTGCTGTTTTTTATTTTTTGTTTGTTTGGTAGTAGTTTTTTGTATGTGACAATCACAGGCCTCCTGATCTCAGTTAATTATCAACAAAACAAGCTGAGATTTATCAAATATTAATTATTAAAGTTAACACTATCTTCACAAAAGTGATCTGACAGGGATGAAAATTCTAAATGATCAGGAAATATTAGTTATACAGACCTAGAGAAACCATATGAATATTCTGCTAAGAAATGAATTATTTTGCTTAGACTTTTAGTCTTTGGATAATAGTTGAAAGGTGTCTTTGTAGAAGAAGTCCTCAATGAGATTGCTTGCTACCTCTAAATTTGCAGGTAGTGGTGTTAAAAAGTTAGGGACCTTGGGAAAGGATTAGTCCAGATAAAAAAAGAGTGACATTAATCAATCCAGTAGGAGCAGAAACACTATGAATTTATAAATGTTCTAAAATCAGGAAGATTTTATATACAGGAAGAGAACCAAGGAGCTGTTAATAGGTCCGTTATTCAAGTGATTTTTTTTTTCTTGGTGGCAGTCTCTAGTACACTTCTTAAATTCTGGGAGTGAATAGTTTTTCTTTCACTTGGATAAAGTCAACCCTGTTCCTACTAATTATTGTATTCTGATGGGACTGCTCAAAACCTTAACTGATTTAGAAAGTAGTAGACCAGTAGGGGATGAAAACTGCTGGTAGGGGCAGGGAGGAAGTATTATTTAGTACTTTCCAATGCTGGAGCATGAGTAATTTTTGTTTTTACATTAAACTACATTTGCAAAGAAATGTATTGCTAATAATATTGAATGCTTTACTAGAATCTGTGTCATTTATTGTTTGTTTTATCATATAGAATGAGAAAAATATTTAATCTACCTAGAAATAATGTATCTAGAGAGTATTTCTGCACAGGTCTTAAAGACTGAACTTCTCAACTTTTAAGTCTCACTAAGAGCTGTTACAGAAATGGCACAAGAACGCAAAGGCAAAAATTCAGGTTATAACCCACAAGGTGGTAGGGGTGAGGTTTCCTGTCTGGTGCAGCAAGCTGAAGACACTGCTGTGGTAAGGATTTAGATTCTTAATTTTACTCTTCTCCAGTGTTTAAACACATGCAGCTGCATCAACTTAAATACTAGCTTTAATACCATATGTTATTGCTTTATTTTTCCCTTTAAATCTGTGTATAACTATACAGATTTTGTTTAACACAGTTCTTGCTGATTTAAGTTCCTTTGGATGTTGACAATATCCTCAGGCTTTCCTGCTCTCTTTGGTTAGATTATAATTCTGACTTCATTTGGTGGGAAGATATTCTCATATGTTCAGTGGACATGTACTTGGAGAAGGTTTAAAAAAAGGTATTTCATTGGCTTTTCAGAACTAAATCTGTGTTTAACAGATACCTTATACTCTGCCACATTTTTGCTTGTTAGTTTTTACTTCTGTGTTCCTAAATAGCTGATGAATTCTCCCAGACATAACCACATTCGAAACATTGAAATCATCTGAGAGATGGACATGTAAGAAACTCTGCTATTATTGTGTCCACAGAGAGCTGATGGAATTAATGAAGTACAGATATAATCAAGGTGTGCAATATGTCCCTGGTCTAAAGCTGGGTCACTGGTACCTCCACAATAGAAATCCTTTGTTGTCTCAGTGGAGGGCAGTGAGCTCATTTTGCAAAATATTTCCCCTTCGGGAATTTGAATACCTATTACACTGAGCTTGTAGTTGCATTATGACATTGTGTGAGGTAAGAACAGCATTTTTTCTCTTTCTCTTTTTGTAATACTAACTGGATATTGCTGAGAGAAGTTTATTGTCTTATCTCTGCCAATATGGCAGATCAGTATTTACTGTTCTCATTTTTCAGAGTAAGAAAGAGAACAAGTATTAAACAGCTGTGACAAGCCTGTTTGCTTATCCAAGAGCCACAAGTTTATCATTGCTCTAACCTTTACATAGACTAATTAGTTTGAATTCCTTCATCTTTTTTTCTCCCACCTATCCTTTTGCAGAGCAGAAATTTTGGATTGCTGTAGCTTGAGATCATTCTGGTTTTACGCAAAGTAGCTGCAGTGAACTAGTTTTCCCTTAAGCTTTGATTATATTGCTGCACAGAAAGTCAGTGGGAGACTAATGACTTTAAGGGAGCAATTGCTGTATACATGTTATTTTGCATAAGTAAATATATAAGAGTTTTTATGTGAGGAGTATTGGATAAGGTAAGGTAAGGATACATGTTTTATTTAGCTGAATTAATCTTACTTAAATGTTGGGAAATGTTATTTACTTTAATGTGGTTCTATTTTTGAAGCAGACTCTCACAGATGAGAGAAGATTACTTAAAATGATAACGATAGTTTCTAGAAGTAGTGCTTTCTTCTGCAGGGTGTTTTCTCTATGTTAGAACCTTGAACAACTTTCTTATCATTAAAATTGCCAGTCCTTCCTTCAATCATTTTATAAATTGGAACATTCAGGAAAATTAAATCAGTGTGAAATTAATTAAAACAAATTACTTAAACTGCACATTAAACCTACACATTGTTGTTACTATTCAAAGTATACTGAACTCACTTTAGACAGAAACATAAATCCAGATGCGGGGTTTTTTTTTTGCTTGAACTTCTACACAAGTATTCACCTGATTTTAACTATTTGGATTTAAAATTTTACAAGAACTATATAATGTCTCTATGTGCATAAGGTACAACTGAGATTGCAGTCAATTGCCTCCTTTTTAAGAAATCACCTTCCTATACTTAGGTCCTTTATAACAATTTTCTGCAGAGAATGTTTTCACAGTGGTAACAAAACGAATATTAAACTTGTTTTTTTAATAAAACCCTTTTTAATTGCTTCCATCAAAGGTTATATTTCACTAACTAGAATCAGTTTGAACTCAACATTGTTCATGCCCATTATGCAGACTTCAACATGTATGTTAGCAGCCTGATAAATGTACTAATATAATAAAAACATCTAATATTTTCTGGTGATATTTTAAAGAATGAAGATTGGCTTGTACAATGGTTTACCTCTGGAGAAAGTATAATGGAAGATGTAATCTATCCCCATGAATTACCCCCATTGTAGCCTTTTCAAGACAACAGCACAATGCTTTCAGTCCCTGCATTGCGGGATTTATTGAGTGACAAGATGGTTTGAACTGCGGCAACACTGATAATAACAATGGTTTTCATTGACCTACTGGTAAATATGATATTTTAGTTTGTTTTCCTAGTGAGATGAGAAAAAATCCGAAAACTAGTCAGCTGAGGAAGAGCACAGAAAAGGTAATAGTGATACTTGGTGTAACCTAGGGCAGAGGGTAGGAAGACTCATCAGGGGCATCTGGACAGGCTGGATAAATGGATCAAGGCCAGTGTTGTGAGATTTAACAAGGCCATGTGCTGGGTCCTGCCCTTGGGTTACAACAACCCCACATAGCACTGCAGGCTGGGAACAGAGGGTTGGAAAGGTGCCTGTATTCACTGACAGGATCATCAAGCTTTGGAGCAGGTTGCCCAGAGAAGTGGTTGAGACGTCATCCATAGTGATATTTAAAGGATGGAACTGGCTTTAGTAGGGGACTTTGTAGCATTAGGCTGATGGTTGCACTCAAGGATCTTAAAGGCTTTTTTCTGGTCTAAATTACTCTACAGATAAAGAAAGATGTTTTAATTGATGACTTTAATTTTAATTCATTACTTTTAAGTCTGTCAACTAGCTTTGTGATTAAAGATTAATTTGGATTGTGAAAGTGGTTGTCCTCAGGGAGAGGTGGTGATCAGGATTTTTTTTATTATCTATATTTTTTTCATAAACCACAGACTTTCAATATTTGTATATTTTTGTTCTCTCTGCTGTGTGATTTACAAAAAATTCAGTCTCACCATTGTCTGTCACACTGAGAAATGCTGTGACTCAGGACCTGATCTTCCTGGAAAATAATTATTTCAAACATACACTTTACAGTGGTGGAATTCATGGTAGTTCTTTTAATGACCCTTATTCTTAAATAAGAAAAAGTTCTGATCTTGAACCTATGAAAAAAATCTAAATATTTAGTAAAAACATATTTCTGAAAAATGTCACCATGTCCTATAAAAATGTCTCATTTGTTTTAAAGCACTCCACAAGACTTGGTTCCTCCCTGCAAGACGTGAGGTGTAGGTGATCAGAGCTATACAGAGAAAATTTTTTTATGTACAACAGTGATAATATTCATATGCTTTTTTTTTTACTCCAGAAGTAGTTTTCATTTCCTGCTAATTTATTTTGCTTCTTATTGTTATTTACATATTCATTAAAAAAAATCAGATTGAGCCAGAAATTATGCCTTCTGCTTGTTAAATTCTTTGACATTTTCAAATTGCATATATCTTCTGATATCCCTATGTCAGGAGCCAAAAAGTGATGATCTAGTTCTTATTATAAGAAAAAAAAAACAAAACAAACCTGAAATCAATTCAGGTCGGTATGTGCAATACCTTTTCACAACAAGAATCAATCTGTCAAACTGCATTTTGTTAGTTTTCTGGAAAAAATGAGTTTTGATCTACAGCTTGGGGCTCTTAATTTTAAATGGAAGAACAGATAGCATCATATACTGTATCAATTTTCTGAGTACATTAAAGTCCAAAGTTAACTTCTCCAGTTTTGCAGTTTTACTCTTTCAGTATGACTTCTAACTGCTTTGGAATTTAATTTTTTTTTTAAGTTCTTCAACACAGCCTCTGCTGTGCAGACACTTTCTGTTCCAGATGAAAAATGGAGGAAACATATGATCACTCAGAATAATTAAGAAGACTCACAGACTGATTGTTTATATATTTTACAAATCTTAAAAATCAATAGTTAGAAGGAAAGCGTTAAAGTAGTTAGACACCATAATGGACTTGCTGCTTTCCATAGCCTTATTCCTAGGTTTCTCTAAGGCAAAGAGTCAGGAAAATCATAGGCAGATTTGCTCACTCCTATGTCAATCAGTAACATGGAATTCCTTTTCCTAATTCTCCCCTCTTTTTCTTTCCACATAAGAAATCTTATAAAGGTGTCTGGGCGTTCTGCATAGCTCAGATTACATTAGTAAAAAGTCAGTACTTAATATCCTTTTTAATATATTCTTTTTAAAGTGTAGACAATTTTAATCTGTGGAGGAATGGAAATTCCTATGCTCCACTTAGACAAGAGCTTTTCAATTATGGAACATGTCATTATAGAATTATAATTTTGATTAAAATTTTGATAGAACTATCTAGCACAGAGTTTTGCAGGCAAATTCTGCAAATCTTATATAAGGTTTTTGAAGTCACGTTGTTATCATTTGCTTATTTCAAGAAAAGCTTGCATTCAGGACTACTCAGGAAATACCTTCTTACTCAGCGTTTTTATGGCCTCCAGGGACACGTTTGAGCTGTGACCCTCTCAGACTAAAAATACCATGATTTTTACTGGGTTCTTTATTGCTGCTAAGTGCTGACCGGCAACAAACTGATAAAACAAAGGTCAGTTTTGAGCAGCATCTGTCCGATCTTAAAAGGAACATATGTTTCTGCTTCTATAGGGATTTTGATTCATAGAAAGCATGAAAGCTTTGTCATGGAGTGCTTTTAAAATTTTGACCTATCTGAAAATATAAATTTTTCCACTGGCTGCTGCTAAGAGCTAGTCCTTGTTTCAACTTAGTGCATTAGGAGTTGACAATGGTTCACTAACTCTTTACTATGGTTCACTATATCTAACTCTTTTTTTCTCTCTAGGATGTATTTTGGAAGCCTTACTAGAGCAATTACTTATACAGTATGAGTGGTGACTGCAATTACAAGAATGCACTAATATGGCCAAGTACAATCAATATTAATTCCATTGAAAATAATGTGGATTTATAACTTCCTTCACAGAATAAAAATGCGAATTGCAACTTTGGCAACCATAGTTAGTCGAAAAGAAGTAGTTACCTGCTAAGACAGTTATTATGCTAATTCATACTTTTTAATTAAAAATCCTCAATATATTTAAAAATACTTGAAGGGATTTTGTAAATAAAAAAGAAGTTGTCGGTTTATGAGTTTTATTTGAGAGACATGATTTTTTTTTAGAATATTTTTTACCAATTTGTGCAGTCCTGACCATAATTTTTAGCAAGAATAGACATGTACCTTATTATCCAGTATAGAAATGCCCTGTATATTTTGTGATGATAAATTGTCACTTGCTGATCATTGTAAGAAGGACAAATGTTTAATGATCAGGAGAGATGAACTGAACTCTCAATAAGTGATCATTCTCACTAAGTAGGAAATATAAGTGTGAAATGAATGATGCAAACCACACAGATCTAGTGGTAACTTTTTTTTTTTTTAATTATTTTAGCCCTCTATCCTGGGCCAAATTAGGAATGATTTTTAGAGCAAACACAAATGAGTAAAATTCTTATGGAATCAACTAAACAGTCACTTCCTAATATGAGATTTTGGTCTCCGTCTGTTTAATAATGTGTCAAGTATTTCAATATTCATATAAAATATTAACTTTCCCTTGAAATTACTAAAAGCTTCTACAATTATGCACTAATACTGAAAGTCTAGCAGTATTTTATTGAGGGTTAGGTATCACATTTTATTGAAACCCTAAAATTTTATTGGAACATATTTTTCAAGAGCTATTAAAACTGTAATTTATCACTACATTTTATTGCCAAGCCTGTATTTAAATGTCTTAGAGGGGTTACTACAACTTACCTTTTTGTAATAATCTATTTAATGGTCTCAGACTTTCAATATGCATATTTGGAAGCAGTAGTACATCTAAAAGGAAGTTTGATACAAATTACCTTTGCCAGTGGATCAAAGTAGCTGGGTGCCTTGCTTGCTTACATTATCACCTCTGTTCAGTCAACCCATAATTCAACAATGGTTTTCGCTTATTTAGCAGCAATGGAAACAAAAAGGCTAAAACTGCAGAGATAAAGGAAAAGTTAGAGTTACACAAATCATAAAATCTGAAATTCTTTCCAAATCTTTCCTGAAGGAAGAAGGATTTGGAAAATTTGTGCTTTCTGCAGTGAAGTTTATTCCAAGGCTTGAGAAATCCCTGACTACACTGTTAGGGGCCAAGAAGATCTCAAATTTTCATGTAAGTCTGTAGCAGATTCTCTGAGAGAGAGAGTCTCATTCTGTACTTAGAATGAGACATTAAATAAAACAGTGAACTACCCAGCTGAGGCCTGTCTGGCTGAGCCTTGGCCTTGAAGGTTCTGAGACCCTGAAGCCTGTTGCGCAGGTGAAATTACTTGTGGCGCAGCAGAAATTAAATGTTAAGGTAGTAATGTTAGATAGTGAGTTTTCTGAAGGTCACTGAGAGTAATTATTAGTGAGCACGTTTAGCCACCTTAAAAGTAAAATTAAACAGTGTTTGTTTGCATTCTTTCTATGCTGTATTCCAATAGAAATGTTGCTCTAATTATAAACTATATAGAACTGTATATAATCTGCCATCTTAAGCTGAATAAACGGAGAATGTGTGATTAACCATATTGGTCGGATCATATGTTGCTCTGGCTCAACCTCTCGTTATCTCAGGGCCTCCCTGCAACATAAGTCAATGGACTAGTTCTATCTGTTCATCAGTCCATATAGAATATATTAGATCTTTTCATTAGGCAGCTGATGTACTTCTTATTTATAATTAAGTAGCCTTAGATGAAGCTATGGGGATTACAAACAAACCAAAACAAACCAAACCCACAAAAGACTTGGCAGGAATTTTGTAATTGGCTGCCAGCTAGACAGGCACCTGCCCAGATCCTAGCACAAGTGCTTCATGTGGCTTGCCGAATTTCTTACATTTCCTGTTGACCCTCTCCTCCAGGTTGATTAGATATGTATAAACAGTACCCCTTCACTCTGGAGTTACTGAGCAGCTTCCCTGTATTTGGTATAATCTTTAATCTTTGAGAGTGAGATCTGACACTTTCTCCAAGCAACAAAAATCTCTCATTTTTCAGTCTCTGACAAAAATGTTAAATGAGCGTGGTCCTGCAATACTGCCCTCATGGTTCATAAACCAAAATTAGCTGGAGAAAACATACTCTGAGAACTGCATGTGGGGTCTCAATTCCAGCACGTCCATCCTAGCCAGTTCCTTCTGCTGGTGTCATGATCTGGGTTGCACCAACAGACTTTCCTTGCCCTGATCAGCCTCACCAGGGTGTCTACCCAGGTGTCCTCTGCCAGGTCCAGGAGTCCTGTGTGGGCTCAGGCTTGTCAGGCTGGAATACCCCATCACACCTTGTGTGGTTGTTGCTGTGTTCAGTCTTAACTTCTGCTCTTTCTGAGCCAACTCTCTGTGTGGCCCCCAGCCCTGACTCATCCCCTCACCTTGCCTGGAGTGCCATCCCCAGTCCAGCCCTGCTTGGGTCCTGCCAGACTGCACCCTGTTAGGGAGAGCATGGCTTGTGCTGTCAGCATCTGCTGCTTCTGCTCCAGCAGCCCTTGTGGAACAGACTCACTGCTGCTGTTTGGTGTATAATTTGTTTAATCATTTCACAGCACAAACATGCATGTCCAAATCAGGCATCTGTTAGAGAATACACACGATCTTTGTTCACTAAGGCTTCCATAGTCCCAACCAAATTCTCCTCCAGCCTCTGAAGTAGGTCAGTGTAAAGGCAGGATAGGTCACGGAGAATTCTAGACTTTATATGGTAGAATAGGATAAGAATAAATAAGAATAAAAGGAAACCTCAGCCTTGCCATCATAAAAATTACTTTCTCTTGGATTAAAAAAAAGGTCTCTTACATAATTGTATTATCATTTTCAGTTTATTTAAATCATATTAGTGCTTTTACTGCTGCATCTATTGCTAGCACTACAAAAAAAAATCTCAGAGTGATAGACTATTAAAACCACAGAAGTTTAACTTTATAATTTTCATTTTCTGCCCTGAGGTGCATTTCAAGCTTTTTCTTCTTTTGATCTAACCTGTATAAAGAAAAAAGAAAAGAAACAAACCTAATTTTTTCCAAATTTTCGGTACTGTCAACTCACTATATTCTGAAAAAAAATGCTATCTTGGGTTATAGAGCCTAAATTG
The DNA here is from genome assembly GCA_008694505.1 of Cyanoderma ruficeps. NCBI lineage: Eukaryota > Metazoa > Chordata > Aves > Passeriformes > Timaliidae > Cyanoderma > Cyanoderma ruficeps. Next base: position 45,996,718 of record VZDJ01007755.1, read on the forward strand.
TATATTCCATTTTCATCTGCTGAAAACAGTTGGGGGGTTGTTCCTCTTTATCTCTCATTTACTCTGGAGGGAGGGGGGCAGGTGCCTTTTGATAATGACTCAAGGTTAATACCAGGTAGGGCATTGTTCTTATCTTTCTCCATGATGGGCCATTACGACTCCCCAGGCTGTTTTCTTCTCCAAGCTAATCCCCTTCCGAAAATATACCCACATTCCATCATCCTATTGAGAGATGCTCCACCCAGTGGGGGGAGCCTACTGTTCCTACCTGGATAAAACTGGCACTCCAGACCAGGACGCCCTCTTGCTTCACCCAATTACCAGAGGAAGACTGGACCCTTCTCACCACCTCTGGACCCTTTTTGATACAGGATCATCTCTACCTCAACAGAACCACATTTGCCACTCCAGGAGGACTCACTTTTGGACTGCTTCCAACACCCTGACCAACAGGGCATCAGGTTGTAGCTCTGACCTTGTCAGGGCTTTCCAAAATTGTTGTTTGTTTGTTTGCTGGTTTGGTGGGGTGGTTTTGTTTTTTCTACCACATTTGTATTATTGATATTCCTAGTAAAGAACTGTTATTCCTATTCCCAAATCTTTGCCTGAGAGCCCTTAATTGCAAAATTAGAATTTGGCGGGGGGTGAGGGGTTTACATTCTCCATTCTAAGGGGAACCCCAGTTTCCCTGTCAGATACCTGTCTTTCTAAACCTAGACAAATGCATAAATGGAAGTATAGAAAATTCTTCTTGTAAATGGGATCATTGCATTCACTTTTTCCAATAGTTTTGATAGTTCTGTCACTTATAAATGTTTATTTTCCATTTCATTCAGATAATTCTATGTACACAATGCTAGAAGGACCTGGGAGATAACTCCATTGTTGCAAGAAAGTTGTGAAAAGTGCATTAGTCAGAAGCACTAAGTCCTCTTCTTGATACCTGCAGCTCAGTTTAGTAAACAAAGCACTTCCAAGATTTTGCTCTGTGATTATACCAATTTTCTTTCATCTATAGGACAGAAATTATTTTATTGGATGGTTTTGTCTCCTGAAGCAAAGTAATTTTCTGCATGACCAGCAGTAATGTAATGTGGGAGATTTTAATAAGGAACAATTATTTTTAAAATTAAACTTTAAACAGAGTGCAGATTGTAATAATATAGCAGGAAGTACTGAAGATTATCAAGCCTCTTTTAAAATTGTTAACATTGAAATTCACTCTTCGATGATTCAGAGAAGCACAAAACCTCCAGACCGAAAAAGATTTTTCCGCTTTTTATTTCCTTGTTTCTTGCATCATCAAAACCTTCCTAAACTTTAAATACAAAAAGAAAAAATTACAACATTCAAAGAGAGAAATCCAAACATTATTGGATTTTGTTTGCTTGTTTGTTTCTTTTCATTTTTGCTTTGGGGTGTTTTGATAAAACAAATTATAGTGTTAGCAATAGAGCAAGCATCAGAGAACCAAGTGTTCAAGTTAAGGGCTGTCATGTTCCACTCAATTTTTTATTTAAGTACATTGATGACAATCTTCAAATACACGATCAAAGTTTCATTTTACACCCAGTTGCCAGATGATGTAGACAACACATTCTGCTGAGATCTTAGTAGGGCCATACATAGCTTCCCAAATGTTGGAAAAGTGTGAGAGGTTTTTATAATGTGAGAATGACACAAATGCACTACAGTTAGTGCTAAGGCTCTGTGATGATCTTTATGCATCGGTGGGTCTTTAACCAGTGCTATCAAAGTTTCTGTTATTTTGTATAGTCAGTAATGTCAAAAATATGTTCAAAATACACCCTGTGACTTTTTATTAGAAGTGGGAAAACCAGAAAAATACAATGTTGTCTGATTTAGTGAGCTTGTTCCAAAGCATGAGTCTGCTTCAGTGCAACCTTCTCTCTTTTGGGATTTTTAGATTTGGTAACTTTTAATCTATGAAGGATTCTGCAAAGAAGATACATACAGGTGAAGAGAAGAAGAAATTACATATTGGTTACTGATAGAGCAGATAGTCCTACAGCTTTGCCTGGTTAATGTGCCCATTAATGTGCCCATTAATATGCCCATGATGAGCCTTTTCTAGCCAGTCAGTCTGAGATTACAGAATATTGGCCTGTGTTGCTCCCTGGATTGGATCAAAATTCAATATCAATCAATGCTCAGTGTTGGGGTGCGTGCCCTGCTGGTCTTCCTGTTCAGCTAGACTGTCCGGGCTTCTCCGGCACGCCCCAACAATCCTGAGGTAGGTTTTTGGCTCTGCAGACTTTCTGACTCTCTGCTGCTATGGTTGTGGTGGATGAAAGAGGGATCTCTCGGAGGTATTATGAATCAAAGGTTTATTGGGGGGACAGGGGAAGCCCCCCACCCTAGGTTAGGAACCTCAGGAGAAATCCCACCTTTGGGCTCAGGGGGTCTTTTCAGGGCTAGCTCGAGGGAGTGGATACAATCTCCAAGCCAATAACAAAGTATACATACAACTAAGTTACATAGCTCATAATAAATCAGGGAAAGGCATAGAGTCTTGAGGGGCCCCTGCCAACTATCAGGCAGATTCCTTCAAGGCCCTGTGTCCTTGAGAGACAAGACTTTTACTAACAGACAGGGAAATTTACGATGAAAGGAGCAATTAGGAACAGTCTCTGGGCAGAGGGAATGGAACAAAGCACATACCAGCTTCTGAAAAGAAAAAAATCCAAAAAGACAGGGGGCCCGTCTTGGGCACGCTGAACTAAATTTACAATAAAACTTTTAAACAAATCCTACAACCCCACAGCTCAGCATTATAGTTTCACTGTTTCAGTTTCCTTTTGTTTGTTTCGCTTACCATTGTCTGCTCTTTCATACTTGCACTTTTCCTCCTGAATTCCTAAGCTGTTCCTCGTGTCTGTTTTAATTTTTTTATCTGGCATGACTCTAGGTTATGCAGTTTCTTTTTCAAAGAACACATAAGCAGTAAACCTGACCCAAGGTTGTCCGTCTTGATAGGTCAAATGTAGATGTTTGATTGAAAATAGCTGAACTGCTGAGCTAATGGATAGACATTCAGGGAGAAAAGAGCAATAAAATAACATGTGCAGCAATTTTTTTTTTGTTCTTTTCTCAAAAAATGGCTAAGATGGAATGTTTCCAAAAATTCAGCATATGGCAAGAAACTTAATGTAGAATGTTAAGTGTTAATTTCTAGAAACCTGGTGTGTAATTAACACTCCTGTCCGGCGGACGTAATCAATGGTGCTAGAAATAATTAAGGTCTACTTTGGGATTCACCTTGTGATGCATGTTTTCATTTGTTTCAGGTCTATGTGACAGCTGCCAGATTGGTGAGTACATTAACAATTTGGCTGGGAACATTGGCATGTGTGAGGTCCTACTGCTTTGGTGGAAGCTCCAGAGTTCTGGGGCCAGTAACAAGCTTTTTTGGTACAGATTTCATACTGGGAAGAAAGCTACAAATCCACTCCTATAAGCTCTGATTAACTTGAGGACAGAATATTTTACTGATTCCATGTTACCTTGAACTTGTAAATGTGGACTGGCTGCCACTTTTTATAAGGGCGCTGACTATCCATTCTAATATTCAGAGTAACTGAAAATAAAATGGAACTTAACTTTGGAACTGTGAACAGTGATTTTGGAAAGAAAAATCTTTTGCAGAGCATAGAGAATGAGATCCTGAAAACTTTTCTTAGAGCGCAAGGCTGCTGCCATGATGAAGTTCAAAGAAAATTTTGGAGATACATTTTTAAGATAAAAGTTGATTGGCCAGATTTTACAAAAGGAAAGTAGTACTTGTTAAGGCTCTATTAGATTCTTAGTGATAACTAGTTCTGTGTTACTAACTTTCCATTATTTTCTTTTACTTTCAATGGGTGAAACATGAATTCTAGGGAAAAAATAGAATATTTGAGCCATATTTCAAATTACAAAGCATACTTGACAAATAAGAATGTATTCAACAGGAATTCATTGTAGACAAAGCAAAGCAAAGCTTCCAAGTGATTTTGTCAAGACTGATGTTAATTTGAGGTAGAGAAATTAGTCAGTGAATATGTTTTTACATGAGACTCTTCGCAAAAGCTACTAGAGTGAGTTACTCAACCAGAAGAGGAGCACGTTCAGATCTTCAGACTGATGCCACTTGATATTACATAAATCTTGTATGTGTTAGGTTGGCATTGTTTTGCAGAAAACTAATTTGTATGAAATGAACATATTTCTAAACCCCAAGTAAGGTTTTTCATTTCTTCTATTTTATCTTTTTTTTTTAAGTGACTGATCATTAAATATCAGGCAAGCTCTTTCAAAAAAAAAAAAGAAGAAGNAGAAAAAGAAAAAGGAAATTATTATTTCAGAGATTTCTTATTAAACCAGCTATTGACAAGAATGGATATACCACCTTGCATAGTTATTTCTAAATAAGGCCTTACACCATGAAAAATACTGTCAATTAATTATCTCATGTAGTGTTGCAAACAGTTCAGATGACCAAATACTCCCCCTGCCCACGATGAACACATTTTTAATAAAGTTGTCAGCTTCAATTAGCTTCGTGAGAGACTCAAAGGCAGAAATGCTGAAAAATTTGTAAAATATATGTACTTATCTCTCAATTATGTTTTTCAAAATATGTAGTAATGTCTTTTACATCTGACAATAGATTATGCAGAGCATGAAACCTGGACTGGATTTTATGCTTAGAATGAAAGTACATTTGAAATATTAATCAGGAATTTAAATTTAACTTCTATTTCTTCTTCTAGATTGAATGATGGCAAAATGGATAAAAACCAGCATGTTCTTCTGACAAAATCTACGCAAGCCAATAAAAGCAAAATTTAAAAAATATTTCCCCTGTAAAAGGAAAATTTTAAAAATATTGCCAGATCATGTTAAGTAAAGTGAAGGCATTTCAGATTAGCAATGTTTTCTACCATAGAACATCTTGGATTTTCTGAGGAGAACTGCCAAAGAAATTTCAGAAAAGACCGGGAAAAATTGGAAGAGTGGAGAAGGGTCTGATAGGAAAGAATTGAAATGAAATTTCAAGAGTGGAGATTAGATTTTCTAAGATTAGAGTTTGATGTAATTCAAAGAATGCAGAGAAAAAGGACTGGAAGAATAACAGCTGTAACGTGGGTAAGAAATTCTAGTAGTATATCAGGAAAGAAATGAAAGAGATTGAAATTTAGAGTAATTGAGTTCAGGGAAAAAATGCTAGTTAATTTGCCAATAAAAATATGTGACTGTCAAATATTTCTGGAAAAAAGTAATAAAACAAGAGCTATAAGGAGACTTTAAACCATAGTAATTTGGATACACATAAATGTCTTCTAGGAAAGCAGACTGTGGCATTTGCAGAGACAATAGCCCATGATTGTGTGTTTTTTCTCTCTTTGATGAGTCTAAAAGGTAGGAATGATAGAGTACTTTATATTGCTGAGGAAATATATTGATATTCACAGTATTACAGCATCATTCCATTACTATTTTACAATAAATTGGTAGCTATATTGGTAATAATTATAATAATTGGTAGCTAAACATAGAGTTGTTGAAAATCTTACACTTTATTGGAAAGAGTGGGTCATTCTTCCATGGGGTGCAGCTCTTCAGGTACAGGCAGCTGTGTTCCAGGCTTCTCTTTGCATGGGTCTCCCACAGGGTCACAGACTCCTCACAGGCATCCATCTGCTCTGGTATGGGTCTGTCTCCTCCAAGGGCTGCAGGTGAATATTTTCATCCACCATGAACCTCTATGGACTGTAGGTGCACAGCTGCTTCAGCATAATCAGTACCACAGCCTACAGGGGAATCCCAGATGTTGCACTGGAGCACCTCCCGTTCCTCCTTCTCACTGACCTTGGTGTCTGCAAATTTGTCCTTCTCACATGTTCTTATCCTGCTGTTCTCTGGCTGGAACTGTAACTGTGCAACAACTCTTTTTTATTATTATTTTTTTTTCTTTCTTCATAAATATCTTAGCACAGAGGTGTTATCAACTTTTCTAATCAGCCCAGTCTTGGCCAGTAGCATGTGCATCCTTGGAGCTGCCAGGGTCTGGTTTTGCCATACATGGAGGAAGCTTCCAGGAGCTCCTCACAGAAGCCACCCCTGTAGCCCCCTCTCCGCTTCCAAAGCTTGCCCAGTCAAACCCAATAGACAGTCACGTGACATGTTATTTTAACATATACTCATCAGAGATTAAATAATAAAAAACATGCAAAGTCTAATAACCTTTTAAATGGTTTTGTCACCAAGTTTTCTTAAAATTTTGTTATTATTCAGATAAATTGTTGTAAGTATATATTATTTTTGCTCTTTTTAGTAGTCTCATGATCACAGTGTTAGAGAGAAGTATGTTGGAGAAGTTCTTCTTCCAGAATTCAAAACACCAGCATAAAATAAGGGACGGCACTTTTGTGCAGCCATTCTGAACAAAGAAACAGATAATTTATTTCATTTCCACAAGTTCCATACAGAGAGAAAGCCCATTTGAAAATTTAATGGAAGTGTTAGTACCTAAGCGATAACTTGCAGAAGAAATACATAGAAAGGAAATGGGGAAATCACTTAGTAAGTGTCAAAACTATAATTTGCTCCTTCCTCTTGATACACTGCCCATAGTTTATCTACTCCACTGCTCTTATGCAGTATAAGGAACAGAAGTTCAGGGCATAACAGATTAATGACATGTTTGTAGCAATATGAACGAGAAGGTTAGGAAATTTACATTACTGTGAGCTACAAGATGGATTAATGTAATTTCTGTTTACAGCCTCACATTTAATTCATCAGTTTTTCCAGGGGAAAATGCATTACTGGTATCATGCTTCGAGAGAGTTTTGGAGTACGGTTATATTAGTAGTGTATAACTGGAGACATTTGTTATAAATACAGACCTTAATTCCATAAAATGTTGAACAGTTTCCTAATAGAATATAGGTTTTCTTTGATAACAGGGTGAAACAGTGTCAGTTCTGTGTCTAGGTCTTGGAATATAAATGAAACAAAAGTATGAAAGTGAAGGTGATAAAAATGGCAGAGCTCTAAAACTGCATTTTATTTTCTCCATCCTATTAGAATCACTAGCTGTTATGTTTTTTTCTGAAACTTTGATTTTAATTTTCTCTTTCTTAATCTTCTCAAAATATAAAATTAAATTAAATTAAAAGCAGACAAAAATTGAATATATTTTTTCTTGCGGGTACAACAGGATAGTCATGACATGCTTTTGATACTTAGCTATATCATAATACCCAATTTAGAAGAGGATTTAGGAAAAAAATTAAATAATATGTTGAATAGGAATGGATTTCATGTATGTATGTCACTGTTATTTTTCTTTTTTGATTTTTTAGTACATTAGACCTGAAACCATTTTTTGAAAGAAATTTTTACAATCTGTATGATTATTTTCTTTTTTTTTTTTGGTGAAAAAAATCTGGAATGAGGAAAAGCTGCAGATCTGTACTGTAAAAACTGTATTTCTTTAACATTCAAATCTAGTTAAAGATGTAGAAGTGTTCTTGTCTGGACAAGTTTGCATTTGTGCAAAAGATAGGAAGCAAAGTAATCTGCCTTTGATAAGAACTAGGTCCATTCTTGGTTGCTTGCCTTTCATTTGTCCCTGCCTACCAAATCACAGCTCTGTGGCAGGCCCTGCTGCAGTAGCTGGCTCTTTAAACCAGCTCTGCCGGTTTAAGACATTTTTATATAAATACGTCACCTGCAGCCAGAATGATTTGATAATGTTTGTGCTGTTAGGAAATTGAATGGTTAAACAATCTAAAATATAAAATATGACAGACAAGGCGAAAAGTTCAAAGATGGTATTTCAGCAGAAATCAATTAATAAATTGATCACTGGAACCTTTTTCCTTTTGTTCCCAGGGGAATTTAAGACAACAGACGAAACAGGAGTTTGTTAAGGGGTTGGGAAAATGAAGACTCTAGGAAACATTGAGATTCATTTTGTTATCTCTCCAGGCAGTGAACAGGGAACAGAAAATACTAAAGAAATGTGGGCTTTATTGCCAAGACCTTGAGGTATTACAGCAATGTGCATTTCTTGTTTGTAGTAAATTAATAGTAGCCTATAGTTTGCTTACAGTTTTCTTATATATGGATATAGGAAACCAGAAGTCTGAATGCCACTGAGTGTAGCTCTCATGTACCCTTTCAAAGATCTGAGTCTTGTGTCCCCCCCTCTCATTAATGTTGTAGTGTATTTTTTTCTAAATCAAATACTAAAGAATTTTGTTCTAAGATTATCTTAAATAAAAATGGTAGAAAAATCTTTTAGATGATTATGTCTTATATGTTTACTGTTACAAATGACAAAGCCAATTTAATAATCAAAAGCAAATTTTATTTTGCCATAAAAAGCGATCTTGGAAGGCCACAATCAAAAGGCACAACGCTGATCCCGGGATCAGCGTTGGGTGAACCTTCAGTTCGGCCTCTATCACACCGAACCTACCCCCTTCACAATTTCTCTTTGGAGGGGTCTGTTTTATACAGTTTTTTTTTCCCCTAAGGCAGGGTCTTCTGTCCACTTTTGCTCAGTTTGCTTATTCATATACTTCTTCCTTGTATTCTTGCATTCGGTTTTTCCAAAGCATCTTTCTGGGCAGGGATGAGAGCTTGATTCAATTTATGGAAATCCGACATTGGGATGCACATCCTTGATAGCTTAGACTGTCTTATCACAGATGCATATCGGGTATCAATCACTGGGGTGTAGTCAGGCCCAGACCTGGTAAGGACCCATCTCCGACCCGAAGCCACTTCATTTCAGTTGTAAATTCGAGCTTTCCCCATGTTTCACAATTGCGAATCAGTCTCCTGCTTAGGGTTTTTTTATAGTATTGGATTCTTTCCAAGCACAAATTAATATATATGTCATATATCACATTTACAATACCTTTTCTTTTGTGCCTTTCCATGTATTACTAAAATGAACAAACTAGCAAAACCACAAAACTGTTAAATATCCAGGCCTTTAAAAAATCTGATCTTTTATATAAACTACGTCAATAGGTTTAAATCTCTAAAATATTGTTTGTGGTCACGTTTTATTGAAGATTTCAAACAAAAAGGGGAGTTGTACAATCTAATATATAAGACTGTAAAGTCTTGGAAGAGACGAGACTGCTTGTGTTATAAGAATTTAATAAAAATGAAAGCCTTGTATCAGTGTAGAGGTTTCAGCTGTTTTCCTCCTGCTTATTTGCTTTCAAAAGGGAGAGACTCAGGTTCAGCAAAGCCCTTGGCAAAGGGTGTGGTGCTTCCACAACACCCCCTCCTGTGAGGGTGTTACTAGCAGAGAGGAAGCTAAACACAAGGGGTCACAGAGGTGGGGGCTGGGGATTGGGTGAAGGGACAGATGTTTTGCATCATTTTTGTGTCATACATGGATGACAAAGCGTTCTGGGATTGTGATTTCAGCACAGCAAAAGTAACACAGTGCAAGATACAAGAGAACTTGTATCAGTCACTACCTGTGTTGGACAACATTGTGGTGTTGTCTTTGAGGTTAGGTAAGAAAGTAAGGAGAGACAGGGTATCCCTGTCCTTTGCTTTTTTAATCAGCCCATTCTGAAGATAAAGGAAGCACTGGGAAAGATCAGGGGATGCCTCTAGCACAACAGTTGTACTCATTCCATACTTCCTTCTGTGGCTATATTTCAGTGTAGAGAACCTAAGGCTAATCATTGAAGAAATGTCAACCTACCAGAATAAATTTAGCATAGACAACTTTGAAATCTTTCATGTGATTGTAGTAATCTAAGGATACATATTCTAAACCAACTTTCAGTTACTTGTCTTCATTCCTAAGTGCCAGCATGATCCTTCCACCCCCATGTAGGATATTCTAGTAACAAAAACATCCAAGACTTGTAATACTTCCAGACCAGGATATACATTTTCCCTGGTTTCCTTTACAAAGGATAATTTCCATCCTTTTTGCACATCCTCTGGGTATTTTTTATTATTTTATCTCAGTGTTTTGATTTTAAGCTTCATAGATAAGAGACTGGCAGCCACACAATAAAACAATTATACTCCACTTTAAAACTGTGCATACCCATCTAAGTCCTGCAATTTCTACTGTTGATCTGTTTTTGGTTTTCAGATGTGTATCCCTCTGCCAGTCCCAATTTTCAAGTTAATTTGTGGCCACCTGGTATTAGTAAACTCTGTTTAGAACATCAACATCACACAGCAGCTTGCAAAACAAATATTTTTCCAGCTGGTTTTGACCTTTAAATAACAGCTTATGTCAATGTGGGTCTTGTAGTCATCCAACAAACTATTACATGATCTATAGAAGTGAATAAGTGCTTTGTTGAGACTTTAGATTCTTATACGAGCCCTACTTAAAATCCTAAGTTTAGTCATTCCATAAAATTATGCTGATATAAGAAAGATTGTACTGGGTCAATCACATCTGTTTTCTAACGTTGTCATGTAAGGGGGTCATAGTGAAGAGCTAGAAACTCCAAGAGATTAGCACTCCATTGGTTTTTTTGTAACTTCCTGGTCAGTGGTAGAATTTTTATCACTGTATTTATTGTCAGAGAACTAGAAATTTTAGTAAAATCCTCTCGCATTTGGCCTCATCAAGATAGAATTTTGAGCAAGTTACTTCAGTGAGTGGGGTGTTTTTCTCGACTTAGAGTAGACCATGAAACACACAACCAAAAACTTACCAACACAGTGTGGTACGACCAGGCTATGGACAATTTTGGGATAGGTGACCAGATACTCCTTCAGTCATGTATTTTCTTTATTCACAAGTATTCTATAACAAAACAAATCTTTTTTCTTATCTTCTTTTGAGACTGAGGATAATAACTGTGATATTCAAAATATGGGAGATCACAGATATTAATTTATGCACATTACAGTTTTGAATTTATTCTTTTTTGTCTTGGGTTGTGGAGCCTAAATTATATATTCCATTTTCATCTGCTGAAAACAGTTGGGGGGTTGTTCCTCTTTATCTCTCATTTACTCTGGAGGGAGGGGGGCGGGTGCCTTTTTGATAATGGCTCAATGGTTCATACCAGGTAGGGCATTGTTCTTATCTTTCTTCACGATGGGCCATTACGACTCCCCAGGCTGTTTTCTTCCTCAAGCTGTTCCCCTTCCCAACACATACCCACATTCATCATCCTATTGTGAGATGCTCCACCCAGTGGGAGGAGCCAACCGTTCCTACCTGGATAAAAACTGGGACTCTGGACCACGATGCCCTCTTGCTTCACCCGATCACTGGAGGAAGACTGGACCCTTCTCACCATCACTGGACCCTTCTCATCATCACTGGATACTTCTCACCATCACTGGACCCTTCTCAGCACCTCTGGATCCTTTTGGCTACAGGATCATCTCTACCTCAACGGAACCACACCTGCCACTCCAGGACGACTTACTTTTGGACTGCTTCCAACAGCCCGACCAACAGGGCATCGGGTTGTAGCTCTGACTTTGTCAGGGCTTTCCAAAATTGTTGTTTGTTTGTTTGCTGGTTTGGTGGGGTGGTTTTGTTTTTTCTACCACATTTGTATTATTGATATTCCTAGTAAAGAACTGTTATTCCTATTCCCAAATCTTTTCCTGAGAGCCCTTAATTGCAAAATTATAATTTGGCGGGGGGTGAGGGGTTTACATTCTCCATTCTAAGGGGAACCCCAGTTTCCCTGGCAGATACCTGTCTTTCTAGACCAAGACACTTTTCTAGTAACTTATATAATTTTATTACCTTTTTTGATTGCAACTGAAATTAATTTGATAATCTTAATTCCTAATATACTGTAATATTGAAATATTCTCTATTGAATCAGCAGTTTCATTCCTTGGGAGTGGGGAGGGAGTAAGGAACGTGAGACAATTCAGTTTCCTTCCTCTTCTCCTCAGCCTTTTCTATCATCCTCTTGCACGCTGATGACTAGCAGTGTGATAATCTTTTGAAGTTATATGCACTGATTTACATCTCTACCTCTTCAACAACGACAATTAACAAAACTTAAAATAGATACCTTTTTACCTTGGTAGAAATGACCAAAATAAATAGTGCCATTCTATGTACTTGTAGAAAGGAGGAAGGAAAGAAAGAAAGGAG
>VZDJ01007755.1:46009266-46134999 GCA_008694505.1 Cyanoderma ruficeps
CTTCTCCAAAGAATATATTGGTAGATACCTCAGACAGCCTTTCCCTTTATAAAGGCTCCTCTCATTATTCTCCTTCATATTTCTATTATACTTTATCTTTTACAACTTCTTACAAATGAAAGACAGAGAAACTCAATCCTCTTTTTCATTTGCTAACTATTTGCATAACTGAATCCACTTATTTTTCTTCATAGATAGCTAATGTTATAGGCTTGTCTACATTAGGAAAATAGGTCATATTTTGAAAAAGCTAAATTATTAATGCTTCAAATAGCATGAAAATCAGAAGGAAAAGCGGTAATGAAATCTTGATATGTTTCAATACCAGGAGAAACTAAAGTAAACTCAGCTTAAAGGCATAATATCACTGGACTCAAAATCATTATAAAAACATGAGTAGAAATTAAAAAAAAGTAATAATTTGAAAAGTATGGAGATAAAGACAAAAATACTTAAATTGGGGTAAATTCTGAAAAGTAATAATGAAGGAAAACATTAGTAATTTGAGTACTTGTGTTTACATGACTTATGCATATTTCTCTCTTTTAATACATAATTACAGAGCAGCAGAAGTCCCCAGATTTGTGGCTTCTCCTGAAGAAGGTGTTACTGGAAGTGATTATAGCATAGTAGGCAAAGCACACCGAAATCTGTGTGTTCATCAGTGTTTAAGCAAGATCCATTGCTGCTTAGATTAGTGCATGCCATGCTGCTGGATCCAGCTGCTCATGAACAGTCACTGCTTCATGGGAAAATAGCAATAGGAAAAACAGCCTTTTGTGGAGTTTTCTTCTCATTAGGATCACGTTTTGAGAGCAGCATAATGTGTTTAAAATTAAACATTTTTGAAAAAATAAAAAGCTTGAAAGCTACAAGGCAGTTTTGAAAAGGGGAAAATCTTTTTGATTTTTTTAAAGGAAATTAGGCAACTAAAAGAGTTGAATCTCTGCAATTGACTTGGAGTCCAAGATACTATACACAGTAGAGAAAGACAAAAATAAAAAGCAAGCACTTGGCATTGCTAAAATGCTGGTGCTGGGGCCGTGACTGCACCAGGAGGCTGCAATAGGTAGTAATTATAGGTTTTCTTATATATGGAATGGGTTGTAGATGATGACGGAATAAAAATGCTGGTTTCACATGGTGAAACCACAGGTCAAGAGCTATGATCAAATGATCAGTAGTCAATTGCTGGTCACTAAACACATGCAGTGCTGAACTGGGAAAACGGGTTTCAGAACTAACAAAGGGAGCACAGAATAGCTATTTAGCATATGTAAAACATGTCATACACATTAAATCTGAGTATAACACAGAATTACACACCAGTAAAACAAAAAGAAGGTGTAGTACGTGTTCTAGAGTACATAAAATTAGTCCCTAAGATGAGCAAGGAGTGATATTCGCTATCAACATAACAAACCTGCCAACTACTACAAGGGAAAACAGCTCGGTTCACCTAGCTTAATCTTAAACTGGAATCAAAGCAATTAATAAATTCATTATGGACATGTGTTAACTCTCTATCCTTGATTAATGCATTTGGGATTAATATATGATGTACCACAGACAAGGCAAAATCCTAAGCATTTTTAAATTGTTAATAAATATCTTTCTCCAACTGAACACCTAAAATTCTAACCATGCTGGGGCACAGTCTGGATACTAGCCGCTCATGGCTTCCCATGGGGAGGTCATCCTCTTTAGCATGGGTGGAGGTTGTAGTGCCAGCAAGGATGAGTGCTGCTGTTGCTATTCTAAGGTNTTCCTCTCTCTTGATACAATTTTTTTTTTCTTCTGTATTTCTCAGGTGAACTTTTTATTTATTTCCAAAATATGTTAGAATTTTCTGGTTTACCATTTAGTCTGTCTGATGCTTTTCTTGCCCTTTAACACCCCTGGAGGCACTTGGTTCCCAGCCATGATATTTAATGAGATCAGTTTTGGCCAAGTACGCTCCTGAGCTTTGTGCATTCGATCTGTGTGCACATACTGTGTACACTTGCTCTAATCCTACCCATGTTGTTATCCAGCCAATTTGCCAACAATGGGCTGTGTGAGTGTGCCCACACCAGTAAGGAATTCAGGATATTGACAACTCACCACAGTAATACCCGCATCTGCTCTTGAGGAGTAAGGTTGAGAATCATAACAACAGGGAAGGGTGGATATAGTGAAACCTGTGTATAGAAGATTTCTGGTTTTGTTGAGAAAAATAGTTTGAAAATTTGAAGAATTAACTGTTAAGTTAACAAGCAGCTCTTTGAACATATTGCTGATAGTTAATTAGTTTAATATTTTAATTAGAGTATTAAAAACATTGGCATGTAAGGCATGTTTATTTATCCCACATGGATTGCATGAAGGGTCTGATACGGCATTTAATTTGGATGAATCACTAGGCCAAAAGCTCTTTAAAATACATTGACCAATATATTTACAAAAAATATGCACCAAAAAAAAATTAGAAACAAAATGCTTGGAGTGCTGCCTATGATATCCCTAACACCTCCCTTGAAACTAATTTACTTCCAAAAGACTAAACAATAGAAAAAAATGATGGTGATTTTCACAGAGGATTTCAGGGGTGATGAGTCATGCAGATAAATGCATCGAGGAAATTAATTGAAAAAGATACTGATGCTGACATCTTGAGAGCCAGAAACAGTCAAAAATTTGCCCAGGGACTTACAGAGAATGAGAAAGGGGTTGTGAAACAGGGTCGTGCCTATCTAATTCGAGGGATTTGTGCTATTTCATGGCCTCTGGAGTCTGGCAGCGAGAAACTTCGGCCACTGACTCTTGGACCACTGACTCAAGAAGTCCACTGAATAAAAAGGAGAGAAATATTGACCATGTGTCCTGATTAGTATGAGAAGCAAGAGAATTATTTAACAAATAAAGGGTAACATTCTAATTTTAGGAGAACTAAGTAACTTTTAGCCAATGAACTGGGGGGGGGGGAGGGGGGNGGGCGCGGGGTATGTTGTAAAATGTATCAATACTGTAAACTTTTGAGAATCTGTGTGCTTGATTTCTGAAAAAACTTCTACCTTGCACCCTGTTCAGAATCAGCAATGTAGCCTATCTAAATTAGGCCCCCTGCCCATGTTTAGAGTCCCTAAACTGGCTCCAGTGCTATGCTAAACTCAAAGTTATTAGCAGACACAGGCCATCTGTGAGTTTTGGGTGATGATATGTAATTTCACTAAAAATGTTGGTTTCACAACAGTCTGGTTATGTAAATAATGGATTAGAATTTGGTTTTCATACTTTGTTTTTTTCTCAAAACAAGTACATGTTAACCTCTTAAGTGCTATTCTCTAATGAGTGCGTGTGTGAGGGGGAGAAGAAATCGCTAAATATTTCATCCCATACTGCGGCTAAAATACATTTCTGGCAATCACATATAACTCAAATCTCAAAAACAATAACTTGTGTCCCTTAGCAAGTTAGTTCTAAGCTTATTTCATAGCCCTAAATCCTTTGTCAGTGCAGAGGACGAAATGTTCTTGAAAAGTTATTCAGAGGATGAAAGAAAAATATCCTAATGATCATTTTATTTGGGCTCTCTAATCACTATTTGGTAGCCTTTAATTGACTCTGCTTGTGCCCTATGGACAACAGACAGGGGCTTCGAAAGATTTCAGGCTGTTATAAAGCAGCCTATGCCTCATCCAAACAGTACCTATTATGTGAGGAATTTACAGACACACAACATCTCTCATTCAGGACATATATATCCTCTGATCTTCTTCGGGAGTTGCATTGGCATATTTACATCTATTTATTGGTACAGTACCCCTTTTCTAGTAGACGCAATTAATCAAAGACAGATCCTTGTGTTTGCAACAACGCCTGTGTAGTTCTTTGTTAGCAGAAGAATGAGCTCCACAGGCTTGGATTTTCCCTGCTCCCAGAAGGTTTTGTTTATTTGCAGTGTAGCCCTGTCCAGCTTAGGAATTCTGTTGTTGCCATTGCTGTTGAGAGGCTTGGTGCCAGTTACGCTGATCATGTGAGCCTTTGGACCTGTCAGGCATTATCTGGGATTGGCCTGGTCATGGACCTGTTTCAACTTGTTTAGCATAACACCAGCTGTGTAGTGACCAGGTAACTATTACCTCTCTTGGCTTAATTTTTTGCCTTTTACTGCTGTGTGGAAGAACAGCAATTACTAGGTTACAATAACAGGTAATTCTTCTGCATAAAATAATGAGGAATATATAGCATTAGAACAAAATGCAAAGCATAAGGATGCAGCTATGTGATGGCAGCAGAAGCCTACAATGTATAGGTGAGACTCATAGCCACAGAGCTACCAACAATTGGTAAATGTCCAGCAGCCCAGCAGCAGAATGTTGCCTTGGACCAGGGCAAAACCAGGGATAAAAAAGTGAGGAAGGGGCAAGTATTCAACCTAAGCAACACAGACTTTAGTAAATTTGAGTGCACTGGGGAGTTCAAAACCAGTGGGAGGAAAAAGAGCAAGGTGGATCACATTAGCAAGCATATTTAAAATCATACAAAACACGTTATAGTGACAAAGAAGAAACCTTCAGCAATGTATCTGTGCTGCAGAAGGACTTGCTCTTGAAAATGCCTTGAACGCAGCAGACTGATGTGAATTCAAGCAAATCAGAAAGTAATTGAGGTGCAATAAATTAGTAACAATATTTGAGATTTGCCCATAAAGTGGGATGTTGTTTCGTACTGCAGACACTGAGTTAAAAAGTCCAGTTTTATGCTGCAGCATTACTGGTCTTTTTTTTTCTTGGGTGTTTGTTTTTTTTTTTTTTTTCTTTTGATAGGTTCTCCCAACACAAAGTATTCCATGGAAAGTTAATACCAGATTTAAATGAGACTGAATAGCAAAAATTACTTGAGGGATAGAAAAAATACTGTTGCTTCTTCAAGTTTTATGTCTATCCTAACTTTATTTTTTTTATCCTAACACTAGGATTAAATACCAGTTGAAGTCAAGCATGCAGATTTTCATAGTGCTATTCTGATTTACATGATGTTCCATGGTTAAAGGGAAAAATCCAGACATTTCATCCACTGATAGCACAAAAAATGGTTCAACAAAATAAAATTGGCTTGAATAACAAAAGAACATTTTGTTTTTACATATGTAAATATTTGGATTTGTAATGTTTAGAGTCTAAAGTACTTATTTCAGCAAGATTTTCTGTGCAGATTTTATTACTTTCACAGAATTAACCCTGAACTTTACATAGTTCATGGAGGCAGTTATTTCAGATTCCCCAGATGATTCAAATTGCTTCCTAACATATTTGTTAAGGCTGTATGCACTTACTCCTCCATGTGCTGTGAACACTTGTTAATTCAAATTTACACAAGACTTACAGGTATGTCAGAAAAAAAAAGGAATGTGTTCAGGAATTTTTACAGGACTGTGTTCAGAAATTTCTATCTTCTGTGAGCAGAGAATGCTATTCCTTAGGGCAGAGTCCATGGCATGTGAGTTTTCTGTGAGAATCTGTATGAGAAATAGGAATATTTCACAGGTTAAAGGCTTCTGGTAGAGTTAAGATGGCCTCACAGACTGGTGCTTACGGGATCAGATGTTTGAACTTACATATTGAAATGAGCAAGATTGTTTACTGTCACAAAGTCTTTACCATTTTCTGTTCAAAGTCTTTGTAAGATTTTGGTGAAAGCTTTGAGAGTTGCTTGTCTATGCTAGAAAATGGTTTTCTTTAGTTTTATGTTTCAGAGGTGCAATTTGTTCTTCAGTAAGCAGCTGAAATAGTGGTTTGTCCTTATGCAGTTCCAGTTTGAATGCTCAGAATTCATTAAATTGTGCTTATATATTAAAGAAAACAGCTTTTAGGGACAGTACTGTTAATTGGGAATTCAGATGAAGATATTTAATGTTAAATTATGTATCTAAACAGCTGAAATTGGAATAATTTCATGTGTTTGACCAATGCTTTTTTAGATATAGTCTCTTACTACAGTGCACTAGACTCTCCTCTGCACCTAAATGGAACTAGAGTTTTGTAAGAAGAAGGATAAAATTAAAAAGTCATGAATAAATTTAATTATTTGGGTCAGTAGAAAAAAATCCCAAATGCAGACTGTCATGTCCTAATAGACATATATGCTTATTTTGTTTCTGTAAAACCAGATGTGGAAGATGGTCACTGTTTGCAGTGGTTGTGTGCAGGTGAGATTGGCAGTCATCAACCCTGGTCTTGCACACCAGCCGTGGACTTTTTCCTTTTTTTTTATTTTTTCTTCTCTTTTATCTAGGCTCCTAAATTGTAATCTCTATGAAAATGTAAGCAAAAAATGGGGATTTTTTTTTGTTTGTTTGTTTTTTGTTTTTTGTTTTATTTTGTTTTTTTTTGTTACGTATTTCTTCTTCCTTATGCCATGGTCTTTTTTATAACTTTCTTCCATTAAAAAGGAGAAGGGAATGGCCCTCATGGGAACCAAAGCCATGACCTCGGCATTATCAACACCATGCTCTGACCAGCTGAGCTAATCGCAGGGTCACACTATGAACTGTCCTTAAAAATTCAAACCAAATTGCATGCTTTTCAGCAGGTGTACTCATGAATAAATTCTAGTCTTTTAAGCTGAAATACTCCAAGCATATTTTGCACACTGCTATGGCAGATTGTAAATATCTTATTATGGTGTTACGTTTTATAAACTTGAAAGAACAAATAATTTTAAGATTAAATATATGTACAGGGACATAGATCTCAACATTTTCCTGGGAGAAAATCACAATTTTTCATATAATAGGGTGAAATCCAGACCAATTTTATCAATAACCCTTCACACCCATTTTTTCTCCTTGTAGGTTGGAACTTGTGAATTCTTCTTGTGAATTATTTTTAGTATATTTATGTGTTTTGAATTTAGAATATTTAGAATTCACAATTCTTCTTGTGAATTATTTTTAGTATATTTATGTGTTTTGAAGTTCTGTGACAGCGTTTATAAATATCAATTGTGGAATAATCTTACATCTATTAAGAGCTATTTGTTCCTTTAACATGTTTATGGTGTTTCAAAATGGTGACCTACATATTCAAATGTATTCCTATGATAATTGTTGATAATATATTCAAAGAATTTCTATTTTATTTTTCATATATCCCTTGAAATTTCTACTAACTACAGTAGTATATGCTTACACTGCTGATAATGAGAAGTTATGGTTTTAAAAGGCTTCAGCACAATGGTCCTCTTAGATGGATCTGGATGTAACCTTCTAGGAATAAAAATGCTTTTAAAATTAAATATTCACTGGTCTCAATGTCTTGGGAACATTTCTCAAGTAGAGGATGAGATCTGAGAAAGTGCTTTAATTGCAATATAGGAGCATTCCAAGGAGCCTGAATATGAGCAAAAAATTCAAGGGGAAACACTTAAAAAAAATCTGCATCTTGATTATATTGTTAATAGAGTCTTTATGTGTTTGTGACTTTGTTATTTATCTCAATTTTGTGTGACAACTGATTGGCTGGTTGCAGTTTACTTCAGCAGAACTGTGGAATTACCCTGACTTTGTCACCTCTTAGAGCCCTTCTCAACAGCAGTGGAGTAAGAGGTTGCTCTACCTGGGGCTCAGCAGCCAATTTCTACCATTGTTAGAAATGAGCACCTGAAATGAGACCGATTTCAGTCCATTCCCGTGATGCACACAGATTTTTTGGTCATTACACTGTTAGTCTCTAGATAGAAACGTTTATTGCAGCATTCATACATATGGGATAAGGCATTTAGAAGAAAAAGAAGCTGATACTTGTTGAATCTGGACAGGGAAAACTCAATAACCACTTTTAAAAGAAAAAGGGGTATTAAAGCTGGTTGACATTAGTGTTGGATTTCGTGCTTTTTATTCTTGGTTGAATAGGAAATACCTCTGTCTTTCCTGTGTTCCAGCACAGTGTTCTATGATCTCCTGCAGACTGCAAAGCTTACTACTTAAATGGAATGTAATTGTAAAGTTTATTCAGTAAGTTACCCTAAAATATGTATATAAATTAACCCAAGTGACACCCACATGAGACAAAACTAAGAAGTTTTAAAGCTTTAGGAGAAAAGAATAAAATATTTTTCTTTTAAAGAACTGAGAAAAGTTTTTGAGAGGTTTTTTGTATGAGTTTAAATGTGAATTATTTGGGAGAACCACATAGAATGTACCTGGAGAAAATGGGCAAAGAAGAATATGTAGTATTAATCCAAGAACACTTTGTGATGACTTCTTTTGGATAATTCATTGCAAGAACTGTGTCAGTAGAGCTGTGTGCTCATCCATGAAGTACTAAAAGCTTTATAGTTGTGCTAAGGACAAATTCCCATATGTGAAAATGATCAGTGAGGGAAGAATTACTTGACATTACTGAAAGAATGTTAAGGTTCTGAACATAACATTTCAAAAGAATCTGTCTCAGCTTAAATTTACAAGTTCTGTCTCTAGTAGTCAAGGGTATGACAAGCACCAACTTGCTTTCTAAACTAACTCTTGGATACCTACCCTGTATTTCTTTCTTCAGTCTGTAGTATCTGATTAAAAAAATTATCACTTTTTCTCAAAGAAGTTTTTTTAGTTCAGGGAATAATGGAATTGCTGGCCTAGCAATCTCTCAAAATTTTTGGTGAGTGTTTGATGGTCTCTAATTTGGAACACTTAGGAACTAGAGATTCAAGCGTCTCAAGGCCAAGACTTAGCAGGTATCAACTATTAAGTTATAGGACTAATTGATGCAGTTTAGTCTCCAGTGAAAATGATTCTTAGAGCAGCTTTGATCTGTCAGGCAGCGGAGGCTTTTACCTAGTGGGAAATCCTGACTCTCAGATGCGTCATTGACTGTAGGCTGAATGCTTTGCAAGTGTATGGCATTTAAAAGGAAAGTCAAGAAGGTAAACTTCCAGTAAAAGATGTGTTAACAGAGCTACTATTGCTACAGAAAACATTCTGGTTTTGAGGCTCTGCATTTCTGCAGAAACTCTAAATCTGATAATCTTGAATAGGATCATCAGGAAAAATTTATGTAACCCTATGAAACCTCAACATGTAAAATATTTGATTTTGACCAAAAAAGCACTGAAACAACCAAACTCTCTATCACTACTGTATTACTGCAGATTTTAAAAAATATTTCTTATTATCAGAGAGTCTGGTGTTCACTGCATAATCTGAAGTGCTGGTGCACCACTCACCCTTACAGAATAAAGCACCTTAAATTACTCTTTTCCTTCATCCTCTAAATTTTATGTTGAACAGTGTTAATAGTTCTCTGAAGGAAGCATGTCAGACTTATGAACCTCATTCCCAGAGACTACTGAGATCACTGAAAAGATGTTCCCTTAGGCACAGGTAGGCCGAGTTGGCCTAGCAATTACTTTCTTGAGCCTTTAAAGGGTGTGTCAGATGTTTGTGAAGAAATTATTTTGTGCTGAAGTGTCTCCAAAATATTCTATTTTTTCCTGTTGACTACTGTGATACCTGTAAAACGCCCATCATCAGGGAATGACATCCTCTGTAACAACTGGAAGCAGCAATTTTTTTTTTTTTTTAACTTCAGAAACATCTCAGATCAGCAGAAAGTCTAGATTACACAAAAAGAGTTAGAAGGTAATGGTGACATTTTTGTATCACACAGAAGGCAAATAGAATATTTTAATGAACACTCCTCCTAAATAAATTTCTTGCAGTGTTTCAGCTACAGTGAACCAATAATCCAATACAGCAGAAAATAAGCTTATATGTGTTGCTGTGAATATATGCTTTTATTATTCCCTTTATGTTATGCCCTTGGGGTTGTGTTCAGGAGTTTTCAATACAGACATTACTTAAAATTCATGTCTTAAACTATAATGTCACCCTCTGTCCAATAAATCTGACTTAATCATGGGATAAACCTTGCATATCTTTTTGCCTGGTGTTACTAATAATAGACTCTTTAACCACTCCACCATTACTTTAAGGAAAAGCTATTTGAATTATTCTGCACACGAACTGCAAGAATAAAAGATGTTGTTTTTCAAGCATTTGTGTTCCATAACAAATAATGAGATGGCTTCTTGAAGCTAGGGATTACAAAGTATAGAAGTGCCAGCAGTCATTAACTGAAAGTGAGTTCATTTTCTCCAACTGCAGAAAATCAAAAATGGGTAATATACCTCTTATGCATCATTAAATTGACCTCTGGGGGTGTATGGTGGATGGAGTGACACACTTCATTCTTAACAGAGAAGTAGCAATATGTTCATTGATATAAACCAACAAATTTTGATAGTAAATGCTAGAGTGGTTGAACAAGATTTGATAACAAGGTACACTTTATTATTTACTGCATAGAGGACCGGGTCAGACAAAACTGTCAGGGAAACCCTCACACAGAGTTATAACTTTCAGAAAGGACATCCTTATGTTCTACACTCCTCCTAAGAGGGGAGTTTAGGTGCAGCTGGATCCACATTTGGCCCCAAACTTGGTCAGTGTTTTATGTGTAAAATATTATATATGCACAATCGATCCTTTATGTCACCAAAGATTTCAGCATGAATTACTCACCAAGGATCTGCTATGCTAAGGAATCTTTCAGTCCTAAGAAATAACCTTGAGAAGCATCTCTACTCAAGGGGACATCCTGGCACTTAGCCCTCTGCCATGCAGGAGAGTTCAGCAGTCCCTGGGCTGTCCAGTATTTATAGGGTAAAATAATTGACTTGAAGTCATATTTGCATACTGACTATAGATGTTAATTTCTTCCAAACTTGGCTTGAGTGAAACCATTGACCATCATTATTGTTGGGCAGGTGCATTGCTGACATTAGTTCTTGGCTCTTGGGTTGCTATCTGTCTCCTCCAAATCCACAATGAGTCAGCTACAGCCAAAAGGACCAGACACATCCATAATAGCTACTGCCACTGGTGGTTAGCACTTAAGTAGACATATGGGAAATAAAGTTTAGATTGGGATCATGGCATGAGGAGTGGAGAGCAAAGCATCCAGGATGTATGGCACCAGTAGATATTTTTTGTAGTGTTTTTGTTATAAGAGAAACTTGTCCTAGCATGAATATTACAGATCTATATCTTTCTTTGCCTCATATGACCTCCTTTTTCTATGCATTGTAAGATTTATTATAGAGGAGACAGAAAAAACCAAGTTTGGTGAAGAAGAGTTCCTAAAAAGTTTAAGTCATAATCTTTACAAGTGATCCACTTACATGAACATAAAGAATTGTACAAATGTCTTAATGCTTCAATATTTTAATCTTCTGCTTCTTTAGTAGCTGGAAGTCATCCTGGTTTGCCTGGTTTAAGGAAAATTATTGAAGACAACTCTTATAGTCTTGCTGACCAAGGTTTACTCCAAAAGCATAGTGAGTAGGAATGCTGGAAGAGGACCCAGATCTGAAAATACAGAGGATATAGTTTCCTTTAATTGCTCAAATTCTTGAGAGAAAGTTTTTATTACTTCATTGTGAAATAACCTATTGTATGAAGAGGAATATTATGCTGGTGTTCTCAACTAAGCTGACCTTATTAGGATTTTTTATGCACAAGTTCTGGTAGTGTTGAGCCCTTAAGATTAATTGCAACAAAATCATAGTGCTAAAAGCACTTTGATTTATTAAGTTGTGCATAATTGACCTTTTTGATGCTTACTAATAAACGGATGCTTTATGCCAATTTTCTCTCTAATATTTTGGTTTTCTGTTCTGTTGCAACATCTCGTTTCTTACAAACGAAGGAAATTTTCATTTGTTCTGATAATATCCCACTATGCCAGGGAGTTCTTACATAAAATTGTTATGCTTTTGTTTTTTAGGATTTTTTATTCCATTCCATTATTGATATCCATATATAACTTTTTCCTGTAGTCATGCAATTTACCCTTGAATATCTTATCCTTGCCAAACATATGTTCTTGTCATCTGTGTGTTCTTTAGCTGAAGCAAAGTTTCATGGAAACTGATGTGTTCTGTGCTGCCAATGGAAGTTTCCTCTAGATAGAATCACAGAATCATGGAAGTTGGAAAGCATTCTAAAGATTGCCAAGTCCAACCATTAACCCAACAATGGCAAGTTCTCCACTAAACCATGTCCTCCCTGAACTCTACATTTACCCATCTTGTGAATACCTTCATGGATGGTGACTCCTTCAGCTCCCTGGGAAATCTATTGTAATGTTTGGGAACCCTTCCTGTAAAGCAGTTTTCCCCAATATCCAGTCTAAACCTCCCCTGGTAAAATGGGAGGCCTTTTCCTCTTGTCCTATCATTTTTCGCTTGGGAGACAAGACTGACGCTCACCCTGGTGGTCAATACTTTTCCTATGGCAGCAAGGGATATGGTTGGGCATTTTTCTTTGAGACAGCACTGCTGACTCATGTTCTACTTAGTTTCCACCAGGACCCCCAAGACTTATTCTGCACTTCAGCTTTCCAGACAATCAGCCTGTAGCTTATTCTGGTACAAGGGGTTACTCTTTACCAGGTACAGGTCTTAGCTCTTTCCCTATCTGAACTTCATAAGGTTCCTCTCAACCATTTCCTCCAGGTTCAAGATACTTTCTGGAGAGCAGCACAACACTTTGTCGTGTCAGCCACTCATCTCAGACATCCACAAACTGAGTATTATCTTTCTCCCATCAAGATCATGAATTAAGGTGTTAAACAGAATTGGACCCGGTACTCTGGGTGACATCTTTATTTTCTCGTGATTTATAAAACTGTGGTTCTGACTGTCTGTTGTATGACAGCACTGCTATTCCAGGGTTTTACCCTTTTAAAATCATAGGTCTTTAAACTACTAGAGAGACATTTTTACCAATTTGTTGAAGTGGATTGATTTGCTGTCTGTAGGAGCAAGTTGCTTAGTATGAAATTGGTCCTCCTTTGCCTGATCTCTGAAATTTTTGAAAAAATGTGGCACATGAAAAAAGGGTGGACTTTTAGATTATTTCTGATAGCAGTTACTACTAACAGTTAATTGATCATTATGCATGCCTTTCAGTTGATATTTTGACAGCCCTTATAGAGAAATTGTCAGAGAAGACAATTGCCTGCATTTAGTATACTCCACCTGAAATCCAGTTCTTTAATACTCAAAATTGATGCAGGCATATGTGTTTCTGTGAATGATGAAATATGATAAAATCTAAAACATTTCTATGTGTAGGTAGAATAGGTATACTTCATACATGACTAGAGAAAAAAAATTGTATCATTTAGCAGACTGTCTTTGATATGTTACCACTGTTACTTTGCACACCTTACAAATTTGGTGACAAACTCTAATGTCAGAGAGGTATTCTGCCAAAAAGTCATCTTTCTACTGAAATTAATACACTTTGAAAACATCTCGGATTTTATTATATATGGTTATCAACCCATATACTTAAAATCTATAATATAAATTCAAAATGGAATGTTTATTTGACTTTTGATATGAGAATAAAAACCTTCAAATGTTGAGGATGAATGTATTTAATCATAGTGAATGTTCAAAACATGATAAATCATATTTTTTAACTCTATGTTAAAATAGGGATGGACCCATAGAAATTCTTAAACTGTTAGACTTTTTCTTATCTATCATTACGAAACAAGGTGGGTTTTTTTTATATACTGTTGGAACTCTGTATGGTTGCAAACATGTCTTATGATTAGGTTTATTGCCTTAGGGAAAAAAAAAGAGTATTGGGTTCAGCGGCTGTAATCAAATGCTTTCTGCTTTCAATTTTCTTCTGTGTGTGTGTGTATGTGTGATAATGTTGCTTAGTATATGGACCTAGAGAAAATAATTTGAGGTTGTGTGAATTGTAACATTTCCTTCCTTTTAATTCCATCCCCCTTGAAATGAGCTGAAAAATGCTGCTGCAAGACTTCAAAGTGACAATAAATCTTATTTTTTTCCAAAAAGTAGAAGTATGTTTATCCAGTTCTGGGTTACCAGTTATGCAAATGACTAGGTAAAAGATATTAAATTAAGCAAATACCTTTTTGTCCAGAGCTTTTTAGTAAAGAAAATCTATTGCCCCCTACATTTCTTCCAAATAAATCTGAAATCATTACCTTTCATGAAGTATTCTGCCTTGCTTTATTCTCTGAATAGAATCAGGTCATTCATAATGCAGAAGTACCTGGTACTCTGAAGAAAGATTTAGTGAAGTTATATATACCCTTGAGTAACATCACAACAATCACTTCAATAAAGATAACCTCTGTTTTTTTTAAATCAGAGTATAAACTTCCATGGGACTATGTAATTCATTCACTAAACTGCATTTTATATTAAGAGCAGCTTGAAAGATCAAATGGATTATGCAGTTGTCTGAGATTTTATTTTTATTCTAGAGTAATGCTAAGCCAAACTTTTTCCAGAATGGGAAGTACTTCCACACTGAGGGTATTTGGAAACTCACTAGAAAGTTGGAGTGGTGCCATCTGCTGTTGGGCTGCTTGAGCTTATGCTAATGGACCTGGGCTGGTGGAAGTGTATAAAGTATGTAAGACTGTACAGAAACAAGTAATATATATTTTTTAAAAAACGCAAACAGCCCATTTGCCTGATTTTATCTCTGGATTAGCTGCTTTTGTATTGCAATTTCTTTAATAATTCTAACAATTCTAATGCAGGAAGGCGATAAGTAGCCTTAATCATGGAAGATCTGGTTAAAAGATTAAGAAACGTCTGTTTTTCTCCTTTTACTACAGTAGAATCTCCTAATGATTCAGGGGCAGAAAAAAGAAAGAAAAAAAGGAAAAAACAGCAAACAACCAATTGAAAAAACAATACCAAAACCAAACCAAAAAACCCGCACCCCAACGGTTATGAAATTTTTTTCCCCCATGGGAAGAAAGAGCAACTTAGCTTATATGCCTAATGCCTTGCCTACATAACGAGGAAAGGTGAACCAAAGCGCAGTTTTAATACACATCTGTTCTCTTGGTATTTTCGTGTTGAGTACAGCACTGTCGCAGTCTGCGTTTTCTATTTATCCCTTTAAAGGATGGGAGATTAATTAATTCGGGAAGCTTAAGTTCAGCCACACACTGTTCACATTCTTTTGTTGTTGTTGTTAAGTACGTGACCTCTCTGTAAAGGCAGTAATGTGTTCTGCTTAAATTCTATTACAAGTCCTAGAGCAAGCCCTTTTCTGTAAGTTCAGAAGCTTTATCTTTCTTTTTGTAAATGGAGTTCTCTTCAGAATACACATTTTATCGGCATGAAAGGAGACCCGTGGAGCACTGACTGTCAGCCTTATGAATAGGTTTTCAGAACAGTGGTTCAACTGTTACCAAAGTAGGAAAGAAATTTTGCAGCTCTTAAATTAATTTTATAAATCCTAGATGAAATACAAAGAATCTTCCTAATCTTCATTGTGAAGTTCTTCAGAGGTACAGTAACAGCTTACCCTCTGGAGCAATTATATAAGTCATGAAAGCCCAACATCATGCCCTTGGTTTGCTTGAGCTGCATCAAAGTTTTGCTTAGTCTTTTTTACATGCCTGGTGGTTGGAAAAGCCTTTAGTGCGTTGGTTCTTCTATCCTACATTGCACTTGGAGGCCTTGAAAGGTACTTTTTGAAGTTTATACTAGTGCATTTGTAGGTGTCTGGCTACATCATAATCCCTCCTCCATAATCCCTCCATAAAGGTAATATGTTCATTACCTTTACTGGATGGTGAATTAATTTTTATATATTTTTTCATTGTCCTTGCAGAAAGGTATTGGATGTGTCTCAATCTGTTTGTATCTAATTTAGATATGTGGCCTTCCAGTCAATATTATCTTGTCAACATGGTGAAAAACGTCCATGCTCTATGATATAAACTGGTAGATGTTCTTCCCTAGTGTGTATTATCTTTTTTCTGGATATTTGAATGTGTTAGGCATCATACAGAACATTCAGAAAAAAAATAAAAAAGTGAAGTGCTATTATTTTTTTTTCCAAGTGGCTCACTGTACTTTCTCTCTTCTTTCTCATAACAAACTGATTTATGATTGTAGTTTAATGGTAATCTTAATTTCAGTGTGTCACTTCAAAAGTCCTTGCAAAAGTCAAGAAGCCCAAGACATTGATCATTACAACTTTATAAATCATTAAATTTCATTTTATTCAGGGGAATCACAGATTTGCCTGTACTGAAGATCCTTGCTCGACGTTATCTTTAATAATATTCCTCTGCATACTTGCCTTCTTCTACAGATTTTATCATTTCTAAAACTGCAAATCCTTAAGAGAAAAGATTTTATTTATTTGAGATGAGTCACTGGGAGACCAAAGAATTTCCTCATCATTACGAAGTGTAACAAAGATTTTTTTTGAGTATTTCTTTGACTGTCATTTTCTAATCACTGTGAGTACTTCCAGTAGAAATCAAAGGACTTAAATATCATAACACATGAGAACATGGATTTTTAACATTAGTATTAATCATGTGTTTAAAAGTTGAAGACAAGACAAGGGATTTTGGGATGTACGAAGTCCGGACAAGACTTAGAAGGATGTCAGAGCAAACCAGCTTTTCATTCTGTCAATGGTGTTAACAAAGTTAATCCTAACTGTTCATTTCAAGCTGCCTGTTCATCCTATGACAGCTATTTTAACAGAATATCAGCCGTAGTGGCGGTCTGAGAGTCTGAAATTGTTCATGTACTAGTGACCATGGAAGTTAATACCAAGACATGAATAAAAAATGCTTAGTAGTTGCATCACAGTTCTTTTTCAAGATTAATTTGCCCATTTGTGTAGTAATATATGATCTATTAATAAGCATAATATACCCCAATGTAATAATAATAACAAAGATAGAAGGATGTGCTCTGGAAATCAGTTTCTCATCCTTAGGTAAAACTGATATAGGCTTTGTTTCCAAATGTAAATTTTAATTAAGGTGTAAGGAAGGCTGGTTGAAGAAGATAAAACATTGCAGTTGAAATCCAGAATTGATGGAGAAATGGAATTTGGTGATAAATAAAATGAAGAGCAGGTGCAGCAGGAATATTTTAATAGATATTATGAAGTGCACCGCACACAGATTGAGGTGATATGGTCAAATGATTAAACATACCTGACACATGTATCTGGAAGAAAATGGCTCTAACAGGTAAGAGGTATGAAAAGGGAAGTAAAAATTGAGACATTTAGAAACATGGAGTCTGTCTTTGCTCTCTTGACTAAAGAAAGGGTCTAACTCCTCAGAAATCTGATTTAGCTGTTTTGTAGGCATGAATTTATGAGTAGTTGCACCTACCAAGGATGTAAAAAAAACATATTGGACTTCCTGAATTGGCTAATTTTAAGTATCGTTCTTGAAACTCTTGAAAACGATCCCGGATTTCATTGTTCAAGTTTTTAAAAACTAATAAAATCAGGAATCTGAAATTATAGGACTCTGCAGAAATGCTGGCTACAGCAGGATGAAAATATTACTGTTCAAAGACCAAAATAAATACAAGTAAATAGAAAGCTGATAAAAATAGGATTTTTTTCTAGATGTCTCCATGAAATAAGTAGAAATTACCTGGAAAAATAATTAAAACACTCAATTACATATATGTAATATGCAAGAGAAAAATAAATATGTGTAATATATAATGCATATAATATATAATAATATGCAATGCAAAATGCAATATATATATATATATATATANTATATATGTAATATATATACACATATATTTCCCTCTTGTATATTTGCAATATACAATTGTAAAATAAAAGGATATGTTGCCAAAGGTTTTTAAGGTCAGGAACTAGCACTGTGGCTACATGTGTCCTATTTTACTTGCAAGTCAAGACACAAATAAATGAACATAATTAAGTGCAACTTCTGTGGGTTTGACTAACTTGTGTGATGGTGTACTGCAGCTTTAAGAGGAAATTACAAATTATTGATGAATGTTGTGTTTTCAGATTTTTTGTCTCTATTCTTTTGTGTTTCTATATAATATTCTGATGTTAATTAGGTAAAGAAAAAAATGCATGGTACTATGTCTTGGGTTATAGAGCCTAAATTATATATTCCATTTTCATCTGCTGAAAACAGTTGGGGGGTTGTTCCTCTTTATCTCTTGTTTACTCTGGAGGGAGGGGAGCAGGTGCCTTTTGATAATGGCCCAACGGTTAATACCAGGTAGGGCATTGTTCTTATCTTTCTTCATGATGAGCCATTACGACTCCCCAGGCTGTTTTCTTCCCCAGGCTGTTCCCCTTCCCAAAATATACCCACATTCCATCATTCTATTGTGAGATGCTCCACCCAGTGGGAGGAGCCAACCGTTCCTACCTGGATAAAACTGGGACTCCAGACCAGGACACCCTCTTGCTTCACCCGATTACCAGAGGAAAACTGGACCCTTCTCACCACCTCTGGACCCTTTTGGCTACAGGATCATCTCTACCTCAACAGAACCACATCTGCCACTCCNTACATTCTCTATTCTAAGGGGAACCCCAGTTTCCCTGGCAGATACCTGTCTTTCTAAACCAAGACATACTAGAAAGTACATTATTATGCACCAATGCCAGAAGAGGTAATTTGAAAATAATTAATAAATACATAAATACCTTGTTTAGAGAGAACGCAAATGTATGGTTAGTGGATTTCCATAGAAACTACTTGGAAAAGCAGTTACCATACTGAGAATCAGAAGCAGTTATTTTAGAAACAAGAAATCTCTTGCAGTTTTTCAGACTGATGTGGTCATGTGCCTTTGTATATTAGCTGATATGAGCTCAAGTGTAACCAGTTTTACATGTTTCAGTCTGTTGCTAAATGCTTTATGACCATTGAAACACCTTTGTGACATGCAGAATGCATCCAACTGTGAGACAAGTGTCATAATAAAGTGCCAGTCAAGGGACTTGAAACTCTTGCCCCTTTCCCAGAAGACTAAACTGCTCGTGAAAGAACAAGCAGGGTTGGCTTCATGTGTGTGTGGTGCATGGTGGTGTGTAGGTCTGGGGTTTTTTATTTGGTTTTTTTTTTATTGTTTATTTATCAATTGGGTATGGTGTTGGTCCTGGGAATACAATCAAAAATCATTTAATGTTTCTAAAAATCTATTCTACAATGTATTTCAGCTGAGTTACAGTTTTCTGAATGATAAATTACAAACACCTTGAAGTTCTAAACAAGGTGAAAGCTCCCCCTGCTGTTTTCAGTGCCTTTGGATTTTTTTATTTAAAAGAGAAGTCAAGACCAAATGCTTTAAACAAGCTAATGGTCAAAAAATGTTTATTTCAGTGATGAAATTTTCAGCAGATGAAAGGCAGAAGATAATATGTATGCATTAGTATTAAAGTACTGTAAGAATCATGACAGAAAGAAAGAAACTCTTCCAGTTAAATTAAATGAGGAAAAATGTTAAATATAAACCCTTTTTTTTTTTTAAATTGCACCACTGCTTAACATAGGAAGGAATCTTCAAAGTATTTGAGTCATTTATTGTTAAAGTTATACATCTATTCGTGTTAAGGTTAACTAGCAATCTCTGAAGATTACACTTTTGAGAATATTGGGTAGTTTATTGTAGCAATATTGTATTCCAGAAATGGTGCTTGTACACAATCTGAGTTATAACTGTCCTACTGTCTTCGCTACTGTGTTGAAGAAAATCATGTATGTGGGATAGATGCTTTTCTACCATTCTTCATATTAACAATATGCTCCTATTATCCCTAGAATCCAAAAATCAGTTTGTGGAGAGATAGGTACAACTGAAGGGCATATTTTTGAGCATATTTTGATTTAAGGAGAATATCAACAATGTTTTTCAATATATTATGCAAAAAAGCATGCTGTGATTGGAGCAGGTTGCAAATTACACTTCTGCAATACAAAATGAACCAGAGAAATTGCATTGATGAGAATGAGAGGAAACCATTTGAATTGTGTGCAGGCAGAAGAAACAAACTGGATCTTTAATTCTTTTTCTAATTCCTGCATTGTGCTTCTGATGTCTTTCACAGGGGGAGTAGCATCACAATTCTCACTTTTCCTGTTTTTTATTCTCCTTGAAATGCTGATCACACATCACTGTCTTGATACATGTCAAACATGTAACAGGATATCCAGGTCTATTTTGTTCTCAAATTGCATCATCTACAGCTATCTATGCTTGTCTTTCTGGTTGACCATGCCTGGTTGCCAGACACCCACACAGCCATGCTCTCATTTCCCATCCTCACCAGGACAAGGGAAGTAAATAGAATGGAAAAGATTCTGGGTCAAGACAAATACAGGCAGATTCATTACTGTCACAAACAGTGACAGCAAAACAGAATTCCAAGTATTTGGTTGCTTATATTTCTCTCTTGATTCTGGATTATGAAATCTTGCTTATTGTGACACTAACAGATTTCTCAAGGAAAGTGTGAAAAATTTAGGGTTTCTAATGTCAGTGTCTGGTTACATGCATTTCCTATCTTTAAAAATTTTTTGTTGTGTTTTTTTTTTAATAGTCTTGATCCGATGTTCCATTCCCCGATTCTATTTACATCACAACAGAAATCTAGTTTAATTCTGTCAGAATTATTTTTAATAGCTCTTTGATTTTCAGTTCTCTTTTTTTAACTTTCCTCTGACAAGGTTAAGAGGTTGTGAAGTTCTTACCTTCCCTCACTTGAATTCTGAGCATTCGCCTTGTCAGAGGTACTGCACAGTATCTTTCATAACATTGAATAAACCAGTAATATTTTACTAATGCAAAAAACTACTTATAAGTACCCATTTGGCACACTGCCTTTGATTAACTTGCTTTATTTGGCCACAACTGTCACATTAATACATCATGTTATTAAATGTAAAATAAAATGTCTTTAAAAAATGTTACTCCTGCAGTCAAAATATTCTCTATTGTTTTAAGAATGAATCTCAAATCTCTTCGAAATCTAGCATACATTAGAATTTATTTGGGCTTAATTGAATTAGCTAATAAAACTGTTTCGTATTTAAACTTGTCTAATAGTCAATGCAGAATTCACTGATGAATAACGTAGCCCAACTCCCTCTGAGGCACAGTTATTTCTTGACAATATTTTGGTACTGTGCTTTTCTAGTGTTTCTCTCATCTAAAGGGGTCAGTTAAAAAGTAAACTGATACAGAATTCCAAATTACTGTTTTTCCTCTGCTGTTTGAGATTTCTACTTGAGTTTCTTAAGTGCAGTCTGTGAGTTTTTTAGTACATTAAATCTACAATGAGGGTTTTTATTCCTGCTGGTATGTATAACAGTGGTGGGTGAAAGGTCTGTTTTACATAAGAATTTATAAAAAATATGAATGGCTTATGTTGGCAAGTATTCATTATCCCAAACAGAGGCTGTACAATCCGTCCCCTTTATTTACGTATTATTAACATTACCCTCATCATCACTGCACCTGACTACTTCATGGTTTTTACATTATTTTATTTAACAACTTTACAAAGGGGGAAGCTATTGCCATAAAATTAGAATCATAGGATTCTTTAGGTTGGAAAATATCTTTAAGATCACCCTTAAGTCCAACCATTAACTCAGCACTGCCAGTCCAAAATTAAACCATGTCTTTAAGTGGCACATCTACATGTTTTTTAAATACCTCCAGGAATGGTGACTCCACCACTTCCCTTGACAACACTTTCAAAGAAGGGGTGAAAATATTATAGAGAGGAATGAAGTCAGGTATCAGGGAGAAGTTTCAAGGGAATAATTGAACATATAGTCAGATGTAGACTGAATAGAGCTAAGCAGCTCATTATTGTTTCAAAAGGTCAGGGTTGGATTTGGCTCTGTTTCCATACGAAGGCTGACTTATAGACTGTCCTTTCTCCCTTCTGCCTACGAGCACCTTCTATTTTCTTCAAAGAAAAGTCATCCAAAATGGTTTAAATAAAAGAAATCTAAGTTAAAACTCAAGATTTTTCCTCTAGATAGTTAGGGACTGTTCTTAAAAGCTGACAGTGTAGGGTGCTAGCTGGTTAAGAGAAAGCTGTCAGTCTGTGGCTCAAGTGACGTAACAGGAAAACAGACTGAACCAAGGATAAGATCCATCTGCCAGTTCAGGATAAGGAAAAATAAGACCATGTTAGTATACTTAAAAATAAAATTATACAGATATCAGATTATTAGCAATTTTTGCTTTAAAGTGATTGCTGTCATAAGTTCTGTATGTAAATTCTCATTAAAAAATTGTAACATTTTATTTCCAGTAGAAGAATTCCTGAAAGAGCTTAGCAGAACATGTAATTTTTTTCTGTATAGACTAGATGGATGAAAAGTAGAAATTATTTCTGGATCTTATTTATTTTTCAAAAATATTTAGGTTAAATTCCCTTTGGCAGCTCTACCATTTACTCAGTATGAATTTTTTTCTGCCGCTGGTTAATTGTTTTATTCTTGCAGTTTTTGCATTTATATACAAATGTATATATAATTTTTACATATTTATATATACATTTATTTATATAGGAAGAGATGAACAAAAGCCTAATTAGAGTTAATATTTTAATGGATCAGCAGGGAAAGAAGAATGAAACACTCTACCTTTCATCATAGAAAAATAAAGCTCCAGAAACACAGTGACATGACAAATACTTATATAAAGTTATTAAAATATGCCAGTTAAAGCTCCTGCCTTTGATGTGTTGATCAAAAGGGTGAGAGAGAAAAACTGATGAATCATATTACCATTAGTTCTTTTTCAGAAATAATCTCTGCAAGGTAAATGCAACAAATACTGCCTGATGGGCTGCTAATAAAAACAATGTCCATGAAGCTCCCAAAGTCATTGAGGGAGTGACAAGAAAATTATGTGAATATCTAAGATTTCAGCAGATGAAAAACAGCATTAGGCCTAACTGACTATATGAAGATATTTCAAGTTTCAGTGTTTTGAGATGAGTACCTATAAATATGAGAAGATATCAATTGTTTACTAAGGATTACCAAGTATAATTTCAGACACAATAAATCAGATTTTTTTTTCCAAATATCTTTTGAGGATTTGTATAGTTTATTTTGATTTATGCATTAAGGCATTGAGTTTTAGAGGAAGGTCTATCTCTTTTTGTAGTTATGTAACTGCATTGTTAGAGATGCAGCTTGGTCTGAAGGGTGATAAAAAAGCACATTATTTGGGAATCTGCCACTGAACTGCTTTGAATGATTTTTTTTTTGATTTTTTTTTTTTTTTTGCTATATGTGAACAATGTCACTGCGTCATTGTCATAATTGATATTACGATAGAAAAAATACTAGTTTCCTTTCTTTTTCAGAATATTTAACTGCTATGCACCATTTCAAGACATAATGAGAATCAGTAGATTCCTATTGATAATATATTATGTTGGAATTCGGGAGACTTAGTTCTAATTACTGACTGATGGTGATTCTATAAGATACAATTCTTTTTGTTCGTTTGTTTTCTGTTGTGCTAGTAAACTTTATAAATAATGAAATATTACTATAATTTTGTTATTCTGTTTCCATGCATTAAAACTGAATTTCTTTCTGTCCTGGGTTTTGGAGCCTAGATGGTATATTCTATTTTTCATCTGCTGAAAACAGTTGGGAGGTGGTTGTCCCTCTTCATTTCTTGTTTACTCTGGAGGGAGGGGGGCAGGTGCCTTTTGATAAAGGCCCAACTGTTAATACCAGGTAGGGCATTGTTCTTATCTTTCTCCATAATGGGCCATTAACACTCTCCCCAAGCTGTTTCCCCTTTCCAACACATACCCACATTCTATCATACCTATTGTGAAATGCTCCACCCAGTGGGAGGAGCCAGCCATTCTTACCTGGACAAAGCTGGAACTCGGGACCAGGACAGGGTCTTGCTTCATCCGATTACGAGAAGAAGGCTGGACCCTTCTCACCCTCAGGACGCTTTTTTGCTACTGGATCATTTCTGCCTCAGCGGAGCTGTACCTGCCATTCCAGGAGGACTCACTTTTGGACTGCTTCTGACACCCTGACTAACAAGGTTGTAGCTTTGACCCTGTCAGGGCTTTCCAAAATTGTTGTTTGTTTGTTTGCTGGTTTGGTGGGGTGGTTTTGTTTTTTTTTCTTTTCTACCACATTTGTATTCTTATATTCTTAGTAAAAAGCTGTTATTCCTACTCCCAAATCCTTGCCTGAGAGCCGTTAATTGCAAAATTATAATTTGGCAGGGGGTGAGGGGTTTACATCCTCTATTCTAAGGGGAACCCCAGTTTCCCTGGCAGATACCTGTCTTTCTAAACCAAGACACTTTCTCAGTCATTGCTTATTCCATTTGTGCATTCTTAAAGTGTGTCTGCACAAACTTTTATACTAATTCCTAAAAGTATAGTAATCCTAAAAATTCCCCATACTGTAGTATGTCCCTGGAAACAAAAAAAGATAACTTTTTTTAGGGCTTCTGAACTCCCAGCAATAGCATATTTTTCAATGGTTCCAGTGACTCTCATAATGAAGCATGTTTTCACCAACCTTGTTTGTGTATACTAGAGGATGGAGAAAAACAAGATGAGCACCCCTATCTAGCAGATTTATTTTCACTTTATATATGTGGACAGATGGGTTGTGGCTGTGACAGAGTGATTATTTAGACAGTGCTTTTGTTCATAAAAACAATATTTTCCCAGAGGAAGAGTACACTTAGTGACTGTATTTTCAGTAAAGTAGGATTACTGATCTGATACTAGAGGAATTTTTTGCTGTCACCCACTGATATGAAACTGAGATATTTTTCAAAGTCTTAGGTGATATCCCCATCAACTCAGTGCATGTAAAAATGCCTTTTTAAAGTGTCAATGGAAAAGTGTTGGATATTAAGTATTTACAAATAACAGGACAGGACTGCCAGGAGATGTTCCTTGAGCTTTATTGCGGCATCAGCCTCAGTACAGGGTGAGACAATTGAAAGATGGCAGCAGGTCATGTCTTGCCAAAAGTAGCTGAAATTCTCTGTTACAAGTCCTTTTGAAAGTTTTCTAACCAATAGCAAATTGTTAAAAGCTTACAGACATCTGCATAAACCAATCATTAAAACTACATATATACCTTATATCTAACAATAGGTGCTTGTTTTATATTTCTTATTACTCAGGAACTTTTTATACTCTTCTATAAACAAAGCACAGAGTCACATTATTGAACTTTTCTGTTATCTTGCTTAACATATTTTTCTACTTACTAAGGCCTAAATCTACACAGCGCAAAAAACACAGTCTTATTGTTCTGTGTCCTTAATCTAATATCTTTTTGACTCTAGGCCTTACATACACGCTGCTATGCAAGCTTTCTGCTTTTTCTATTTTCCACAGAAAAGTATATTTCTCCTCTTCTGATACCTGTGATACCAACTTTTAATCTAGCTCACATTTATCATCTCTAGGCCTATATCATCTACCCTATTAATTGCCTTTTAGATATGTTGAAATAGTGTGATGAGGAATATCTATACTTCTTGAAGATTTTCAATGTCCATTATTTAGATGCTGACCTTTGCTAGACAAGTGGTGCTAACAAAACTATTCTATTACTTCCCCTCCTTAACTGGGCAGGCAAAGAAAAATACTAAAAATAAAAGTGCTCTGCTGAAAGTCTTTTTTGATTATGTGAAAAATCCATACGAAGCAAAGGTTTTTCAGGAGATTAGAGTTGGTCTATTTTTCTTGCCAAGATTTAAACCAAAATATTGTTTTGAGTAAAATTAAGTTTGCTTTACATTTTAATCCATTTTGAAAACATTATTTTTCCTTCTTCTTTCTACTTCTATTTTTTTTGTTTCGGTTTTTTTTTTTTTTTTGGTACTTCAAGTATTTTTATTTCAGTGCAAAATTCTGACAGTGATAATTTTTTACGATCAGCATTTAGGAAAATTGCTCTTAATACTGGAGCATTTTCAATGGGAAATGAAATTAAATGAAATTAACCTTAAATGTAAGGTGTGGAACTTGATCCTTTTCAATGCAATTTGAGTCTATCCTAGGAATGGCAATAGACTGTGATAGTTATTTAGCTGAATATTTTCACTGGATCTGACAGTCTCTTCAGATGTAATATGATATATTCAGTTAACTGGGTATTTTGATAGGGATGAATGGTACTGCTAACCTGAATAGCTCTGCTGATTTTTCATGGTTTTGTTTTAGGGAGAGGTAATGAATAACAGAATTCTAACTGAGGAGAGCAATTGCTTTTGGACATTTATAAAAAAAACACTTGGACAGCTGAGAGTTAGATTCCAGAGATGAGAGTACCAAAAATTACTTCACTTATAGTTTATCAACATTGCACTATTGACTTGCTGCATTTTCAAAAAAGTGGTGAAGTAAATCATTCATTCAAAAATCTACATCGTGTCAAGATATTTGTGTGAGGATGGAAAATTGTTTGAAGCACATGCACATGCATTGGATGACTTGACTGTTCTCAAGTGGACTCAATAAATTTTAATGGTTTGGTAGGAAGTGAGCAGAAAAAAAAATAAATTAAGCATTATTGAGGCCCTAGAATTAAATACAGAAGGTTATGTTTTAGCAGCGGGTCAAAGATAACTATGTTAATCACTGAAAATACTTAGAATATGAAACCTCTTATTCCATTTTTCATTCACCTTCTTAGCAAGTGATAATTGTTCTTGATCTCCAGGTTATCCTAACAGTTAAGTTCTTTTTACGTCAACCAAAAGCATTCTTAGCTCTTAGCAAGCACTTGTGAGGAGTTATGTAAAATATCTGTGGTAGCTGCAAAAAAATCCCTCATTACAACTGCAGCTGTGAAGCTGATAATGTATTGCCATTATACAGTACTTAATCTGTTTTATACATGGAGCTGTCAGGATAGCATTTATAAGTCCTTGAATTAGTAATCTGAAACTTCATCAACTCTTTGTGTCCTAAAGATAAATACTGTGGTGCTGGGTTCTTTTCTAAATATTCTATTCTTGCACTACTCACTGTAGATGCAAAGCAGGGATTTGTACCTTCTTTTATATTCCAAGAACCTGTTACTGATTTCTTGTTTTTACTTTACTTCTGGCTTCAAAAGACAAGCAAAAAGTGATATGACTTTTCTTTTTCAATGATCACATGGCTCCTCTGGTGCAACATTTCGGTTTTGCTGAATTGCTGTCCCTAATGTGTTCTCATTTCTTGTGTTCTAGCAGGGACATCACACTGTGTAGTGCAACCTCAATTACAAAATTTTAGTATTAAGCTTTGTGGGTTTTAAAATGCAATGGAGGGCTGCTTAGTAGTCTTAATTTTGAATTTGTTTATTTGTTCTAGGAATAAATGAATACTGCCTAATGAAGGCAAGAATTCTTGCTTGCATGACTTGAATATGATTCTGCATGATATAAACAGACTTATTTCTGCCACAGAGTCTGTTAAGGGAAATGTGTAACTAAAAGTTCTGTAAACTAGGGCACCGTGATGAAAAATCTTCACCCTTCCAAAATACTGGATTTGAATAAATGTACAAAAAAATAACAATATGTGCAGCTTTAATCATTGTCATGTTTTCTTAAAATCTATCCTTTTGATTGTAGGTTAATGTTTACATTTGATGTAATTTCTAGTGTACATATTTTTGGTCAATTTCTATATCCTAATGCATAATGTTATAAACCCCTGAAGATTCAGTGATAAATGGAAATAATTTGGTGTTGATAGCATTATTACAATTCAGAAATTGTCCAACAGAGAGATATTAATGTTCTGTAGGTATAGGGGAAACAGTTAACTTGGTTTTGAGCCAGTGTGAATATACATACACTGGGATTGAAATTGTTGTTTGTGAATAGGTTTCAATCACTGCAAATGAGTTATACAGCAATTGCTAATTGAAAACTGCTAATTGCTAGTTGACAGGAACAAAAAGCCAACAGAAACATTAATGGAAAACCCCCCCCCAAAAAGAAAACAAACTAAAAGTTTTAATGCAAATAAATTTATTATCTATTTCCTATAGTATATTTTCGTTAAATTTATTTTCTATCTTTGTGGCTGGTTTTGTATTCTGTAAGATTTTAGTTGTACCTCCTGGTCATCATTTTATCTTTTGTTTGTTGTCTGATTTTCCAGTGATCTCATGCCAAGCTCATGCTTTGCAGTTTTCATCTCATCTCTGTTAGACTGACACTTGTGTTATGCAGTTCATTTTAAAGTCCAGGTGTTGCAGTTATCCAGATTGACATTTGAAGGACAAGACCATGGAATTAAAATCTTCTTTTTGAATTTGGAGATGATGCATGTTTCGTTTTGCTTTGGCACTGTCTGCCTATTTAGGCATCCAGTGCTAGAATATGCAAAACTAACAAACAGATTTAAAGCAAATGTTCAAGCCAAAAGTAAATTTTAACCAGCTGGAATTCAGAGCTGTTTCAGAGATTCGCAGAACAGAATTACTTGGGTTGGAAGGGACTCTAAGATCATCTAGTTCCACCCTCCCTGCCATGGCCAGAGACACCTTTTACTAGACCAGGTGGCTCAATGTCCATTATTGACATAATAATGCCCCATCCTGGCATTGAACACTTCCAGGGTTTACATGCCCACAGCTTCACTGGGCTGCCTTCTTCTGGTGCATCACAATCCTCACAGGAAAGAATTTCTTCCTGAAATCTACTCTAAACCTGCCCTGCTTAAGTTTAAAGCCACTGCCCCTTTTCCTGTACCTCTTAAGAAGTCCCACTCCATCTTCTTTGTTAGTCCACTTTAGGTATTGGAAGGCTGCTGTAAGGATTTTCTGTCTACTTGCATTTCCTTCCTGTATCATTAAGGACATGTTTTCTGATGTATTTTGTATATCAGTTTTAGCCAAAAGTGGATAAACGCAATAATATTATTAGGAATTATATTTATGATCTGTCACGGTTTAACCCCAGTCAGGAGTGACTCACTTATTTCCCACCAATGGGACTGGGGAGAGAATCAGAAGTGAAAAAGGTAGAAAACTCATGGGTTGAGGTAAAGAGAGTAGAGTAGGGAAAGCAAATGCTGTGCACAAAAGCAAATTAAAACAGGGAATTCATTCACCACTTCCCATGGGCAGGCAGGTGTTCAACCACCTCCAGGATGTATTCCATATGTAACGGTGACTTGGGAAGACAAAAGACATCACTCCAAAGCCATCCGCCCCCCCACCCCCTCTCCATCTTCCCACCACTTTACAAGGTCTGGAATATCCCTTTGGTCAGTTTGGGTCACCAGTCCTGGCTGTGTCTCCTCCCAACCTCCCAAGCACCCCCAACTTCCTCACCAGCAGGGCAGTAGGAAAACAGAAGAGGCCTTGGCTCTGTGTGAGCCCTTCTGAGCAATAACAAAAACATCTCTCTATTATCAACCCTGTGTTCAGCACAAGTACAAAATACAGTCCCACACCAGCCACTGTGAAGAAAATTAACTTTACCCTGGCTAAAACCAACACATGATCTTATACTCAGCAGCTGTATCTGTACTGTAAAATTCAATGATACCAACGACCACCTCCTTGCTTCACTTACGACTTTTAAGAAAACTATTCACTTAATTTTGTTTCCTATAAGTGAGGTGTGGAGAAACAAGAGGAGATTTTTTTTTTTTTCTTAAAATGACTTCTGAGGGCTTAGAACCATTCAAAGAAGTGGTGGTAATGGAGTTTTGCACAGCATTTAGAATCTTAAAAATAAAATGCAGAAGTGTCAGTAAGACACATTTATTACTATGCCTGAAGTCACACTCCTGTATTTACTGTCTTGGTTAACATAATATTATTTAAAAAAGGCATACGAAGAATGCAGAATTGATGAAAAGGTGCAAAAATTGTACATTTAATTATATACAACCTAAATCAGTCTATGTGATGCAGGTAGATAACTTAGTTTATACCAGCAACTGCATATCAATAAGATTATATGAAATATTTTGTTATTATTAGTATTTTAATGGCTTCCCATTAATTCTTTTCAAATAGATCATAAATTCAAAAGGAAGTAAAAATCCTTTGGTGTTAATCTCTCTAGTTAAAGCTCACATAAAAATGTCTTTTAACTTTTAGAAAAAAAGATGTGCGCTTTTGCAGACCAATAAAAAGGCTTAATTTTTCTGGTTTTCACTAAATCACACTATCCTGTTCTGTCTTCTAGGATACAGTCTTCTAGAGAACCTAGGAAAACAAAAGGAAAAGCAGGAATATTTATTAAAGCAGTAGCTATACTGTGAGCTTGTAACATTACTCTTTTTATTAAACAGCTGATTCTGCATTGTGTATAAATAAATACTGCGGAAGGAAAATTCTTCTTTTTAACATTTCAGATTCAGGTTCAAGGACCACATGAAATGGATCAATGCAAGAGTACACAGAAAATTATATCATCGTTTTGATAAACTGTTGGTGGACTCTCTGAAAACAAATAAAATATTATTGTAGTATTTGGTTATTATCATAGCCAAAGGTCATTAAAAAAAAATCCCTTTACAGTTGAGATGCACAGACTGAGTAGTTTTGCATATCGAAACGTTGGTTATTCATTCTATTTGAATTATCCTATATATTAAAATTTATTGTTGAACAGATTTATTTCCTTTGGAACACAGAAACCCCATGTATTTTCTATTAGCAGAAAGAATTTCATAATAAATGATATATCAAGCATGAATTAACATAAGGTCTGGGCTATTTTTTAATAGCAGGTAAATATTTAATTAATTGTTAGTTTAAAAGTATATAATGATTAAAATAGGACCTTTATTAATTACTGCTCATATTCTATTAACTTAACAGGAATTATAAGTTAACAAGCATTTAGTTTAGAGTAGTAGTATGGTCTACCATTTTTGAGTTATTTTCCTCAAAAAACAAACTAAAAACTCTCTCATAATTTTTCTAGTTATGAAGAGCATTTACTTAATATAGCACTCAGGTCAACATAATTATAACTATAACTAGTTCTTCTAGTTATGAAGAGCATTTACATAATATGTCACTCATGTCAACACTTACTGTCTTTTTTCTTAATATTTTCTAGAATTATATATGTACTTCTCCTCAGCCTTCTGCAGGCATCCTTATGGCCCTGTGTGATTTTCAAACATAAAACAGACACTGTGAAAGACTGTTCTTAACCTCAGGAAACTTGTGTTCTAGAAAAGGAAAATGTTATACATCATGTGAACCACATTCACTTTTATATAAGTAGCAAAAAACTTGAAGGCTACACTAATTTATACTGAAAAGAAAATGAAAGCTGTAGGCAAATGATTAACATTTATTTAGTTAGCAAAAATGTAGACAGCTATACATTAAGGTCTATAACACTGATATATTTTGTAAAGAATTTGAATTATTTTCTATATGAAAACATGATGCAACATATTCATTTCTCATTATGTATACTCCTCCATTTATATAGCAGAATCAAAAGCATATTATCTTGTTACATTTATAATGGGGAACCTATGAATTTTGAGAGAAGTCAGATGCTTTTAAACAACATGATTCTGGAGGGAGAACCTCTAAAAGGGGGGAAGAATATTTTGCAAAATTAACTGGAATACGTTTTTCAAAGGATGTAGGGGTTGTTTGTTTGTTTTGTTGTTATTTCTTTTTTTTTTTTATTATTTTCCAGAAAAATTGAAATTCAAAGCATTGAACTTTTCTTTGCATTGACTCTTCCCAAAACACTGTTGGGACTTAAATATATGCAAGCTTTTAAATTTACTATAGCTCATTAAAATAACACCCCATATGTCTCTCATGGGAAATTTTATAGGCTAGTATATCTGTACAAATAAAAGCTTTCTTTAGAATTATTTTATGTTGGGCCAACTTGAAACAGAGTTTTCAGCTGTGCACAGTAATATGCTAAATGTGAGATGCCTTAAATGTGAACCTTCCTTAAAGTTTTTGTGCTGTAAACCCTCTAATTGTTTTAATGGCTAAGTAAGCTGCCATATAAACTATGATGCATGGGAATGAGATGTTATTTTGATTATATATTTCTGTTTCCAAACCTAAGAACATGCTTAACTAAGTAGTAAATAGAAAATGTGAGCTGAAAATTGCTCTGATATTAAAAAAAGTTCTGAAAACTGTCACCTATTATAATGAAGATGTAAATAGGTTATATATATTTATACTAGAATTTCAGTGAAAATACCAATATTTTTTGTCACTAATTTTTCCTTAATCTTTTGTCTTCCCTATGTCATTTGGCATATTTTGTTATTCTTTTTCTCTAAGACAATATAATTTTGCTGAGAAATCCTGTGTCACATTCCCAGCAAGGCAAATATTGGTGATTGATGGAGAGACAGGAAGACTGATCCGTGAGCAGAATTCGTTTTATTTAAGGTTTTCCAAAAGTTTATATACTATTTCAGGAAGGTTAATAATTTCTATTACAATAATTAGGTTAAAAGATCATACAAACAACTCATGCATTTTACAATATCTTTCTCATAGGGGGTTGATTGAATCTTTCCTCTTCCCATAAACAAGTTTAATCCCATCTTCTGTAATTTTCAAAGTTCTGTTCGTTTCTGCCATAGCATCCTGGTTATCAAACTAACTATGCTAATTAAATCTGTCTTACTCTCTGTTTTGTGTATTCCCACAGCAACTAGTACCTCTAGACGACACTCTACACACTTCTGAAAGTGTGAAATTTAACTACTTTGAATTTGATCAACCAAAAAAGCATCTTTTTAACTTTAAGTATGTAAATGCTATTCTGAGACATCCCTAGATCTGAAGCAAAGCTAGTATTTTAAATGTTATTTTTGGGTCAAGATTAGAGAGAGCACCTTGTGGCTTCTTTCTTAAAAAAAAAAAAAACCAAACAAAAAACC
Source organism: Cyanoderma ruficeps (assembly GCA_008694505.1). NCBI lineage: Eukaryota > Metazoa > Chordata > Aves > Passeriformes > Timaliidae > Cyanoderma > Cyanoderma ruficeps. The sequence goes on from VZDJ01007755.1 coordinate 46,042,076, forward strand.
AGACAAAAAATCCCGCACCACCTCCCCCCCACAATTTCCCCCAAACATTTCAAGCCCTAGAATCTTCTTTTCAATTGTTCTGTGAGCTCCATTCTTAAGTGAACGTGGATACCAGTGTCAGTTAGTTGGACTCAGAAAGGGTTTTCACAGGGCTAAATTTCTTTGAACAGAATTTAACCTGAGAGAGATCCCTGGGATTCAGTGGAGAATATTTAATCAAAATCACAGATAACAAAAAAAAAAAACCAAAAAACCCTTTTGCAGAACATCAGTGAAGTGATAGTTAAGTACTGAAGTCCATACTTCAGTTACTTCGTATTTAAGTCTTTGCTCTGGTATCAAATCATTACCTTACCATCCCTATCATCTCTGCTGGATTCAGTGAATAATTTTCAGTACAAAGTAGGAATATATGAGGGAGAGACTAAGGCAGTAATCTAGAAATCCCAGTGGGTCATGGAAGTAGCGTGAAAACTTGTCTTTCAAAGCCTGGCTTTCTGTGTGACAGAGCATTTGTGCAAGCTGATGAGCCTTTCATTACTTAGATCAGCATTTTAACTACCAGACTTACAGGTCTTGGAGTAAAAAGAAAATGGTTTGGTTTTTTCTCTCCACAAAGTTGACAAACTTGTTCAAGTGTATGTTGACATCTCAGTTAGAGGAGGGGTAAGCTGTTTCTTATCTAGCCGTAAAATATAAATATGAGAGTCTCGGGTTGGGTTTCTCACCTGAGATTCAGGTTGTTAAAAGTCCTTGGCCCTCTGATAGCCCCGAGCCGCGTCGCAAGAAAGAGGTGGAGTCTTCCAGGCCTTGTTTTCAGGTTTCTTGTGTTGTTTTTTTTTTGTTGGNATCTCAAAATTTTCTCTGCACCCAGCCAAGATCTGAACAGCAGCTAGGACACAAGGAGACTGACTGCCGATGGGGCATTGCTTTGCTTTTATACACATAACTACATGTCTATTATTTACAATTTCATACCAGCGCCTAGTACCTATACTAGAAGGGTCATTTCTATTTTGACCCAATCCCCTCAAACTACTTTGTGCCATCATCACATCACAAGATGGAGGCCAAGGGAGAAGGAGAACCTAGGGTGCCACCCTGAATCCTCCATCTTGTCCCCTACTCACCTCCATTCTAAGAACCCCAAAACTACAAATTTTTTCACCTTGTGCTGTGCTAAACTACTGCTTTCACACCTTTGTGGTTTGTCATTGCTCTCTCAGTGTTGGAAGCCTCTCCCATGGACTAAAATCAAAGCCAATGTCTTCCTGGGGTCTGTGCCAAGGTCTCCAACCCCCCTGGACCGGCTCCACACCCTCCTGTCCAGGGTTCAAACTCCCTTCCTTGGGTCCCAGGTCATCCAAAGGAATGCCCTGGACTCTGACATGAAAGTGCTGAGGAGTGGAAGTAAAACACTAAAATAGCGAAAGACCTAAAACACTGTTGAATATAGTTTTCTGGAAAGCTTCAGTTCTGCAGTTGGATCGTTATGATGGATGCTACTCCACTATTTGTGTTGATATCATCTTTCAGGGCTTTAAATTCTTCATCACTGCTACTGATACTTCCTGCTGCTTGCTTTAAAAACTTGATCAGTTCTTCTTCCTTTGGGATTCTCCAGGAGAATATCTCCTGATTTTGGTTTATAAGTCACATATGTCAAGACATATGTTCAGGATCAATTGTCAGGACACTCTGTATATCTCCTGGATATATATGCTCAACCCTAATGTGCTTCCAGCAAATATTAGAATGACGGAATTCCTGGTTGAACATCTGGACTTTGTGTGACTCATGAATAACATGATCTGTTTCAAAAAATATTCATAGGAATAATTTAAGGTTTTTCACAATTATCTCTTTCCAGGTATTACATATCTATTAGGCTATCAAAGCATATTTTCTATTTTTTCTGTTTAATACATACATAGTCTAGTAACTGTGCTCTAAGTGACCTTTGACCACAATTACTATCCTGCATAAAGGAAATAGTGATAACTGTTTAATTATTCATTCAATTCAGTTTATTATGAATAATTCTTAAATCTTAGCAAGATTTCAGCTGCAAGAATATTAGCTGACTCTAATTGTCAGACCAGTGAGTTTAAACAATGAACATTATAAAAGATAAATAAAAATTATTTCATACTTTAACTATTCTAATTCTGAGCAACCTGCACTATTTTCAGTGTGGGTTTCCTTCTGCAAAGTTTTTTTAAAGATGATTGTGGATCAAATGACAAAGAAAAATAATCATATCTTTGGTTTATGACAGATATTTGATTGTTTGGGTGGAGTTTACTATGGCATTGTGTTCTACAGCTTTCATGATCAGAAGAAGCTATACTTATGTCCATTCTAATAACCCATAGGAAATTATCCCAAATAAAAATGTAATTTTCCATTGCATCTGATCCAAAAAGCATCATTTCAGTTTGGTAATAATTTAAAGTGATGCATACATTATCAAAATATTTTGGTGATGAGATGTTTTGGCCATTACTTCTAGTCTAGATAATTAGCTAATTAAAAAAAAAAACAAACAAAACAAAACAACCCTAATTTGAAGTTTTCCTTCCAACTCAGAATAGCCAGTGATTCTGTGATATTGTTTCCTGTGCTCATACAATGGATTTGATTTCAGGTTAATTCTTTGATATAGATAGATAGATAGACAGACAGATCTATTTACCTGCATTCTACTACTTTCTACTTTGAGTGATGAGTAAACATGAGTAAATTAAATGACTTCTAAAGTCACACATGTAAGTAGGAAAAAGATAAACTTTCTATTTATACATGTGCATGTACTTATTCATGAATATATGTGCTTAATACATGAATACCTGCGTGTTTTTTTGGCCACTAAATTAGATTTTTTTTTGACTGAAATGATAATTTATGAAGTGTTGCTTAGCTTATTAAAAGTGAGGTATAGTCATAGTTGGGAATTTTCTCCTTTGGTTCTTTTGAAATGTAGCTCTCAGTCATACCAATTCTTAAGTAAACATACTTGAGTTGACACCAAGCTACTCCATTTGCATCTGCAGGGCAACCAGGTTGCTGGCTTATACCATATTATTGCTTTATGCTAAAGATTCTCTCAGAGATTAGGAAGTCTGTTTCTGATTGCTGGCATTGCAGTTTGGAAAAAAAAATCAGATTTTAATTTTATTATAGCTTCTTATTTTATGAAATGATTACATAAGTTGCATGAGAATTCTGTGAAACAATCATTTCTATATGGCCTATGTAGAGTACTGAATTACTTTGGATGACATATATGAATCAAAATATGCCTAGTATTTTTTCAGGGTCATAATGATTTTAATTTACTTATAGTGTTGCCTAAATGGAGGTCTCTACTTTTTGTTGTTCCAGTCAATCTTTATATCACATTCACATTCATAATTACAGCCACTGTACAATGGTATACAATTACAGGCACTGTACAAGGGTGGTATAAGGATTGATGAACCATTAAATAATCTGAAGGATTATGGGGGAAACAGTTCCAGTGATCTGCTTCACCATCACTGATCAGAAAAAGATTAATTACATACTATATTTATGCCCATTCTTCAGTAGATGAAAGGAAGTAGCAGTCACAAACAGGAATATGCAAGTGTGAGATATTGTAAATCATACTGTCATTTACTAATAGCCCTTCTTTGTGAAAAAGTACAAAAACAGTACCATTCACTATTGGAATATTTCTCTTTTGCAGAGAAAACTGCAGAATAATAGAAAAAGAGAAAATCTTTTCCTTTTGATCTTTCTAAAGCTGCCATTAATTTTTTTTTTAATATTTTCTAATAGAAATATATTTTGAATGAGCATCCTTAAACCTATTATCTCTTTCAAAATTCTTGAAACCCATACATTATTTAACATCAATAACACTCTGTCCTTTACCTGGAGTAGTAAGTGAGGTACATGAACAGCAGCACATGATCTCCCACATCATGTACCTTATCAGGGAGGCAGCGAGGTCACATAAATTACCAAGATTAGTATGAGCAAACCCACGACAGAGCTGGAAACGTAGATACATCTCTGCAGGCTCTACATGTGCGATTCTACAAACCAGTGGTGAATCTACCATTCATTTGTATGTCTCCTCAGTCAGAAACATCACCTCTAAAATCCCAGGCAAGTGTTATAATAAAAGGTTTTACTCTTTCCTGCAGTAATGTATGGTGAGGATCCTGTTCCATACTCAGTACTTCTTTGATGTGGTGCAAACTTATTTTATTTGCACAAGAAATATCTATAAGAAATGTGGAGTAAGCAATATGCAGGAATCTTTGTACACTGACCTAGAGCAGAATATCGATTCTCAACAAGACATGAAGGTAGCATCAGTGCAGAGATGCATGGCTGTATCATGCTCTCCTTCACTTATATATTTTCAATGTTTTTTCCTAGCCTATACTCTTCCCTGAAAGGATGCTCCAGGGTTTTTCCGCAATGCTTATTTAGTAGTAACAATCTAGCTTTATACCTTAGATGAGAAGGGTGCTAGTTTAGTACTTTGTTCACATAAAACACCCTTCCAATAAACATTGTTATTCTAAATAAAAGGTAGGATCTGCCTTATTCAGTCTTTCATGAGCAACAGAACACATTTAAAGCAATTAGACACCTCCAAACACAGTAAAAAAAAAAAAAAATTGCACAAATTCCTTTATTTCTCCAGCATATAAACCTAAATCTTCCAGTAATGTAGGCACAGGAAGACTACAGACTACAGGGAAAATAAAGTCTTAAACTCATCTGAATATTATTAGAAAAGCTTTGTAAAGTAGTGGAGAGAGTAATTGAAAGCACTAAAATACACAAAGAAAATTCCTTTTGTCTTCATTGTTTGAATGACTTGATTAGCTAATAGATTCTGTTTTGCATTTTGTGGTGTTTATCTTTAATTAATGGTTCTAGATTAGCATGGCAATGATATTTTCTACGTCTTACGGATCTTTTGTACAAATTGCATCATTCTTTTCAATTAAAAAAAAAAAGGTAACAGAAGTGTCTGATAGAATAGCATAGTCAGGAGAATTAGATTTAAATGCTACCCAATATCCTTGGCCAATATCCACTGGTTGTTGAAACAAACCTCTACCAAAATACTGAGCTAGTCATATTATATCATGGAATTGGCAACCAGTTTGACTAGTTGATATTCACAAGCAGGTTCTCTTGGAAACTGTGGAATTTTCCTGCTCTGACTGTAAAGAATTTGATGAAGTTAGTTTGGGGTTTAACACATTCTGATATTGCACCTTGCATCAGCTCAATTACTGTGTATATGATATGAAGAATGAAAGCCAAATTTGTATAACAATAAATTCTATTAGTAAGGAAATACCTTGGAAAATTAAGGTACTTTCTCATGAAACTTATCGATCCTTACATTTTTTATGGAACACTACACTCAGCATTTGGAGAAAGTCCATTAATGCTGACATTTCCTGTCAAGATTTTTAAAATCAGTTTGTAAATATTAATATTCTTTAAACTTAAATTGGAAGAAGAAGTTTTTAATGTATAAAAGATATCTACATTAGTTGCAGAGTTATCAGAAGTTCTAAAAATAGGGCAGAAAGGTGTGTTCCTATGGGAGCAATGTAGAGCCTCAGCTGCCACTTGAGATGCCCACACAAATCATGACTTGACCTCTACAAATCAGATGCATGCCTTCCTTTTTATAACCATAATTGTCATTTTGCAGTTAACTTCATGCTTAACCTCTGGTATATCCTGTCATTTCTTTTGCTAGGAAGGTGGAATGTAAATTTTGAAATGTGAATCAGCATAATGGAAAGTTGCTCAAAGTATTGCATTTGTACTCTGCAATTGCACTCTAAGAGTTTTACTGACCTTGAGGAATGAAAGTGAAAAATCATTTCTGCAGAAATTGAACATGCATTTTCTAGGAACCTGTAGATAAACCTTATGAGCCTTTGAGAACTTATTAGATGGGCACAGCTTTCTCATTTTTGAGCTTTATCATCTAGTTGAAGCAATTTGAAGTAGTTTTACAGATTTGTGTGGCAGAGAAAAGCCAATTACAGCCTTGAATTTTTTACCATTTGGAAATTGATATATAACCAGATAAAATTAGGAGACCACCAAATTAGTAACTTTATTGCAAAGCCAGAAATGCTCAGCAGATACTTGTATCTAAATTTATTCCACTCGTTTCCATTGCTTTTAACATTATTTTGTACAAGTTATGAAGATTAAAAAATAGATATTAACTAAATGCTGCTGAAATGTACATTGTTGTGCTGAACTACGCAGTTTTCCGTAGGTAGCAGAATATACTTTCAATATTTTGGTAAGTACATGTTGCAGAACTGATAAACGGAGTCTTAGGACTTACTTGCCTGGTACACGGATGCTAAATTTATCTTCAGAGAAGCTGTTACATCTGCACAAAACAGACCATTGCAGTTCTGCACAGATCTACTACTTCAAGATGCAGAGTCAATGTCTTAAGTATTGCCTTCTTATTTCAATGGACCTAGGAACTGGGTTTGTGTGGTCAGGTTTGGGCAGCAGAGGGGATACAGGAGAGGCTCTGTGGGAAGGTCCTGGAAGCTTCCCCTTGTATGACAGGGCCAATGCCAGCTTGCTCCAGAATGGACCCACCACTGGCCAAGGCCAAGCCCATCAACAATAATGGCGATGACACTGGGATAGCATATTTTAGAATAGGGAAAATATTGAAGCCAGAGGAGTAAGAATCTGTGGGAGAAAACAACTCTGTGGACGTCAAGGGCAGTGGAGGAGGATGGGTAAAGGGTGCTCCAGGAAACAGAGGTGAGATTCCCCTGCAGCCTGTGGTGCAGACTATGGTGAAGCATCTGTGCCCCTGCAGCTCATGGAAGTCCATGGGGGAGCGGAGATCCACCTGCAGCCTGAGGAAGATCCCAGGCCAGAACAGGTGGATACTCAAAAGAAACCATGATCATGTATTAGCTCCGACCATGTGAGCAGGCTCCTGGCAGGATCTATGGACTCATGGGAAGAGGAGCCTGTGCTGAAGCAGGTTTTCTAGCTGGACTTGTCACCCCGTGGGGGGCTGACACAAGAGCAGGCTGTGCCTGAAGGACTGCATCCTTGGAAGGGACCAACACTGCTGCAGTTTTTGGAGAGCTGTAGCCCATGGGAAGGACACACATGGGAGAAGTTCATGGAACACGCTCTCCCATGTTAGGTACCACCCAAGCTGAAACAGAAGAAGAGTGAGAAGCCCTCTCTCCCCCTGAGTGAGAAAGAGTGGCAGAGACAATGCATCAAGACCTGACCAAAACCCCAATCCCACAAACTGCTGTGCCTCTATGGGAGAGAAGATAGAGAATCTGGAAATATAGTTAAATCTGGGAAGAAAGGAGGTATGGGGTGAAGATGTTTTAAGATTTTGACTTTATTTTGCATTATCCTACTCTGATTTGACTGGCAGTAAGTTTCATTGATTTCCCCAGATAAAGTCTGTTTTATCTATGACAGTCATTGGTAAGTGATTTTTCCCTGTTCTTATCTCAACCCATAGGTCTTTTGTTATACTTTTTCTCCCCTGTCTAGCTGATGAGAAGAGTGATAAAACACTTTTGGGGGACATCTGGTGTCCAGCCAGGATCAACAACTTTCACAAAACTGAAAATTGTATGACACTACTGCTTTGATTTCCAAAAGAGTATCAATTAAACTCTGAATTTATACATATATGGAAATAATCCTCTCAATAATATAAAAATACCTCCTGCTGTATCAACAACACTGGACTTCTTTCATGGTGAGAATCTTCAGTTAAAGGGTGGAAACAGGTTTGGTTTGATAACCAGCTTGTTCTCACTTGCGTTTGAAGTCTCAGGTTCCTAATTAGCAGCACACAGCATGCTTCCATGTGCAATGACTGAGAAAAACAAGGGCTTCCTCATCCACTAAAGAGTATCTGTATTATCCATTTCTTCCCTGTTGCAGGTATTTACACTTTATTTCATGTTATTGAGCATGAAAGATTAATTCCTTTAAAGATTTTTCTAAATGGTATTTTCCATTCTGATTCATTATCTTGTCTAGGAAATCAAAACCAAGACCAATTTCTACTCAATAATTTCAGAGTGAGAAAATGGTGGCTTGTTTGAAGTAAGAGAAATATTCTATTTAGATTTGATAACTCAAAGGTGGTTCTAGTTTAAATGCAAGATGAATAATATGAAGTAGTTCTTTGTAGGTGGAAAAGTACCATGAATTTGAAAACAAACAGAACCCAGACATGGTATATTACAGTGCCAGATGCTGCTGTGAAATGAGAAGATATAACTGCAGAGCTACTCCAGCTATTTAAACAGATAAACTCCAGATTTACTGGCAGTACTGTCAGCTGGATATGACTCTGGGTTCTTTCATTAATATGTGTCCTTGGCAACAAGACCTTCTAAACTACTCTGATAAGGGATTTTTTGGCTCAACACGTATCTTGCATGCTTGAGGAGCCTACAATTACATTGCAGAACCCAGCATATTCACTTTTACGTTCTACGGTATTTGCATCTTTGGTGAATTTCACTTGGCAGTTTTCTGGCAAAAATGAAAAATAAGAAATCACAGTTGAGGTATAATTGAAAAGAACTGGATTCTGTATTGAAATAACATTTATAATATTCATAAATGTTGATTATTTTTAAAATTGTAAACATTTTTAATCCTTGTGCTTAAATAGTGGAATGAGTATTAGCTACTTCAAATCTTTTCCACTCATGTCTCCTGACATGTCCTAGAATTCTCTTAGAAAGTCACAAGTCTTGCTTGTGACCCACAGTTCATCCATCAAAATTTCAAAAATGCCACTCTTTGTTAAAATACATATTTTATTAAATTATCAGTGGTTGTGGCGAGGAAGGAGTCCGAGTATCAAAAAAACACCAGTATAGTTAGGTTTGATCTCCTTGTTTATTCTTTATTTCCTATATTTATGTGGTTACAAGGTAGAAGCAGGCACAGCTAAATAACTTGTGATTGGTTAAAATCTCATATTCAAGCACTCTAAATGATTGTTCGTTGGTTCATTTCTTCTGGCAGCAAATTCTTCTTTGTTCTGTCTTATGAATAGCATTTCTGTCTTTAAGTATCTATGAGAAGGTACAGCAACTTGTTACATGTCTTCAGCTTCCATGAGGAGGCATCCCTGGAAGGGACCAACTAGCTGTCACATTTGTTACTTTCTTGCTAGTTCAAGGCAAAGTAAGAACAGCACAGCATGCAGCAGGCACAGTACAAGACCTCATACTGTTCCCTGAAAGCAGGGATTGTTCAAACCTTCGATCAATAAATTGTGGCCTCTCTCCTATAAAAACTCCTCTACAAGTGTTGAAACTGTAAAATGTATAAAACTTGTCTTCTTTTCACCCTTTAATCTGCAGAACCATATTTGTACAAACATTCCAGCTAGAATTAGAGGTCTCAGAACAGAATAACCAGAAAGTATTCACATACAATTCTTACCAGTCACTGGTGTAGATCACAGGAATGGCGAGAGAGATCATAAGCCCTGAAACAAATGAAGGTATGTGAATGAGAGGAGAAGTGTGAGTTTAGTGCTGTAATTAAAAGCATTCAAAGATCCTTGCTATATTAGCCATGAGAAAACAGTCTGAAAAGAGGCTTGGTGGAGCACCTGGAGAGCTCAGTTGTTAATGTAAAGGTCTGCAACGTTAGCGCTTTCTTTCAAAATATCAAAACCTGTAGCCTTTCCATCAGTTTAAGCCTCTTCACTGCACAAGATAAGCTCATTCTCCTGTCTTGAAAAGACTACCTAATTGCATTGAGCTACTTACCTTTTATAGTAAGCGATTGAAAAATTTGCTTGCACCATTTCCTCCTCTGCCTTATGAGAAATGGCTGAGTTTGTAATGGCTTTTCTTAATGCCAGGAAGAGTTGCCTCTTGATCTTGCTTTTTGTGCTCATCAGAGAGCAGAAGAGATTCATGAGACTTAGGCTGCATGTCAGCATATTATCCTCTTCTTGCCTTTTTTCTTTTTTATTTCTTACTAATGGAAGGTTGCCAGAGATGTGCAGCATTGTTTCCTCTTATTCTTGTGTTTTCAGTAGGCAAGAATTCAAATTTAAACAAAAGAAAGCGCAGAGTAAGTGGAAAATCACATATAATACCTGGATGAGAAAGCACCAAGTGCCTTTATACCATGCCATAACAATTACCTGAGAGAATATCAGCTGTAGTGTTCAGAAAGACTAGCTTAGACACTTCAGATTGTCACACTTGCTTAAAGATAACAATTAAAAAGCTGTTTACAGAATAGAATTTGTGTATCAGCCTCTTATTTTATTGTTCTATTCTTCTACAGAATCTCCACCAATGATAAATAATAGCCCAATAAAACATAGATCTGTTTTAATGGAAGAAACAAAGGGTTGGAAGAGAGGAAAAAAAATCATTTTTGTAGACTCTTAGATAAAGGAGGAGATAAATTTACTTTCACATTTTTACATTTCACATTCATTGCAAGATGAATTAGTATGTAAAGAATTTCAGTGATGGATAGATTTTGATCTGACATACAGGAAAATACAGCACATTATGATTGAAATTAGAGTTACAAGGTTTCCCACCCCATCTCTCACAATTTTCTGCGCATTTTTACATATAGTGCAAGGAAATAAAATATCTTTATACAGTTCAGTCACAATTTGCTCATAGTGAAGCTAGATTCTTTCAAACTGAGAATGTTTTTGAAATACACATATAAAACAATGCAGACTACAACCCTGTTAGTGATACTCACTGATGGTCAAAGCATTATATTGACAGTGAAAAAAAGTTACATCAAGTTTGTTAGTTATATTGGGTCCAGGAAGGCAGCAAGAAAATAAGACATACAAAGCTGTTAAGCTGTCAAGAGTATGGAGTCAGGCTCTTCTTGGTGGTGCCAAGTAATAGGACAGAAGGCAAAGGGAAGAAAGTGATGCATGGGAATTTCCACCTGGTTATAAGGAAGAACTTCTTTTTTGTGTGTGTGAACAAGCATTGGATCAGATTGCCCAGAGAGGTTGTGGAGTCTCTCTTACTGGACTTATTTAAGAACCATCTGGATGTAATCCTGTGCCATGTGCTCTAGGATGACCCTGGTGGAGCAGGGAGGTTGGACCCAATGACCCACTGGGGTTCCTTACAGACTGTCCCATTCTGTGACTCTGTTTCTGTGATAGCTGGGAATCAGAAATAGGTCAAAGTCTCAGGTAACACTAGATCTTCCCAGAATTTTTCTGGCATCTCTGTCTGTGGAGATACTGAAAACCTGCTTGAATAAAACCTGGAAAACCCACTGTAGCTGACCCTGCTTGAGCAGTAGGATTTGACTAGGTTACTTTAAGAAGTCCCTTTCATCCTAAATGGTTCTGCAATTTTGTGTCTATAAATACCAACATATATTAATTATTTTTTATAAATTTGCTATATCAAGTACAGATTGATTGGTACTCGCAGAACTGTAAGCAACCCTTAAAAAAAAAAAAANAAAAAAACAAAAACAAAAAAACCAAGAAAAACTCTACCAGGAATGATTGAGACAGAGTTGTTAAACCATATGACACAACAATGTGCCGCAAAATGTACTAAAAAATGTTTTTCCTTTCTAATAGTGTGCTACTGGATTTTTGTTATTAGGAATTTGTAACCATTCATTTTGCTTCATTACAACATTTGCAGTCTTTCATTATAATTTGTCTAGTCTACTTCAGTCTGTTCTGTGGAACAAAACCTTTCTTTGGTTTTATCAAACAAACTGTGTCCACAGTTACTTATGACTGATCAGACTGATGTTTTCAATTATCATTTCTGATTACATATTTTCCCTGCAGTCTTATTGACCTTTTTGTTTTTCTCTCGACACTTGCATACTCTGCCTTTGGAAAGGCATATTCTTTATTTATTTATTAATTTATTTTCTCTTTCCCATACAGATGTTCCTACTAGGACAAATAAATGGAAATGGATACAGGGAGAGATTAAGTTATTTATATTTCTCACTGCATTCTGAGTCCTCCACCACATAAAAAAAGCTGAATCACAAACACAGCATGCGCTGCAGAATGAGATTACACTTTTTGGTTTTTGCACTGTACTTTGAATATGATGAGGGTTTATTCATATTAGAAATACAATTTTGTTAAGATAAATCTTGCAAAGGTGGTCTCTAGTTGCACAAGCTGAATACTCCCAAGAGAAACTTCCTCTATGCAGTCTGCATTTGCTTTTGAGTAAATACAAACAGTGCATTTTTGGCAAAAAGTGAATTCCAGGTGCAGTTCTATAAAGTTAATTTGGGAATATTCATTTGAGAACAACAAATTTCTGATGCCTGGTGGATGACTGGTTTATGTTTACGTGATGACTGACAAGAGAAAGATGGGAAATGAATTTCTGGCAAGAAGAAAATGAAGGTTGTAAACATTTAATAGAGCAATTTTTTAATTATTAGAGTGAGGAGGATGTGTAGAAGGAATTTCTGCCTAACAAAGTCCCTATGGTGCCAGGCAAAATTGTCCTGTTGGCAGAACTAAACTCGAGCATTTACTATGTGGGATAATATGATCAAAACTTTCATTTTGTATGAGAAAACAAAGTTAAAAACTCATAGTTGTGATTTTAAATACTCAAGGGGTTTTTGTTTTGTTTCATTTTCCATACAAACTTACATTACATGAGAAAAGAAGGAAAAAACTGTGTAGTCTTAATTATGATGTTAAGCTAGTCTACAGGTGTAAGGTAATTTTGAAGTTGGATACTTATTGCAAATAGCATAATTTTTTTTATTGTGATAGGATAATTTGGTTTTGCATAGTTAAGAGAAAGGATCTGAGTATTTTTCACCCCATTAATAGTCCCCATTACTTTTATTTTTCTTTCTGTTCTCAAGAGCTTTTTTCATGCGGAGTGAAACTACTGTTTTCATGAAACAACATTGTACTTTTAATAACAGTCATTTAGACAGATTCATACTTCTTGCTGTGCACAAATGGCTCAGCAGTGTCACTTCAGGACAGCATAGACTGTGGGCTGTGTGGAATCACATCATCCTTTATGGAGCAGAAAAGGCTTTATGACTTCAAGCATCTACTACACTGTAGGGATTTGTTTAGTGTCTCACCAGAATCATTAGTCAATTCAAAGGAAAGAGGAAGAGCCTGGGCCCAGTATCCTGCTGGTACATAATTTTGGAATTACTGGGCAAACAGTATTTGTGCAATGATGTCATTTATTGAAACTAAGGCTGGCTTTTTCAGGCTAGCTTTGTGGATAAGTACAATTTAGCCTAAAGGAGAGGGGGTTTTACCCCTGAAAAAGAAACAATGATTCTGAGCAGAGAATTTGTTAAGGTGATGAGGTCAATATTAAGGTATGTTCTAAGACTCTAAGTAGCCATGCATTTCAACCACATCATGTTTGGAAGGGCTAAGATAAGGATGACTATCCATTTAAATCAGAAGTTAAATCCTGACACAATGGGAGAGGCAGAAACTAGATTGCTCAACTATCAATATAAAAGTGAGAAATAAACTGATGAGAAAAATACAAATGTATTTTAAACTTTTTCATAGGGAATAAGTAAATCCTTAGGTGAAAGGGAGAGATTTTTTTTAGTGTATCCCTGTGGTTTGTTTTCAATAACACGTTATATTAATAATGAAAGCATTCACCTAAAAAGCTCATTGAAACCATTCTCAAGATCAGATTGTATCATTATTTTTCAAAACACAATGTCTAGAAATGCATGGATGTTTTTAATGTCTTGGCACCTACTCGGATTGCTGTCATACTGTTGAAGAATATAAGTAAATGTGTAAATCCCCCAGTCCTGAAAAAATGCTGTCCTCTGTTTTCACCAGACGTAACAACCCATGCGCTGTGTTACAGGGCAATGCTAAAAACTCTTTACTCAGGAAAGGAAGCATAAATAACATTTGATGATAGTATGCAGTATTGGATAACTTGGTGACAGTTTTATACCTAGAAGTGGTGAAGTGTATTTGAAAAAAATTCACTCAGATGGACTTTTATCACTCACAGTATTCCTTCACTAGTCTCTGGCTGAGTTTCTAATGATTTAATAAATAGATTGATTTTCATCTTTTGCTTCCTGAAGTCAGCTGGTCCTTATCAGGTGTGCTCCTTGAAAAGTCAATGGATTTAGAAAAACTCATGGCAAAGCAAAACAAGCTCTTCTGTTTCTTCTTTCGTTTAGTAACAAAATTCACAAGGAACTTATAAATGTTCTGACAGGAAACTCTCTTCTTAGCTAAGAAATATTTATGGAAAATATTCATCAGGTGATAAGCTCTCACTGCAATATGCAGTAATGAGGATGAGGAAAGATAACTAAAGATATATTTGCCTTAGCTCAATAGACAAACAATAGACAAGTTCTTGTGTCCCCAGAAAGCTTGAGATGGAGAGCACTTAGAGGAAAAACAATTAAAAAACCCCCTACAACTTATAATGATTCAAAGCAGCACTGGTTTTAATTAATGTCACAGCTGAATGCAATAGTGTAAAACCAAATGGGCATCTTGTGGGGAAAAAAATGCTCTTTTGTTTTGTTCTCTCTATTGTTTGGTATGACCTAGACCTGCTTATTATGTTCTTCATTGCTTCTTGTGCAGGCAGACGTGGCAGTTGCCCCACATTTGTCTGTTTTCAGTTTGAAAGGACCACTGGTTTGCAGGGAACCACTGGTGTTGCTTTTCCTTGCTTTTCTTTGCTTCCTGGAAGGGCCAAGTGCATGGGGAGTGCAAAGCACAAGAAGTGGGTCTGCTCTTTCTAACTTGCTGGATAAGTCTTATGTAACACATCAGAAGATAGCCCTGCAAATGGAACCCCTGAAAATACTGATGAATGTTTTACAAGACAAAACACTAGAACATTTCTTGCTGGGATGTGATTTCTACATTACCTTTTATCTTATGCTTTAAACACAAACACCACAAAATGACCTCGCTGTCACAGCCAATTATGTGAACAGGATTCAGGATTCACCACAGGCCAGAGTACAAATCTGTAGCTAGAGTACAAATACATTGGGGACTTTATAAAATACAGTTTTTGATGGCTTAGCAGAAAAGATCCTATATAATGATTAGCAGTCCTTCAGTTCTCAGAAATCAGTCTACTTAGTTACAAGAGTTTAAATATTTCTAAGCCATTTTTTGCTTTTGATTTATACACTTTACAGAAAAGATTTAATGGTGCAACATTTGCTAATGTTGCATGCTCACTGTGCAAAAATATTAATGACTACACTAAATTCTTGTACTTAGGGCACTTAAAATGCTACACACTAAAATGTTGCTTGGGGAGAGATAAGAAGGGTTGAAAGCTAGTGGGAAAAAGCAGAAAGTCATAAACCAGCTGAATTTGAGACAGAATATATATATATATATATATGGTATCTATTCTATATATGGTATAATTTCACAAATTATTGCTCATTTACAATTTTGTTTCTCAACTGTTTTATGGATAAGTTTATCCTTTTTCTATTTATCTTCTTTTGCTTCCACAATCCTTTGTCTTTTGGACTTTGCATTCTCATATAAATACTGTATACAGACCTTCTTCTTCATTCTATTTCTGGCTGCAGATTTGGTGCACTGATACAACAGCTGTTCAGAAAGCTGCCTTTAGCAGGATGGTGGAGGAAGGGTGAGAGGCTCTGATTGCATACCTGTGCATGCAGTCATGTATTTGTGGGAATTTTGATGGGAATGATAATGGAGTACCGTATCAGTACTCAACCTAAAAAAAAAAAAACAAAAATAAAAGAAAACCCCGGAAGATTATGGAATTGATTTTTTTTACTTGCCTTTCCAGCCCAAGATTTGGGTCTGGGACAAAGTTCACCCCTTGAGTTATGGCCAGGCTCACTGAGCAATCTGTGATGAGGCCAGGGAGAAGAATGATGGGAAGAAGTAAGAGAACAGGGTGTGTTTCAGTATGTATGAAACATTAATATGCTTCAATGTGATGTTTCAACTTCCTGTTTTGAAATGAAGTCTCACCCCCAAATCTGGTTACATGAAAAAAAAAAAACAAACAAGACTCAATAACCAAAATAAACAACCCCCCCAAAAGGGCCTACAAGAAGAAAACAAAACAAAACTTTACTTTTTTAGCTCCAGTGGACAATATTTGACTGAGAATTATGTTTTGAGGGGATGAGATCAATGCAAGTGAGAAATTCTTTATATTTTATCAACTGTAAATACTAATAGTTTTTCATGGGTTTTGGTGCAGCAGACATATCAACACAATCAATTACTTACCCAGACTTACCTGCAGAAATAATTTTGTAATCTAAGCACTGCTAGCTCTTTCTTCTTAAATAGCAGTGTATTTAAGTGAATTGTATATTTTACTGTAGATATAAATTAATGTAGCTCCATTGCTTAGTTTTGAAGGAATTAAAGGTATAATCTGATGAAACTATCTTGAGTACTGTGGCATGTGAGGGGCAAAAGCCCTGGGTTTTGGCCAGAAGCAGTAATTTATTACATTGTCCTTAATAAGACCATAGAACATAAAAGCAGTTTGTGTATCGATGATAAAATTAAAAGGTGGCATCTGGAATTTAACTTGATCGAGTTCTTTATATAGTTAAAGACACAGACTGGCTTGGTTATGAAGTATTGCACAAAACTAGCCAGATAGTTACATGTGTCATTGTTTTGGCAACAAAGCGATAATTCAGAATGAGAGTGTACCATAAACTCTTTCCTGCTAAATAATCTATAAAACAGTATTAAAGGTGACTTTGTTTGTAATGCCAGAGCAGTATTTTTCATAGCAAGTTGTGTCACATAAATGAAATACTCAACTTGAAGTCTGAGGCACAAGAGAAAGCCTTGCTCAGCTTCAGGCTGTCTTTGCTGTAATTGTTGAAATGATAAATTGCTGTGAAGCTACATAAATTTATATGGACACAAAATCTTGGAATTTCAGTTGGCAGTTTTATTCACCTGAGAAATGGTATTGAAAATTGTTGCCTTAAGACAATTTCTCCATAGAGTCATCTCATCATGCTAACTCTCACTGCTTTAATGTTTTTGGACAGGGATAAAAAAATAATCATTTTTCACAGAGGCAATCTAGAAAGCAGCTTATAGACTGTCAATGTGTCTGCATTGTCCACTTGTTGCATCATTACATGGAGTCCAAGCTGGTGCTGAATTAGCAGTAGTAAGGAGTAAGTGGCTCTGTTTTCCCCAATTAATTTGTCTCCAGATGTGTCCAGGTATCCAGAGGTGGCCTGCCTACTGTCTTTTCCCCATACATGATTTCTCAAGCAATTAGAATAATGTTCCAAAGTGACTGAGGCAGTGCTCTGCCCTTTCCCTTTCTCCTGTACTTTCTGTTTTGTCCCTGGAGAATAAGAAAAAAAAAAACAGGTTTCTTTCTTGTACTTTTCTAGTTTAAATACACCTTTCGAGACATCATCTGTCTCCACAACAAAATGAGGACAGAAGCCTTGAGTTACCAAATGCCTCACTGAAGTATTGTCAAAATTGAGCTTTTGTTTGGTGGCTTTTAATGGCAATAAAACAGACACTGTGATTAATTGTCATGAGGCAATTCATGAATGTTGTATTTAAGGAGAATATTTCCTTTAAATGTATGCAGAGCTTTGCCAGGATACAGTTTATTTTCTTCATGTTATCTTGTATGGGATTATGTTTTTGATTTGTGCTGGAAACAGCGTGGATGGCACAGGCATGTTTTTGTTATTGCTGAGGAGGGATTACACAGCACCAAGGCCTTTTCTTCCCATCACACCACACCACCCCACCAGCAAGAAGGCTGGAGGTGCACAAGAAGCTGAGAGGGAACACGGTGGGGACAGCTGATCTCATCTGACAAAAGGATATTTCAGATCGTATGGCATCCTTCTCAGCATATAAACTTGGGGGAACGAAGAAGGGAAGGGAGGTGTTTGAAGTGATGGTGTTTGCCTTCCCAGGTCACTGTTACGCATGGTGGGGCCCTGCCCTCCTGAGGATGCCTGAACACCTGCCTGCCCATGGGAAGCAGTGGATTAATTCTTTGTTTCGCTCTGTTTGTGTATGTAGCTTTTGCTTTCCCTATTAAACAGCCTTTATCTCAACCCAGGAGTTTTCTCTCTTTTATCCTTTCAACTGTCTCCCATCCCACTAGGGCAGAGTGAGCAAACAGCAGGTGTGGGGATTAATTTCCAGCTGGGAGTGCGCAAAGGGAGTAGGAAATAGAATGACCTTTTCCATCCATTAATCATACTTGTTTCTTTCATTTCCCTGGTTTGTGAAAGGAAATGCATGCAGTTTCATTTCCCACTGTAGCTGGTACAAACCCCACCATGGGACTTCTGCTGAGACACTTGTTCTTCTCCACAATTCCCAGTGTCTTCAAGAATCGATTTGCTACTCAGCTCTAAGTTTCTATTTAACAATGTTTTACAAAACTTCAGCACTTGTATTATTTGCTAACTCCTAGTTGGATCTGTTTGAGATATTGTGGTGGAGCTTCCTTTGCCCTCCACTGCCAGATTCCTGTATTTGTTTTGTTTATCCTAGAATATATATGCTGAAACAAAGTTTTTGACAATTCTCTATTCAATTTCCAGTTGGAAATCATTATTTTCAAATGGTTCCAAAAGTTGACATTGTCATTAATTTTACTTTTTACCTTTTCCATAAATAAGAATTTTTGTTTCGGAAATATAATTTATCTGTAATATATTGTTGAAACTTCCGTAGCCTAAATGAAACATAAAAAAGTTTTCAGGTTTCTTTCCTGAATTAATTATTATTGATGTCAAGCAATCCTTACAAAATTTTAAACTACTCCCACCAGTTTAAGATGAGAATAATTGTCAGAGCTGACAGAGAACAGGGAAATTTTCTTTCCTCTTTTTTTACACTCCGTTAAAAATCTCTGCCAAGTTCTATCTTAAGAATGATGAAAACTAAAACAGACAGTAAATGCCAAGGTAACTATGTTTGAGAAGAATTACTACCTTTTTCAATTAATTGTTTGTTTAGATTAACATTCTGGAAATGTTTAGATTAACATTCTGGAAATGTGAATGTCGTGTTGAGTTTACATTTTTCTCCCTTCCAGTTTGCTGCATGTCTTGCTGTGATGTTCTTCATAATTCAGCACCTTTTCAAGTGAAGTTTACCATATTATTGCTGGGACAAGGCTGATAAGCCCCTAAAGGAATAACACGGTCCATCCCGCCTGTCAAATCAATAACTGCAGACTGAAGGTTAGCTGGTAAATGGGATTAGGTCTTCTGTAATGGGGCTGTATATCTACACTCCTCTAAGATGTTATTTTTCTCAGCATTTTTACTCAGAAAACCTATTCATTCTGAGAGAGGTGAATGACTTCTGTTTCTTCTATCAACAATAGTTGAGAAAAATTGAGTGCTGCATTTTTCAGCTTAAGAATATTGCCTTGGGTTATTAGTTGAGCAAACATCAAATTATGTTTTTCTATAGTGTTCATAGTAAAATGAATAATTATTGGTTTAAATGTTGACTAGAACCAAATGAAAACTTTATTTGGGGACAGAACTTTACATCTACAGAAGACAAATACCAGCAATTTTATTTTTTATTTTGTCAGATAACTGCAGTTCTTGTTTAAAGGTCAGTTCTCTGCAGTAATAGGATAGTTTACTTGGGACTACCAGCTTTTGCAGTGCTTTATTAGGAGGAGTATAACATATTCACTAAGGACTTTGCATCCTTGTATAACGCCCTCAAGATATGTTTGAAAAATGCTAATAGGAATCTGGGGACGAGGGAGAAAAGAGTATCTGTCATTCTTCAGGTTTGCCATCAAGTGGCACAGTCCCTTTCATAAGGTAGAATATTCCCAAAAGCTGGCTTTATCAGGTAAAAGCTTTCAGGTGTCTCTATAGGCTCTTCAAACAGATTGAGAAAATGTGGGAAAGGCTAAGGTACATAATCTTTACTCATAGTCCCCAAACAATTACCCTGGGGAAAGGTAGGGCATTGCTTTGTAAAACTCTTCAAAAATGTAATTAAGAATAGGAGATCTTGAGAAGAGTGTCCCGAATCTAGGCTGGGAGCTGACTCATGAGGAAAGTTGGAATGAAGAGTAGAGAGTAGAAAGTAGCACAGCTAAAAATGCATTGACTGGATTTTTTTCCTGTAATTCTCAGAGAAAAAAATTATATAGCATATTTTAGTCATGGTAGGAACACTCCAAATGCATATTTCATTTTTCAATAAACAAACAAAAAAACCAAATCAATAGAGCCACTTGAAAAACTTTTCCATGCTGCTGTGGGACAGAGTAAGCAAATGTCTGGATGACTCTCCTTAAATCAAAGATTCCAGAATTACGAATTTTTCCTTTATTTTTTTTTTTTGAATTTATGATGGCAATTTCATGACACCATCAATGAGTTAATATTGCTAGTACTGCCTCCATGCCTCTTTAGGCAGGTTCATCAGTATTTGCTATGCAGAAAACTGTACTAAAGAATGAAAAACTGTACTACAGAATGTATATAGCCGAGTCTTCATCACTTCACTACAAACCAAGAAATGGGTTTATATCTAAAATATACAGGGGATTATGCAGATTAATCCACCAAATGAACCTTAAACTCAGTTAAAGGAGCTGCATACCTTCTTCATATAATTTCAACATTTCTTCTCCATTATATTGTGAATGTGAGGATCTACTGCTGAATACTTTCTGAAAGTTGAAATATTTTCACCTTTTCCTCTACTGACCTTCAGACTGAATTCATAAAACTTATTAAAAGCATGTTAAAGGAATTCACAATAATGCAGACACAGGATTTTAATATTTATTTCTCACTGCTAACTTTTTTCTGGTGAAGATGGACATATTTAAGTGAGTTGTATAGACATGTGATTGAATTAACACTTAATGAAAAGAAAAAAGGTTTCTCTAATTAATGAGTTTAGAGAAATGAAATGCATGCAAACTACAAGTAAAACCATACCCTCTCTTTCATTCTTGTAGAAATGAATCACTCCCCTCCCCAGGTGGAAAGGGGAGAGATAAGGATTGGGAGAGATTATCCACCATTTGCTGTAAGGGGCAAAAGAGACTTGATTTGGGAAAATTGTTGAATTTATTATCAATTAAACCAGTGCAGAAATGAGAAATAAACCTAAGAGATAAAGCTCTCTTAGAGAAACTGCAGTGTAACTAGAAGATTTTGTAATTGTAGCCTTGTGTCTTTCTTCAGAAGAACATCTTAAACCAGCTTTGTAGTCTGCTTTTCAAAATGTTTAAGTTTTTTGCCAATAGGTGGAAATATGAGACTATGAAAGCTTTTCTAGACTAATATATTTTATTATAACTATGTAGAAAATTATGCCAGCCTAGATTAAGCCCGTCAGACATATGTGATATTCTTTCCTGGATTCATCAAAACAAGTATTTTATGGTTTTTGCATGTGTAAATAACACATCTACTTGTTGTTTTTGTGCAGAGCCAAATAGCTTGTGTATGTTGTAGGAAGCCTGCTTTCAAAAATACAAGTATTTCAGTTGCTTTAAAATGTAATTTTGTGCTTGCTTGCCTACCAGGTTTATCTGAAAAAATCTGGGGAAAAGAAAGGCTCTTTAGATGAATCTTGAGAGTCTGCAGGAAGGGCAAAGAGTAATTAATTTGTAAGTAAGCAATTCCAAACAAATAATTTGAATAACCATGGTATTTTTCTTAAACTGGACAATACTTTTTTTTTTTTTTCAGTTCACTCTTTTCTTTGTTTAAAGAATTGATTTAATAATTTTTTTATAAAAAACATGGATTGATGATAAGGAAAAGCTAAAGAGAAATAGATTTTAATAATACACTTCCACTGATGAGTAACAGTTTCTGTTTCTTTTTTCAAAAGACAAGTTCTTCCTAAAAATTAATACATTTTTTCTCCTTTCTTAGCAGTAGGATGGTATTATTTTTCTCGGTTAGAAAAAAGAAAAAGCCTCTGAGATATTTTCATTATAGGATAGATTGAATTTCATGGTTACTGCTGTAGAACTGGAGCTGTCCGATGGGTGCTTATGGTGGTGGGGACAATGCATACTCATACTAGTAAATTTAAAAAAATAATAAAAGGTATTCTGAGCACTGGTGGGATTATTTCTGTCATAATGAGGAAATTACAACAGACAGAAACACTTAAGAGGGATTAAGGCAATTGACATTTCTTTTGGGTGTTGCTATTTAGCTACTAATGAACCGTTAAAAATGTTCTCAGAAATTTAGAATTATTCCGCTTAGTTTAAAACACTGAACTGTGACACCTAAGACACCCACCTACTCACTTCAGGTTCCCTCCATAATTGATGGAATCAGCTGGACTAAAATGAGGCTGCATTAGTCACTGGAGGATGCTGACACTCAGAGTAGGGAAGGAGATTAAATCATCCCAAGAAACCAGAATATAGAGGAAAGCATTATGTGTAATTAAATCCCTCATTTTTACTCCTATACATCTTCTTTCTACGTTTTTAAAGTCTGCAGGTCATTATTCTTTAGTCATCATTTTGGCACATTGTTGATCATATTTTCCACTGACAAACACTTTTATCATGGATTCATTAATTTCTGAAGTAGGGAATGAAACTGGTCTTCTTTAAAAAGAAGGAGAAAAATATATAAATACTAATATGAATTCAGTTTTATAACATGTACCCAATATTTTTTGCTATATTTTTAAGTACTTACTATGGTACTGCAAATAGCTTGTTTTTTCACACACACAGAGTCATTTCTGATGCAGAAGACATAGACTCATTGATAATTGCTTGCAGAATGTTGAAAACTACAGCTGGTTTATACAACTGGATTCTTTCTGCCTAAAGGGTTCAAAAAAATCTCTGCATTTCAGTTCAGGCTGGTAATCCTTATAGTTCCCTGTCCTTCATGTTAAAACAGGCAGCGGGAGATTTTTTAACATAGTAAAATCTGTCAAAAGCTTGTCTTCCCACATGGAGCCACTGATTGCTGGTCTATTGTTCAGAGTCTCACAATAGTCAGTGGGACTTCCAAAATGGAGCCCAACTTACCAGTGGGGTAAATGGAAAACAGTTAAAATTTGTGAGAGTTGAGAAAGGTCATTTTGATCTGTGCTTGCCATCAATTCATGCCCTCAGTTCAATATGGACAAATTCCTACCTTTAACAACAGGATATTGTCTTGGAGAATTGAAAAGATTAAGAGATTGAATTGATGTGCCTAAAAAGTTTATGTGAAAGCACTTTACAAAATCGAGCCAAAACGAAAGTTTACAAAAGCTTTTCTTCTTTGCTTTTAAAAATCATTATCATTTCAGTGTCAGGGACCAACAGCAGCCATCTCTATCTTTCTCACAGCTGACAATTGATACATACTATTAGCAGATACATAAAATGACCCAGCTGGAAGTCAGAGGTGGAGAAGGTTGTATCTGCCTGGCAACTTGAGTTCCTGTTAGAATGCACAAAAAACTTGTGCACTGATACCTGCATTGGCTTTTCAGTGGTTCCCAGATAAATTCTTACACAGTGTTTTTAAGCTCAGATCCACAGGAAGCCAAAACAAATAACCTTATTGTGAATTTTGGCCAGAGAAGAGGACACTCAAATCAAGCTCATGAATATCTACAAAATCTCACAGTAGCAGCAGGTGCCATGTTGTTGCAACTTTTTACATTTTACAAAAATGCTTGATAATGATTTTAGGGATTTTTTTTAGAGAGTTTCAAAATGCTTCAAACCTGCTTAGACTAAATGCTTTGTCTGTTCACAGTGGGAAAAATTACAGAGCAAGTAACATTGCATGACTTTAGCTTGCTGCTTTTCAAGAAGCAGTGAAAAAATATTCTGCAGTGACTCTCTGCTGGTTTAGGTTCTTTTATATATACAAATCTTTAAGATGCAAGATAAATAGCATAAGGTTAAAAAGTCTCATTAAAAATATCATTTCATACTGGCAATATTACTAATTAAAATATTTTAGCTATTTCTCTTGGAATTTCTTCATATTCATATTTCTTTAGCAGGATGCAATTTTGATGCAGTTCAATTTTCCTGTGCTGACACAATACAAAACATACAGAATTTTAACTGTTTCTATGTCCACTTCACAGCACTCAATAAATGCTATTATTTCAGCATATTAATGATTCAAAGATATTTTAAATGTCTTCACATATCGGTTCATTAAGCTTATGCAATATTTTTGAGGAAAATGACACCAAAAGAGATCCATTTAAATAGCAGAAAAGTGAAAGAGGGGCTGACTTAGAGAGACAGATTTTGTTTGAAATTGCTGTATAGAGGGTATCTCAGTAAAGTAATTTCTCCCTGTATTTTTTTGCTTCCCCTTCTTATGAAATCAAACGTTTTGCCCTTTTCCAAATTAACAAAAGTTTCCCTTAGGATTTTAAAAACATAATATCGTAAAGTTCCTTCTATTCAGAACAAAGTATTGAAAGAACTGTCCATCAATTGCATTGTAGTTTATAAGCAAAAGTCTGCATTCTCTGTGTCTGAATAGAAAGCCTGTTCTAGCTCAAAGAACTGTGGTGGTTGTAATGCTAAATTGAATTGTGTGTTTTAAGTATTTGTGGTGATTGCACCCTGGATGGACACCACGAACCCATCAAAGCCATTCTATCACTCCCCTCCCCAGGTGGAAAGGGGAGAGATAAGGATTGGGAGAGGTTATCCACCATTTGCAGTAAGGGGCAAAAGAGACTTGATTTGGGAAAATTATTGAATTTATTATCAATCAAACCAGTGCAGAAATGAGAAATAAACATAAAACTTTAAAAAAAAAAATCCCTCATCCCTTCTTCTCAGAGTTAACTTTATTCCTAAATTCTGTATCTTGTCTCCCATAGAGGGGCAGGGCAACAGGGAAAGAGGACTGCTGTCAGTTCATCACATATTGTGTCTGCTGCTCCTTCCTTGTCAGGGGAAGGACTCCTCACTCTTCACCTGCTCCAGCCTGGGGTCCCTCCCAAGGGCTTTGGATCTTCATAAACAGCCCTAGCATGGATCTTTTTCCATGGGGTGTAGCTCCTCATGAGCAGCCTGCTCCAGTGCGAGTCCCCCAGAGGGTCACAACTCCCATTCGCAAACCTACAGGCTCTCCTCTCCCCTGAGTCACAGGTCCTGCCCCAGTCATCCATCTGCTCTGGCACAGGGTCCTCCATGGGCTGCAGATGAATCCAGGTTCCCCCATGGACCTGGCGGGCTGCAGAGGAATCTCTGCTTTAGTGCCCGGAGCACATCCTCCATCTCTGACTTCAGTGACCTTGGTGTCCGCAGGGTTGCTCCTCTCACATATTGTCACTCCTCCCTGGCAGCAGTTGCTGCTTTGCAATAACATGTTCCCCTTTTGGGCACACATTCCCAGAGGTGCTGTCACCACTGCTGATGATGCCTGGCCAGCAGTGGGTCTGTCTCCGACCCAGTGGGCATTGGCTCTGCCAGCTATGGGGAAGTTTCCAGCAGCTTCTCCCAGAAACTACCACCGGACTCCCCCCACTACCAAAACCTGTCCCTGCAAACCCAGTAAATGTACAGTTAATTCTGGTTCACAAGTAAGCTGTCACAACTCTTGCTGACTTGGAATGTTCAGCACTTTTTTCTTAGCTGAATCTAGTTCATTGCTCTTAATAATGTTGGGAGCACTTAGCGGGAGAAGCATTACACTAAATACAGGAACTGTGGAGAGCCATTGTCAGGTACTTGCTACTAATTTATGCTTTTGAAGTGTACAAAGCCCTCTACAGTGTCAATAAGCATCAGACCGTGTTGTTTCGGTAGGATTCAAGCTTTTCTTTGCAGTTAATAGTACTCCTGAAAAGAGATTTGAGTCGGTTGTCTCAGTTAGCTAGTATTTGATTGTCAAATAATTTTATTCTTGTTTCTGTGAAGTTTTGGGCAACCTAAAATGACTTCATTATAGAAGGAACTATTATCTCTGATGTTAGTGTATAAACATCTACATGTATCTATATATATATCTGCAATGACTGCCATTTTTATATCTCATTTTAATGCACATAATAGATTTTTGTTACTAGCAGTAGCAATCAGCTTTACTACTTCAGAATTAATTGACAACATCCAGTATTATTTTTATGATGAAAACACATTAAGAAAATAAACATGCATGCATGCTATACCATGGAAATAGATCTTAACAAATATGAACAAGGAGTCAAGTAGGAATCCCCAACAGTACCCGGTATAATTTGTTTCTTTATGCACGCGTACAGTTTCTAAGTGCAGCCCCATCCCATTAGATCCCTGATTTTGGATGTACTATGGCAAAGGTAAACTTGTCCAGTGTGAACACAGTGAGGCCGGATTCCTGCTGGGAAGGACTCCTGAACTCCTGAGCCACATGAGGGCAGCAAAGACCCAGACTCCTAGGGAGGTTTGCGTGAGCCATCCGCAGTAGTGAAAATCCCAGAGTGGCTTCTTGATTCTCCTACTTCCCTTTTGCTTTCCCCAGACAAATTTTAAGAAGATCATAACAGTGATGGTAGAAAGTCCATCACTGCAGTCTTTCAGTAATCACTGGACAGAGTTGATGGCATCTTCCTGCCATGAGGAAGGTTCAATGCCTTTCAACAGGAACTTCCAGCATTACTTTGGAATCCCAAAGCAGATTTACAAAGCCTGTTTTATCCACACTATAAATGAGAGAAACTGAATGATGGTGTTAAAACCAGAACTCTTCTCCTTTGTTCCTAAGGTACAGAATATGGATTTTTTTCCTGAGTTGCACTGGTTTAGTAATGTTTTTTTTTTCTTTTGAGTACAGTTTCTTCTTTTGAGTCACATTGTAGTTCATTTTCACAGTTGCTTTTCCTGTAACATTGATTACAAAATATCTGAATACCCTAGGTTTTATAATTGTTTTAGTGTTCTACAAATTCACACAATGGAAACTTTAGGTAACCTGAGCCAAGAGAACACCCTTCTATGTCTTGTCACAATCTTAGCTTAAATGGCAGGAGTATACATTTCAGATTTCTGTACTTTTACTTTCTACTGTTCTACTTAACACAGAATGAATTTAAAAAGAGATAGAAATTCATGTAATTCAGATTAATAACCATGGATGCCTGCAGTCCTCTTAGTTTGTACTAAACAAAGTATTTCATAGCTACACACAATGAAATGAGTCAAAATTTCTGTCAAATTTGGGACAAGTTTCCTTGAAATGTAAAGCATTTGTTGCAAATAAAGATAGTAAAACCTACCAGCTCTGTGGTTTGATAAGGCACTCAGCAGTTGTCAACCAGGATAGTTCAATTTTCTGAAATCTAAGTGCTGATCCTATTTCACCTGGACAGAGAAACAGATCAGGTGG
Organism: Cyanoderma ruficeps; assembly: GCA_008694505.1. NCBI lineage: Eukaryota > Metazoa > Chordata > Aves > Passeriformes > Timaliidae > Cyanoderma > Cyanoderma ruficeps. The sequence continues at coordinate 46,069,526 of VZDJ01007755.1, forward strand.
TTACCTTCTTACTATTCCATTGTTATCCTGATAGAGAAGTTGAAAACCATGGGATTTTTTTATTTTCATTTTATTTTTCTAAATGTTAATATAAACTTTTTACCAAATGACTGTGACGCTGATGCTCAAACAGTGCAAGTAGAGCTGAATGGCAGACATCTCTTCTGCAGGACCCCAGTCCCAGCTCCCACTGATGAGAACCAGAATCCAGTCTTTCAAACAGATAGCAGTTTGTGGTTTTGCTAACACTACTGTTGCCTTGCACATTCTGGGGTACTTTAGGGAGTTCTTCTCAGATGTTTTTTTGAGTGAAGGAATCAAGTTCTTGCAGCAAAGTAGTCCTTTTGTTCTTACTGTAAGTACATGTTGTAAACCATTTCTAACTGCCTCCCACCATTTTTCTGGGGAAAGCACTGCATATCTGTCTCACTACATTTGTGTCATGCTCTAGGGAAGTCCTCTTCAGCAGTTTTTCAGTACCAATGAAACACTTGTAAACATTCTTCTTCTAAGATAGAGCATATCAAGCAAGAGGAGGGAGGCAACGGCTAGAGCGTAGCTGGTACAATTAGAACAAAGGGGGATCTCGATGCCTGTGAGTAGCTGTAGCATGGGTAGATTACACCACAAAATGATGGTAAGGAACATATTGATTGTACATCAAGATTCACAAGGGTTGCAGGACTATTGTCAGTGCTTCAGCAAATTGTTACCAAAAATGTGAGTTAGTGGACAGGCAAGAAATTAATGATCTCTTTTGAAGTGTGGAAGGTATATCTGAGAGACAATGACTTCGTGATCCCCCTCTAAGTGATCAAGAGTACCAGCAGTGAAATAATCCTGCTTACACTTCAGGACAGATCAATATAGTACTAATTCAGGACAGAAGTGGCCACCTCCTACAGAAATTATGACATATCACTGCCCATAGATCATAAGAACTTTGGTATCCAAATGATCTATTGTCCAATTTGCCATAAAAGTGGAAATAATTCTGGAGAGGAGACTTTAAATAGGTTGGTGAAATAAACTCAACCTGAGATCTGGAACATGAAAATAACTCTAGCTGTATATTTATGCTCCACCTGTGTTTATTTTCCTACTTGTTTGCATGCCACTAACATAATTTCTTAGCAGCATAACATTTTTCAGTCAGTCATGCTGACTCAGCCAGTCAGGCATTGCAGGCTGGAAAATGTTGTGCCTGACTCCCATGAAAATATTCAGTGATAGAGTCCTCTGTGGTGCTAACAGAGTTTTAAACCAACAAAGACTTTGAAGTCCTTGGAAATTCTTTCTCATTCTTTTTAACCTCATTTTCAGAGATTGTTCCCAACAGAAAATGGTTGATTTTGCAGCAAATTGAGTAATCTCAATCTGTGTCTCTATAGTGGAATGATTAATCCTATTAGAATTTCCAGATTGATGATAAACTCATTTTCTTGAGTTCCTTCATATGTTTAGAAATCAATCAATGTATTAAAATGTATTAATCATTTTTTAAAAATTGCTTCAACCATTTTCAATATTTATTGAAAACGGTGAACATTTGGTTTTAGATGTAGTAGTTTAGAATTAAATTAATTAAATGATAAAATAATTTTTTGAAATAACTTCTTGACAACTGGGTGAAAGTAAAAGAATCAACAAACTATTTAAATACAATTTAATAAATAAAATTAGACACAACCATATCTGGATATATAAAATTATTTCTTGTGTAGGAAAAGTATCAGCCTAGTGAACTGCATGCAAAGTGAAAAAAAAAGTTTCAATGTAAGAACTTTGGGGTTAGAAAAATGGGTGTTATTGTGTGGACACACAATCATCTTTACAATTTTCATCATGTTTTTCTATTTTTAATGGGATTTAGCTTGAAATATGTCGACTGGTAAAAAAAAGGTACTGTCAATTTTTTTTTTCTATTTCACTGTATCTCTTTTATGTCGACTGGTAAAAAAAAAGGTACTGTCAATTTTTTTTTCTATTTCACTGTATCTCTTTTATTTCAGCGGCTTCTGTTCTGTTTGTTCTGTGAATCATACTAAACCTTTCTGAAATGCTTTAAAGCCGTGTTTGAGGAATCTTCATGCATTAGTTTTAAATGCATTCCCTGTTTAAAGTGTATTTCCTGTTCTAGTGGCTAGAGTTATCAAACTAATCTACTACACTTTTTTAAAATGAAATTTAATGGATAAAAAATAATAAATAACAAAATAAAACTTTTTTTTTAGTGAAAAGTTTTTCTGTACACTAGAACACACTTTTCAACTCATAATAGCCATTATTTTAATTAACAAGGCTTGTGTCACTGCAATTCAGGAGTATCTCCAATTGAGCTCAAGGTGTTCTATTGCAGTAAAAATGCAAGGTATCCAAAGTCAAGCAGTCAAAACACATCATATGGCAAAAATATGTAAAAAAAATTATTAAGTTTTATTGTTTAAAAATATTTGAACCTTTAACTAGTTATATAGAATATCTATATGTCCTGTCACAAGCAGTGAAAATAGTGTTCTGATACTTCATTAAACATTGCCTACTGTTTTTACATGGATTTTTCATGTATATATCTTTTGTTTTAAATTTTACTTCTCAAGCTCTTGGTATCTGAGCATTGCAGGAGAAAGGCAGGAAAGTTTCCTTGCATATTTTTAATAATTATTATGCACAGTAGCCTCTTTTACAAGGTTTTTCTTACTTTACAAATAGAACAAAGTTCTTCAGTTATGTTAAATACTGCAGATTCAGCAAGTACAGCACAGACAAAAAGAAGAGCTATTGCACACTTAGAAAAACTCTTTTACACACTTTTAATGGATGGTTCAAAAAAACAACTCTAGGTCAGAGAAATTTCAACTTAATACTTCAAGATTAGCTGTTTCTAGGTGAGTCAGAGCAGCCAATGCATGAGACAACACTGAGGAGGAATTAGGATGTACCTGGCAGGATTTTTCTGTGACACAAAATCAGTCTGGTAGCAACTTTCTGATACAGTTTTGCATATTAGAAATTGAGCCTTCTTTATTGCAGCTCATTTGTCAGTCCAGGGATCCTTCCTCTGACTGAGTACCCCAGCGTCAGGTGAATGGAGTGTTTATCATGCACACTGATTGCATATTCATTAGTCATCCTGTTACTTGATGCATATGTATTCATTTATTTTACATAGCCACACCCCTTGTCAGAAGTCATTGTGTAGTCTTTTGGGATCTTCCAGTTCTAAAGTAAGATCAATAATGTATGACTCCTGCTTTATCAGCCTTGCAGAGCTGAGCTGGCATCCTATGTGCTTAAGTTACATCCTTTATCTGTTTTGCCAAGCCTGTGCTGTTCTGTTTACAGTCATTATCTATTGGAGCATTTTCAGTCCCAGTCTTAAGAAACATCCAAAACCAGCCTGTACTTATTCTTGATTAATAGAGTCCAAACTTCTTATAAGATAGTTATGTTAATCTTCATGATGAAGGAAGAAATAATCCTGGAAGGAATACAATGAATGAAATGTCATTATTTCTCCACAGAGGGAAGAAGAAACTGCCAGGAATTTGAGCCTGTAAAAGACTCAAAGTATTAGCTGTGGGAGGAGAATTCAGAGGGCAGAGTGCCTTGCTTGTGAGCCTAACTTTTCCTATGAAACAGGTGGGTTATATTTTATGGGTTTGTCCTGCTAAATTATCTACTCTTTAGCACGAATTTTTTGTATAGTTTCAGCAGATAGTGTGAGGGGCACAGTAATGGCCTGAATATGCTATTTGGAGAAACGAGATACTTTACTTGCTGCAATCTTTGGAGTGCTATAAAATTGGGCTCTTCAGTTTTTGGTGCATACTTTAACTGCTACTGCATGGGAGAGAGGGGAGTTTCTTGTAATTGGCAAACTTAGTTTTTTCTTCTGTATTGACTGATTTGATCAAGTGGCTTTTGCAGACTGTGTGATACACTAAGGTTGTGGCAAATGGGATTCCAACTGACGATTTAGAAAAGGGAGAATTTCCTCGTGCATTTCAGCAGAATGTAGATATGTTAGCACTGTCACTGGCTTTCTGCCTTACCTGAAAATTCTTCACAGAAAACTTACCCTGGTTAGTAAAGAAAGCCTATGGACAATTTCTCCTTTGAGAACCTGGCACAATCTTGGGACTCTTCAGAGCATGTTTTCAATTGTGTGTAAATGAAGTCATATATGGTATGTAGATGTCCGTGAGAAATTTCAGGTTAGCTGTTCTTCACCGCCTCTTTGGAGGCTGTCCTGGGTCTAGCTGGGATGTCATTAGGCTTCCTCATAGCAGCCCTTTGCACCTGTGAGCAAAGCAGCATTGATAAACACAAATCTTCTGGCTACTGCTGAGCAGTCATGGTTTTACTTTCCCTACTCTGCCACTCCAGTGATGAGGCTGGAGCTGCACAAGACTTTCAGAGGAGACACTGACAAGACCAGATTACCCCAGCTGGTCAAAGGGATATTGCATATTGTATGATGCCATGCTCAGCAACAAGGCTGGAGGGGAAGGTTTTTCTTGGAGGCAGTCTTTGTTTTTAGACTGGCTAACCATTGGTCTCCATGTAGGAAGAGGAGCTGAGTCCATCACTTGGCTTTGGTATGTGTTTTTTCCACCCGTTTTCTCTTTCCTTCACTTTTGAAACTGTTTTTACCTTGTTCCATGAGTTATCTGTCTTTCCTCTGCCTATTCCTCTGCCTATGTCCCCCAGATCGTTGGGGTAGGGAGTGACTGTCTATATATGGTGCTCAGCTATTGAGCGTGGCTAATCCCCCACGGGGGCTCTGTCACGTGTAAAAAAAAGGGGAAGATTTCTCTATACAGGGAAAACAAGATACATGATGAACCCTGGTCAGCTCAGAGACTCCGAACAAGAGGGAGAGAACAATTTTGGTTTGCAATATTTTTTTTTGATCCATGTTAGGCTGTTTTATTTAATCCTGCAATGCATAGTCTCTGAAATACAGAACAGCAATGGAGGCCATTTATAAGGAAAACGCTCTGCCTTACAGTCCTTTGCAGATCATTTCAATGGGAAGAATGGTCCCACTTAGCTTTTTCCACATACTTAAGTTTCCTCTGCTGCTGAGTATTTGAAATGGGGATCTCACTCTGCTCATGGCAACAGTTTTCTAGAGCAATTACCCAGAGCTGTCAAGACACTGTTTCATTAAATCTGAGCCCTGGGAGAGTGTTCTCCTCTCCATAACCATCAAGAGAGAACTCAAGCACTACAGTCAGCTTGGGTAACAAAGCACAATCTTCCATATAGGCAGCAATTCAGACAAATCAGCATCTGTCTTTGAATATCTCTGGTCAGCAAATTGCTTTGTTAAAATATTTTTCTGAAGTTACTTACCGTACTCTTTTGACTACATATGATATTAAGCACTTTCAATCTTATCATTTGGATCAAGCACAAAAGCTAATGTATGTGATACAAAATTTCAATTTAAATAAACAGAATTGCAATTATAAAGATTAGTCCTTGAAAGAAAAATGCAGCACTTACCAATTTTGGGACAACATTACTAGAAGCAATAATCATGCATTGGTGAGTTAAGTTCATCAAACCTGAAAAAAGATGAACTGAATTTCTGTTCTCAAATTTCTCCTTTTATGAACTGAAGATTAATATCTTGTTTTACTGCATTTGAAACACTTATATTTCATTTGTCACTGACAAATCCCCTTTCATTTCACAGAATATATTTTTCTTAATTTAAGAGTAAGAAACAAAATTGAGCTGAGAAATTTAGCTTGTTATTCATATATATAAAAGGATGCTAAATACAAATAGCTGTAAAAAAAGGAGGACATTGCAACTCCGGAGTCCTTCATCACTTACTCTTTGTATCTCCTTCCTTTCACAGAGACGAGGTGTTTTACTTGCTGTAGTAGAATAGGAGATAATACTCTACAGGTTTTGAGATTGCAGTTAGGTTTTTTTCTTTTTTACATTCATTGTCTGATTTTTGCCTATGTAAGTTGGCAGAACATTAGGCTGATGGTTGTTCATTCTGAAATACCTTATGTAAACCCAAACTTCAGTTCTGCACCTGTCCTCCTGTGTCCTTTACTTTTTGGTCAGATGTTTCTAGTGTGAAACTTAAGCTGTAGTCATTTATGCAGCAAGACCCACAACAGGGAACATAATGAGTACACAGGGGGATAAAAATCCAACTTCAAAGTAACCCAAGCAACCTAAAGCAGCAGGGGCTGAAGGCAATGGGAGCATTTGAATAATATGAAATGCATCCTCTGCCTTCACTTAATGCTCTGAGAATATGAACTCCAAGGACAAAATTAAAAATATAAAATTAAATATATAACTATTTTCTGCAGTCATGTGACCAAATAATATAAGACAAGTTTTTAAGGCGTATTTATTTGTGATCCCTCTTAATATTATTTCATTTCCTCACCATACACCTTTTTGTGTATGCTTCTTATCCTTTCTGAGGGAGGCATACAGTAAAGAAACATGCATTTGATTATAAATGCAGAATGTTCAAAACTTGAAAACAATAAATCACCTCTAACATTACAACACATAGCAGGACAGCAGTAGTCTGCATTCCAAAATAGTGGTCTAATATTGGCCCCTTTTCTAGTCAGTCACTTCATTTTCCCCTTTCTTTTTCACATGTTCTTGGAACACAGGGAAGTAACCAAGACAGCTAACAAAGCAAAGCACATGAAGAAGAGGACATGTAGATGTTATCTTTTTTATGAAGTAACAATTTTTTAAAACTTATTTATGTTTTTTAAATATAGACTAAGCCTAACTGTGTCATCAGCCCTAACAGCAAACAGTGTTAGTGTCCCTGTTAAAGAAAGAAGAATGTAAGGTCTATACAAGGTGTGCAGAATTGAAGGAAATATGGCAATTACAGTGGTTAAATCTGAGAGAAATAATAAAATATGCATCCATATGAGCATGTGATACGTAATAAGAAAAACTATCTAGGTTTTATCTACGTGATATGGAAAATTAAACCAGAGAATGTTGGTATAAAAACCAAGTAAATTTACAATAAAATCATAAGAAGAAAATAAATTAGTCAAACTTGAGTAGTAAGCTTTTACTCAGCACTGGCAGAAGCTGAGATCCCAGCAAAACACCAAGATAGTGACCAGTTCATGTGACTTCCCAGATGCTAATCAAGTGCGATTCAAGAACACATTCAGTCAGATGTGATTCCTATGTATTAAGCAACCCACAAACTATCAATTTGTCCAGCCTCTTTTTCAACCTGTGTAAACTCTGAGCCTCCATGACTCTCTTAGCTACTCATCATGTGAGGAACCACATCCAGGGTTTTTTTTTAATTTCACCCATACCTCTACTAGGTTCATGTGATGCCTCTTACTTCTTGTACTGGAAACTACAATAAATAATATATCCCTCTCCACCCTATCATCTTGCTAGTAACTGTATAGATTGCTACTCTATTGCTTCACTGCTACCTCAGCTGTCTCACTGAAACAAGTCATGGTTTCTATGGATGGAACCAGTGGGAGGTGTCCCTGCCTGTGTCAAGGGGATTGGAACTAGATGGTCTTTAAGGTGCCTTTCCAACACAAACCCTTGTGTGATTCTACTCTGCTTTTGTTGTTGGGTCCCTAGTGCTATTGAGCTTGCTAGAGCTAAAGAGTCTGATTTTATTACAAATCATGGAATGGATGAGGCTGGAAGGTACCTCTGGATATTATATACCTAGTCCAGCCTCCCTGCTTACAGAAGGGTCAGTTACAGCAGGTTTCTCAGGAAAAAATCCAGTTGGGTTTTGAAAGTCTCCAAGGTTGGATACCTGACAGCTTCTCTGGTAAAGATGATCAACTGTTCAACAGTCTGACAGTAAAGCACCTTTTTTTTTGCATTTTAATGGAATTTCATGCATTTCAAATGAGGTCCATTAAGCCTTGTCCTGCCACTGGGCACCACTGAGAAACACCTTGCTCCACCTTGTTTACTTCCATCCATGAGGTATTTATACATATTGATAAGACTTCCCTGAGCCCTGGGAAGCACTTTGGAAAAACAGGCATGAAAATAAGATTCAAAAAAGAAAACAAACAAACAAAACTCTGTGGATTTTAGTCGAAAACTAAAGTTGAATAAAATAAACCTATGAATTAAATAAATAGGTTAAAAAACACTCCAAAGGCCCACCAAAAAAAAACCTCCAAGAAACTTATCTTAGTTTTGCTTAAAATAGCAGCGGTTGCTGGTGTTATGACAACTTTTCTGACCCTTGATTTAAATAAGAATAGAAAAGGATTCAGGTTATTATAAATTTTCCATTACAAAAAGGTTATGAATGAGTGTAATATAAAATTTGATTTTCATTCACACTTAAATGTCACTTCAGTAGGGTTATTATTGGGGGTCATTTCATTATTTGCTTTCATGAAGTTTTTCAAAGCTCAAATATGTTTTTATACATACAGTATTTGAATGTCTGTGCTTATAAAAGATCATAACAATAAAAGTAATAATATAACTGCAAAAACAGTACAACCTCAAATCTCGACAAGTAAAATGCAGTCATTAGTGTAATATTAAATGTCTTTAACCCAGTGAATTATTACCTTTTCTTCCTGTATTCATTCAGTAGGGATCTGTTATTCCATGGGAACACAGCCTTAATAACTTCAACATCAATAATGGAGGTAAACCTAGAGCAAATATAGCATCGGCAGAGCCAAATTTTTAGCAGTGTAAAGGATAGGCTGCATTTATGTGGATATGGAAGTCTTATGGTTAAGGCAAGAATATTTTGAAGGTAAACTCTAGAAAAATATTATTAATAAACTATTGAGTCATTTATTGGTCTTTGCTTCATTATAAACTCTGCTTCCAAAACCTTGAGTAAATCCTCAGTAACTGTGACTGTATTTTGAACAGCAAAATTTAGCCAATATCTAAAATTGTAAAATCATGAAACAGTAAAAATCATGAAAGTATAAAGTATTCAAACATATCTGTGTGCAGGAGACATAATCTACTTTTATTATTTTCCAAATCCTTGCTCTTTGACTCACTGTCATTTTTGCAGATCTGTGTTACAAGAATAGCAGTAATTTCAGATTTGTGTGGTAGAGGTCTTAAAACCAAATATTAACAAAATCTTTTATATTCTGATTCCACAGAGAAATTGCATTAATTTCCCTAAGTATTGGCATTTTCAGTTTTCTTGAAAGGGCAGGGAAGATTTTTTTCTTTCTTCCCTGAAATTCCCTTCAAATGTTCTATTACATATTTGTCTTCAATTCTGTATGTCTATGATGTAACTTTAATAGTTGACTTTCTTTAGCTACTTCCACTCATAGCTGAGTGCTTTACATTCATCTCCTCATTTCAGCACCAATAGTGCATGTCACAAATATTTAACTTAAAAAGTGGATTTTTTTGTGCCAGTGAAGTATTTCAATTACTTCATATGCAGAAAGCGTTTTACAGAATGTTGTGATTTGCAGGAGGTGCACTGTTGGGACATTTGAGATGTCCCAACAGTGTCTGCACTAGTACCCTATTTTTGGAAATTAAAATTAAAAAAATTTCTCAATTCCGTGCCTTTTAGACATTTTCTTAGCTTCTTGACACTCTGATAGCATTTGAGATTCTGGCAGAAAGAGAGACATCCACTTTAACATCTTGACTGTGCAAGGGTTTGTAGAGATTTCTTTTTTAAGATACAGTGTGTAAAAACAGAAGTAATTAACTGATATGATTTGCATGTGCATTAGGGCTCCCTAATCCTACTGATTTCATGTAATCTCAGATGGCTTGACACATTTTAATTCTTTTAAATTTCATATTTCTCTAATAATCTTTAAAAAAATAAGATGTTAAAAACCTGACAAGCATCTCCTAGAAAGGTAGTGAAAGAACATGGAATTAAACATAAATTTCCTGAATCCTAGGTTATGAATAAATGAAAAGAAATTCCTTTCCTTAGTTCTTCAGAACTGTTTACAAAAAAATACCCCTATTATATTAAAATTGCTTGATTAGTCTTCAAAAATGGTCTTCAAATATTTTAATTATATATATTTTGGGCAATTTTGTTAGCAATTGCATATTATGTTTTTGTTTCTTTTTTTCTAAAATCTTCCTGCATGTGTATTATGTGAAAGCAACATCTCAGCTACAAATATCTTAAATGTCAAAAATACACACTTGATATTCAGTTTGGTATTAATTTAACATAAAACCACTCACTGTCACATACAAATTGTGTGTAGCTGCATATTAAAAATCACATTTTCTGTCCACCCAGTTTGAAAGTCAGGCTCACATGCAGGCTGTCCACTTAGAACAAATGCCTACCTACTCGAGACAACTAACGTTCAGCCAGTATGCGCTACAAATACAGAGAATTTCCTCAGGAGCGAGCATGCTGCACGGTGTCAAAAAGTCGAACACTGCCCTCACTTATGTTGATTTTACTACTGAAAGGCATATAAAGGACTAACACAGTTGCCAAGAGCAGAGTTTGTCTACAGGAGTGTACATCTGAAAATGAGCAGAGTTAGATGTTTATTTTAGTGGTGGCAACAGGGTAGGTAGGAAGCATTGGCATGCACATGCTACATGAGGAAGCTTTGCTAATTAGGTATGACTTGTATGAATCAAGTCTCAGTTGTGACTACTGGAAAATATGAATATTTCTTTTTTTATCCAGTGCTCTGTTTTAGGCCCACTGTGCAGTATCAAGTTGTTTTTGATATACTGTCAAGATGTGTGAAAATTTAAAACATAATCTTCCACATGGAAATTTTTATGCTGTTGAATGGGCTCCATCACTTCATCTGCCTCCCTGTCCTGTGAGGAGAGAGCTTTTATTGGTTTAGTCTGTCTTTGGGAACACAGGATATTTTTCCTGACAACAATAAAACCCACAAAATTTCCTTGTTGCCATATGCTGTGTCTCTTCCTCAGCACGCTGCTGGTAGAAGCTATGCCAATTGTGCTTTTGATGCAGCCAATTGTACTGAATGATCCAAAACTCATTTATAATATGCACCTTTCAAAGTCTCATTGAGACAATTTATATAATATTGAAATATCTTTATATTTCCCACAGAGGGTAAAGGGAAATATGTGCATGTTAATATCAAACTTGTGAGTTAAGTATATCTGATAGTTATTAATTTTTTAGCTATACAAAAGGTAAGATATAGACCTGAGGTGAATAAAAGACTTCTGGTTCAAGAAAGACTCAGGCTGACCTTGGCGGTGCCATTAATCATGAGTAGAGCTCAGACAGATTGTATAGCACTGCAGAGACTTTTGAAGGAGAATATAAGGATATATGCACTTTGGGGGCCATAAACCACTGTCTTACAAAATGTCTATACCTTAGATCATCAGAAAAAGCCACATAAAATAGTTTTGCAAGACATCTTCCCAGACACAATGCCTTGTGCATATCTGAACATCTGTCCTCTGCACAGCTACATTTAGGCATGGATATGTACACAAAGAGTGGACAAAAGTGCTGGTTTATATATTTATTCTGCTTCTGTTTAAATTTTGTCAAGAACAAAATCAAGAAAGTGTCCAGCCTCAAAAGGTTATCTAAAATGTTTCCTGTGGGTGTGGCAGTGAAATACAGTGATATGCTGAACTGTAGCAGATGATCGATGGAAAAACCCCAATATTTATAAATTCTTATGGTGTCTACAGAGTAACAATCTAACTGCAAAGAAAAGTGGTGTGGAGTTCATTACATGTACTTCTTTAGTGATACTTACAATGGAAAAGGTGTCTTGGTAGTAAAAATATAATAATAGTCTTCAAAAACCCTCTCTATTTTTACATTCTAATAATAGTCTTATTTCAAAAGAAGAGGGAGAGACAAGGGAAATTTCCTTCACATCAAGGAATAGCTGCTTTTATCTTTTTATTATTTTGGAAAAATGTAGTATTCGTATGAACATTTTAAATATTCATTGATGTATGCTAAGATCTTGTTCTTTTTAATTTGGGGTTTACATCTTCAGAGTGAGCAATAGCATTTTAAATTTAAATTTTCAGTGAAACTTTGGAAGAGGAAATATGATGTCTTGACATACTGTTTTCTTTTAAAAAAAGACAACAAACATAACCCCCAAACACAATGTACACACCCCCCTCCTCCCCCACAGTTCTAGTCATTAGATACTCCAGGAAGTGATATCCATTTTTTCCTAAAAGAAGTCAGCATGTTACTATTGCTTCTTGTCTTAAAGTTCGTGTCTGATTTACAATTCAGTTTTGTAACACCATCACAGCAGACAGTTTACCACTTAAATGATAAAAGTTTCAATAGGCACTTTAGTGGAATTACGAAAAAGCTACCACTCTTCCACCGTGATGCCAGAAAGCTACCTTCTTTCTAAGTCAGGTCAGTAAACTACACCTTGTAGGCCTGAGCTTGTCTCAGTGTAATTCCAGAGTAACAAAATAACAACAACAAAAACCTGTGTATGTTACAGGATTTATCATTCTTTCGCAAATCAAACCAAAACTGACGGTATGATAAATGTAGTAACTTGCTGGAAACAATTGCTGTCTTTTATAATCAAAGTAATTGTGTCTTATATAAAGCTTCGGTTTATCTTTTAAATTTGTTGTTGGTTTTCTTTTCCTTTTTCTTTTCACTGTTGTAGTCGTACTTAAGTGACTTTGTCAGGGTTATAACTTTCTTCTCCAAACATATCTGCCAAGATTTTAAAGCGAGGTCCCCAGTCACTCAGATAGTCATAATCCTGATCTGCCTCTGTAGTGAGGGAGTCTATAGAGCTGAGAGACTCTGCAACAGATCCGTTTCCTTCATAAGCATAGGTTGCCAAGGAGTCATAAGGGGGTGCAGATGGATCTACATCATTTTCCTGCAGCCTTTGATTAATGAAATCTCTTATGTCCGTGTTATCTTCTGCTGGTGGTCTGTGGCGCGTAAAACGCAAGGTGTCTGGTTTTATGTCCCTGCGTATTTTGTTATCTTCAATCACTTTGGGATTCCTCAGGGCACCTATGTCAAAAGCCTGGGTGTCCTCTTCTCCACCTCCTTCATCATCATAATGGATAACATTATCTCTGATGTCTTCTTTAGAGGTCATCAGGGTGTCCTTTTTCTTCTGCCTCCGCAGTGCTACATACAGCACCACAATGACTGTAACGAGAGACAACTGAAGTTAAGACATGCACAGAAATAATTTAGTGCTAAGATGATACATCATTACATCTTTCTTTGAAAGCCACAAGCAATCAAAGGGAGTTTTGTCCTTAGAAAAGAGCAGTGCTTAGTGCAGTGCTCCAGCCAATGAAAAATTATTTGCTCTGTGTCATACGAGTCTAACTTTCCTAAGTGCTTGCTGTACTGCTAGAGAAAGCAACAAATAATTTTTCTGCTGGCCTGCTTTGCAAAAAAATAAAATTGAACAGGACTTCAGGTTTTTAGTGCAGAGAGACAGAGATGTGATTTTTTAAAAAATATTTTCCATAGCAAAATAAAGAACCCTAAATTTACACTTTGAAGACAAGTATAAAAAAAACTTAAACCAAATACCCAACTCACAGAGTATTACAGAAAAAAAAAAAAGAAAAGGAATTTTGAATAATAAATAATTTGAATAATTTCACATTTGGAATTTTTGAAATACGGAAAAAAATAATCCTACTTAGCTCTTTATACAGTACATTTTGGTCTTTTCAGGGATCTGCTTCAAAAAATTACGTGGTATAAGGTTCTGGAGAGAAGAGGGGTCCATGAGAGCTGGTTGATTTTCAAGTATCCTGTACTCTAAACTCAACAGTGGTCCAACCTGAGGAGCAGGAAATCAAGAAAAGGCAGCAGGAGGCCTGCATTGATGAATAAGAAGCTCTTGACTAAACTCAGTGATAAAAAAAAGAGGCATCTAAGAGTTGAAAACAGTGACAGATGAGCCAGGAGGCATATACAGTGACAGTCTGAACACGCAGAGGTTAGGAAAGACAAAGCCCACATGGTGCTGTCTCAGGAGGCACGTGAAGGGCAGCAAGAACGGCTTGTACATGTAAGACAGAAAAAAAAGGGCAGAAAGGTAAAGTAAAGGTGGGCCCACTGCTGAACAGGGCAGGGGAGCTGTTGCCAAATGACATGGAAAAGGCCAGCCTAGTCAGCAGCTTCTTTGACTCTGTCTTTTTTTATAAAGTTGTCCTTCAGTAATTCCATGTCTCTGAGACCAGAGGGAAAGTCTGGAATAAGATTTATCCTTGGTGGAAGAGGATCAGGTTAGGGAATACTTGAACAAATGGGACACACAAGTGCAAGGAATATGGTGAGATATACACATGAATGGTGAGGAAGGTGGCTGCTATCATTATGAGGCTATTTGTGATAACTTTTGAAAGGTCATGGGGACTGGGATAGGTTTCTGAGGACTGGAGAAAGTGTCACTCCTGTCTTCAAGTAGGGATCAAGAATGACCTAGAGAACCAGCGGCCAGTCAGTCTCACCTTGATTTTTAGGAAAGTGAAGGTAAAAAAATTCTAGAAAATAAGAAGGGCTGTAAGAGTAGCAGGCATGGATTTATGAAGGTGAAATTGTGCTTAACTCACTTGATAGCCTTCTGCAATGAGGTGACTGGTTGATGAAGGGAGAAAAGTGCAATAATTTTATTCTAACTCTAGCAAAGCTTTTGATATTACCTTTCGTAACAATCTTCTCAGAAAACCTTAGAAATTGTGGACTATACAAACAGATGGTGAGGTGGACTGCAAAGCTGCCAAACTATGAGACTGTAAAGGTTGTAAGCAATATTTCAGAGACCAGCTGGAGGCCAGTCACTAATAAAGTACTGCAGGATTTGGTACTGAGACTACTTTTGTTTAATATTTTCATAAATAGCTTGGATGGTGGGGTTGAGTACACCCTCAGCAAGTTTTCAGACAATAAAAAAAGAGTGCTTATGTCACTGTTCAGGATCTCATCAGGCTGAGGGAGTGGACCAAAAGGAACTCCATGATGTTCAACAAATAGAAATTCCAAGTCCCATACGTAGAGAAGAGTGACGACATACTGCAGATGCTATTGGCCAGCTGACCAGAAAGCAGCTAGACAGATGAGGCCTTGTGATCCTGGTGGACAAGTTCACCATGAGCTATCAATGTGACCTTGTGTCAAAGAAGAACAACAGCATTCGGGACTGCATTAGAAGAAACATTGCTAGCAGGTCTAGTGAGATGGTCATTGCCATCTGCTCAGCTCTGCTTATGCACACTTGGAGTTCTGGGCCCAGTTCTGGGCTCCTCATTGCAAGACAGACATGGACTCCCTGCGGTGAGTCCAATGTAGAACCACAACTATGATTAAGGGATGGGAACATCCGCCACAGGTGAGACTAAGAGAACCAGGTCTGCTCAATACAGAGAAGGCACAGGGGGATCTTATCAATGTGAACTAGTACCTGATGGATGGAAGTAAAGATAGAGCCAGGCTTTTCTGAGGGGTGTCCTGTCACAGGACAAGATGAAAAGGGCACAAACTGAAAAGGAGAAAATTCCATTAAAATGTAAGAAAAAAAGGCTTCTTTATCACAAGGATGTCAAGCAGCAAAATATATTGCCTAAAGAAGTTGTGGGGTATCTATCCTGCTCTAACTGGAATTGTGGCAAAGGAGCATTCTTCTTGCTTCAAAAAACTGACATAAGTTATTTTGTTTATTTGGTTGTTTGATTTTAAATTCTTCAGAATGAGTGTATTAGTGAATTTAACTGCTATTCCATGGGAAGTGTGACCATTTGCCATTCTTGTTCTGATTTGAAAAAAATATTTTTCTCACAACATAATTTTTTGACACAGAGCAGAAATCCTGACTTTTACCCATTCTTACTCAGAGGCTATTTATGGGACCCTGAGCCTTTAGTAATTTACTTAAGTGACAACTGCATCATCCAAATGCAATTAAGTAACCACATGTTATATTCTGTGTTAGGAGTTATTTTTGGGTATGCATCAGACTATCATGGAACCTTGGAAGTCACTCATGAGGCACAGGGCATCATCTGTAAGGCTCAGACTGATTTCTGCAGCCCCCATTGTGCCTGTGTAAGTTACAAACTTGGTTTTATTCCATTAGCAGTCGATTAAGGCTATATTTCAAGTAAGATGCACACGAGTATTAACTGGTTTGGATATGCTGTAAGTAAGGAAGTATTTAAGTGTAAAGTAGAACAAATTACACCACCACCTTATGAAATCCATGTCTGCCTGAAATAAAAAAATCGTCCTATGGACGTTTATGTGGACATGGCCAGGCGCCGTCTATGTTACAATTATTTTCTCCTCTTCTATTTCTTCCTTCTCCTTTTGTTTAAGTGGACATGAAGAATTAAATAAAGGCTATTACTATGTCCTTAGTGCTCTAAAAGAGCTAATCTTTCAAGAGAGACATTTAAAATATTTTCAGAGAAAAAATTATTTGGGTTCCACTGAAAACTGATTCTCTTAATGCATTATAAGATATTGCATGGATTAGCAGATTCATGGTCATGATCAGTGCTTTGGGATATTCTCCCAGAAATAAACTGCCACACATTTTCCATGTCTTTTGTTGAAAACAAGGTGTAACTAGTGAATAATGAGAGTAAAGCACTTTGCAGTGTTTCATGAGAACTAACCTAGAAGTATAACAATACACAACAAGATTGCAATCAGAGCTCCTGTGCTGAGGCCAACTGGTAAGAAGATTGCTTCCACGTTGCAGGACTGGATGGTGCCATCAGAATCACATCTGCAAACACGGATAGTCAAAGTGTTTGTGCTGCTCTGGACAGGGTAACTGCTGTCTTCTATTACTACTGGAAGAAAGTACAGCTCTTGCTGCCTTCTGCTGTAGCCATTTCTCCTGGTTTCAATCCCAGCTGTGTTGTCTGTAAAACATGACAGCCATTAGCAGATTTTTATTGTGTACTTCATTTCATATTGTAGCTTGTATCACCTTCAGTAATAGCCTGGTATTTCATATTTGAAACTCGGTGAATTACATGCATTATGTAATTGCCATGCTTTGCCATTACAGGAAGGTATTGTATTCAAACTGGTACCGTTTTTAGCAGAGCCTTAAACAATATACCTTTTCTAGTAAACATTTAACAGTTGAAATTTCAAAGAAGATAAAAATAACTAAAAAAAACCCCAAACAAAACACTACAAGTATGATTGGGAAGACTTTTCAGTATTTTTTTCCCCCTGATCTCCTTACATTCCAAGCCTGTGGTCCAAAGGATTGTGATTGCATATGAATTTAGGATCATGTCTCTATCAACTAATTAATTTTGTTTAAAAATACAAAGTAATAAGAATGGACAATATGCAATTATTTTAGCTTTCCTGCCCCATTAAAAATAACTAGAGAAATGAACTGAGTACTTGAAAAACAGTTTCCATCAATTAGTCCACTTCTAGACTTTGTCATTTCTTCCCTGTTAGTTATTGCTGCTTTTCAATCAAACAAAGTAGCAAGGAAATGAAGTAAAGATTAAAAGAATTACATTTGAAGCAAAACCAAAATTAATTTAGCAGGGTATTAATGAGATGACAGTACTAAATGAAAGTAACCTGCTGCAATTACCAATTTTCCATCTAACCCACATTCTTTATTATATTTTTTAAGAGATATCACACAATGGTTTTCATGCCTGAGAGGTTTGTTATGAGGTAGAAGGATTAAGAGCTTTGAATTTCACACTCAAATAGTGTTATGGAGTTCTGATTAAGAACATTAAGAAGGAACCCTAAATATCCAAAATTAGGTATGTTATGATTAGACACCATTGAGAAGATGCATAGCTAAAAAAAATGCTTCAGATACCTCCTTTTTATCAAACTCGGACATGGACAGGTCAAGTCCAGTTACACTTCGTTTTGAAAAGGAAAAATGTCTCAGAATACTTTGAATCAAACCAGCTTCCATCTTTAGCTTTTTCTTTCTCTCTATGATTAGTCATCTACACTGTATAAAATTTTAGGAACTAATTTGAAGACATTCTGTTTAGTAATATTTCTATTATTTTTCCATATTTCTATTATTAGATTTATTTATATTCTTTTTTTTCCCTTCTAATTGAATTACTGAAGATCTCTAATTTTTTACAAGGCAATTAAATGACTTCCTATCTTCCTTTGAGAAGAGTCGATCAGATCAACCTCTTAACTCCTTAATTTTGAACAGTTTTTGTTGCTCTTTTATGACCCCTTCCAATTGTTCAAAGTTCTTTTGAGAATGTGAACACATGCAGGTGTTTGAACTCTACGCAGAAGAGCCTAGAGAAGCTGAGATAACTTCTGGTGCTTCAGTCTGTTTGCAATAAGTTAATTTATAGGACATATGTGAGAAAAGGAAATTCTGTCTCTTGAATGAGCAATGGAGCGTAGTCCACATGGAAGCTGCCCTTTAGAGAGCAGAGTGTAGCCAGCAAAGCAGGAAGAGGGAAATCTGTAGTCCATTTGGAAGCACTCCAGCTCCGCCAGGGCATCACTTCTATTAGCACGGTGGATTGATCTCAGGGCTGCTGAAAGGCAGCCTTGAGCTTCTGTCTCACTCCAGTCCTCATTAAGTTATATTCTGAAGTGTGGGGCCTGGCTTCTCTTGGGTGCAGCACAGGAATGTAACACCTGCTGAAGTATCATACCACCCATGATTTTCAGTTGTATAGAATAGTATGGGGATTGGGGCTTCTTGATGTATGTAAAATCTTAAAATGACACCTTTATTTGTAAAAGCATTAATTGTACCATAGTGAACAAAACTATGTCTCAAAAAATAGAAAAAATGCTTTTACAAAGTATCTGTTTATTACTAACATAATTGCTAACTTAAAAGAAAATGGTACATGTTTTTAAAAGGTTTCCATAGTGAAAATAAGGTTGTGTTATTACACCTCTATATTGTGCGCAGAGCAGACCTTTCTCCACCTTTTCAGCAAACAAAAGGCAGAAGATATTGCAAGACAGGGTTTTTGTTTGGAAAGATCTTTTTCTAATACCTCTGTATCATCGATAACAAAAAATGATTTTTATGGGGTTTTTTTTGTTCCTTACTCTATAACAAATAACATACTTTTTCTTCTTTTTCTTTTTTTTAAGTGTTAGGTAATGCTTTTAAAAATCTGTATCTTGGTGGTTTCCACTTTTTATCAGAATATTGCACTTGTTTTTTTACAGTAGTGAAGCTATATTAGCAGATTTCTGAGATGCAAAGTTATCTCAGTGTCAACATTCCTGGTTTAAACAAGGAAATTTAATGATCTAATAATATTTGAACAATTTCTTCACAAACTCATATGCTGAGCACACTTTACAAAAGCAGCAATTACTGTATAGACTTACTAAATTTAAAGATTCTTTTGATTAATTAAATCTGTTAAAATTATCTGACAAGACTTCTATTAAAGCAAGAGTTTGTAATAATTTAAAAAAATAAAAACATTAGTGAAGATAAAAGGATATTTTAGGAAACAGAGAAGAAAAGAAGAAAGTAAATCTCTTTCTTTAAAAAAATCTTTACAAAAAAAAAAGATATTTAGAAATGCATAGTATTTATAAGTATTTATGTTATAATTACTATGTAATTGTGAAGATTCTACCCATGTGGGCCTTGAAATATGTTCCAGAGAGGAGTAATGCCCTTCCAAGAAAAGAAGGGAACTTGACTCTGTTGTAAAGTTGTCCTTCATACTGATTGAACTGTCTGTCTCAAGAAAAATCTTTGAATGTCCTTTGATAAAATAATTTAGACCTACCTAGTTTTGGTTTTCTAAGATACTATTATTCACATCTACAATATTGTGGAGGTTTCACTATATTTTCTACTTACAAATCCTTAAGTGAAGTGCTTTACTCATCTGTTCAATCTTTTTAACTATCTATGACACACAAAGATAAAGTTTGGGAATAAACTGTTTTCATTGTATCAGCTTCCCAGGAGAGATATATATAAGGAGAAAAGAAGCACAGTTTGGTTTTTCAAATTTATTCCTTTCTGGAGTTTATTCAGAATTAATAGTTGTTATCTTATACTGTTGGCTTTAGTTTTCTACTACATAACAATGTCAATAGTGCATGTCTTCAGAAATTATGTGGGCCATATATATAATTTAAATACATTATTTTTTTAAGGCAAAAAAAACCCAGCTTTTGCAATTTTATTTCATGTGGTGTATTATTAATTTCTAGTACTTTTAAAGGCTTAGGTCATTCAGTTCAAAAGAAAGTAACTTTACCTCACAATCGATGTAACCTCAAATTTAAATTGAAAACAATTCAAAAAATTAACAATTATATAATTTTTTAGATGGTGATACTTATAACCTGTACAGTCAAATGTTTTTGAACTTTGTTGGATGGCTTTAAGTGTTCTTTCTTCGAAGTGCAATGTAAATCCTTTTACATTAAAACCTTATCACAGTTATTTAAAGATCATCTAATAGCTCAAATACTTATTGTTCTCTTATTTGATTAAAGTAGTTAGTAGCGAAAATTTACTACAGTTCATTTTGTTTTAGCTGTGTCTCTTCACAAGACTACATCCTTGAAGATGCTTATAGTAGAAAAAAAGAAATCAATTTTTTTGTCTTGGTTTATTCTTTGCCATCTAAGAAAAGAGTTCAAATTAATAAGGGGAAAAAAAAAGATATTCCTTTATGACAAAAATTGGAAGAAAAATCAAGGATGTTGGTTGCATAAATCTCCAAGTTACTAAGGGTGTTGTACTTCAGCAGCACTGTACCTAATTAGAACTCATTCTTCTGCAGGACTATGTATCCTCAAGAAAGCACAATATCTGGGTACTTTGAAAATGGTTAGCAAAGTCATAGTATTTAAACAAGACAGCAATAGTGCCTTGTTTAAAGGTATACCTGCATTGGCATAGGGATTCTTCCTGAGATACTGAATGATAAAAGGAAGAAAATAAAACAGGTAGCAGTGTTTTTGAAGGCCTGTAGGGAAATCTCAGCCTTTGGTGTTCTGACAATTCCTGCCCCTAAAAATAAGAAAAGGTGCAAGACCTGAATTTATATTAATGAAAGTCCCAGAGAGTTTAGCAATCAGAAATGTCAAAGAAAAATGTTAGGTCTGTAGACACAACTGTAATTGAAAGTAAACATATTTGTCATTGTAACTACAGTCTGCTGCTCTGAAAGAGAGGTATGGGTCACCAACTTACTTCTGTAGTCATGGACTGTGAAGTTTGGTTTGTTGGAAGCCTCAGATGACAGTTTGAAGGAAAACCTTTGTCCAGCTGGTGACAAATCTCTATCTGCTGCAGTGATGGTCTGTATCACCTGAAACCAGATTAATTCTGAGGTCAGTTCACTCTTCTAAAAGAAGCAGTTTTGTAGAAGTGCAAAGTGAACATCAAATGAAACTATTGAAAGTGAAATCTTGCTGGATTACTCCCATTCCCTTAATACGCTGGACAGTGGAGTCAAGAAGTCTGAATGCTATAACCACCAGAGAACTCAGAAGTCTTGCTTCGACATATCTGCTGAAAATCATAAAGATTTACTGTATATTCATAGTTATTTAATATTTATTGTTTATATTGAAATGCTAGTGATTGCTTTCAGTTGAATGGTTATGCTTCACTTAATCTGCTACTACTTCTGTCACAGTTACAGCTCTTTAAGAAAGGGATTGTATCTCCTCTTGTAGCTATTAAATGCATAGTAAAGGGTGCCTCAGGCCCATATAACGGGAGAAAATGAAAAAAATAGACTGTTAATAGATCATAAAAGTCAAAAATCAGAATTCCAATATGTATTTCCAACACAGGCATTTTGTTTGTAGAAGAATTCTGACCATGATGTAATTTTTAAACACAGAAATTTTACCATTATAAATAAATAAGGAAAGAAAAAGCAAAAGAGCAAGATTACAAATTTGAAATACCTGTCCTGGCTTGGCATTTTCACATACAGATGTCTCATATGGAACTGAAATTTCAGGAGGAAACTCGTTGACATCCAAAACATTTATAATAACATTGACTTTGCTGGTTAATAGTGGGTTACCTATAAATAATTTTAGAAGAAAAATGTTATGTTTGCTGTCATCACCAGTCGTATAAGCTGTCATAAACTTGTGATGTCAGTACTGTGACTCCCCAAAACCCTTGACTTCCATTTATTTCTGATTTGAACTAAGAATAAAACAGAATCAAACTTCTTATCAATTTGTTCCAGACCTTGATCCATTACTCTTCATGGGTTAAGGAATCAATCAGCTTGATTATGTTTATCAGAGCATAAATGGAAAAAAAAAAGTGAAGTTGTACCTGTTATTAAGAATGAAAACTTTTCTCAGATCACTTTTCACTAAGCCTGTGGAAAACACTTCCAATTATTAAAACTGAATTCCGTTTTCCACAGCTAAATGTAGAAAATCAATATTTATTGCCTAGCCATTGTTTACATCTTCAAGATATTAAGGAGACAAGCAGAGCATATCAGTTTAGAAGGTGGAGAAAGAGAGAAAGAGATGGGAAAAAAAAAATCTTGCTGAAAGCCAGACAGAGTCAGTATTAAACTTAGCAGAGAAACATGCACAACTAGCATTCAACTATTTGGCCATGTTGTGGAAGGTATTTCTTCACCTGCAAGTGTTAGAAGGCAGCAAATGCTTTTGTGCAAAAGTAATGTTAAACAACAGTATACACCATGTTTATTTTCACTGTCCTTCCTCTATTGACAATCTTCACCAGTCACTAGATGCATTTTACAAACGAGTTTACTTGCAAATGCAATGTTGGACAAAACAGACACACTAGTTCAATACAGAGCAGATAATGTTCTCTTTCACTTTACGCTGAGACCTTCTGAAAAATAGCAAATACATGAAAAATAGTATAGCTGGTGAGTCAAAAGTATAATTATTTCACCCTTTTTCATTTTAGATGAGTGGCAGAAACAGTAAACTAGTGAAAAAAATCTGTGCTATAAATCAGGGTGGTGGAATAACAACATGGGATGATGTTTAAGTACAAGAGGAGTTGTCTTGAATGTTCTGGAAAAAATCATAGGATCATAGAATCATAGGATCATAGAATCATAGAATCACAGAATCATAGAATCATAAAAAGGCTTGGGTGGGAAGGAACCTTAGAGATCATTGAGTTTCAAGACCTCTGCGACATGCAGAGACGCCTTCCACTAGATCACATTGTTCCCTTCCAACTTGGTTTTGAACGCTTCCAGGGATGGGCCACCCACAACTCCTCTGGGCAACCAATGCCTGTGCCTCACTGTAAGGGATTTCTACCTCATATCCAATCCAAATCTACACTCTTTCAGTGTGAAGCCATTCCCCCTTGTCCTGTCACTACATGATGCTGTCAAAAATCCAGCTTTCTTTTAAGCTTCCTTCAGCTACTGGAAGATCACAATTAGGTTATCCCAGAGCATTCTCTTCTCCAGGCTGTAAAAGCTCAATGGTCTCAGCCTGTCTCCGTAGGAGACATGCTCCAACCTTCTGATTGTGTTCATGGCCCTCAATGGACACTTCACATTATTTGAATTGGTCACCTTCTCTGTAGTTTGTATAATCCTTGGCATTTCTTTTGTTTATAACTAATACAGCAAGGGGCGAAGTCTCTTCACTTTGTCACTGTAAAAAAATTTGCATGATTTCCTCCTTAGTCTTAGGAACTACTAAATGCAGTAGTAGTTTCAGGAGACCTATGTCAAAACCAAAGGTATTCCCCAATTATTTCCTAGTTACATAGGACTAGCTGCAAGATGAGCTTTTTTTTTTTTTTTACCTATTTACAAGTAGTAGCTGAACTGACCATGCTATAAACTCAGTTGGAACCTAGAAGACAACAAAAATGCAATTTAATAGAGAAAATATATAACAACATGTCTTTGAATTCTTGTTCCTTTCCAATTCAGCATCATCCCTACTTGCAGAATGTCTCAGTAGAGAAAGGCATTGTGCAGTACAATCAAAGGCACAGTTTGGTCTAGCAACTAGGAATTAGGCACTGATTCTTTAAGTGCCTGAAGAGCTGGAAGAAATTTAGATCACTTGTTCACAGCTGAATAGGTTCCTTTGTATACTAGGAAATAATAAAAAAATACTAGGAGGTTATTTTATTCAGCAGAGGGCAGGACCTCTATAGAGAGATCAGAAAATCCCTGAACAGGTCAAATTCACACAGCTACTGGGAGAAACAATCTGGCCTAAAACGTCTCTCCAACAGTACACACTGAAAAGGACACATCAACTCACATGGAGTAATTCAAGTTTTGAAGTTGGCTTTAGATGTTTTTGTGTGTGTGTGTGTTCATTTAAAGATATAAAACTGAGAAACGGGTACAGGAGACATTCTTCAAACAGATTAGAGATTAATGCATCACCACCAAAATAAAGGCATAGATGTTCATATCTGTTTAAGAATATGGTCACAATGCTTTTCCAATAAAACAGTGAATGTATTCAAAATTTATGCATCATGTACATGGAACTCTCAGATGATTTTGATCATTTCTGTTAGATGTGTCAGTTTTTTGAAGAAGTCTTTTAGATCATATTTTTGTGAAGTAGCTTGTACAAATTACTTTTTTTCTGCTTTTTGCAACGGTTTAGGTAGTATGTGACTATTTTTAAAATTAAAAAAAGGATTTGCTGTTTGTTCTCCCTCAAAATCACAACAGGACAGCATGCTCTGGAAATATACATGAATATGAGTACACTTTTTACATTTATTTCTCACTGATGGTATCTGATTTATTTTCTGTGGTTCTTTGAAAGATGTATTAGAAGGCAAAATCTTCTCTTCCTAAATATTTCAGCAAACTAGAATTTTACCTTGCATAAATGGTCTGGAAAAGTCATATATGAAAGTAAACAGAATAACAGAGCCTAAGATGAACCTATTTCAGGTTTTCATTTTGTTTATATAATTTTCTTTCTGGTTTGCCCTGAATCACTTTAAATACTTGTGTATATAAATGAAGACTTCAAGAAGATTGTGAACAGCTTTGAAGTCATATATAATACCAAAGACCTGTAATACGTGATGCGAACAAGCATGAAGAATTGCATTTAAAATACTACTTCCCAGACTTGACCTCCATTTTCTCTGGTTTTTGATTGTTGTTTGTCTCAAAATCAAATCTTTATGAACTCTGTGAACACAATAGTGACGTACATGCTGATATCAGTGAGTGAGTCACTAAAAACATCTGCTTATGCCTGTTAAACCCAGATTGCACAGACGAGAAGACAAACTGGTTAAATCACGAACCTAGAAATTAAGAAACTGATTTCATGTTTCAATTTTACGTGTAAGATATAGGAAAATTAGTTTTGTTAATTTATTTAATCAACTTAATTAATTTACTTCATGTTCTCTTGTTTTTTTCTGTCTCTAAAACAGTGGCCATCCTGCTTCCTTTTTTTGCTTCATTACCATACTTTGTTTGACGTCTTAATGGTTCAAAGCTATTAAAGGAGTAGAAAACATGTAACACACTTTGAATAACAAACTTGTGAAGATCCAAAGTATCTGAGAAAATAGATACTGACTATTGAGAAGAACTGCTGATTCCTTAATCCCAGTTACGGTATGCAGGAGAAGATTGACTCCATCTTGAGATGTAAGGGGAGATTTCTCTAACATTCTCAAAATTTGACATCTAGACATAACTGAGTTGGGAAGATGGTTTGGACAGAAAGGATTATTATTTTATTTTTACCCTTAAATTATGCCTTGAGGACAGGAAAGCAGAAGCTCTTATGCATTTTATCTATCTCCTCTTCTGTAAAATAGAAAAAAACACTTCCATACTACACAATTAGGCAGCATATGGAGAAATTTTGAACACTGGGCTGTGATTTTTTTATGCCATTATGCTCTTATGGCAGCTCTTGGTACAGCTTTGGCCTAGGGTAACCAGTGTTCTTGTGGACAATTCACATGTATGTGCTAGGAATTAGTAAGGGCAGGGACTACTCTTAAAGGATTGATTTACATTTGGGGACTCTGGAAGGTAAGAAGGCGTAGAAATAAGCTGCTTCATGCCAGCTGGCCTTTATTTATGAAATGAATGAGAGCCATGTTTAATTTATTAGTTTGAATAAGTTTTGTGGCATCAAAAATGTTCAGAAAGAGAAACCATGCAGGCTACTAGGATGTTGAGTTATTTTAAGAATTAAGAAACTAAAGAGTAATCTACAATGAAATATAGTCATGTAATGAAAAGAAGTACAAAGGAATTGGGAAGTGAAATGGGGGGAAAGAGTGTGAGTCTGAAGCCTCCTCCACCTGCTCAAGCACTTTGGTCTATTGAAAACCTGAACTTTATAAATGGATTAGAGATGTTCTGCATTCAGCTGCCTTCATGTCTATCTCATCATCAGCATGTCTGCAGAACAATCATCCATCCATCTCCTGCTTAAAAACATCTCCATTCAGGGACAATTCAAGAAAAGGTAGTTTACAGGACAACCATTAGGATGTGGCTAAAAAGTGTGGGAAGTGTTGTTGTTATTCTCTCACAATGAGAAAACAAAATTTTAGCAATGAAGCTTTTAAATAACATAATCTGACTGCTACTAGTTATGAGTCTACTTATTTATTCTTATTTTATAAAGATATATTTATAAATATATGGGCTTATAGAGAGATAAGGTTGCCAGGAAATGAAAATATTTCAATAACAGTACTGTCTGTTCTTTACTGAAGAAAGTTTATGCAGCAAATTTCAATACTGGGCCACCTTTTTTCACAGTCATGCATATGTCAAGGTACTTCTCAGTGTGTTTTTATCCATGATAAGGGCTGACAGTTTCAGTTTCTATGTTAGCACTGGACAGCAATTTTTTATATCAGTAGTTCTTCAAATATAGCAATTTCCCCTCAATCTTTTTCATTTTTTTTTCTCTCTAACTGTTATTTTTTGCTTTTGTGCAGTGTGTCATCCCTCAATCCTCCTTTATTTCTACACTCTTAGTCAGACAATTGCACACAATGTTTTGACAAGTATTATACCTCCAATCCTCCCAAATTTTGCCACTTACTAGTATAACAGAGATATGGAAATTGTTGTAAACAATTATAGACTGTTATAGAAAACAGTCAACATATAAATATTTTGAGATATGCTGCAATGAAACACAGATGTGTTTTAGGTCCAGATTCTTAACCTAGCAATTGATAAAATTGGGGATTTCAAAATATGCACTATTTGTTACAGCTCTGTTTAAATGTCATATGGGTATACGTATGTCCATGAAAAAATAAGTTTCAGGGATTTAGACATCCTTAATTACTCTCGGGAACAATAAATAGATTCAAATCAAGTTTACTAGAACTTTTTTTACTGCAGAAAAAAAATTACAAATCTCAAATGTCCTTTTCCCAATACTAAGTCTAAATAGTTAAGCTTTAATGAAACATAGACCATGATGAGACCTTCTTTCTGCATCTGCCTGCCTTTTGGTTTCTCTGGAAACAAATAACAGTTCTGCTGGAATTTCTGTGAATGTACACCTGCATATGTATCTCCATGGACTCAACCACTTCTGACAGTTTTGGCTTCTCTGTCAGAGTATGTCTTTTCCAATCTAAGGATAAAATTAAATTCAAGTTTTATTTGACAGGTGTTCTCTTTATATTCTCAGGTTCCAAGGAGTGAGCCCATGGTTATTTTCAACTTAACTACAACTGAGAATTGTTTGGTTTTTTTATCTGAAATAATATATACCATCTCTGCTTCCCCAATCTCCCTCTTTCTGTTAGTAGCATCAACTTTTGAAGACTCAGCCAAGAAATACATTGAGGAAAACATGTTCCTTGCTACAGAAATTTGCCTTTTCTGACACATAAATAACATAGAATGAATAAGAAATACAGCAGAATGCTCTTCTACAGCTTGTTGATGTCAACAGAAAGAATTCTGTGGCCTCTGCACAGCTGCTAAGTGACCAAAAGACTTGTACTCAAAGCGTGTGATAGCACCTATGGAGCTACACTTAGACAAGACCATGAATGCGAAATGCCACACACAAGGATGGCAATGAAGAAAGTTGCAGGGACATGACATAGTGGAAGAAGGGACTTCCTAGTAAAGAAAAAAAAAAGGCTATGAAAAAGACACAAAGACAAGAAATTAAATAATCCCACCACAAATCACATAGGAAAAGAAAAGTAGGGATTAGGCATTAAATTTTGGGCAGAGACAAGAGACAAAAGCAGAGATGCAGCACACAGATTAGTTCATTTAGTGCACTAAATCTTAACTTAATTTTAGAGTACTTTTTATCCGAGTATCAAACGACTCTTTAAATTTTTCCGCCTTCAAAAAGCACATTGACAGACCTGTTATTTGACTAACTTAATTTCAAATGAAGTGACTTACAAAATCAGAAGTCAGAACTGGAAGGCACCCATACAGCTCCCTGTGCTCTCCATGCTGACAAAAGGTTTTTCAGCTTCTAAGGGAGCTGTGGTTACATGAAGTCTGCTAGCAAAACCTTACTAAACAGAGCTGATGGAACATCACAATTATCCTCACGAGTCTGGGAAAATGATATTCATTGAACCTTCTTAAATAAACTCTTGGAAATTCAAGCACTTTTCACATTATATTTCTAAGTGAGCATTACATTCTGAGAAAAATACCCTATTAGCATATTAATTTGTTTTGTGTCATACTTACTAACTTTACTTGCAATTATAGAGAAATTGTATTGTGCTGTGCTTTCTCTGTCCAGTAATTCATTAGTAGCAATGGTTCCTTCAGTGGCATCTATTGTAAAGTAGCTGTCCACATCATTCTTCCAATCCATGAAGTATCTGTATGTGAAAAATATTAAAGAAAGTAGATGCAAATGTGCAAAGGTTACTCATTTGTCATAGCAACAGTGTAGCCACCTCAAGTTTTGTAATTTTTCTCTTCACAGCTATTACCATCCTCACAGGATGAAGACAATAAAGAATGATTTGTTTATTTCCTTTTTTTGCCAGGTTTGAATGCTCAAGGAGAAATAGGATATGATAATAGAGTTAGTACTCCTAGTGTTCAGATTATTTGAAAACCTTGAAGTCCCAAGAAGCTGATGCACATCCTCTGTGACCCTGATTACTGATATCAGATACTTTGGAAGCACTATATAGGCTTAGAGAGAAAAAGAGAAAAGGTATGTGAAATAGGGTTTGAGGTATGGATGGTGATGAGGGGTGTGCCAGGTCAGGTCTCTTTACATCCATTTGTAGCTGCAGTGGGCTGGACATAACCTCGCAGAGAGGTGCACTAAAGGGTTTTGGCAGGATAACAGCAAGGGAGATGGAGAAGAGTATAGTTATTCCCACACATATATAGGATCAATAAAGTTCACTTTGCCTTTGTAAATAATTGGTACCTTTCACTGGACCTGTGAGGAACAGGGAAATATCATTGTTTTGTATTGTTTTATTTTGTTGTATTTTGCTTTGTTTTCCTGAGTCTTTATTTGTCAAGAAGTGTGAACATAGAAAAGATTTAAAACTAGAAATGTCTAGTTATTCCTTATTTTTCTCTAGTGAGGAATAGGAAGCAGAGATGCACCTGTAAACACAGCTGCTTAAAAGCAATGTGATAACTATTTCAAACCCATTTCCCTTAAATGCTAATTAATTTTAAAGTCTATTTTCACATTTGATGTTACTGTTTGTAGTCATCAAAGAATAATATTTTTTCTGATGTAATTGCTGCCAGCGACTAATTTCCTTTTCATTGTTAGTCTCTTCATATCTTGATAGTGTTTCTCAAAAACTAGGCAGGATGAAACTGAGAAAGCCATTTGTGAACTTTCTTAGGCAATAAGAACAAAATGGCACTCAACAACAAGTACATTCAGAAGATTATAAGGCCTAGAGAACCACTCCTGCAGCACCTCATTTCACGTAAACCAGTGAGAAGAAGAATAAAAGCTGCTTTTTCCATCTCTAGAGTTATTTATGTATTTAATATAGACAGAATGGAATGATAAACATTGTGTTTCTTTACTTCTCTAGAAGGAAGCAATGGTAGAAAGGAGTATATGTCATAGTCAAAGGAAAATATTTCTACTTGGTACAAAGAATGCCAATAGCTCTGAAAGACTTGAAGAGTAAAAAAGCCACAAATAAGGGGATGTGCTCATTTGGAGACATTTTGTTCAATCAAAATCACAAAAAATTTCCTATCCGTTGATGAAATAGGTTATTTCGTCAATTGACAGGCATCATTACCAGTTTACAGCTTTAATTGAAAAGCCTCAGAAATGGTTTGCTAAAGGCAGCATGTATCCTTTTACATAGTTGAGCAGGCACATTTTCTTGAATATGATATTATTATCTAACCGTATTTTAATTTCAATTTCTTTGTCCAAAATTTGCTTGACATTAAAATTATGAAAAATATATAAAACCATTTATTAGAAATATCATTCCCTAAGATACTCTCTCAGGAGCAGCAAAATTACTCTGTCAGGCTTTGTGTGTTTAATAAATTATAATTTCTTCCAAAATTAAATATGCAGCAGCACACAAATAAATGAGTTCAGAGCATGAGAAAGTAACTTGGCTTTTATTTCCCCTTAGGAAGACTAACTTTGCCTGAGTACCCTGCACATCACAGTATGAACCAGGGAAAGAAGTACAGGTCTTAATTCAAAGCACTGTGTAGGGGATGGCCTCCTTCACCAGGAGGCTTTGAACGTACAGAAAACATATTAAGTATGAACCCTGTTGTGTTTGAAGTGAAGCTCAAGCATGAATATCTGTAGAATCGGAATCTGATAGCCTGTCTGGAAGCATTCACACAGGTGATTCACTTCATGCACAGCCCTAGTATGCCAATCCCTAAGCACAAGCATCAACAGGATCAAAGTTCACAGTGAGCACTGCAAAACTAGCACCACTCCTGCTGGTAGTTATGGCAAAATTCCTCATGGCTTCTGTGGAAATGGATATTGAACAATTTGCTAAAAGCAGAATCGCAGCAGTTCTCCCAAGTTCATTGTCTTCACCTTCACTGTGTTACCAGTGTGAAAACTATTATGTCATCACTTTTACACTGCTTAGTATTTCTATTTACTTATTTTAATTTTGGCGTTATCTTTAGAGACACCCCTTCCTTCTCCCTCCATGTGCAGCATATAAGCTTAAATTAGGCATCTTGTTTATGTTCCTCTCATTTTAAGAATCTACATATTCAATTAGACTACAGAAGGGAGAGGTATAGACAGACTTATTGGAGATGTATCACCTAAAACAAAACGAGATAAATTTATAGAAAAAGCTGCAAACAAGCATCCATTTTTCCTCCTTTCATTGGTTCTCCATGTACAGCACCCAAGAAAACATACCTAGCAGAAAATGGTCTTACAGGCAGATCTTCTGGACACAGAATTTCTCCTAGGTGCATCAGTAAGTCTATAAAGCTTAAAAAAATAGTGAATGGGATCCCATCTATCTGGTCCTGAAATGGAGATTTTTTGGGACAGCCCAAGGGGAGATCACTTTTGGCAAAGGCCTTAAGAAAATGTAGTTTCCTTTTAAAGGCAGAAGTCACTCTTCCACACACTGATGGTCAGTGTGCGATTTTTCGTAAATAGGACAGCAACAGCTAATCCCTTTACAACTTCATAGCCTGAGCTCTGTCCTTAACATGGAAGAAATGCTTTGAAGAAGAGAAGAAATGTCAAAAAGGCCCCAACCAAAAAAATCAGTAACTTTCCAGAGATAAACCCAGATATCTGGGACATAAAGACTGACATTTCTCGTGAGATTGGGATACACAGAGGAACACTGTTGAAATACTGGTATTAGGACAGCTGTCTAGACCTTCCAGTCATGGTCTAGCAGTTTGAAGCAACTGAGGTTGGTTTATTTGACTGCACAGAGTGCCTGCAAGACAGACCATGGATAAGTGCACTAATCCTAAGAGGCATTTCCTTCCTTGAAAAGTTAGGGAGAACCTTTTGATATGGGACAAAAGCAGAAATATTTTTCAGAAACCCCTGAACAGGCCTGCCTGGCAGCTCTCAGTACCAGACATTGATATCATTCATATTCACTGACAGGGGAAAAAAAAGAAAGACTTATATGTCTCCCTGAATATCCTTTCCAGCAGAGAAGTGTATTCCAGGTTATATTGTTGAAGGGAGGGAGTATGTGGAAGGATATATCTTTGCTAACACTGTCAGAGTTTTCTCAAGAATAGCTGCATTTGGAGATCATGTAGAATAGAAGAGACAGAAGAGAAATATTCAGCTTATAAATTTATAAGATTCAAGCCTGTAAGACTCACTCAGAGTCCACACTGACTTCTTAGGAGCTCCAAGAACTATGGATATTCACCCTGGAGAGACAGTGAGGCTGCATGTCCCTCAGGAGCCCTCACAGAGCATTCCCCTGGAGAAGTGCTCATCTCCTTGCAAAGACAGGAGGAGAACAAGGAAGACTGAGTCGACTCTTGCTGTAGCCCAGAAAATGGCAGTGCTTGGAGTGCTATTGAGTACATGAGTGACAGCAGGTCACCCTTGTGAGGATAACAGGAACCCTGAGCCACTGAGCAGACAACTGTAGGAGCTTCAGACTCTTATGCCTTGAATAAAAGAACTGGACAGCTGTCCTGTGCTGCTGAGGAGACCCGTGTGACAACATGCTCTGAAGGGATGGGAGGTGGCAGGATGCTAAGGAGGCTGTGAAGTTTAAGACTCAGGATGCATTTTCTGGTCTTAAAATTGTGCAGGGGAAGATTTCTCCTGCCTATCACAGGAAATGCTTGTTCTTGATGTTATGATCATGTAATTTAAGCCAGGAAATGAGCAAGGTAAGACATCCAAAAGTGTGTGTGTTTTAGGGGAAGAGAAGACTGCTTTAAAGCTGCACTGGGGGGATTAAGGCAAAATGCCAAAAAGGTAAAATCCAAGGATTGACCTTGAAGAGTGCTTAAGCACAGACAACAGATAAGGTGTAAGATAAAAAGAGCAGAGGCAATATAAGATCAGCACAATTAAATTAGGCATTTGAATATTAATGGCTTCTCATCATTGTGCCTTTGTGCTCAATAAACATTTCCTCAAAAATTCCTATTGATTTTTTTTTAGTTTGATTGGGAGAAATAAGCAGTATTATAAAAATACTTTATCTCAACTCACACTTATGCTGATTTAAATCACATTGCTTACTCTAGTATCTAGTGACTTAGAACCCTGGCTTTTTTAAAGAAAAATATTACAAAGAAAGGTAAGGGATGAAATAACAATTTTCTATAATATGATAGATCACTATTTGTGTACATGACCTTAAATTGTTTAACCTGCATTCCCTTTAGGTTTTATTTAAATATTAAACTGCAACTAAATGAAATTCAGGGTCCATGACAACGTGGGATATACAAATACCAGCCATCGTATCAGAAATAATAAGCAGTAGCCTAAAAACATTACAAATGTAAATGAGAGCTGAGAGAATTTAGTTGGGTATTGTGATCAGTTAATTTTTTTTTTTTAATTCCAATACATATATAATTAAATAGATGAAAGAAGCATTAAAGTAGGAATGGCTAAAGAGGCAAGGGAATGGAAGAATACAAATGAGATTTTAGGTGTGATGAGACTACCTGAAAGCCCAAAAACTTTTCATTAGTAGAATAATCATGTGCTGTGGCTTGAAAATACTAAATCTCTGCATATAACTGGATATTGAGAATATGACACCTCTACAATAGAATTTTGTCCTGGGCATTATGTCAATAGATAAATATATTTGAAAAAAAAAATAGAGGAAGATTTCAGAAAATCAAGAAAAACTGTCTTGGGTCTAGGAATTTCCAAGTTGTAAGGAAAGATTAAAAGAACTAACATATGCTTACCTTAGATAAGAGGTGAAAAAAAGGAGATAGGATAATGGTCTTCAGATAACAGAAGAGCTTCAACAGCAAAAAGGGGAGGGTAGGATTTTTTCAACACAGAGAAGGCCCAAAAATCAGAAAGGAAAATTTATGTTTTGTAGCAAATCCTTTCTGTTATTGATGTACATTATGCTGCACACACAGAGGAATGACAGAAGTGCTGTCACTATGTAGTAAAAAGGCAAGCTGAGTGATGTAACAGAGATTGTGCAGTAAAGAAAATTTCTAGAAAGTTGGAATGATAATCCTTATAGTCTCTGTAATCATAAACTCTGCTAATTAGGAAAAAGTATCATCATACTAATCATGCTCATCATAAGGTGCAGTAACAAATATTTTAAAATATAACAGTGGCTTCCAGATAGTTTTAAGTTTGATGTTATTAAATGGTAGGAAAACAGAAATATCACTCCTACAGTGAGAAACAAGAAAATTCAGACTTCAGGTCAAGTCTGAAAGGAATTAAAAAGTTAGAGAGTGCAATGTGTTGAAGAATACAAGTTACATGTCCTCCAAAATCCCATCCTGCCACTAAGTTTTCTTCCTGCAACTCTAAATCCATTCACTGAGTTATCATTGTGTAAAACTGAAACAAATCCTATCACCATATTTAAATGCATAAATATGAGAAACTCTAAGTCAGAACTTTATTGCTCTACTCAAAAGTAAGTGCGAAACTCTCCTGCTGATTCTCCTGGAAGTGTCTTCCATTCCAGTTAACACAGAGGAATGATTTCCATGATTTTGCTAAAGGTGCAATCAAGAATTTTTGAAATGAGTCCCCAGTGTAATAACATTGAATCAAATACTCCAGCATAAGTTTTTCCAATTTCTGAGCAGTTCTTTTTATTTCAAAAAAAATGGTACAAAAGTACATGAGTCCTGGCTCTCAGAGTCCCAGCCACCCATGGAACAAAGGGCTGCTGGGAAAATCAGATGTTTTGTGAGAGTTGCTGCATCATAAGGGCCCAGAGACTCATCACCTGCAAGAATTCATCAGCACAGTTTGCCAGGCATCTGTCCACTGTGGAAAATTTATCAACAATGACAGATTTCTGCTTGTTGCTGTAACCTGTGCATGCCTAAAGAAGTCTTTAAGTTCAAACAGGTATAAATAAATTTAACAAAACATTTTATTTTCTTGTGTTAAATGATACAGTCATCTGAGTATTTACAACTAAATAGCATTGTTAAATTTCCAGTGTCTCTCAGGGCTACAGCACTTGAATTAGTGTTATATTAATTTAGTTTCTTTTCCATATCTCCTTTTGACTTAAAGATTACCCCTGACTCTGTTTTTTGTGGTTTTCTATTAACTTGAAAATGTTGCTTTACACAGTTTTACAGGAGCAAAAATGCTAAAGAATATTTTTTCTCTTCTATGCAGCATGGTAATATGAAATAAAGTGTCATGTACTACTTGCTCAGTAGTAGCAGGCAGGTTTGGCATATCATTCATGTTGTCCTGTGTTAATACAATCAAGTAATTTTTAAGTGCCCTTCAAACTGTACAACCCAGCAGCTATTGTGCTGTATGCATACACACTCTTATATCTGTGAAAAAAAAGATATTTTAAAAAATAAAAATACTTTGTTGTGGTGCACATTTTGGGTTTTCTAAAGTTCTGTATATTTTGCTATATGTTTGTAATGGTTTGTTCCTACACCTCCATCTCCAAACCCCCCCAGTGGTGTTTCCCTTGTGATAGACCTTGTCAATCACCTTGTAAGATCTGGAAGATTCTGGGGAAAAAGCCCTAGGATTTGACAAGGTACCCTGGTACCA
The DNA here is from genome assembly GCA_008694505.1 of Cyanoderma ruficeps. Lineage (NCBI taxonomy): Eukaryota > Metazoa > Chordata > Aves > Passeriformes > Timaliidae > Cyanoderma > Cyanoderma ruficeps. Next base: position 46,105,230 of record VZDJ01007755.1, read on the forward strand.
CCTTCTTTCATTGTTGTGTTAAGTTTCCCCATTTTGGGTCACACACCCCCTCCCCTGGGATTGGTGCGAAGTTCTCCCCTGCTCGGTGTACGCCCCCTGTACTTAAGGTGAGGACAGGGGGCTGCAGGGCCCTCTCGCCCTCTCTGCTCTCTCTTCTGCACATGGAGGTAACCGGGTGGAATAAAGCCAGGTGAAACCCAAGCAGAGTCCACTCTTTTTTCCACACCATCAACCACGCTTCAGCCTGAGGTTCAGACCCACCAAGCCTTCCTTATGCAGCTGCCAGAGAGCGAGCTAGCTGGTGAAGCAGCTCCAGGATGCAACTATAGTACTTGTTGTTGGATAAACTCTGTTAATAAAAAATTTTCTAAGAAATAATTTTCTTAGTACAATGAAAATAGATAGGACTTCTCCTGTGCAGAACTCCCAGTTTTAATACTCTGGGTTTAATAGAGTGATATTCTGCTTGAAGGAAGTAAATGCAATCAGACTTGCCTATCTCCACATAAAAACATCATCTGACATATTCATATCAAGAGCTATTAGAAAAATCTAACACTAATAACAGCAAAATAACATTTGAAGTTTTGTTGTAAAATCTGCCTGTCATTAACCAAAAAAAGGATGTTCTTTTTTTAGAGAGCATGCTAGAAATGGAGGATAAAAAATAACAAACAAGCAAACAAACAAACAAAAACCGCTCAATGGAAAAAAGCCAGTTCTGTTTGAAGTGTGAAAAGGAATCAGCACCGTCGTTCACTACTAACTCTTGCCATGAAATCTTAATATGACATTTCTCCAAAGTGCCCAGGCTGACACAGTCACAGAAGGGCTTCTGCCGCTGTTCCAGGTAAAATAACTGTCCTATCCTGACCTATCCTCCCTGCTTTGAATCAGCATTATCCTGTAGTTCTCCCAAATGTGTTCTCCTTTTCGAATTAAAAGGGAAAGTTTGTAGAAATGTTGTTTGGTTTCAGCTGCTTTGTGACCTAAGCAGAGTCACAAATGGATAATTGCTCAGTTGTGCTTGCAGAACTGATGTCCAAAACCACCTCAAGTGTGATGCTAAGTTTGCATAATAAAATCCAACTAACAATGAGCAGCCAATGTGGTTGGTCTAACTTGCTCTAAGTGCTTTTACTGTCACATAATAACACCCAACCAACAAGGGGAGCATATGTTGAAAGTTTTTAGAGCCATTGCTTTGTTCCAAGGTATAAAAAATTAGAGATGCCTGTATGGGCGATGCTATCGAAGTGGCAGAATTGTCTTTATAACACATCACACTTGACACACCTAAAAAAAATTCACCCCCAAGTTTTCTGACATACTAAAATATTTCTTTCAGTTTTAATATGATTTTTCTTTCAGCATTTCACACAAAAACCCATATTTTCACATGATTTTGCAGAGATCTTTCAGATGCACAAAACACTGAAGTAAAGCTTTTGTGGTAGTCCAGGCTGAGTGCTTTTGAAGATCCGAGTGAGGTAATGTATCTAGTCTTTTAGGAAGGATAGGTTTGCATTAGTTAAAATATTTTAAACAAATAATATTTTATTTTAAGGATATTTTAAATATTCTCTGCCTTAAAAAACAGAGAATTCTGAGATTTGTTTGACAGAAATCCAAATAAGTTTCTGTCTCTGTACCCTCTTCCAAAGGAGTTCAGCAGTGTGTAATTTCTCAGACTGCTATCCTATGATCTGTACTTCAGCCTTCCCACAATGAGTGTTGTCTATACTGCCCATCAGGTGGTGATGCTTGAGAAGGACAAAGGAATTGCCACACCTTGAGAGAAGGTGTGAATGCTTCTTGCCATTGCTCATTGCCTATCATTTTCATGCCTTTCATGTAACACTTGATCTCCCACAAGAAAAAACAGTTCGATTCTTTGGCATATTGCTTGACTGGGTTCACAGTTCCTACATGGCTCTCTGTTTCTGTGACTTTAATCAGGAGGTTGAAGGTTTAGTGATATTAGCAGTCAGTATCTCACTTGGTCTGGAATTAGTAGTAACAGTGCAAATAAATTATACTTTGCTCCTTTGGAGAAGATCAACCATTATGCCAAATTAATTGACAGGAAAGCGGTGGCTGCAGACAGCCAAACTAATGATGGGTCAGAGTCAAGCGAGGGAAGCTGTTAAACTTTTCATAAGCCTTAGAAATCTTACATAGGAATTTTAGTAAAACATGCTAGCTAATATAGGAATTAAAATGTGCTGCAGTTCAGTTATCAGCACTTTCAAACTGCCAATTCTGCCTGTCTACAACTTCCTGTGATTTCTCTTCCCTCTGCCTTTAAAGGTTTTGTTCATTTGCTTATCTGACCCTCCAGCCAGCTCCACTGTCTGCTCTGCATTTCTCATTACCAGCTGAGTATCTTATCAAAAACTGTTGTCATTTGGAAAATGCATTGTTTTTATTCAGTCTCAACATCATTTCTCCTGCTTCATTGAGCAGGCAGAACTGCAAGACAGCCAGGCAGAGGGAAAGCTTTGTCCTGCAGTTTAATTAAGTCTCAGTTTTTGGACTCTGAGCAGCAGTAGAGAGCATGTTGGATTTAACACCATTACTCCCAGCTTAGCAGTCAATCCTGCTATGGTGGGAAAGCAGTAGAGCACTTTCTACACTGGCACCACACATTATAGATCCTGAGCATCATTTCACTCTGAATTTGAAAGGTGTACATTTGTCCTTTGCCCTGCAGCCCATGGTCTGTTCTTTCCCCTTTTCATCTGGCCCATAAGAGGAAGAACCCACCATCTGCATTCACAAAGGTATCCAGGCACCAGAGGGCACACCTCATGCTTGGTGGAGAAGGACTCTTGCTTTGCTGGTTTTGGGTGGGGAAAGAGCATGCTGGGATGTATCTGGATGTGTATGAGTGTCTCTATTAATGGGTAGAGTGAGTATAGAAAGATGGAGCAAGTAAACCTTAAGAAAGATGAGAGGGGCAAAGCAGATGCTCTGACTACATCAGATAGTCAGTCCCAGTAGAAACCTAAACTTTAGTTTGCACTTGGGTGCATCTGACATGAGCTCCAAAGGATAAGACAGAGGTGCTTCCTGGGCTTCTGTCCCCATGCCTAGCCTGGAATGCTTTGTCTTCTGATAAAGTGCTAAGGCATTAAATATCATAAATACTATAATGGAGAGCTGGCCTACTGGCATATATCCAGTAAAAAAAAATCTTTGATTGTTTTCTTTTGCATCATGTAAATGCATAAATATTAATTCTGTTCTATATCTTTTAGAACTAAAATCTGAATAAATATCTTATATTTTTTATCCATTTAAAAACCTCAGTAAAATGCTGATGCTGAGATCATCAAAGGAAAAGCAAATAAAATAACCATGCTGACTCTAGAGAAAACTCCAGCATGCAGTAAAAGATTTACTGCTTGCTTAGATCATCAGTTGGGACCCACTTGGATCTGCAAGGGAAAACAGTGAAGTCGAGACTTGGAGGCTTCTTTGTGCTGCTTTGAAGCTGATTTGGTGAAGTGCTTATAAAAAAGAGATTATTCAGAACAGCTCTGATGCTGCAGAGCTGCTGCATTTTCCTCTTTCATTTCTCCTCCCCAAGCCTCTGATGTATCAAGGAATGCAGAATCTGCAGAGGTCAGTATAAGTATGAAGTCACCTTTTCAAAGGTTTTATGAATTTCATGAGGGCACCAGGCAAAAGTTGCTGGATAAGCATCTTCTTGCTCCCATTTGCATGCTGACGGTCTGACCTGAGCAACATCAGGTCCCATCACTTATTTCTGAAATTGGTTCCTCTTTCCTCCTATCTGAGCTGAATTTCTGTTCTCTGTTTCCTTCACACTATTTTCAGATTTATTTTCTAAAATAATCTGTTGTTATAGATCTGTATACTATTTCAGTGAATGCTGACAGCAGTCGTTTTAGCCATCACAGATGATTCCCTGACTTTATTTTCCATACTGTCTGTTCCAGCTTATTAATGATGGATGTCACAGAACCAGAGAAGGGTGGGGGCTGGCAGGGACCTCTAGAGGTGATCTGGTTCAAACTCTCTGTTCAAGCAGGGACACCTTGAGCCACTCAGTTAGGACCAAATCCAAATGTTGGAGTTTTTTTTAATATTTCCACAGAGAGACACTCCACCACCTTCCTGGGATATCTGTGACAGTGCTTGGTCACCTTCACAGCAAGAAGTGTTTCCTGTTCCTGATATTCAGAGAAAACCTGTGTCTCAGTTTGTGCCCACTTCCTCTTGTCCTGCCTCTGGACACCACTGAGAACAAACTGTCTCCATCCTCTTGGCCCCCTCCCTTCAGGTGCTCCCATTTGCACTAAGTGCATTTATAACTGGTAGGACCCTCTAGAGCCTTCCTTTGCCTAGACTGAACATCCCCAACTCTCTCAGCCTTTCCTCATAGAAAGAATACTCCAGTTCCTTCATCATCGTCAAGGTCCTTTGCTGGACTCCCTGCATTATGTCCACGTCTTTCTTGGACCGGGAAGCCCAGAATAAGAACACAGTAAAAGTAGAAATATTTGAGACCTGTTTGTATCTACAGTCAGAATATGACTGAAACTTCAAAACAGAGAGATCTCAAAAAGTGTAAAACTCTCAAAAGCTCTGTTTTTAAACTTTATTATTTAAACAGAAAACAGCAAACAAAGTGCAAAAGGATGATAATACATAAAATATAAAAAACTGTATGCAATAACTATTTAAACATAATAATAATAAACTTGAATACTTTAGGACAGGAAAGTATAGTGAATGCTTACAAACAGACCTAAAAGATAAATTCAGAAGGAAAGGACTTGGAATCTGACTAGGTTGCAATGGTATTTATCCTTGTGGAAAGAGATGGAAGACCTTAAATGAAAAGTATTGAGAAGCTTATTTATTACTCTATACAAGTGAGATAGCTTCAGGGTCAACTTGTTTACCAAAGTTCAGATTACCAACTAATCTACTTCTCTTTAGCACGTAGGTTCTTCTTAGACATAGTTTTAAGTCCTGAGCCCTCATAATTCTCTGTCAAGCCCTGAGAGGTTCACCAAATTAGGTGACGTTACAATGGCTGTAGACATTAAAGCTCTGTTTTAATCTCACAATTGCTTTCTAGAATCCTTGAGAGGTCCATTCCTGAAGTAATTTGGAATAACAGCCCTTGATGAAAAATCAGGAAGACTAATTTGAGATAAAATTACAGTTTGTGCCTCCAGGATGAGAGCTGGCTTTGTAAAATCACATCACCAGGTGGTACAAGTGCTGCGAAACAAACCAGAAGCTGGTTTGAACTATTATGATCATATTGTTCCTTTCCCCTCACTTTGGCTACTTAGCTGTTCTCAATTAATTTAAAAGCTTTCCTTGCCAGGTTGTTCTTTGCCTTGGATCTGAATGCATACTTCTTGATTTTCAGCATACACTTTTTTTCACAAACAGGCCATTCACTGAGAGCTGTAGTCCATAATCTTCTCGGGTCTACACATCTATTTCAGTTCAATCTCCCGACTGATATTTTATAGCGCAATATGACTGCATATGCCAACGGAAGATCACTTGCTGTTTTTCACAAGCTTCAGTAAGTTGATGGATTACTGACTGTAAATAAAGGTTACTGGCCTTCTCAGTTTTAGACTTTGTTTTCAGTTGCTTTTTACTTGCTGGACTTATGAAATAATATTTCATGCTTCAAGTGCATCCAGGAGTTGATCTAGGAAAACTTATACGTCAAATGAATCCCACCAGTCTTTTATTTGGGAAGGTCTGATTTTTCACTAGCACAGTCTTGCTGACTTGTGCCAGAAAGTACTTACCTTGCTCCATGTTCCTACCAGTCTTGATAAAACCCACACAGATCAAAATGTCAGTCTGCATGTGTCCCAAAATTGCAAAGAAGGATTTTTAACGCACGACTCCATCTGTTTCCAGTGAACCTGCTGCAGCATCATGGAGGGCTAATGAGTGACTACATTTGCCTTCCCCACTGATCAGGTGTGATTGCTTCAGGCTTAAGCATATAGATTTAAGATTAAGGTTAAGACAAATTCACACCTTTTTTGTAGTTTGTCCTTGTAGTAGCTGCAAGCCGATTACTGAATCAAGGTATCATAGACCCTGAACTGATACAACTGAGCCATTTACCAGCTGAGCTGTGATAACTGCCTGCATGCATCTAATCCACGGCAAGTGTAAAACAAAATATAATAAGTTAAACTACCATGAAGGGGATGGCCACGATAATTTGTTATTCACACCTTGTTTCATGGTAAAGGTAAAGTAGAGACTGTGCTGCTAGAAAACAGCTCCTTTTGAAGGACAATTTATACACAGATGAGAAAGATTTTTCTGCTTTCTATTTGAAGAGAAGTGACTTTTCACGCCAGCTCCTTAAAACCACCCAGTTGCTGAGGAGGAACAGAGGTCATTCAAACCTAGAGAATGGCAGAGCATTTCATGGGAGCATAGGAGAAAAGCTTACAGGAAAAGGGCGGTGGAGTAGAGGATTTGATTGCTTGAGGTTATGAAGGTGAAGTTTAGGAGCTAGAAAACAGAGAACTGAGGAAGAGTCAGAAAGTGGGGAGAATGGGAGCTGGAAGTAGGAGTTCACTGCCCTATAATCATATGCAGCATTGCTGGAAGGTAGGTAGGTAGATGGGAATCCTGTTGAGTATATGGTACCCTGGTGCTCACTGAGCCAAATGGTGAGGAAAGAGCAGATGTGTCTGCCAAATATACACCTTGGGATTCAGAGAAAATGTTGGAGGGAAACCCAGTTTCCATAGCTCTCAAAAGAAGATAAAGTAGCTGGAACAAAGTGAGACAAATACATCGAGACACAGATCAAAAAGGTGTCTATCCTCAGCAGAAGAAAAAAAGAGGGTAGAGCAGGACACCAATGAAGCTAATGGGAAATGGTTCAGCACTAAAAATACAGAAACTAGCCGCAGGAGAAAGGAAGACTGTGGAATAGGAGACTGCTATTAGACAGAGCATAAGAGGTATAAGAAAACAGTGGGCAGGTAGGAGGACAGAAAACAATACCAGAAACTGAGCAGTATTTCTGCAGGGATTTGAATTATATAGTTTGGATAAATTAGAACTTGGAATAGAGGTTTTAAAAATGGGGTATGTGACAGGGGTTTCGTAAAAAGCGAAGGCTGGAGTATAGCTAAAATTGCAACAGAAATCAACAGGAGGCACCAGAGCAAAAGGTGTGCAAAACCACCAGAGCAGCTGAAAAGGAACCAAAATTCATGAGTCTCAACATCTCTTATCTGTAGAAAGCTGACTTGTTTCTCTTGTGCATGATACCATACACATGAAAATAGCTGTCACTTAATCTGTTATTAAATGAAGATGCTTAAGGTGCTAGAACTAGATGCCCCAGATTTTCTATATATGTATGCTACTGTAAGATACATGTCAATGTGTCAGGGTAGGACTTCTCTTTTTGAAGAATAAGTAAATTCAAAAAAGTAGGCACAAAATTTGGAAGAACTATGGGACTGCAAAGACAAACTCTTACACATTTTAATTCATTTTGTTGGTGTTCATACATGAAGACATGGTGTTCTAGGAGTCAAGAAAAAATCTTAATTTTCTTGATCTTAACATGGCAAAGTATTTTTCTGGAAAAACTGAACTCTTCATAAAAGTGTATGGACCATTGCGAACTAATTCAGAAAAACAATTAACGCTTTTCCTTTGGTAGCACATGCAGAGTCTTATCCCCGATAGTGAGGACAGGACTGACCTAGGGACAGGGCACATGGCTTTTTACCTTAAAAAGCACAGTTCATAACTCTGGACTTGGTCAAGAAAATGCACAGTCCCCCACAGCTTTCCTTCTTTGAGTGATTCTTTTGGTTCATAAGGCAAAATTCCTGAGTCAAGCAGAGAAGACCTGAAGGACAGGTTTTGGCACAGAATATGTAACACATTGTTAATTAGTGTCATCTGGGATTCACATCAGGGACAATAATCCTTTTATACTTTATGCCAGAAGATCATCTCCATGGAAATCTGACAACTTTCACACATGTCAGTGCAAAGCTGTTGAACTTCTCATACACTGTTAGGAGGAGCTCACTAGTAGGTACTGCAGGTAATTTAGTCTTGCCCTCCATTTCTACTGTCTTGTTACTTTGACAGCTTTGGCTATAACATTCATGCTGTATGGACATATAAAACAGTGATTTTTAGGAAGTCCTAAAATCCCTCATCCAGAAGTACAAGGATCTTTACCAAAAACTTGCATAGTTACGGATTACAGACATTGTGACACACTACAGGACAGCAGCTTTTTTTTCCTCCCAGTCATCTTCAAATTGTAATAAAATAGAGTAGACTGAGAAGAAAATGAGATCAGAGCTGTTTCTGAAAGTGCTTTGGGATTTTAATGGCCAAAAGGTACATAGGACTTCACCTTAGCACGTATGCTGAGCATTTCTTGAAGCACTATGGATAAAATGGGAATAGACAAAACAGATCACCTGAGACATATAAGCTCCAGATTTAACACAGTTTTAAAATTAGGTGCACTGGGGTAATGTTCCAAAACAGCTGCAAAGCCAGTCACCCTTGCAGGTGTTGAATACCTGCAGCTCTTTTCCTCCTTGTGCTTAATTTCCTGTTCATTACTGAATATATGCTCTGTGCCCTTTCACTCCAACATTTCCAGAAAATACCTTCCTACAAAACAAATCTTTCAAGGCTTCTGACTTGTCTAAAAATTTGATACAAGTAACAGAAGAAAAGAGAAAAATAATATAACCCTCGCCATTTTCAATGTCCTCCAGCAAAATATTTTTCTTTAACAGCTGAATCCAGTTTTCATCCTTAGTCGTTATCTCCCCCTTCCTGATGTGCCTAACATAACAGACATAAAATTTTTGTCTGATAACATGGATTTAGTTGCTGGAACACATACTGTTTCTTTTCATATGAGCTATTCTAGCTTGCCTTGCTCTCTGGAGTTTTGCCTTCTGTTGCATACAGTACAGATTTTATCCCAGTCTTTATTGTTTGGCAGACTGTTGATTTTTTTTTCTTTTTCCTGTTACAGACTTCTTAATGGCCAAAACATTCCAGGAAAACATTTCACAGAAAATTAATGAATTTGCAGAGAAACTACATCCAGTAGTTGTAGCACTACAGTACTATACAGTAATTTTTATGGGCTGTGTCTTCAAAGAGCATGACTTGCTTTTTCCCATTTTTTTAGAAGGCATATTTACTCAGAAGTTGTTTGGACTCTTTTGCAATATGGTGAAATGAAATCATTCTTTAGCTCTATGAGATCATCTAGATTTTAAACAGCTAACAGAGTATCATTGGTTAAGATACAATAAAAACTTGCAAACACATTCAATACCTTCAAACTAATTTACACTTTTCTAATTTATGGTCTTGTTTAATTGGGTTTGTTTGTTTGCTATTTTGTTTTCACTTAGGGGATATAAAACTTATGGAATATTGAGAAAACTTATACATTGTTGTATTGAGTCTGGCTGAGATGGACTTCACAGTGCTGTGCTCTGCATTGGTAGCTAGAAAGGTGTTGATAACACATCAGTGTTTTGGCTACTGTTAAACAGCTCTGGTACAGCACCAACTCTGTGTCTCCAACATTTCCCAAGATCCTGGGACGAGACACAACTATGGCAATTAAATTAACAAAAAGTATAGACCATACCATATGACATCAGTCCAGATATAAAAGCTAAAGAAAGGAGGAGGGAGGGGGGCCACTTTTCATCTACAGCATTTGCCTTCCAGAGAAACTACTACATGTGCTGAAGTTTCGCATATCTTGCCTGTTTCCCAGGCAGTGGCTGAGCATCCCTTGTTGATGGGAAATAGGGAATAAACCTTTTTTCTTTTCTCTTCACCTATGCATGCACAAAGTTTCATTTTTGCTTTAGTACACTGCCTTATTGAGTTGTGTTCCACCTTATTTTCTCTCCCCCATCCAGCTGGGAAGGGGAGTGATAGAATGGCTTGGTGGGCACATGGCATCTCTCCAAGGTCAACCCACCACAGTCCTTTTTAGTGCCCAGAGAGTGAGAAAAAGGCAGTTCTCTCTCTCATTCTCTCTCTCTCTCTCTCCATATATGAGATACATAAAATATACAACCCCCAACCAACTCCCGATTCCAAAACCTGACAGTTGTCTTTTTTAGTCTTACAACACAGAAATACCTANTTTGTTTTGCTGAGTTTGCTGGGAACATGTTAACACAAACTATGGATCTGTGCTTTGCCCTGACAGGGCAGCCCTGTTGTGCAGGGGAGCCATTTCTGTGGATGATGAGGAAATACATCTCCCTCTCCTTGCCCAAGATTGATGTGAATGGGTTTATAATGCAGGCTCCCATGGTCATTGCTCATCCTTATTTAAGCTGCTTAATTCTCTTAATGGTATTAACGAATACTGTTGGCACACTATGGGATTTGTGGAATCTGATGTGACCCTGGTGTAAGAGAAAACAAACTTTAAGTATGGAGATATTGAAATGTGCCCTGAGGCATCCAGTTCCTGGGTGGCAGGGCATGCGGAAGGATTTGGGCAGGTTCCTAGGGTGGTTATTACCTCCAGTTACCTGTGACTTTACACCTGAACACATGACCAACCCTGTCAGACTGACCCGTCAATGATGGAAGGGTGCCTTGCCCACCCCAGTCAAAGCCAGCAGCTTCTTGCCCTGTGTTGGGGCCTGAGCTGTGCCTGCTGAGACTGAGGACTGAGGACTACTACTGCCTCGCAGAGGACTGTAGTTGAGGCAGGAACCCAAACTGCATTTAGGGACACTCTGGCTGAGACAGGGACTCAAACCACAGCCATCACCTGCACCATTAGTGAAAACAAAATAATGGATAAGGTAAGCTACAGGTCCCTATCTATAAAAAAGGGAGGAAAAGGAAGAATAAAGAGGAGGAGAATGAGGACAATCAGGAGAGGAGAGGCCAGATGAAAAAGCTGATCCTTCAAGAAAGAAATTTGAAGGAGTGAGACAAATCAAACAGGAACGTGAAGTTACCCATTCCTTGACCTCATCAGAACCTTGAGACTTGTGGAAAGACTACAGTTGCCAGCCAGGTGATGCTGGGATAACAGGGCTGACAGGCAGCAATTAGAAGGTCATGAAGCCACAACAGCTAAAATGTCTTGCTGGAGATGGGGAAATTGAAGAAGGAATTGAAAAAGAAGGAGCAATTTGCAGTCTCTGGAGATGGCCTCTCTAAAGCATGAGGGCACGATATCCATTTAAGGAAGATCTTGTGAATTCCCCAGGAAAGTGGAACACTACAGATGAAGGTATCAAGTACTTGAGAGAATTAGAAGTACTGGAAGTGGTCTACGGTAAAGTAAAAAGTGATAATGTCCCTGTCTAGGTTTAGGGACAAATTTTATGAGAAAATGCCCTGGAATGAGCATTTCCTCTAAAGAGAAGGGCTTTGATAATCCTGTTTGCCAATGAGAGAAATAAATCCTAGTGGGTGAAAGTGGGAAAAAAAATCCTAAACTGTTTATTAACAAAGAAAAAAAAAAAGGCAAAAAACAAAAGGGTGCCTGCAAGGCACAGAAGAGGATTGAATAAATGCTAGATATTGAAATTTCAAAAACTTATCTCCCACTTCCCACCAGACAGTACAGCCATGAGGCAAAGATGAAGGCTGCCCTTCTTTGCCTCAGGAAAGGGGAGGAACCAGAGTTAGCTGAGCCGCTTGGAATCTTTCTGATGTTTGCCTCTTCCTTGAGCAGGAGAAGCTGCTGGGTTTTAGTGTCCTTTCTCATGTTTGTTCAGCTTCTTTGAGGTCTCCAGTTTGGGGCGGCCTGCCCACCAGCTCCCCAGATGGGCCAAAAAAAAAAAAAGAAAAAAAANAAAAAAGCCATACCTATTCAAGTGAGAAAAAAACCAACACAAAAAATAATGCAAGTGTTTCTGGGCATAAGCAGACCATTATGAAATAAAGTATAATCATAAAATCACCCCAAGACAGTCACTAAAGATCCAGGGGATGCCCCTTGCACAATGGCCGTATGGAGGAAGGTGGCTCAAAATGCCCAAGAAGAATTATGATGCACAAGTTGTCCCAAAACAAAAGAGGCCATGCTCTATTTATTGATGGATCTTTCTGCATGGTAGGAAACAATTGGAGGTGGAAAGCTGCTGTGTGGAGTCCTACACAGTGACTGCTGAAGGAGAAGGAGAGTCAAGTCTATTTGCAGAAGTGAGAACCATTCAACTAGCCCTAGGGATGGCTGAATAAGAGAAGTGGTCTGTATTCTATCTCTCCACTGACTCCTGGATGGTGATTAATGTCATGTGGTGGTGGCTGCAGCAACAGAAGACTAGCTGGAAACATAGGGGCAAACCCATCTGGGCTGCTGTACTGGGGCAGGACATCGCTGCACAGATAGAAAATATGACTCTGAACATAAGTCATGTAGGCACACACCTGCCCAAAAGTCATGCCACTGAAGAACACCAGAATGTTCTGGGACATAGTTCATGTTTTTCTGTGGGTGTGAACCAGCCAAATCAACTCATAAATGTGACCCTGGGAGGACTTAAGCAATTTATTGGTGTAAGGGGGTCAGCAAAAAGAGCAGTGATACTAAAATTTGGACACTCAAGTAGTGATTTCAGGGTTAAAAAATGTACATTTAACTTTGGACATTGTTAATTGTCTTAGGATTCAATATTCCAGTGAACACAGTATGTGAATAAACCATCGAGAGACAATTATTTTTCTTGCGTAGTTGCAAATACAGAATCAGTAAAAAGCACTTGAGTCTCCTAGGAGCGTTTGTGAAACAAAAAACTCTCACTGAAAACTGTTTGTACATCCAAATAATTTCACTTCATATGAAAAAAAAAAACCCTGCTCAACAGTGTGATTAAAAGTTTTCTATCTGGTTGCAAGAGAGTATGGTTTTCAACAGAATATTGACTTCACTGGGTCTGTTTTCATAGGCTATCACCAGGGAAAAAGGTTCAGACCCCAGTCTTTGTTAGTGAAGGTTTTGATCCTTTGTCAGAAAAGGAATGTGTCACAGACTCATGAACAAATAAATTTCTATATTTAAAAAAAATGAATATTCTATTTAAAAAAGTGAAAGGAACAGCAGTAGAAATAGTTTAAGGTAAAAATTAACAGTGAATTGACAAAGCAGATGCTACACAGTCACTGTTGTATGTTGAATTTTTGCATATGATTACAACTAGCATGTTTATTGTACATTTTGAGAATATAAGTACTGAGCCAAAATACACATAATTAATAAATATGGAACAAAAACCTCCAAATTCAATTTGTAATCAAATATGCATGAATGTGCATGTACTTGGTAGACACTAGTGGCATTTTCCTGTTCTGTCATAGTCCCACTTGATAAAAACAAATATTTAAAGATTGATGACATGCATTATGTCTTCAATATTTCTTATGAAAATCTGGGGATAAAAATGTATCCTGATGTCAGGTGGGCCCAGCACAAATTGGTACTGGAAGTAGGTGTTAATGACTGTCTATATCTTAGACCAAGCCTAAGTTTTAAGGAGCTTCTCCATCTGTATGTGACTCCGGTTCACTTTATTCTTTCTAATGTGGCTGTAAATAGGTTGTCAAAATCAATGCATTACATTTGTATACCAGATAACACTCTCCTTTTTATTTCATGAAAATAAGCTACAGCAACAGATGAGAGGCTTGCCTGGCGGGAGTTTCCTGCTGGTCAGCAATCATGCCCCCACAGCCTCAGCCAAGACACATGTGATGATTGTCATATTGAAGTCTAACTCAAACAGTCTCAGCATGTAAAACCTCCATTCTCACTACTGTACTTTGGAGATATTTTTGTGAAGACCCAGAGTAGAGGACCAGACCTAAGCACATTTTGTCTCAAACTTTCTGAGCATTGCTACAGGAAAGGTGAGATCAGAGGAGAGGATCCTGCAGAGGGGGGGCTGGGCTGTTCTCAGCCAACTTCCTGCTCCATCTTGAGACTCATTCTCAGCTTCCACTTGCCAACTCCTTTCCTGGAGAAGCTCTGGCTGTGCATGTGCTAACAAAACAGTGTGAAAAATCTACTTTAGGGAAGAGGTGTGCACCAGGTTAACTATAAAAGTCATGGCTTGGTCCCCCTCACTCTCTCTGAAGATGTGTTGTGGCCTGTGAGACAGCACATTTTTAGGAGCTTGTGGTGGGAGTTGAAAACTTATTGAAATGTACCTTACAAAATTAAGAGCTATCATTCTTGTGGAAATATATTTTAAGAATTTAAGGGTTTGTTATCCAACACCTTGTGAGTCAGAGTTATGGTGATTGTACAGTAAAAGCCTGAGAGTTCCCTGACATGTGTCTTTGTTCAGCCTGGAGGAGAATTTATAGCAAATATCAAGTCCTCTACCAGTGGGTTGCGACACCCGGATACCATGTTATTCCTTAGTCTTAACACACCATGTCTGTAGTCATGTCAGTGTGTGGTAACTTACATGATCAGTATGATAAGAAGCTCTGAGTATTTAATGTATTTTTCCAGATAATTCACCCAAACAAGCATCTCCTTCCAATATTTCTTCAGAGCACCAGTAATCTGTTACAGTGACAGACTTGGTATATTTTATATCTTCCTACTAAGTTCTTTGCCGGTGCATCCTACTTTTAGCAGCACTTTAGGTTGTCAGAGAGTTACTGAAGGAGGAAAAGCTCTCTTACCTAACTGAGCTGCTGCCAGCATCAAGGTCTTGTGCTGTCACTGCACCTATAATGGTCCCCACGGGCGTGTCCTCATAGACTTCCATCGTGTACGTGGGCTTGCTGAACACTGGAGGTTCATCCATGTCCAACACATTGATCTTCACCGTGGCAGTATCTTTGAATGGACCCACTGAGTGAAATCGATGGTCAAGATGGAGATTGGAGGCCTCCACCTTAAAGGTGTATGCTTTCTTTGTTTCAAAGTCTAATGGCTGTAGAAAGAACAAAAGCAAAACATTAGATTGGACTAAAAATTAGATATTGCAAAATCTTGTGGTTGGGTTAATCTGACAAAACTTAAGATGCCTTTAGTGTAAGACTAATCTCCTGAGCTAATCAATCATTTAAGTTTGTTTTGCAGTTCATCTTATGCTAAGGTGGTTTTTGAAACAGGCCAGATGAATCGTAGTCAGGAAATTGCTGCTTCTCTACATCAAAAAAATCAGGGTGACTGGCATGGATGTAAACAGTTGCACCGTAGATGTCTGAAGTTAAATGAGTGAGATTCATCTCTTGCAAATGAGCTGAGTGCAGGTTAGTCAGACATTTGCATTTGCAACTCCCATGCACCAGCAATCATCTGCCTCTAGCTGATCCAGCTCCTTAAATAGATTTCTTTCTTTTTTTTTTTAGCAGGAAAAGCTTTCAGAAGACCATGACAGTGATGAAGACGAGCCCAAATGAAAACTCTGATATATACCAATGAGTCAAACTAAACTTCAGGTATGACTTGGAATGTGAATTCTAACTTGATCTGAAACAAGCTTTTCCTGTAAAATGTCAATCTTAGCAGTGAACTGCTATTCATGCCATATGTTTGAGCTACATGTACTTTGCAAAATGCAGACTTTGGCTCTGTGTTATGATCCTAGGTGTAACTCATGAGGTCTTGAAGATGACACAGCAGCTTTTGTGTACTTATGTGGGGTTTTGACGGAATGTATCCTGCAATCAGGTTGTTTTGATGTGGGTTTCTGTCAACGCATATCAATTTAGTGCCTTTACTTTTGAAAAGTAATCATCTCAAAACCCTTAATGCAGTCTTATTTAGTTGAAAAGATGCAGAAGCTTTATTTTCATTGCAAGGCTTTATCTGGATTGGCTTTCATGTTGTTTTTAATGTTTCTAGCAAAGCTTTTTCCTGATGTCTGGGTAACACTGGCATCTAGTGGTTTCTGTCTATAACTGTTAAGCTGGAAATTTGCTAACAGGAAAGAATATGCTATCTGGAAAAAAGAGCAGGTTTACACGTGTTTGAACAAGAATATTTCAATGTCTGTTATTTTTTCCCCAGTGTTTTCAGCCAGTTGCCATGGCTAGGACAGATATAATTCTTCAGTTTTCTGTCCTTATCACAACAGGACATAATTGGCAAGATGACTGACCGGTGTGAATTGAAATAGCTCCACTAAAATCAATTGAGTTACCCTGACTTGTATTAGCTGAACAGCTACCATAATTATAAATCCTTATGAAAGACTTCATAATTTTAGTAGACTAGATACTCAGTCTTTTTTTGAGCTGGGGACTTAAAATTAGCCATGTAAATATCAATGTCATAGAAATAATCAGACTTCAAAGTAATTCACTACCAAACACAACCGTCCTCCTACAGAAAAAATTACCAGAAATGCCAGTATGTGCTACGGCTTTGTGTCTGGACTGACAGAAAGAAGAAGAAACTAAACCTGAGAAGAAACAGACAAAATTAAGTCTGGTAGATCTCATGCCCCAGTGGTGAAACCCTAAGATGTTGCCTTCACTAAAAATAGAAACGGTCCATTATCCAAATAGCTGCCACACCATGTTTTCATGTGTGTGTACTACTCATGCACACTTGTTATGTAT
This sequence comes from Cyanoderma ruficeps, assembly GCA_008694505.1. NCBI lineage: Eukaryota > Metazoa > Chordata > Aves > Passeriformes > Timaliidae > Cyanoderma > Cyanoderma ruficeps. Next base: position 46,121,841 of record VZDJ01007755.1, read on the forward strand.
TGCCAAAACAATTTTACGCAAAATAAAAAAAGAAACAACAACACAAAAAAACCAAACAAACAAACAAACACAACCAAAAAACTCCCCAACCCCCCCCCCATAAACTCCTCTCCAGACATTTCTATAGATTGTTAACACACTTTCAAAAATATAACAGAAATCTGAAGTTTAAGGACTTAGTCTGGAGAAGAAAAAGTCAGGGGTTAAGCTAGAGACAAATGACTAAGACAGAGAAAGCAAGAAATCTATGCTCCCACATAGGTAGTAATTCTGAGAAATACCTTGTATACATCTTTCATACCACCAAAATTGCATTAAAACTTTTCAGATTGGCTCCTGCATATCAGTATATTTGCAAAGAGATGTATTAATGGAAAGACCCATAATTTATGCAATCTCTGCAGACTGTCTTTCACCAAATCACTCTTCAAGGCACTTATACCAGATCATGGTGCATGGCCAGTGCCCAGTCACAACATTTCATGATTCAAGGGGAAGAGAAGAAAGCGGTAAGATTTCAGACAGTTCTGTCTATTGGTATGTTCAAACTGGCATTTTTCACTGCACAGGTACCAAGGAAGCAGACAAAGTGGCTGCATTACTTCTCTAACCCCCAACAATTATACTAAAGTATAATTTTAAATAAGCAGTGTGATCCCAAGAAGGGATAACATTTTTTCCACTGTAACCTCTGAGCATCTCATCCTCTCTTTCTGTCCTTCCATGGGCCTGATGATAAATATATTTAAGAGGTTATGAGGCCAGTGCAAAGCACAGATGGTAGTCAGAATAAGAAGAGACAGGTTGAAAGTGATGAGCCATCATGAGAGAAAGAAATCAGTGACAGACTCCCACAAAATAGCAGAAATTAGCCTTCAGCCTAAGTGAGGCTAAACTGCAACTGAAATGTATAGAGATTTGGGAAGTGTTGCAAGTGGTAAAACTAGGACTTAATTTGAAATAAAGAAAAATTTGTACAACATATACCATGTAACAAGAGTATGGTTTTATTGTCTTCTGTGCATGGGGATAGCATGCTACAATCTCCTGGACAGTTCTGTTTTTCTCATGTTTGAAAAGTTGAGTCATATAGATAGCATTGACAGTTTAAGATTTAGGCATTTGTCTGAATTATCCAGAGTCTGCCTGAAAACAGTAGAATTGAACATCTGCATAGGTTTCAGGCAAAACCATTTGGATTTTTTGATTTTTGATTTAAAACATGTTGAAAAAAAACATTTTGTTTTATTTGTAATTTTTAATAGATATCACCAAAATCTGTCAAGGAAATGAGTGGTCCACACAATATTTCACCTGTATTAAAACAAAAAAAAAGCTACCAAAAAACAACAAATAAACAAAAACCCCTCACCACTGTGTTTTGTTATTATATAATAACTGTTTCAGGGTGCTCAGTCCCATTTTTATTTCAAATCTGGAATGCTGCTAAGGATACAAGCACAGTAGAATGTTTGAATCATACAAAAAACCCAAGATCAGCCCAATAAGGTTCTTGAAATATCTTGCAAATAATAAGATTTTAATAAAATGACTTAATAGATTTCTTTTCACTAAACAAGAAATATGTTTATTCCTTCTATAAAAGTAATTACATGCAGAAGGTAAGTTTGAATATGGTTTTTATTTTGCAGATTTTTTTTGTACAGTAAACAGCATTTTTGCTAATACCAAGGTGATGCTGTATTAACTGTAAATGATTCAATAACTGGAGTATTTCTAATTGATATTCCAAGTACCAGTAACAGAACAGATGTATTTGGCCCCCTTAACTTGTCCTCATCTGCTTTTTCCTGTGTTGGGGTTACAAGCTGCTCTATACAGTTGCCTAGAGAAGTGCTATCAGCATATACACACCTGTGCTCAGCAAAGCCATTCTACAAATCCCCAAATCAAATACATACTGACAAATCCCTTTACCTTGCAACTCTGCAAGTACCATGAATGGACTTATTTAGTGTGACTAGGACAGCACAAAAACAGCTCTGTATTAAAAATAAACATATCTTAAAATTACTGTTTTCCACATTCAAGGAAGAAGTTAAGAAATGCTGCTATATAGATGCATCTATACCTAAAATTTTATATTAGATAGTGGGAAAGAGAGAGATGGAATTAAAGAATTGAAAGAAAAAAAAATGGTCTGAAAGACATAATTAATCCTAATGACAAGCACAACAAAGGTGGAAAAAGAATTACCCTGTCAGTTTGTTCTGCTTCACAAAGAGGCAGGACTAGAAACTCCAGAAATTTCTGTGTTTTATCCACATATAAGAAATACAAGAGTATTGTTTCTGATAGAGGCTTTTGTCTACAATGATGGAAAAGCTATATTCTGAGATGAGATTTTAAACCGCAGGACATATGGGTAGTTATGGATAGTAGGACAGGAAGTATATAATCACTTAGAGTTGACTTCATACTAGCGTTGTGCAACTGCAGAATAGCTCTGGATCACGTGAGCTGGTCTCAGAAACTGGAAAAACTTTCCCCTTCAAATGGGTTGAGTACCTGTGAATTTTGTGAAATACTGGCATAAGACAATTTGCTGTGCATTGACACAGTTTCAGTATGAACAGTTAAGTTTCAGTACTGGACTTGTGCATTGGATTCTAAATAGCATAAGGAAATAAGTGGTATTTCAGAGCAGGTTTAGTAAAGTAAACTCTTGATCCACCTGGAGCATTCATTACTCAGAGCTGAGAATGCGCAGTAAAAAATGAGATCTGTAGTGAATATTTCAAGATTTGATGGGAAGTGGGCAAAATATGCGTCTGTTCTGTATCTGGAGAAGGGGAGAAGCTGACCCATGTCAGGGGTTCAGTTTGCTGTTCTCAAGCATCTCACCCATTTCTGAAGGTGTCTTTTCCTGTTCCAGGGAGAACAAAACCAAACAGCTCTATCCACAAACTACAGAGACTGAGTGTCTCCTCTTCCTTCTTTGTGATTGTATCTGTACACAGCTCACCATTTTCTGCCTGTACTGAAGGACTTAATATCACCTGCTCTTCCTCATCAAAATGCACAACCACTATTCCCACTCCCACGAACTCATGAGTTATGAATACAGGCAGACAGTGCCTGTGCTCACACTTGCAGAGTAAAATCCCTGCTTTTGGAGAAAGAATGGGTGGGGTGGGGTGTGATAAGCAATTGTAGAGTTCTGGGAGTAAAACAAGCAGTAGCTTTAATGCAGTTTTCACTGAAGGATGTTGAGTGTCTGCCTCATGCTCCCTCTTGTGTGGTACAGGTGTTCTCAGACTGCTCTTACATTACAGCAACATCTTAGAGCTACATACATGGGCTGTCCCAAGGGCAACACAACTGAACTTAGCCAGCTGTCAAAGCACTACTTGCTAACTGCAATTAAAGGCCTCTAAAAATGCCTCCTGAGTTTTAAAGGAAGAGCACACTCGTAATACTTTCCTGCACCTTCTGGTTCTATTCATTGTCTCCCAATTTCTTCTATTTTATCATCACTAAAGTTACTGTTTCTCATTGCGCAATGCTGTGACGTGCTGGGATTTCATAGCCACAGCCTTGTCATCTGGTCAGTTAGTTTTAGTAGTGGCGCACAACTTACAAAAAACAAGATGTGGTTGTCCCCTGAGCTTCCACTGAACTGTGTGGAGAAGTTCACTCAGTATAGTGGAACAGTGTAGGATCACAAAAGGGCTTCTAGGTGAAGCCTAGAAACAGTTGTTTTCCAAGGTTTTAATGAAACACTGCACAAATTAGTAAAGTGATGTCTTCAAGCAGAACAAGATCAGTGCTTGAACACTACTCAGTTCATGGCTTAGCACAGGTTGAGCCAATTAAAATGCTTCTGCACAAAATGGGCTTATCATATACATTCATCCTTAGTTTAATAAATTTAGTGACAACTTTTCAGAGAAGGTTGGAACCTTCTATTTTCCTTTACTGTTGTGCCTGGTCATTAAAGATTTCAAAATCTGACCTTGCCAGGGACTGACACATCTGAGGCCACTATGCTCTGGCATGAAGGAGATGTCCCCTTCTGTCACCATGTTTCTTAGAGCTTACACCCACTGTAGTTTGCTGAAAATTTGGGTATGATAGAAAGTACTATCTAAATACCAAATGCAAAAAACACTGTATTAAACAACACAGGGGATTATAGTTATATTCCTAACATAGTAATATGTCTGACTCTTACAGAGAACCGTATAAAGCATCACCCTTAAGCCAAGTTTCCCCCCCTGCCTTTTTTTAAGGATACTATTTTCCTTTATTTTTTATTTTGAGAGAAAAAAAAATAGGACAGTATTAACCACACAGTGGTGCTAGATGGCATTTGGATGATTTATTTAGTAGAATATAAGAAAAAGTTGTTTCATTTTTAATATATGTAATTAGCACAACAGTAGTAGTAATCAGACTTATATAGGATCATAGCACAAAAACAAATGAGCAACCAAAACAGATTATTTAAGTTCTGCAACTCGTCCAGCTGTGGCTGTTCTTACCCATTTAGCATCCCCGAGGCAGAGAATGGCCTTCTGCATCCGTCAACACACTTAGTGTGCTAAAAGGAACAGTTTAGACTGTGCATTTTTTTTCTCATCAAATGTATTTCTCACCAAAAATAAAGGTAGTCTAGGAAGGTTTCATTTTTTATCAATTTTGATATAGAAATCTCTCCATGTTTTTATGCATAACAGCAGACCAAAAAAGCATCTGTGCTGTTATGGACAGTTTGTGGCTGCAAGAAATTTTTCAGGGAAAATAAAAACAAATTTTATAAATGGTTTTGAAGTGGCTCAGCACTGAATTACTGCAGCACTTACAGCACCAGAATATGCTATAAAGAGAAGAAAGCACAAACCTGCTTTTAAAGTATGTAGCACTTTTTATTGATGGCTTTCACTGTTTATTATTTATAATCCTTAATTGAATGTGTCAGTCTTATTCATTCACCCACTTTCATTTTAAAAAAGACTTCAATACACACTTAAATATTTGCATAATCCCACAAGGTCAAATCAGCGTTTTAAACATCTTGCAATGTAAAATTGCTTCTCTGCAGGCAAATGAATAGTGTTGCTGTAGTCTTGTACTGCACAAGTAGCATGCATTTTAATAGGTGTGTATAGAATTGTGAGTGTCCAGTACTGTAATCTGAAATTTACAATTAAAAATTAAAATTAAAATTCTGTAATCTGAAACTGAAACCCATGAAAACACAATTATTTTACTACAAATGTAAAGGTGTGAAAAGACAACAGAGTGAGCAATATCTTCAAGAATCCATATTGCTCTTTTTTAACCTGGGATCTAGCAGAGAACCTAAGTGGATGGATTTTAGATGATTCCAAAATGTCTTAAAACACCTGGATGATTTAAAGTTTTGTGAAAGGGATGTTTTTCCTGAGAAGTTTTGTGAAAGACCAGCTGTAGGGTCAGTGTAAAGGCATATTTTGCTGAAGCTTCTGCGTGTTTAGTTTATCTTCTTTACATACACTTGCATAGAACAAAGCCATTATTTCCTGATCTTCACATTCTCTCACTGTCCCCTCTCACTGTGATGAAGATTAGGAAGGGACTAGGACTACAGTTTTTCTCTCATATTCACTGACAGAGATCTACCATTTACATTAACGAACACTGATCAAAAAAGTGATCAGTTGTGAAAGTTCCTTACTTCAGATTATGCCCTATCTTGTTGCTGGAAAGACTAAATACAATGACCAGCTCTAAAGCATCTGGATATAGAAGTGGTTGTATCAATTTCATTTTTTTCTTTCATGTCGCTAATTTTCTTACTGTATGCCCTAATGACATCTTTAAACATTTCCTGAGTTGCGTTCCCACTTTTTCAAAGATGATATACCCTTTTTTTTCTCCTTAGTTTCTTCAAAAGCTCCCTGCCCAGACAGGTGAGCTGTTTTTCCTGCTAGCTCATCTTTTGATGATACAGGGATAGCCTGCTCCTGCACCTTCAAGATTTCTTTCTTGAAATATGTCTATGTTTCCTGCACCCCTTGGTTTTTAAGGGCTTTTTCCCGAGGTACTCTCTGATCAGCATCCTGAATATGATGAAGTTTGCCTTCCAGAATTCTAGTGTAGAAGTTTTGTTGATGCCCCTCCTTCTTTCACCAAACATCGAAAACTATTATTTTATGATCCCTGTACCCCAGACAGCCTCTGTCCACCACATCTCCCACCAATCCTTCTCTGTCTTTAAACAGGAGTAGCGGAGCCCCACCCCTGGCTGGTGATTTGAAATGTCCTCCAGCTGCTTATAGAGTCATATATCCACAGGCTCCCACCAGGATGTCCTCCTTGTTGGCCTTCCCCCCGATCCTTACCCATAGGCACTGAACCTCATCACCACTGACCTCAAATTCTATCCTGTCAAGAGACTGCCCAATGTATGGAGCCACCCACCGCCTCTCCTTCCTCACCCACCCCTTTGAAAAGCCTGTGACCATCCATTGCACCCCAGTCATGCCACCATGTTTCTGTGATGGCTACTGTGCCATAGCTTTCCTTCTGTACCATGGCTCCCAGTCCCTCTTCTTTGTTGCCCATGCTGGGTACATTAATGTGCATACACTTCAGCTGGGCTGATTTCAGCCTTGACTCTGGCTTAGGCTCATCTCTGGAGAGCCTGGTTTCTTCCCCTTCCCCCTTCAGAACTAGTTTAAAGGCCTCTCAATCAGCCCTGCCAACTCATGGGCTAAAGTCCTTTTACCCTTGTTAATAGATGGATCCCATATGGGTCTAGCAGGCCTGGTGCTGTAAAAGTTGCACCATGATCAAAAAACTCAAAATTGTGCAAATGACACCAGCCCTTAAGCCACTTATTTATAACATGGGTTTTCCTGTTCCTTTCATCATTCATCTCTGTTACTGAAGGAACTGAGCAGACCACTGGCTGCACTTCTCTCCCACCAACCAATCGACCCACAGCCTTGAAGTCCTTTTTAATTACCCTGGCACCCTTCTTATCAACATCATCGCTGCCAACCTGGACAACTAGCAGTGAGTAATACCTACACTTAACCGCAAGTATGGAAAATCCTATTGTTGTGTATAAAAACAAGAAGGACAGAGGAAGCTTAGGATTAATGCAAGAAGAACTGAATTCTGTCAAAAACCTGCTCCTGATGATCAAATATTAATTTTTTAATGGTTCTTACTTACTGTAATTTCTGACTGGCAGCGCATATGCAGCTGCTCAGTCTGACAGCTCCAGATGGACCCATTTTTGAGTCAACTGCATGGAGGGAAAAGGGTGACCAGAAGGGTTTTTAAAAATGAGACAAAGTCTACGAATTCCCATTAGGAGGAAAGAGAACACTGAAACCTTTAGTCAGAAAAGAAGGGGGGTGTGAAGAGGTCAAAGAGTTTGTGTCTCATTGACAAATTACTTCCTGTGAGTGTAGTGGCTTCCATTTTATGTCATTAAAACCAGCAAAAGAGTCAGTGACTTGACACCATCTTGTCCTTTAATGCACCCCTGGATAATTTACTGTTTCCCAGGTCAGGAGGTTGAAGCCAGCACTTCCATTATTAGAATGAATATAATGCAAATATAGATCTATGGTCGGAGACGAGGGAAGTTAAGCACCTACATTCTAAATTTTCTTAGAATTAAAGCTTCACTTTTCCTAAAGCTTATCATAATATACATGTCCAGAATTCTTTTCATTCCCAGATCCTTGTATAATATTCAGCTAATAGTTTGGGTTTTTTACAAAATTTACTTCTACTAGCCTGAGCTGTCTATAAAACATAACTGTGCCTTCCAAATTGATTTGTGGTTCAGGTTTCTTTCTACTGAATAAGTTGATCATATATGTAAATGCCTGGGCTCAGAAAATAATAACTGGTTAAAATGTAACACTCCCTGGTTTGGATTTCTCCTACTGAGTGCTTTAATCACTAAATTCTAAATGAAATACACCCTTTCCATGAAATTGAAATTCACTAATTCAGTAATCTTGAACTTACTCTAGTGCACTAAAGCAACAACAGTGACTGAGATGTAGTGCGTTTCCCTACATGAGTATCTGATAACCAGCTACTTGGTACACTGTTACAAGATTAAAAGTAGAACATGGCTATTTGCAACCATTTGGGACTCCTCTACCCTGAATAAAAGCTTTGTTCAACAAGTACTTTACAATATCCATTATTAAAATAGCAAACACAAAGTCAAAATTTTCAAAATAAAATGCTTATAAGTCAAAATTTATAACATTTTATCTAACAAAAAATTCTTTCATTCCATGCTCTGAACTAAAGTGCTTTTTGTATGGTTTTAGGTAGAAAACTTCCCATAACAAAGAAATTGTACTTTCTAGACAGAGATTAGAATTACTTCTGACATTATTTGTGAAACATCATACCTGATTGTATGTGAAGGGAAAGACTAAACTGCAATGCCTTTTAAAATGAAGATCGCAACCATGGATTCAAATAGAGATATAAAGTACTTACACAGCACTGCTACTGTGTGCTACTTAAGACATAAAATTGCAAAATGTTTCATCACTTACCTAGTTTACCACTTGAGTCATAGGCACATCCACCCATCAGTGCCACATACCTTTTTCAGTTTAATGACTCCTTCCTGGGTGTACTCATCTGTCGTGATGTCAAACAAGTTTCCTCCATCTCCTGGAACTATGTTGTACTCGATTTCTGCATTTTTCCCAAAATCAGGGTCCACAGCTCGGATCCGTCCAATAGCAGAACCAACGTGAGAGGTCTCAGGTACTTTTAAATGGAAGATACCTGTGACAAAGTGGTAGACAGTCATTCTTGGGATTTCTTGGTAATTAATACAGGTGTTTCTGATTAAAATCATAGAGCCTGTGCAAAATAAAAAAAAAAAAAATAAAAAACACTTAAATAATCTAATTCGAATTAGGAGAGGAAACCAACAAAGGTTTTGAAAAATATATTCAAGTTTTATCTACTGACTTCCCTGACTTCCCCTAGATTCTAGATTTTGTCCATTGCAATTGAAAAGACCTTAGCACTGATATCTCAAGATATCTATCTATATTTCGATCTTTAATTTTTCACATGTGATTGATTCTCTTTTGAATTAAATTGTACTTATAAGTAGCACATATTTATAAGCACTTTCTTCCTTTTTTGTTTGTTTGGTTTTGGTTTTGGTTTTTTTTATGGGGTTGTTGATGGTTTTGATGGTTTGTTTGTTTTGTTGGGGTTTTTTTAGAAAATATATTTATGACTTTTAAATTGGTTGAAAGGAAAAATTCAGTGGAAAAAATTTCTGCCCATTTCTTTAAAATACGGTATTATATATACAACTCCTTTTGGAAGATATAGAGTATTGTTCACACACGAGCCACCAGAGGGTGCTCTTAGTAAAATATCAGAGCCAAACAATTTTTAGCTTAGAACCCTTTTGCTCTCAGATTATTTACTACAAATTATAACAAAAAAAATTTTAAAAAATTACACTTTAAAAAATAATAAGTATTGCAGCATTGCAACTGACATGTAAGGAGAAAACAGTTTCATTCAGGGTAACAGCTATGTTGGAAAATGTAAGACATAATATTTAATACAGCTAAACAAAAAAATCCAAAGTGTTTTGAGGCAGCCTTGATTTTTGAAACAGCAGTAGAAGCAGGCTTGGGCTTGTAACATGGTGCCCTGACTTATTTCACTGCTCCTGAAGTGCCTGTATTCCCTGTTTGGCTACACCTCTCATTGGAGTTGTTACTTTGCTCAGCTGCCAGTGAACACTTCCATGACCAGTATTTACAGTGGCAGGCAGAGCTTGCCTTTCTTCACGTAGCAGTCTCTGCTGTCAAAACTGCCAGCAACTTTTGGAGCTGGTTTTGAGCCCAGGATATTTGATTCACTTCATCCTGTCTCTCAATAAAGCTAGCCCCATCATTTTCTTTCCCTTGGTTAATTTTGTTTTCCTGGGTCAGCGTTCCATGGCTCTCACAGAGCAGCCCCTTCAGAAAACATCAGCAATGGCCTGCTGGGTTCTGCTACATGTGACACATAAGAGGAAATTGGCACCTCTTTTTCAACAGTATAGCAGGACAGGCAACTGTGACTATTGGGAGGCACACTGGGGGATGTCTCAGGGATTTCCACCTGGTAGTGGTTCAGCCACACATCACAAAATGAGGCTCTGAGAAACTGTATATTATATAACAGCAGGATAGATGACTTTCGCATTCAGCCGCTGAAATAAACAGCAGACACTGTTCCCTGTCGTTCCCTGTCGCTATCTCCTTACAATGAATGCTGTATCAGCTTTTTCAGCTTTACAGTATTTTCGGGTGACAAAAAAATGACACTAGCACTGCTGGATTAGAAACACACTCACTCTTTCATGAGCTAGTAATTTGGGCTGTGGTACCTATATAATTGCCTGATTGCCTCTGAAAAAATTTCTTCTGTTTGCTTTCTCCCTCTGCCCATCAGTATGCAAAGTATACAACAAGGTAAAATTTACCTTTTTTGTTAGAGAAAATCCCCATAAGTAAAGTCAGCTTGTACCAGCATTCACTTCTGGACATCACAGTGTATAGGTTTGTATCACTCTTCAGCTGAGCTACTAAAGACTGAGCAATTCAGCCGATTCAATTTCGCCACTTTTCTTTCCAAGGGAGCATACTAAAGGAAGCTGTACTTCTTAGTGTTGTTCTAACAGCAGGAAAAGATTATTGTGACACAAAATGGTGTCATGACAAGATAGTCTCAGCTATTTCTTAGCTGTACTTCAGTGATTAGGAGTAAAGAATAAAATTTTAACATGATATTCATGACACAATCACAAATCCTCCTATTATTTAATGTCATTTACAAACACATGTATTACTGGGTCTCTGCTATGCAAATTATGCAGGAAAGAGAGCAAAGACACCTTTACATGCACATAAATCTTGTATTAAGTTTCCACAAGATAGTCCTAGCCCTGATGTCCAGGTCTTTTACGGGTACTTATGTCTGATAACAGAAGTCATTGCTGCAGCATTTGCTGTTGACATCCACAATTTTAGGGAAAATTAAATGCAAGAACACATCATCATAGATTTTTCCATCTTTGACAAATTGATCTATTTTTAGTGATCTGAAGATCACTCAGATTCATTAAAACAAACATTTCCTTGTAAAATATTCTATCTGGCTAAAAAGCATATGGGACTTAGATGAAGTCAAAGAAAGACTAAATTACTCATTTCAAATTGTTTAGGCTTTTATCAGTTATTTTCAATGACTTGGTATTTCATCATTTCCAGAAATTCAACAGCAATAAAAATGTGGTCATCCAGACTAATTTGAAATTCTGAAGCAATCTTCAATCCTGCAAGAGTCGGATTTCTGAAGATGTAGTATTTAATTACAGTGTCATTGCCCTCCTGTAATATTATCTTCACAGCATATGAAAGCTGTTAACTGTTCTACTGTGATAACTTACTTTCAGAATAAAATAAATGAAAACAAATAATGTATACTGTTGCCAGCTCACAGAAAAAAATCAAGAGAATATAATATATAGCATGAAACCCTCATTCGTTTCCTCTCCTCCCTCAAATAATAGAATTCTAAAATCATAGAATATGTCGAGCTGCAAGGGACTCATCAGGAACATTGACTACAACTCCTGACCCTGCAGACCCTGCACAGGACACCCTGAGAACCACATCATGTGCCTGAAAGTGTGTTTCAAATGCTTCTTGATCTCAGACAGTCTCAGTCTTTGTAGGGAGGACATTTGAAATTATCAATATATGCTATACATCAAATGAGATAGAAAGACAGTTTTGTAGATTTTTATTTTTCTGTTTCCAGCAGACATTACGTCTTCCTGTGGACTTCCTGTGACAGTTTAGTATTATTCATTTTTTATTGTCCATTTTGCCTGTATACACTACTACCTCCATTTGCTACAGAGGTATATTGAAACAGGCCTGAGTAATAGCCTTTTACTCCCAAAGGTCCTGAAAACCTTGCTCTCTTCAGCTTCCAGGAATGATGGAACAGGCACTTCAGACAAACTTCTGCAGCAGCTGGTTACGCTACTCTAACAGTTCTGTCAATTTTTGTTGATGTGACTTCTCTGACAAAAAACCCCTTTCTTCCACTTGCATAAATCTCTTTAAGGTATGTTTTCTAAGTTTGCTCCTCTCTTTTGGGATGTACCGAAGGAGAAAGCCCTCACTTTCCTCAAACTGCAGTACAAAACTGGACTCTGCAACTAGCTCCCCTCTGCTGATTTTAGTCACATATATTGCATGCAAATTGGAATATTTTCATGTATAGGAAAGCTGGTAGTAATAAATATTGCTTGGTCAGGACTTTTTGTTTCATACTGAGCAGCATCAGTGAGGATTATAAAAATAAATGAGTGATGATGCCATTGAAGCTTTTAAGCTGAAATAACTGACAGAGCTAATTACTTAGCCCCAAAATCATTCAGGAAAATGAGGCAGAGGTGAGCTAACAATTCATACACACTGCCTCTGAATTTCTAAAGAAAAGATGTGCAAAAGTGCACAGTGGGAAGAAATCAGAGCAGAGTAAGTGACAGGTAATCAGTCATATTGACTGAAATACAGCACACATTTACAGTTCCTCTGACATGATTAGATTAGTTTTAGTTTTTAAGGCTCAAAAGCTGTTCTGGGGTTTGATTTTTAGTTACAAAGAGGTTAGGTGCTTTTTTGTTTTGCCTTTTGTTTTTTTTTTTTTTACTTACAAAGAGGTTTTGTTGTTGTTTTTCACACTTGAAGTTTACACCATCATTTACCAAAAAGCTTTTCGGGTCTGATGGGAATAGCACATGAAAACCATCATTACGTCTTATCAGCTAAACAACCATTAAGAAATAACCCAGGTTAGTATCAAAAGGCTTAAGCTAAATGCATAATGGCCTTCAATCAAACAGCTGTAAATGCTATTTGAACATTTTCTCTAATCTGTCACCATACTTGTACTGTGCAAGATTATCCTCTCCTGAATTTCCTTTGTCTGTACTTTTTTCAGCTTTCTGGCAGTTGCCAAAGTATTGCATTGTGGTGGATCATGATAACATGATTCTTAAAGGCACAAACAGTGAAATAAAATAATTTATCTCTCTTTCTTCTAAATATTTAATGTTTCCTCAGGAAAAACA
>VZDJ01007755.1:46135024-46234801 GCA_008694505.1 Cyanoderma ruficeps
ACAAACAAACAAACAAACAAACAATGAAACCCAAACCCATAGTGTTTTGTAATATTTTTGTTATCTTAAATTACCAAGGCATTTTCATTTTTATCCTGACCTGATTTGTAAAGGCAATGATTTATGTCTGTTTAGCAAGAATCATAAGACAACAGTTTCTATTTCCCCACTGTTGTTTCAACTACAGTGTAATAGGCAAGGGAAACAATAATGTAAATATATAAGCATATACTCAACACATTAAACCTGCAGCATCATCTACAACTAATCAGCCTAATAAATACCAGCATCTGATACATATGCTCCTAAAACTAGGAGATGTGATTTAGCACAGCGGTGATATGCATTCATGCCTTTCCTAGATGTGGCTCCGTGTCCTGCAGAGGGTCTGGGACATTGTGTGGGGAAAAGAAGCCAGGCTTTGTCACCATGTGCCTGATGTGGGTCATGCGTGATCTGGGATGGGTTTGTAAATCTTCAGTTACAGAAAGGCCTCTTCCAGTCTTTAACACACTGCTCTGAGTAAGGGTTTAGGGTCTCATTAGATGCAACATAACCATGCTTTAAAATTTCTGGTTCTCTTCTGTGGATTCTGAAGTCCACACCTAGAAAAATGTATCTCCCAATGCTGCAGAGATTGTGGATGTCCAAGGGTCACCGGTATTTGAGGGAAAATGAGCAGAAATATAAAACCATTTTGAGTTTGATTCTTCTCTAGTTTAAGATAATTCACATGATGGAGCTTCCCCAGAGCTGGCAGTTCCTGAGCCAGAGCTCTATCACCCCAAGGTGAGCTGGCAGACTTCCACCTTCCTAAAGGGAAAATGATGTTCATTATACTGGTGTAATTTTTGTATACTGAAATATTCAGTATAACCATTTGCTGGGGTTTTTTTTTTCTACTGATAAGGTGGTGTTATCATACAGCTATCTAAAAATAAACCTCCCCATTGTGTGTCAGAGAATAATTCCACAGACGTTAACATCTCCCTTGTTGGAGCAAGGGTTCCGGAAATGGGAAATACCAGTTCATTTTTATTGTCTCAAGACCGTCAATCCCACAGCTTTTGCCTCCAAAGTGTGCTGGTTGTTGCATAGAGAATACTTGTTGCAACAGAGAGTGGTCTGTCTATCAACATGATGTAGAAATAATTATAGAAGCAGTCATTTGGAGCCATGCACACTCAGATGCGAGTCTTAATACTCAAACACGCGCCACAGGAAGGCGTCTGGAGTGACATATCCTTCTTGGAGGGTTCTATTTGGCTACATATACTTTTACTAACAGTGGCTTTTGATCGCGTAAAAAACATTGCTAATAAAAAAACCCCAAACCAACCAACCAGCAAAATCACAACAAACAACAAACTGAAAACCCCACTAGCAGGAGGAGACCTGCATATCTGCCTGCTTGCCCTGCCTGCACCAACTACTGTGCAAATTGCTGTGCCACACTCTCAGAGACATGCCCTGCCCTTGTTTGCCCACTCCTGTTCACTGTGCTCCCTAGAGCCCTCTTAATCACCCCACCACTGGCCAAAGGAAGTTTAATAAATCCAAGTGCCGAGTCCTGCACTTTGGCCACAATAACCCCCTGCAGCACTTTAGGCTGGGGACAGTGTGGTCGGACAGTGCCCAGGAGGAAAGGGACCTGGGGATTCTGGTAACAGCAGCTGAACATGAGCCAGCAGTGTGCCCAGGTGGCCAAGAAGGCCAACAGCATCCTGGCTTGGATCAGGAATAGTGACTCCAGCAGGAGCAGGGAGGTCATTCTTCCCCTGTACTCAGCACTGGTGAGGCCACACCTTGAGTGCTGTGCCCAGTTCTGGGCCCCTTAGTTTAGGAAGGACGTTGAGACACTTGAGCACATCCAGATGAGGCAATGAGGCTGGTGAGGGGCTGGGAACACAAACCCTGTGAGGAACAACTGAGGGAGCTGGGGTTGTTTAGCCTGGAGAAAAGGAGACTCAGAGGTGACCTTCTCATCTCTACAACTTCCTGAAAAGTGGCTGCAATCAGGTGGGGGTTGGTCTCGTTCTCCAGGCAGCAACTGACAGAATGAGAAGACACAGTCTCAAGCTGCGTCAAGGGAAATTTAGGCTGGATGTTAGGAAAAAGGTTTTTATGGAAAGTCCAGTACTTTATCACTGGAATTGTCTGCCTGGGGAGGTGGTGGAGTCATCATCCCTGGATATGTTTAAAAAAGATTGGGTATGGCACTCAGTGCCGTGGTTTAGTTGAAGTGTTAGGGCATGGCTTGGACTCGACGATCTTGAGGGTCTCCTCCAACCTAGTGATTCTGTGATTCTGTGATTCTGTAATACTGAGGCAAGGATAATAATCTTCTTTGAAGGTCTTAAATCATTTTGTGTGGTAGCATAGTTTCACCAAGAGGGGAAGAAAATGTTCTGTTCTTGAAATTCCTCAACTTTATAAAGAGGAGTTTCTTCCAGACAATATGGAGTTTCTATATTCCAATAGTGAGGAGAACTAAGTTCCTGAGTAAATGCTTGAATCCTGATGGTATTACTGTATATGAAAGATCCTTTACCACTTCTTTTTGTGAAAAATCTGACTTTGCCAATGCATTCATGTGTTAGGCAGTGTAGCTTTCTGTAACGCTGAGGGCTTATGAGGAAAACCATTTCCACATTATCAGTTTCATTAGTTACCATAACCAAAAAAGAATTGTTCTGCTAATATCCAGTCTACTAATTAGAAATTACTACCAAACAAAATAATCCAATCAGAGAAATAATTTTCCATGCAGATAGTCTAAAAGCTTGAATCAATTTTTTTTTACATAAATTACATAGTGATTATAAAGAATTCTCAAGGTGTAGCACGCCTTATAAACAGAAAAAAGTGTTCAGGAGAAGACGTCTTTTCTTTCTCAGAATCCCAGGCAGCATGTAATTGGCATTTATCAGGTAGGTTGGTTGGTAATATTCCGGTGATCACACCATCACCATGAAATAAATCAATACACTTATTGCCTCTATAAAATTTAAATTGAAATATACATGTGAAACATTTACATGATAAAAAGTACATTTTCAAGGATGGGACATAGAGTTTGTAATGCTCTGTTTAACATCCCTGCTTCTTAAATACCTTGCTGGAGCCTTTTCATATTTTCTTTATCACTCTGGCACAAGATATAATAACACAACTTTTACTACAATTCATTCACTCTTAAGAATATGGTTTAACCATTTACTTTAGGACCTAAGCCAGGTGCTCTAAATCATCTGTATTGGAAGAATAATTTTTCTCTCCATCAACTAAGGAAATTAGGTTCCTCTCTTAAGTCCTCCAAGTCACACCTCAGTTGTATCCTTAAAATCACCTAAACAAAGCCTGCTTAAGATCTGTATTGCTCAAAAAACTCTTTGTGAAAACTTGATTTTTACATACACACGGGGTATACTTCATGTAATTTTTTTTCCTTTAAACTCCATATTACTTTTCTTCTGCATGCAGGCACAGGCTGATGCCAAAAATTACCATTTTTAAGGATGAACTTGTGAAATCATCAAGTACAATTTCATAATAGCTTACTATACTTTGTTTCAAGTTTTGGTTTACTCTATTCAGTTTCCTTAAATGATTGTGATTTAGTGTGTGATATAGGTAAGAAAATAGTGATACAATAGGATACCAATTGCATATTTTGCATTTGTATTTTCTTATACTTTATAGCAAGTATGCTCAACTTATCTCAAGTGAGTTGTATGTTTTACAATGCAAGTGTTTAAAGTAAGCTCTCTATAAATATTTCCCATTTTGCAATGAAATGCAAAAGTAGTGAGTACTTAATTACAGGTCCTTCTCTTGTGAGCAGTAGGCAATGACATTTACAAATTCAACAAATTTTCCATAGAAGCCACCAAGAATAAAATAATTGTCATGGATTCAAGAAAAAACTAAAAGATACACTAGAATATTTCTGTTATTTTGTTTTTCTTTATATATCTTTCTCTGTGCAAATATACTGAAGTCATATTTTGGACTCACAGAAGACAATTACATACTGCTTGGTATCTTCAGCTCAGCTCCTACAGCTGTCATTAGGAACATATGAATTGTTGCAAGCACTTGGGCATCCCATTTAATGCTTTTACAAGGAATGGAGCACTGCTGAAAATCTGAATACAACTGCAGTTCTTAGATATTTTTTAAAAACATGAGACTAAACTATTGTGATTATAATTAGATAATTACATATGGTCTGTTTCACTTTATGTTGCCCTGTAGTCTCTAAATTTTCAGAAAGTAACCTCACCATAGTTAGATGCAGAAAGTATATGTTGATTTCTTACTTGGATGGAAGACCTCAGGGAAAATAACAGATGCTACCAGAACTGATAGTGACACAGCAAGTGACATTGTTGTCAATGAGTCACTTTGGAACCAATTCTCAAAGCCTTTCAAGGCAATCCCATGCTGTTAAATCTGTAGTCTTAGCTACTTTTCAATATCAGAGTAGGCGGAGATGCATGGGGCTTTTAAGACATATCAAGGTTACTGAGAGTAATTTCATGCATCCAATCTAAATACTCTCTGTGTTTTGAATGAATAATTTCTTCATCATTCCCCACAGAAAACACATTGTAGTGGAATGAATGTCATGATTCCTGCCAAAGGTTGTTGAATTTATTTATTTGCACCTTCTCTACATAAGGTAGCAGATGTAAAGTACCATTATTAATGATATTAATCTACTATGATGATAATTATAGTGTTTAAAAACAATTTACCTAATCTTTCGGTTAATGATCAATTACCACTTAGAGATGATGATAGAAAGGAAATGAATTAACAACAGAATGTTATGAGATAATATTTAACTTGTAACTACTATTGTGCTCATTCACATTTCTTGAACTATTGTTTACAGTGCAATCAGAGCATTGCATTTCAGCCAGTGAGAAATTGCCTATATTTTTCATTGGCTATGGAGTAGTATAAAGAAATATCTATATTTGGGCTTATGATCTGCTTTGCAGCTAAGAACTCAGTCTCTCTCAGTTTAGACCTTCAAACAGTTTTTTTGTTTTATTCAATATGTACTCTAAACAGTCCTCAGATAACCTTTGCTACTTAAGCATTCTTGAGAGAGTTAAAAACCAATATAAGTGCAGCAGACAAAGAATTTGCTAAACATTTAGTGTTTCAAGAATCTGTGGTAATTGAATATCTCCCCCTCCAGTTTATTTCTCAGTTTTCTTCCAATTAGTATGCTGTGGCTGGGAATTTAGTTATTCAGTCTGAATAAAATGATTCACTCTTCAAGATGCTTTATGATTAAGAACATGCAACAGTGACAGCTGCAAAAAAGAGAAGACGTTTCCAGGGAATTTTTACTGAGGTTACATGCACCTTGGTGAGAAAATCAGTTTTCACTAAAAGTGCATGAAGAATTCTGATATGGAAATGAATAAGAAAAAATTAAGAGGAAATGGGCATAAGTGTAAATAGAAATTTTTACAGAGGTTAAATTTTAACTCCCTTATGTTGGGCTCACACAAATAATGATAGAAGTCTACTTAACTGTGGGGTACTGTGACCCAAAGAGGGCTGCATGGCCTGGATTGCAAAGCATAGCCTTAAAGAGATCTCATGTACCAGCCGTACTTTGTGACCCAGAAGCCAGACAATATAAATGGCCTAATTCCATGTTATTAAATTCTTTTACCCACACCAAAATAGGTCAATTTCATGGAAAGTGACTGCAGAAAATAGTTCCTGATCTGTACTAATTTCTCCAAATGCCCTGAATTTCTCTACTTGGTGTTGATCAAAACTGTGCCCTGAACAATTCTAAGATTAACAGTACAGACAACGTAAATCTTCAGGAACCTTCCCAGATATTCTAATGTTCTTCTTTTGCTTTGAAAAGCAAAATGTAATAAGCCATGGTATATCTTCTTTCAGTCTATGCAAAAACGTCCATCATTTCACTGATTAAATGGTTATGCAGGGAAAAGAAAAATACAGAGACTTTTTTACGACTATCTGTCAAATATGTAACTCAATTGAGTGAAATAGATACAGCAGGCAAGGGTCACTGAGCTGTGTGACAGGGTAGTGACTTTAACAAGTAAGATGCAGATGTAAAGGGTTTGTATGGGATGGTGACGACTCATGATTTCAGTATATCAAAATATGGAGAAACTCAGAGCTGGAAGTGGTTCAGCAAAGTATAAACTCTTTTTTGCAGTGCTACCATTGGGAAAGAAAAAAACCCTGCTTGTGGAGTTGAAGGAGGAGATGGCCACAATATGATGAAAATGAGATCAAGGATAAGTATGTGTCTCTCACAGGAGAGTGGAGACAAGAATGCATATTGAAAATAAGGATATACAGGATGAGGAAGAAAGAGACGCCAAAGGAGAATGAGACAGGTGAGAAAGAAATGCAAATAGTACAGAGGTGTGAGACTTGGGAGGAACCCAGAATAAAGAGGAGCTTCCCTTGGTTCTCTTATTCCTGTAAGAGCCCTGTGCAAATACTGGTCAGCAGGTATTTATTATTGTACTGATTTGACTGTAGTTTTACTGATGCTAAAGCAGTAGTGAGTCAAAGGTATTGCAACCCAAAATGAGTGCTGTTTTCGTGATTGGCTTGCAATTGCATGAGCCCATTTCTGGAGCCTTTGCATTCCTATCTTCCATCACTGTTTGAAATGGTGAGTTAAAGTTTATATTTAACTCAAAAATGAAGTTCTAATTTACTCAAAATTCACAGGCAAATGAAAATCAGACTTGCATAAGATTTTTTGACATCAGACAATGTAGTTTTTGTTTAGTCTTGGTTTACATGACCAAGCTGGTGTTTTTTTCCTTTTGTGTCTTATGGCATAGAGGTTAGAAAATTAAAGATGGAGAAATCAAGATTTGACCTTCCCGCCTTTTCTGATACAAAGCAAGTTTTGGCTAAGTCTCACAAGTAATCTCTGCCTGCAGGCTAGTCTGCAATTAATCTGTTCACCTGTCCTGTGCAGGTATTTCCCAATTGGTATAACAAAAGTAATTAGTTGCTGGAACTGAATTAGGGCCTCTTGTCTGCCAGGCAAATTCTTTAATCAATGAAAGATGCACTCATTTTCAGCCTGAGAGCCAACAAAGATGCAAGTGCTGTATATAAAGCACAACTTTTAACAGAAATACTGAGAAGCTATACTTCCATATCCAAATAACAGGGAGTAGAACAACTTCCCAAAAACTCATGCAGACTTGTTAAAATGATAATTAGGCAGATCTGAACCTTAATCCTGAGTAAGTTTCCTATCTAAAGAGAAGTAAGTTTTCCTGGTTCTAAATTGTCTGAGTAAGGAGGGAATAAATCTTCCTCACTTATTTTTAAATCAAATCTCTGCTTTCATTCTTTAAATTTTTTAGATCAATGAACAGAATAATTTATTAACCACATGATCTTTTCCTTTAGATTTCTAATACACTACTGGGTGAGATTTGTGTTACGTTCTTCTGAAATCTTTAAAAGTAGATACCACTCTCTCTCACAAGCCACTCATCCAAAGCAATGGATTAAAATATTTACCATCCTGTCTCTTGTGGACCAGAAGATCTCTTGCTTGCACTCTGCTTCTGAACCAATTTTTCAATATAATTTGAGCTAGACTTGTTCAAAGCCACTTGAATGGAATCAGCCACATTTAGTCTACTGAGTTAAAAACTGACCAGATTTAACGTAGTAAAACTTAGGATAATTAATGCATGTGCAATTTCTGTGATGTACTAAGCTTCCAATAATATATAAATGAGAATTTTCAATCTACAAATTTTGTATGCATAAGTATATATAGCCAGGCTATTCCCAGTTCAGCACTTGGTTGTTCTTTCTTTTTAAATATTTCTACAGATTGTAGTACTTGACAGTATGCCTATTAACATAAGCTGCAAACCCATAAATAATCACAGAAAACACATGTAATCTAAGGGGTAATAATATGCAAAGGTTATTTCTAATATATAATACATAGTATGTCTATATAACAGATCATGCAGTTAATAGATAATTCAAGGGCCATGCCAAGGTTATATAACTAAGAGAATAAAGGGTGAGTTTGTATTTGCAAATGTCTTTTTCACTTACACTGAAATTCCTGAAATTGTATAAATGAAAGATATTTTCCTGTTTGTTTATGAATTGTCTATTTTATGAACTTTTCTCTCTAAGATTATTGTTTCTTCTGCTGCCTCCAATAGAGGATTTAATACATTCTGTGGAATGCACTGTACTGGTCACTGGTGAAATCCAAATCCAGTTACCTGCAAACTTCTACAGTATGGACTGATTTGCAAGGTCATGGGAATGATGCTTGCATTATTTAAGGTGTCACTGCCAGAAAGATGAATAGCCGTGTTTCTGTTTCCAAACATGGTAGCATTTCTGGAAATTTGCACACTATCTTGATGGATTTCACTGAGATGCTTTTGAAAAGACCAATGACAGCAAAAAACAAAGGCCCTTGTGATGCCTAGGCCTTGCTCTACAGTTTTCTGAATATTTTAAATGTGGTTGCAAAGCAGGCCTGAGATAATGGTTTCTGACCATCAAAGTTGCATTTTTTTTTAAAGCTAATACATGTTCAAGTAGACAAAATTCAAGTATTGAGTTCAAAGCTTAATTAATTTCTCTTCTATTAGAAAAAAACTTTTAATCATTCTCTCACCAAATTGACTTCTGTTAGCTGGAAATTGTGTGATAAAATATAGCTTTATCCAAATAGTTCTTCCGACTTCAAAAATGCAAATATGGGAGGTGTCATCTTAAAAAATACACACCTTAAAAAGAAACCAAACTTATTGGTGACTTCACAAGATACTTGAAATAGTTTTTTATTTTCTAATATCAGAATAAAAACTGTATAAATTATACAATTCAGCTGCATTTCTTCCATGTCAGGGCCTTATTCTCTAAAAGCATATTTATGTCATATTAAAATAAAAAGACATACTATTCCTTTGACTAAAATGATTCACGTTTGCTTTTATTGCTCAGCATATAAGGCTTTATTTCTCTAAATTGCATTCACACTCACTCTGTCAGCAGTGAACAAAAGAAAGAGACTGGGAAACTGAAGCATAATAAACTTACAAAATATTAATCCAGCACTTCACTTAATTGGTTTGATTCCATAAAGCATAATTTATACCAAGCAATTATACAGTTTTTGTCATTTAAATATTGAAGTAAATGTAACCCATCCATTTTTTCTTGAAGCTTATTTTAAGAATTGGAAACAAGCCACTGCTGTCCTGGCAGCCTGTTCAGACAGGTCCACTGCTTGATGAGTTAAAGGTTAGCCCATTACCCATTAGCTTTCAGGAATGATGTGCTGAAATATCTCTTTACTTAGCCAGCTGTCATTTTCATAAGTAGCTGAGAGAGAAAGGCCACCAGTCCCCTTCCAAACCAGGACTCATACTCAGCTCTTGTCCACTCCTTTCTGCTCAAAGGCACTGTTGTGCTATACCAAATTTTTGTTCAACTGCTTTAACATTGTTATTATGATAGGAAAAGTACTAAGCTTTTCAGATTTTTAGACTTTCCTTAGTTTTCTTCTCTTGTTTTGGTAAAAATCAAGTTTTGGTATGAAATATTTATTTCAATATTTACAAAAAAAGATCTATCTTTAACAATGAAACACACAGCAATGCAGAAAGCTGCTGTAGTAATGAAGAGCTAGGGAAGACAGAACACTTCTGGAAACAAATTTTTACTAATAAAATCATTCAGATTAGTTTTTTTCTACTAGTTTTAAAGAAAATATCCATTTACTGAAGTGTCAGTTTTCTGAAATGTGGGCCAATAGATACCTGCAGGTCAAACAACTCTGACAGAAATATATGTTCAGAGGTTTCCTTTCTGTTACATTCCTCATTACTAGGAGACATGCAAGGTGGGAGGTCCCCGCTGAATACGTTCAAAAGCACAGGTTCTAAATAAAAAATTCCATGTTCAGCAGGATAGTCAGTGGTTTTTCATCACTGGATGCTGATAACCCATCCAAACCTTGTCTCCTTACAGGACCCTCAATGAGATGAAGGTGTTTCATGATACTTTTTTTTTTTTGCAAGCTTGTAATGTATTATTTATCAATGTAGCTCCTTCCAAATATTAATAATATATGTTCTCCTACTTCTGCTGTGAAATCTTTTTTTTTTCTTCAGCTTTACTAAGTTCTGAAAATAAGCTTTATGCTGTGAAATTTTGTATTGTCTTATTTGATTGGATGATCATGATCATGACGCATGGCGTCTTTGGCCTAACTAACTTCGCAAAACTGTGGTCCTGATTATGTGATGCAAAAACATTAATCCTGCAGCAGTTTGTGTTAAAGGACCTTTTGTCCTTTCGTCTTTCTTTTTCAGTCTGCACTTCCTGACTTTGTTGACCAATGAGGAGCAATGGGTTACTGGAGGTCTCAACCCCAGCAACACCTAGGGGTCATGATCTCTTGCCAGGCCTGAATTTGGCACCTACACAAACCAGATTTTAAAGACTTATTTTTCACATAAACTAAAATTCTGGACAAGTACCCTTTTAGCTATGGTAGTCAAGCAAATGGCAAACTCCATTTCTTGGCAGGTAATTACTCCGAACCATTGCAATGTTTTCACAGAAAAAGAAAAATACAGCTGCTATGTTCGACATATAATTTATACTCCCTTTTTCTCTCTTATTTATTTTGTTTCTCTGTAATTAGCCTTGTGTCTCTGTGAATTTCAGGCACACTACGTATCATGTCACATACTGCTTAACCAAACTAAGGCTAAGGCGAACTAAATTCCCACTGATCAAGACTGTTGCCTGTAACACGTTCAAAAAAAGTAAAAGGCTTGACCAATACACTGGAGTCCCCACAATGACATTTTAGCTCATAAGACATATTAAGTGTTTGTTATTTTCAACATCAACACAAACCTCCAATCTTATTCTCTTCTGTTTTTTTCAGAGTCACTGATGTAATTTGTCTTTTGTGACATTTGATATAATAGTAAGAAAAGGTTTTCAACCTTACTAGCATGCAAAGTACACAACAAGCTTGGTCTCTTGTGTGTGATTTTTTTGCTTCTTCGTAGCAACAATTGGGCAAAGATGTCATAACTGCAATTCATGCATTAAATAAAACCTGGAGGCTATTTTCTTAAAAGAGGATGATATATTCCATGATTTCTGTTTCATGAAAGCCATGTGACATTACGTAAAACTTGTGCATTTTTGCACCACCACAGTAAATGAAAACATGCAATAAAATATAAAATACTAAAGCCCCTAACAACGAAGGAAGTAAAATATACTGAAAACCAGAATGGGAGTGAGCACTGAGCACATGAAGCTTGCCCATATACTGAGTTTGCATTCTCCAGACAGATTATTTCCTGTTGTACCCATGGTACCCTTCCAAGAGCAGAGATTCCAGCTGAAAGGAAGGAGCAGATTGCAATTGTGGGCAGTGTAACAAACACTGAGGATGAGGACAGTAGGAATGATGGTAAAGAGGCCCTCTGGGATGATTGCCTTATTGATCAGGTTTGGAGCATTCCTCAAGTGCCTTGGCAGCATGTCATTAAATAAAAAAGAGATACCATGGGAGGTCTGACAAAATAAAGAAGTCTTAGGATTGAAATTTAGGCTAGTAAATGAAACCTGAAGATAAAGACATTCATGGTAGCATAGTTTGAACTCACAATGTACAATCAGAGTAAAAAGACTGAAAGGCAAAACTTTAAATGACTGGCTGAGAAAACATGGTGCGGAGAAGTGAGTCACAGTATTGGAATGTTGGAGTAATTGTTAAAAAATAGGAAAAATTGCAAAATTCATTTTGGCCATGAGAAAAATAGGCTTATGAAAGTTCAAAAACTTTTCTATGACCGTTGTGATACTTAGTGAAAGGTTCAGGAGAATTTTCAGGTGTTGGAAAGCAAAAAAATAGAAAAAAAAAGCAAAGGTATGCAGTTCAGTGATGAGAATTCTACATTCTCCACTGGAGAAGGCTACAAAAGGAGATGATAGCCCAGTAAGAAATGAAGAAGTGGTGGTCCATGCAGAATCAAACTAAGGACCAGTAAAGAGGAGAAAGAAAGCCATGATACAAAGCCAAGAGTTAAAATGGGAACCAGTATAGGTAACTTTAATGCCTGATGCTAAACAAGAATATCAGCATTATACCTGTATCCAATATCTATGGGAAAGAAGCAAATCAGTCAGGCAGCACATTATCAAGGACCAAATACACAGGAAGGTCACGGTAGATTTATCAGTGGTTGAATAATGATGGTTGTGAAAGAAATCTTTGTCAACTAAGACTTAAAAAGGAGGATAGTATTAACATTAGCTATTCAGGAAAAAATCCCTAGTTATTCTAAATTTTACAACAACAATAATTAGTTTAAATAAAGTATTTGTGCAGAAACAATAAAACCCAGAATAACAAGATGGTTCCGTTCCGTTAAATAAATAATAATAAGAAAGTGGAAATAAATAAAACTGAGGCATATTACTATAGAAATTCTGAATGAGATAGCTGAGACTGTTAAATCACTATGGGTGGTGTGGATGCTATCTAGGGATATCATTTAGAAGACCCACAGCAAATGCACATATCCATTAAAAGGCAAATCTGTAAGGGCAAACAGCATAGCTAATAAAAATGAGAACACATCTTTCAAAAAAATGAAGCTGTGTCTCAAGAGGACAATAGAAAGAACCATAAAAACTGCTTTATCTCTAAAACCACAATAAAGAAGACAAAAAATGACTTTGAATAAATCTCTGCAAACAAGCTAATAATAATTGTTTTTTAAGACATGTGGAGGCAAAAGCCTGAAAGGAACTGCGTAGAGCCAGCCCAAAACTGAGATACAGAAGTGCTCAGAGAAGATAAAATCAGAAATTTAAAACTTAATACATTTTTTTTCTTTATTGTTAATATAGAAAAAAACTGTGGGTTTTTTTTTTTTTTTCCTATCCTAGAACTTTATAGAGGACTCAGGAGAAGGTTAAATTAGCTATAGAAGTAGTTGTGGAACAAAGAGACACAACAGTAACAAATCATTTGGATTAGCTGTTACATGCCCAAGAGCCTGAAGAATGAAATAAGGGAACTATTATGATGTGCAATATTTTGCTTCAAACCACTGTGGCACAAGAAGGCTTGGAGATATAATAGAACACTGATTTTTTTTTTCCCCCCTAAAGTTCTCCAGGGAGTCCAGGGGAGCTAAGGGTGCATGCGACTGACATGTACAGGCAAAACAGTAGGAGTAGATTCTCTCAAATCAGAGAGAATTTCCCATACTAAAAAAAAAAAAGAAATCAACATATTCTTTCAGTAAAGCTGATATTTTGCAGTGCTTTCTGAATTCTTTGAAGATGTAAACATGGAAACAATTATGTAAAGATGGATTCAAAACGAATGAAGGGAAGCTGTTTGCTGTATGATATATGATTAATACGTGTACTTCTGACAGAGGATGTGGACTCTGAAATTTAGCATAAGTTTCAAAGCAAAGGGGCAACTTGTTGCAAGAAAAATACATTGAGGGTTGTTAATTACAAAGACACCATTGCAACTAAATATAATTAGAAAGTAAGGAAGTTTTACGAAGTATTACTTGGCCTGCTTTATGATTATCATCTAGACATTAGTGTAAGAGGCAGAAGGAAGGGGCCAAATGGATCCTTCTTGTACACATGACCTTTCTTACTTGCCTGCAAAAACACAATGCATTTTCAGACTGAGTAAAAGAAGAAGAATTTTTATATGAGAGAAAACTTCACAGTTGTAGATGTGGTTTTGTACCTATGGGACATTCATAATACGTAGAGTGGGATTTCAATTCATGGGCAAAGAAGAGATGTAAAAAGCTACTGTGATCTTACTCCAGATTCATGTAATATATTATAACACGAATTTGCCTTACTAACAAATTTTAGCAGATAATTATTTTGGCATAGTTATTAAGATTTATGTTTGATTAGTTTCTGCATTTTGAAGGAATGGAATATACAAGACTTCAGTAAATTTATGGAGACAAGTAAGTGAAAATCCTCCTAACCATGCACAGGCTATGAAACTCTTTAAATTAGCATACTTCTGAAAAGCTTAATTTAAACTACCTGATGTGAAACATAATAAATTATCAGTGAATGATCACTGTTTTAAGCTGTAAGTGTTTTCAGGGAAAAAATATAATCTTCTGGGCCAAAACATATAAAAATCTGTTCCTGAATATCATAACAGTAACACTTAGCATGAGCTAGCTTTGCCTTTGTTACCTGGACATCTCACGTTATAACCTTTTGTAATTTGAAGGAATTCATACAGTTTCCCTTGGCAAAATAGTATTTCCCAAATAATTTTTATAGTTTAAATGAAATGAACTCTTAGGCTGAGGCTGGTTTTGTGGAATGATGGTATATGTCCTCTTAAACATTCAGCTCATACTTTCAAATTGAGTTTTATATTATTTTAAGAAACAGGATATCTGAATTTTTTCATCATATACTGTTCTTCTTCCAGGATCTCAGCTTCTTATCTACATGACTTTTCCAAATTAATACTTTTAGTCATGCTTATTTAAAAATCAGTGCTTTGGAATACTACATACTCTTAGGAAATCTGGGTGGGTTGTCGTTGACATCCGTGAGAGTAATGTTTACGGTGGTAGTACCAGCTAGTCCTCCCAGCTGTCCTCCCATGTCCTTGGCTTGGATTAGAACTTGATATTGTTCTTTCACTTCTCTGTCCATATTTGGCAAAGCTGTTCTTATTACACCTATGAGAAGAAAGGGGAAAGACAAGGAGCAAATAAACAAAGGGTTGTGATTGTCTACTCTTACAAATTAATGCTGGATCCCTTGAACCAGGAATAGAATTCTTCTGAATGGGTTGATGAGAGCAGGTCACACAAAAACAGGCAAATCACTCAGGCTTTTCAAAAGGGTGTTTGTCAGCTATTCAACGACTCAAAATGACTGTTTTGTCTTTTCAATCAGGTCATGAATGGATGAAAGAGAATGAGGTGTTTTCACTAGGGATGTGAATGCTGTGATCATAGGTTTGCCACATCAGAGATGAGGAACACTGCTTTCTACAGAGTGGGGCAATGTAGATGGAGGAGGCATTGTATTGCAGAGCCTGCATCTTCAGTTGTTTCCAACCATTCACTTGACAATAAATTCAAGTTACTGTAGGCCAAGACAATGTTCCTCCGTACAAAAGGAGGTCTTTATTAGAAGACTCTTCCTTGTCTAGAGAACGTTTTCTTGATATAGCATGAACATGCAGTGAAAATTTGAGGAATTTCCTTTAATAAAAAAATAATTTAAATACCACAATAAGACATGACTTTTAGTCTTTAGTGGTTTTGGACAACTGCTGTCTAAGCAGAAATGCCATAATCTCCCTTCTGATATGCTAAGAATACATAGAATCAAAGGAAGACTTTGAGAGAGAAAGAGGGGGAGAGAAAGGAAGAGGTACTACTGAACACAAATTACCTGATGAGTTGTATAAGGCTAAAAGGTTTGGGGTACTAAAGGTTTTTTCTCTTAAAATCAAATATGTAGGAGAAAATACATGTCTTCGTCAAAATTTTACAAATGGGAATAACATTGCAAAACGCCATTTATTCAACAGTTATTAAAAAATGTCTAGGTGCACATTGGTGCAGTTAACATTGAAAAATAAACCAGCTGGGACTACGATTTTCCTGGTTATTATTCTATTAGAAAGTATTATTTTCCAGTATTAAACAATTTGATGTTAAAAGCAGATTTTTTTACCTGGTGTTAAAATGGGTCAGGAATGTCAAGAAGCAAATTTTAAGGACCATTCTTACCTTTATAGCAACTAACCACTGTTGTCTTAACGAGCCAGAATAGGGACCATTAGTTTATAATACTTTTTCAGAGCCTAGAAATAACTTTGGCCTAAATCTGCTATTTCTGAAACCTATTAAAAATTCCCATTGAATTGAACTCTATAACAAATTCCTTTCTTGCCACCTGTAACATGATGACAACATCATTAGGAATCACCATTTTCTGGCCTCAGAATGGCATGTATTATACTGCACACAGTTTGCTCCGAACTGAAATCTTGCGTTATAAAATGGCAAAAAAATGTTCATATGCATGACATTCAGAAAAAGAATATTTTTGCAAATGGGATGAGCTTTATTTACTGGGTTTCCTCTTGAACCGCTTAATCTCAATTAATGCTTAATTTGTCTTTGTGGACCCTAAATGTTCCACAGTATTTTGCATTGTCCTTGGTATGTTCATTCCAAGGCAAAAAGACCTATGGGAATCAAAGACCTCTTGTGTTACACTAACAAAAAGAAACAACATCAAATTATAGAATCAGAATATGCTAAGTTGGAAGCCACCCATCAGGATCATTGAGTGCAACTCCTGCCTCCACACAGGACACCCCAAGAGTCACACCATGTGCCTGAGAGCATTGTCCAAATGCTTCTTGAACTATGTCAGGCTGGAGATGTGACCACTTCCCTGGCGAGATGTCTAGTGCCCAAACACCCTCTGGGTGAAAAACCTTTCTCTGATATCCAAACTAAACCACCCTGACTCAACTTCATGACATTTCCTTGAGTCATTGGTCATGAGAGAGAAGAGATCCTCTTCCCCTCATGAGGATGTGGTAGACCACCATGAGGTTTCCCATCAGTCTCTTCTTTTCCAGGCTGAACAGACCAAGTGACCTCAGCTGCTCCTTATGCAGTTCCCTTCAGGGCCCTTCACCATCCTGGTAGCCCTCCTTTGGACAGTCTCTAAAAGTTTCATGACTTTCTTATATTGTGGCACCCAAAACTGCCCCCAGCTCTCGAGGTGAGGCCGCCCCAGCTCAGAGCAGAGCAGGACAATCCCCTTTCTTGCCTGGCTGGTGATGCTGTGCCTGATGTCCCCCAGGACAGGGTTGGCCCTCCTGGCTGCCAGGGCACTGCTGGCTTGGATTCAATTAGCTGTTGACCAGGACATCCACATTCCTTTCCACAGTGCTGCTTTCCAGTCCGTCATTCCCCAGCCTATACACAATCAGGGTTGTCCCATTGCAACTGCAGAATTTGGTACTTGTCTTTGTTAAGCTTCATATGTTCAGTGATTGCCCAGCTCTCTATTTTGTCAAAAATCTGCAGGACTTCCCTGTCCCCAAGGGAGTAGACAGCTCCTCCCAATTTAGTGTCATCAGCAAGCTTACGTAGTGTTCCATGCAGTCCTGCATCCAAGTCATTTATGAAGATGCTGAAGAGAACTGTGTTGAGGATGGATCCCTGCAGAACCCCACTAATGACTGGTCACCACTCTGATGTCACCCCATTCCCGGCAACCCTTTGTGCCTGACTCATGGGCCAGTTGGTCACCCATCACATGATGTGGTGTTTACCCAGTTGTGTGCTGGACATTTTGTCCGGAAGGATTCTGTGAGAGACGGTATCAAAAGCTTTGCTGAAGTTCAAAAAGATTACAGAAAAAATGATGGAAACAAACTGAGCATGGGCAAACAGCAGGTTGTGAAGGAAAAATGCAGTTTAACTGGTTGATATAGGTGTTCTGGGTTCAACTAAGTGGCTTTCTCAGAAATGTTCCAGGGTTTTTTCAGAAAATGAAGAATGGGCTATCACTCCAGTAGTAAAGTTCCAAATCACCCACTTTTTATTCCTGTCTGGAAATTTAAGGTCATTCTATATATTTTTTTGGAAAAAAACCCTTTATCTTAAAAAAAAAATCAATGAAAATAATTTTTATGTCTAGCAATTCATGGGCAATTTTCCTTTTTCTGCCTACTCTATTTCAAAGGCTTAGAAAAATATTATTTCTTCCAAAATCAGTTCATGTGGAAAGGACAAATGTGAATTTTACTTATCTTACCAGCAAAATAGAAGAATAAAAAAGAAGTAAGAATCTATGGGAAGGAAAGAGCTAGAAATGTTGGTATTTCAACTTTAGCATCACAAATAATATCTAAATTTAAGTCGAGGGGTTATTAAAATGCAGAGGGCCTTATGCGCTTGCAATGGTGTTCAGAGTTTTTGTAAATCTTTTTACCTTAAGATTTTACATTATTGTTCAACTGCAGAACCAAATAACTTTGATTTTCTTTTTTGTCTTTTCAGATGTCATCAATATCAAATGTGTAGAAAAATATGGTCTCCGTGAGATTGATGAAAAATGAAAATAGTATGTATGGGACTTGGACCAGAAGATTTGCTTTCCAAAGTTTTTGACCTGTAATTCAGCAGGAGATCACTCACTTTCATGGAAGAGAAAACACAGGTTCCAAGAAAAATCTCCTGCATAAATATTAACATCAATACTCCTGCTGATACCAATTTGGATTTCAATAATATAACTGAATTATATTATAGTATAACTGTCAGAAGATGGACTAGAATACCAAGTTTAACAACACCTGGTGACATCTAGCCATAAATAAAAAATATTGACCTCATAAACATATCAGAAAATTGGATGAAAAGGATATTTTAATGGTGGAAATGGATATTTTCATAAGAAAAGAGAGTGTACAGAGGAAAGAGAAGAGAGGTTATCTGTTTTAAGAGAAGTTCTCGTGTTAAAAAAACCCCTCACATTAAAATCAGAAGTGCAATTTTATATCATTTAAAAGTGTCCCCCACATATAAGATCTGAGGCCTTAGAATGTGCCATTAAAAGAGTTGCTTTCCAGAAGGTAGTGTATCGCATTTAACCTCCCTGAAATAGCATTAAAACTAACTCTCCCACTTCCACATGTTTTGCTTATCTCCAACAAAAAGATGGAAAAGGTTTAGGAGGGCGATAAAGACAAAGAGTAAAAGGGGCAGCTATGACATTCAGACGCATACAGGTTAAAAATTATTTAAGAGTACTAGTTTCATATCAGAGCAAATGTGTAACATCTATTAGGACTGATTTGAGAAAGGAGCATCTGTAAAGTTGTGTGCTTGGTAAACACAGTCCTTATTTCACACGTAAAGTTGTGGTCAGTGGTTTCACTGTTACTGCTTTGCAATGGGATCTTGAGCTACTAACAAAAATTTCCACAAACATATCAACATCTGTGCAGTAGAAGCAAAAGAAACAAACAGTGTTTGGAACTGTTTGGGAAGGAATAGAGAACAGAAGTGCTATTAAACAACTGTATACATCCATATCAGCTGCCTTCATGAATACTGTGTGCACTTTCTCACCCTGAGGAGGAGAAGGATGATTATTACTATGGAATGGTTTTTATTTAAAGAAGTCTTCAATCTAGAAAGGAGTCAATTCAGGGAGAATATAAATAGAAATTAACTCTTCACTGTCTTATGAAATGTGTGAGATATGAAACAAGTTAAAGGATGCTCCCCTTTCAAAAAAAAGAGCAAGAGGAGATGGTTAGTAACCAAATAAACTTTTGCTGTGGCATTTCTAGTCAGTGGGTATGCAGCTACTGTACTACCGGACAAATCAAATCTACTGGGAAATAGAAAAGTTGTGGGGGAGAAAAACTTTCAGACTTTTAGTTACTTTGACCCTGATAGTCACCCGGAAACTTTGTAAGGACAAGTTGTTTAAAAACTAGAAGAGTATTCCAAGGGTGCATCACTAAACATTTACTCTTCATCCCTCACTAGATCTAAGCAGGCCAACACTTTTGGAAACATGATACAGGGAAGAAACTCAGTACAGATGTTCATGGGTTCTTTAAATAACCACAAGATTATGTCTCAAATTTTTTTCTGGAATGCAAGAGATGGCAAAAGAAGCCAACAACAACACAAAAAATGCTTATTCATCTGCTGGCAGTTCTGAGTTTGTCACTGTACCAAAATAGCTTTCTTCCCCTTTCCTGTCAAAAGCACTCAGGACAGATTTCTGGCAGTAAAACTGCAGTGAAAAACTACTGTATAAACTCCTCAATTATAAAATAAAGAATTGGAAAGATTCTGCTACTAGATCTGTAGTACTGCCCCAGACTTCTGGATTTTAGAACAAATCATTAAGCACCATCCTGTGCAGTGTTATTCACATACTGTTTATTGTACCTCTAGAGTCATTGTTAGACCCATGAGTAATTGTCATAAGGTGAACTTTCTAACATAAGACACTTCTACAGCATATTATTGATGCTTGTAGAAGCATGAATCTATATACTTTTTCTCTTGTATAGGATTTAAACTATGCTGGGCTCCTGTTTCACCAATCTTCCTCTACAGCTGTGTCCATTCTTTTAGCACATGATTAATTAATTTAAGGTAATAGCCAGGTTTGTATGATGTTCCAGGGTTAGTAGGGTGCAGATCATCACCTGTGGTTGACTCACTACTGAGCAACAGATGAGAATGTATAACACAGCCATTCAAAGTGCCATGGGAAAAATAATTCTTCCATGCACAACTTTTTTTCTTGTGATACTTGTACTAAAGTTTCAATTTTGGCTCCAGTAAAGCTTTTTCTTGCCACTGAATTTATACCCATAATTTACAAAACTAAAATGAAAAATTAAGTATAAAGGCAACTACTTTTTTATTTCCCCAGACACCTGAAGAAGTTACATTTCAAGGTTCAGTTTGAAAAGTAAAATTGCTCACTGCAAATTGAAGTATGATCTCCTGCTAAATGGAGCATGGAACAAAGGAGTGTGTACATTGGAGAGAGTGTGCTCACAGCCTTATAATGCTGCACCATCAGGGCTAAAGGCCCTGAATCTGACATTCAAGTACAGCTACACTGGAAGGTGAAACTATTTGGTGAAAGGAGCATACTGATAACATTCCCTGTAGCACACTCAGGATGCCACAATGTGTGTCATTCACCATGTATGTTATCGCTTCCTCAACTGAATTACTAAATATAGAATCAGGAATGACATTTAGAAATATAGGACAAGATACCCAATTAACATGTCTACCAACCTCTCAAATACTTCAATTTCTTTAAGCATACTATCTTCTGCTCACACATCCAGTAACCCCAGACAAAGATAATAAGCCCCAGGAAAAGAGGAAGGAAGGAGATGATTAGCTGTTCCACAGTCTCAAATTAGTTCAATATAACAAAACAATAATTGCTGGAGAATTTCTGACTGTGTGTTCAGCAAGTAAAAATGCTGAGAAGACCCAAGTTAAAAAAAACCTCAATAATCAGGAAAAAAAATGGATACATGAAGAAGATAAAGCTTTATCTATAGGGAAATGGTAAAGCATTGAAAAAATAATCATTCAATGTAGACATATTTTAGATATTCCAGGACTGATTGGAGGAGTATGTTTCTTTTGTTTCTACAACACATTGTAATTCATAAAAAGCTAGTCAATAGTCAAAACTGAATCATGTGAAAAATTGCTTTCCTGGATTTCCATCATATCAACCAGGTCCATACTGATTCATTGATGCTGCCTACATAAATCAAAAAACCAAAGCTTAAATCTTCTATTGTTGCTGATAAACTATTTACCTGTCTTGGGATCAATGGAGAAATATGGTTGCCCCTGAAGAATGCTGTAAACCACTCTAGCACTGTTTCCGTAAGTGGGATCATCAGCATCTGTCGCCTTCACTTGAAGCACATACGCTCCTGCAACGAAACACAGGTAATCATATTTTTGTCATAGAGCAGTGATCAGGGATATTTCAGACACATTAGTCCAGTTGCCAGTGGATTCTGTTGCGATTTTTACTCCACTGGAAAAAAGATGAGAATAAATCTGTTAATTCTTCAGCTCCATGCTAGCAACCACCTAAGTAATAGATGAGGCATAAAGGGGAAGAAAGGGAAAGGTATCCACCATCAGAAGGCACTTATAAATAGTTTATGATGCATGCATTATTTGCAAAACTTTTTATGTAACGCGTACAGGATGGAGGTTTGGGAAAACTTAATATTAAATTTTCAAAAAAGGATTATACCCCACAACTTTGTGAAAAAGTAGACAACCATGAAAGTAAAATATGGGAGTTCACTTTTAAACAAGTGTTTGGTCAATCAGCTCCTGAATCTTCAGTAAGATCAAGTGAACTAAGCTCTAAGTACATTAAAGAACTGCATCGCTATCTCCTAAAGTTGGAATTCATATTCCTACTGTAGAATGAAATTAGGGGTTTAATTCAGGTAGTTGTTTTCAAAATCCAGACTTGACTACCCTTGCCTTTCCAATACAGCTCAGTAAGAAATAGAAGTACTGTGGAGAAAGTACCCCTTGTCACTTTCTCTTCAGCCATAACGATAGACCAGACCTAGTGAAGTTTTTTTTTTTTTCACATTACAACTTAAAATGGACCAATGGAGCAAAAGAAATGCACATGAAAGCAGAAAACTCACTGCAAATGGCAGCAGTTTGCAGCAATATCTTGTTCCTCCTGTTGGTTGCTAATCTAGTTACTTGTGTTTCCTCACTGCACCATAATTAAAATAGTTTTCAAACTATAATCTTCAGCAAAACAAACTGCCACATTGTTAGACTTTCCTATCAGCTTTGAAGAATTGTTTCCTATGATCTTCTATGCAATTCAATGCTGGAATTTGCAGTGCTGATTTGGAGTGAAGGTTGCCTACATGGGAAACAGCGCAGTGATGTGCATGGTCTCCACCATTCCTGTTTTAAGCAGCATTGTGTATTCGGAGGTCATTTGACATTTTTCAAAAATATCCATGGAATACTACAAGAATTTTAAGACTCCTACTTTTCTGCAGTGAAAAACAGCAGTTTTAGAGAATGTTCAGAATTGGAAATGAACTTTATTGGACTTGTCGAAGTTTAGTTCTGGCAGTACCTCACTGAGAGATGTTTCATGTGAAAGGTCCTATGCCTTAGGCAGGAAAGCAACAGTGAAGTTAATTGTTTGGAGGATAATTTTTTCAGTGCCCAGCCCATGTAATCTTGTCATACGAGGACTGAAAATGGTGCTGAAAGGTTTGGTACTAGCATTGTAAAAAAAAACTTGCTGCGTGATGGCAGCAACAGACTTCTCCTGTTATAGTTTATTGAGCAACAGAGAATGAAAAGCTATTCCAAGAGATATTCTATCTCCTGAGGAAAACACAAAAATATGAGTGTTATTTGATTAGCAATCACTTTTTACAGTCAATGGCCACATCATGTTCTTAAGCTGAGAGCAAGTTTCATTAAAATCAACTTCTAAAAAAAGAAAATATTAGCAAATAATAAGTGAATAAATGAAAATAAACAACACAGATGAATCCATATCTATAACTCCTCACTCAAAAATGTGATGATACAATGTGAAGGAAGCAGAAACCAGCCATCAAACTGCCTGAAAATTCTGTCACTGACTGAGATGCTTGATGATCCCTTCACGCAGGGATTATTAGTGTGGATATTCCTAGGTACATGCTCCAGGTAGTCCAACCTTATTACACAAAAGGAGGAAGAAATGTTGATTTACAAACTAAGTTTTATTAAGGGAGACATAAAATGTCTGATAAATAGCTGGCACTGAATATGAAAAAGAATCCATTTCATGTAGCCCTGCTTTTGTGCCTGAGATGTTTTGGTTTTCTGAAATTATTTTCCCAGGGAATTTTCTGTAAACAAGAGATATGTTTTTGTTAACTGAATCTATGTTTTCATTCCTTTTCCTAGGAGGGACTTCTTCTTGATGTCCCTCTGGTCTGACCAGTGTGATTGAAGAGGTTTGTCTTTGTTTCACCAATCAAATTGGTCTGTCTAGAATAGTATATAAGGGAGACACATCCCAAAACTAGAGGAGTCATTTTCAGCCTTCTGAAGTTCGGAGTCTGTGTTGTTGTGGTGTACAACAGCGTCAATTTCACATTGACAGCACCTTCAAGTGTATTAACTCATCTGTCAGATCTTTTTCAACTAACATTTAATATGGAAAGCTTATATTTTTATGAGAGATCTGGCATGTTGGTTTCTATTTTTTTTTATATGCCTCCAGTCATTTATTTATTTAAATGCATACTTAATGTTCTAAATGGGTTTTCTGAAATTGGTTTCTCATCCTTTCAGTATTATCAAGCATTGCTCTTTGTATCTAACAAGCTTTCTATTTCATTGCAAAGCATGAAACAAATGTATTTTTAAAAGTAGTCTCTAAAATAAAATTATATTTTTCCAGGCAATAATGCAGGGCACTAGAGCTGTAAATCTTTAATGCACAAAGGTAGTGAGGAATGATTACAATAACTATAGTTCATGACATTTTAATTAAAATATATACTTACATTATTACAGGGAGTAATGAAATGAACAAAAAAAGATACAATATTTCTTTTTTTGGAAATACCTTTATGAGAGTCAACATTTAAATATATTTTTAATTTTTTATGTGCAAGCAACACATATTTTATGTAAGGCATTATAAAATGCAGGAAAAATGAATTATGTTCTTTAGTTATTTATGTTTTAGAAACAGAAAAAAGTAATGTTAAACCATTCACATAGCCCAAGAAATGGTATGGAGTTTTAAAGATTGTGTTTCCTTTAAAAAAATACAAGTGGTATTGAGGACTAAAATACTGTAAATCACAGCAAACATACTCACCTGAATTTTACACTAGCTAAAACTAAAGGAGATTCATCAATAAGTGCAAATAGAATGAAGCTTAAGATCTTGAACTTGTTGGCAAAACTGACAGAAATAGCACTAATAAAAGCCTTGTTGTTCATATCAGAATAACTGGAAGGAACGGTAAGACATCTGAGCTTATACCATAACAGAAATGCTTATGAAATATTGATTTGACTTCTAGAACAATTACCTTTTTTTTATTTCTCCTGACAGTTTCTCATTGGTAAAAATGCTATTTTCCCAAAATAAAGAGAATCTTTGAAAGAAGAGCAATATTGATGAAATCTCTTCCCATCCAAGGAGTACTAGAAAAAAATTTCAAAATCTTCTAATGCCTGGTTTGAGATTTTCAAATTTCTTATTAATGTCTAAAATTGTTAAAAAAAAATACTTCAAAGTTAAGAGCCTCCAAAATTTTGAAACAGAGTATTTCATTCGTTGATTATCTTTCAGGGTTTTTTTCCTTTTTTTTTCCTTATCAATGACTAAAATACTGACCCTTTGTATTATTTCAACCTGGAAACAACTTTTACCTTCACCAAAGTGTAGGTGGGGTGGGATATCTTGCTCTCTGTGGAGCTGTTGCTGTCTTTCAAAGTAATCAATTTCAAAGCATGAAACCTGAGTTTTTTATGTTTAGTTTGTTGACCTGAAGAGCATGACAAAGAATACAGAATTTGACTGGGACTAGATAAAGTGGTTATTTCATTGTAAAGGAAAATGAGATGATTCAATGCTATAAGAATACTTATTTAGACAATTCCTGAAAAAAATAATGCACAGTCAATAGAATTGCAAAGACAAGCTAGGAAGGAGATGATGATATATGTTATGTCTTTTTCTCATTAATAGCAACTTACAATATGCCAACAAATACCATTAAGTTTTGTTACAAATGCCCAAATTCAGTTAACTGGGAGCAGGGTATTGTTTTACACAAAAAGTGAGGGTGGCCTGCTTTGAGGCTTTGAAGAGGTAAGAGAAGACTGCATAGGAGCAGCAATTTTGAATTTCTCAAAGTAACAAAGACATCACTTCTTTGGTGTTTCTGTCAAGCAGATTCCTTCCTCAACTGTTCTCCTTTGAAATTCAGGGCTCTGATTTTGCATTTTTCTTGTTTGCCTTTTTCCTGTCTTTTGTAAGTAGGAAATTAGTATATGACATTGCATGCGAATTTTCATGGAATTACTTTTTGTAATGGACTACCAAAGGTGGTTTTATCTACTTCATGGTGAGTAAAGACATGATTTCCTTGTGGAGTCAGAGCTGTCATCTTCTTGCTGCACAATCTCTCCCCTTTCACATGCATTATTTAATACTTTTGAAAGAAATTAGATGATTGTGAAAATATTGTTTCATGGGCAGGGGGAAGGGAGAGCACAGCTGCTGGCACAGAAACAAACTACTTTGTGCAATATTCTTTCTAAACAATTCCAAAAATAGCACCATGGCAACCCAAACAGCATCCATCTTCTTATCAGAATTCAAGTAAAAATCTAATCAACACATTTCATAGCTGTGGGTTTGGCTTTTTCTTTAAGTTTAAGAAAAAAAGAAAGAAGTTAATTTATGGCTCACTGCAGCACTGCATTGCAATTCAGATCAGGAGATTCTGTGTCTCAATAAATATTCTCCTGACTTGCCACTAGTAGTTTCTGCAAAACTCCAGTGCTTAGGAGACATGTGCATTTGTAAAGAGAGATGCTGACATTGCCCTTTTGGGGCTTATCTTTCATAGAAAAATTACCAATAATAAGTTTTGAACATATATTCCGGATGCTGACTCCCACAAAAGTAATGTGAGAAAGACATGTTTTACTTGGAAAAGTCAGTTTCCAGTTTATATATTCATGGCTGTGCAGCCCTGATAATAACACAGGCTTGCTGGCTCCATCAATATCTTGAACACTAGACACAATCAGGGAAGCACACTTTATTCCCATTTTGCATTCCAGACATCACCCTGAACACAGATATTTCTCTCAGCTGTCAGAATCAGCCATGGCCACAAAAGCAATACTGCCGTTCCCTTTTGTAATTGATGAAGAATGGCAGCCTTTTACTAATAGTTTTGCTGTGCTGGTAGCTAAGAGCAGCTGTTGAAAATCTCAGCATTTAGTGCATAATCAAGCATACTTCAAGTATGTCTAGAATAACATTTAACTTATATTGGCAACAATCCAGGGAGATGGAAACTGACTTTATTTTTCCTACTGCTCATCCCTGTCTCCCTCATGGATGAAGAAGGTAAACAGGGAAAACCTGCTGTGGGGGGTTTAGCTAATTATTGAGCTTAGAAATCAGTGAAGCAATTATTTTCTTTTCCCTTTTTTNAAACAACTCAGTCTGGCTAAGCTACTATTGCTTGTTGTTCACTGAATATTTATTTTATTTATTTGTTTTTATTAATTTAGGCTATTCATTTATTTATAAAGACATGCAGCTGCTTGCACAGTCTCAAGGCTGTGATAACGTTTACAGAGGTTAAACTTCTGAAGAAAATTAGGAGCTTGAAATAGCAGCTAATAGTCTCTACCCAATATACACATAAGGAGTGGCCTGGTAAAGTAACTGTTGGAAATGATGCATAGGGAGAATGGCACAGGAAGCAATTAGCAAATACTAAGCTGAATATCTGTTGAGAAACTCACCTCTGGAGAGTGATTTTTTCCTTTCTCTTTTCAAGATTGTTTTCCTCTTACCAATATGACAGAAGTTCTTCTTTTATATATGGAATTTAGCAAATAGAAAAATTTAGCTTTGACTTCTGCTTTTATCATCTTGACAACTTGATTAGTTTTCAGGCTATGACTCAACAGGGATTTAAGTGTGCCAGTATACACTGGTTAGGATATACAATGGTTAGGATAGGTGAGATAAAAATAACCAGTACACTCTCTAATCATGATAGCTGTGCTGGCAAATCTCCCACTGTAGATGTTTCTGTGATGATAAAAACATGCTTATGCTGCCTTAGTTTACGTTTTCCAGGGAGGTGGCTTAAGTTGTAATAGAATAACCTTTATGATATCAAATGCTATGTCTCAACCAGACAACTTCTCCAAAAACACTGTAGGATATTGGATGTGTCCTGGGAAATACCTTCTTCAATGGAATTGCAAAATAATAAATTTTAGCCCTACTCAATGCATTGAAATCTTAAAAGCTTGAGGAAAAATGACTCAACTCTAGAATAACAGCACGAAGAGTTGCTATTCATTTATTAATCTGTAAAGTTGTTTCAGTGCAATCAAAATATTTTTGCAGACTCAAATATTCAAAGAAAATCCAAAATATTAAGTTCAATTTGAGCAAGAAAAGTGATACACTGGAACTGACTCCAAGCTAATGCAACTTGAGTGTTGTCATGATGTTTATCTGGACAAGATTTGTTAATACCAGCTGCATGCCCTTTCAACAACATAGATTCTTTTCATGCCAGATAAAAGTGTACTAGATAAAGCATTTTTAAACATTCACTTTTCTCATGGAAGAGCTCCTGGAAATTTTTAATATGTGACAAAGAACTTGAAATTGGGACACTCCTCCTTACAGTTTCCAAGCCCTCTTGCCCCCAAAATAAAGTATGCCAAAAATGGCCATCACATAAAGAACTCAGGAGAAAGCAAGTCATGGTGTTACTTCTGTTATTTTATGGTTTGAAGTTTTCATGAGCTGGAGTTTCACACATCAATTCTTCAAATGTCAAATGATTTATTCAGAATGCAGTAATAAGAAAACTTGAGCTTTACAGAGGGTACAAGAAAAATTTTCTGTGAAATAAATGTCATTCATCGTGAATGTCGGCTAAAGAGACCTGGTTTTGAATCTCAGTAGATGTTCTAATGCTACATGGAGGCTGGGCTGTTTGTCCAACAGATATTGAACCTGTTTAGAAATAATTTAATTCTATGTTCACCCAGGTATCTTTAGCTAAGCAAAGTTAATTTCTACTCCAGTATTTGGTAAAAAAGTTTTTGAATTTTGAATGAAATAAAGAAGTTTATCAAGGCCTTTTTCTCAATTACATTTACAGTCATGCACTTAGGCTCAAGAATTGGTAACTCAATTATATACCTATGTGTTAACATTTCAAGGAAAAGACATCTGGAGATGTTGATGATTGAGCACTTTTAAAGTTTGCATTGTCTGTATCACATTTCTTCCTATCTACTTAAAATATTGTGGGGTTTTTTTTTTGTATTTACCACTTTTTTCCTACTCAAAATCTACAAATGTCCAAAGGGCAATCTTGGATTAGGCAAAGTCATGATAACATGCAAAAAGAACCTCAAAATACATCAGTGACTTCTACACAGCTAAGTAAGCAATGTGATTCCCTGTGAAAGTTTCTGACTTTGATTATTTAATTGGAATATTGCTTTGAAGTGTTTCCTGCTACTTGAAGATCAAAGTACTGAAGAATCCATAGAATTTTACTCTATACATTTGCATTAAAATTTAAAATGCAATCTGATTCATTCAGTGACTTAATTCATAATGTTAATACAATTCTACACAGCTGTCTACATCAATATCCAACTACACTAACCTTCTCTGGTGAGAAGAGACAGTAACTCCACATACCCACCATAGGGGTTTGACTATAGAGGCTCCAGAACATGGAACAATATGGATATCCTCAGGCTTGATAAGAGGTTTTCCTTTCATGCAAACTCATTTGTGAGGATAAGAGAAATGGCAAAAGAGGGATTGTTACTTTAGATGACATCAGGCACGTCCTCCATCACAAAGAGTATTTCAGGAAAAATAACGGTGAAGAAATCCAGCATCTTAAAACATTCAGGATAATAAGCCCCTGTGTAAGTCCTGGTCTGATTCCTATCCATAACTGATTTACACCATGAAACATATCATTTCCAAATATCTCTTACCTTTCACCACAATAACTAGACAAACTATTCCTAAAACAAAGCTAATGAACTAATTTCCTTTTCTACAAGAACAGTACATGGAACTGAAAGGAGTCAGAAGTTTGTGATGAATGAACAGAGACAGATTAAACAGAGCTGACTGTAATGACTCTTCTCATCTGAGATTTGTGTTCCCTCTCAGAAACCACAACCCTGTTGTAGGAATGACCCAGTGACTTATAAAGATACAAACTGAGGTCAACGTCAGGTTTCCTTAATAATTCACTGCAGTTGGTGGACCTTGAACATGCAGCTAAATCATCCTTGCAGCAGAGACTCTTGAGAGAGCATGGGAACAAGCAACTGGCAGTAAAAAACCACGCAGGTATTAAGGTTACTAGTGGACAGATTTTAAATAGAACCCTCATGTTAATGGCAAGCATATAATTAACACCACTTTTACTAGAGGGAATGTAGCATCATTTTCTTTGGAAGTTCTCAAGGACAGATTGGACATCCACTAGGAACGACATATATGTGGTGATCCTCACAGAAATGCATTAAGTGAATCAGATTCCTTCCGCCCCAGCTTTGTGATGACATGTACTGCATAAACAGACTTCCCTCCCTTCAGAGAATTATTGTATTCTTGTCCTTATGGCTATGATAGAAGTGCTTTAATTTGGTTCAGGAGTGGACTACTGGTTCACTATTGAAGCAGAGCTTTCCCTTCTCATCAGTACGCTCTTTCAGTGTGTGAACTGGATTATTTTGGGTTAAAGCTAAGGTGCAGAGCAGGTGTGCACTTGATGCAGTGCTACTGTTAATAGGTAGTTGATAAGCACTCATTTGAAACCACAAGGGTTTCAAATGGTCTGGATGCCAAGTTCTTACCACACTCTGTTTCATCACACAATTCTGGTTCTATAGCATTATGCTACTGCCTTGTATGACGTCACATTATCTTCAGAGCCTTTAGATACTATAGCATTTCCTAAGTATCATTATTATTTCACATCAGGAGCTGTTGCAACTTAATTAGGAAAAATCTATGAAGTTTTAACTGAAGATAGAAAATGTTATCATAATACAACTCCGCATATTTGGCTAATTTCATGGCACTGAAAAGAGAACATTTTAGTGATTAGGAGAGAGAAGAAATTCAAACCACAAAGTCACATTACGCATATGGAAGTTTTAAATGTACACACTTAAAACCGTCTCAAATCTCTCCTGTCTCAAATCTCTTAGTGTGACAAGTCCCTCCTTTTCATGTGCTGTATTAGTTTTTGATATTTTTTTCATAAAATCACATTAAAACCTTCTAGCATACCAGTATGACTTTTTGTTGATCTGAACTATAAACCCAATTTTGTATTTGCTTCACAATTTGGATCAATGTAATGCTTTGATAATACAGTCTCAGTAAAGAAAACCTCAAGCATTCTTCTCAGCAGGCAAATTTCTGGACTGTGTGCTGCCAGAATAGGGACTTACATCCAGTT
This sequence comes from Cyanoderma ruficeps, assembly GCA_008694505.1. Classification (NCBI taxonomy): domain Eukaryota; kingdom Metazoa; phylum Chordata; class Aves; order Passeriformes; family Timaliidae; genus Cyanoderma; species Cyanoderma ruficeps. The sequence goes on from VZDJ01007755.1 coordinate 46,165,998, forward strand.
TTGTTAGGAAAAGTCAAATGAACCAAAGAGAATGTCAATGTTTCACCGAGGAATGCACTTCCCAGGCATAACTGGGAGGATATTCTTTGCCAAAAGGTCACAGAAACATGTTTTTCATTTCTTTCTGCCTTACTAAGCACAACTCAATTTCAAGATACTGTGTGCAGAGTTTTTCTCAGCATGAGGAAAGACTGAAGCAGAGGATGGTAACAGAGAGATTTGGCCCTGTTCTTAATTCAATACCAGACTGTTGCTCAACAAAATATTTTACTATTTCTTAGGTTCTCCATAAGAAAATGAAAACAGGAACCTTCACACCCTCAGTGCTAGATATTCTTCTAAGAAAGTTTAATGTGCAGTGACTTCTGGTGCTCTGTTGTGTGATGGCAATAGAGATATCTTCTGTTACATCATTGATCATGACATAATAATATACATAATTTGGAAATGTAGCATTAGGCAGAATACCGCATCATCCAAAAGTAAGACATAAAGCAGCAGGTCCTATTTTTCAAATTCCTCAAATTCATATCTTTGAAGGAATTATAGACTACAGTCAAGAGGCAGTCAAATAATCTCGAGAGCTGAGAGAATTACAAAATATTGCTTATTTTGAAGAATATTTTATGAGTGAGGATATTTTTTGACAGAAGAAAGCATCTTGCAACATGTGGCTGTGCAAATACCCAATATTATTTCTGGTCAGTTTGTTAAAAACTGGAAGGCTGTGTGGCTTTTAGAACAAACAAAAGACATGAAGCAAAAATGTGATTTTGAGTTAACATAATGCTTATCAGTACATGAAAAGCATTGCAGTTTTGTGCATGGTAAACAGGCAAGAGCAAGAAAGCTTTTGTTTCCAGGGTTGCAATAGGAGTGGAAGACACTCAGGTGTCTGTGGCAGTTGTCAATTAAGATTTTTTTTGCCTGAGGTAGTTCAAATTTTTACTGCCCAGCTTTTTGGAAAATTTTGTACATGTGACTGCTTATGTACTTTTATATTCCATTTAATCATTCGCAAGGATATATGCCTGTTTTCTAAAACAGCTTCCTGATTCAAGTAATGTTAATCTTTCTTTCATTATGTTACATCTCAGTTTCTTCTGTATGAGCACTCCTGATCAATGAAAATCTGTGTTTTCAGAAACATGAACCAATATTATCAATTGAGCCTGAAAGACACGTCTTTATCTGTGATAGGTGGAATAAGACCACTTTTGGTAGAAAAACAAAAAGAATTTGAGTCTTCCACACAAATTGGACTACTGCATTAATTTTTTTCCCTGACACATTTTTATGCATACATAATTGACTAACTGGCAAACATTCAAGACATCTTGAATTGAGCTTTTAAGTGAGTGAACTCTTCACTGATACAAAATTGACTTCAGTAGCATTCTTGCCTTTTGCGACTCAGTTTTAACCTCTCAAGAGAGATTCAAGGCAGTGTTGTGGCAACTAAGAAATATAATGGAGAATATGGAGAAGAAGGAGGTTTGAAGTATGGGACAAAACTCCCCTCCTCGTCTGTTTACAGAAGACTGTAACTCTAAGATTGTTCTGTTCTAAAATTACTATTTTTTCATCAGTGTGTCTTAATTGTGGGTACTGAAATTTTACTGTTTAACTTCAGGCACTTGAGACTTCAATTTCAACACTCTAAAAGCTAATGTACCTGTCCATCCCAAAATACAGGCAGTGTTCATTTATCAATTAAATTTTCGTTTGTTATCTAAAAATAAGCCTGAACCCTCATGGGATAGTCTGACTGCATGGCTGCCAATCTTCTAACTGGAATGGTGCCAGATCAGATGAAGAGCCAGTCAGTGGTCCTGGGGTTGTTCCAGATGATATTAAAGGCTGCATTCATGTTTGTGCCATCCTTTCCTGTGGGCCAGAGGTAAGTCCAGACCTCCACTCCCAACAGCTCTTGTTTAGCCATGGCTGACAAAAGAAACTGTTCTCAAAGCTAGTCAAAAGGTGTATCTTCTGGCAAAACGTAATTATTATCTTTGTCTTTTAGCCAATTAAGACTCTTTCAGTTCATTTTACGCTGCACTTCCCATTTTAAAAGCTGTGTTTGGAAAGGCTGAGATCCTGTTCATCCTAAAATTAACAACTTCTCATTACCGTGGATAGCAAAGGACCATATATTTAAACACTATTGTTGTTTTGAAATTTGAAATCTAGCTAGCTCTGCCACTCTAGATAAAACCAGATGTTTCCCATCAGGTTGATAATTATCCAGAGAAAATGGATAGAAATTAAATTTTCGTATTTGACTTTGTGAGCTATCAATTGGTTTTGAGCAGCCTTTCTGTTGGAAATGTTGACTCAAAGCATTGCCTGCATGATTCTTCAAGCATTCCTTTCTTCAAATCAGTAACTGACAATGCATTCTGTATGCACAATATGTGATTGAACTCAGTAGAACTTTTAAAAAACAAAACGTCGTGTCACCTACCTCAGATAAATATAAGAAATCCAAAATATTTTGCTCCTCCTTGCAAAGAGACATTTAACATCTTCAAAAAAAGAGGTGTTTAGATTCCAAGTAATTTGTTATGTTTCTTACTACATTTCTCTAACTTACTAGATCACTCTGAAGATTTTAGCACTTACAAAACATGGTAGCCAAGGTTCTTTCAGCTAATTCACTTTTGAAACTGGCTCAAAAATTTTTGAAAGTTTTTAGAAATGTATTCAACTTGTGTGTCACAGATGCTAGAGGAGACAAAAAACTCTAACCTTTAATAAATTATCATTTATTTCCCAAATCTAAACATTTTGACATAATTTTCTTCCCCAAGAGCCGCAATCACATTTGTCAACTTAACTGATCCCTGAAATGAGATCCAAATCTACAGGGATAAAATTAGTAGCAAGCCTCAGGCATAAGACAGCAGTTGTCTTTTAGCATTCATTTTTGGTTTATTAACTGCTAAATATCTACAGCAAATGAGATCATACGATGACACTGCAATCTAGTTGAGTAATCCTGCAGCAGAATAACTTTTTGTTTGTTTGTGGTTTTGTGGTGGTTTTCTTGGGTGTTTTTTGTTGTTTAATTGGATTAGTATGGTTTGTTGGGTTGTTTTGGATGGTGTTTTTTTGGTTTTTTTTTTGTTTTTTTGTTTTGTTTTTTTAGTTTTGTTTTTTTAGTTTGGTTTGTTGGTTGGTCAGTTTTGCTTTTTAATTTTTCTACAAGTCTGGAACCCTTTAGATTAAGCGGAGCACGTGTATCTGCAAAGGAACATTGAGGTATTCAAAATTCTAACGTCTGAAAGCAGTAAGTTCTCAATTTTCCTCTCAAATTTATTGAGGCTTCTAGTCATAGGACAAGATACCATCTAGAAGCAAAATCAATCCAAAACAATAAAAATATCAAGTCATCCACTGAGCTACTAGAAGTAATCTTTAGAGAATGGTGATACTTTAACTCAACTGACTGCAGCTCTTCTCTTTGGCTGCTGAGAAGACCCATACCTTTTGCAATTTCCAGCCCTATTCCTAGTGCCATTCTCATAGTCTCCATCTAGTGAGCCACACAGAGGAAATTCATCCAGTCTAAACTGTAGTTTCCCATAGTTGTTTACTAAATTTGCTTAACCTCCCTGTTTCTCCTGCCACGCACCCTACTGTGCCTGTTATGCGACCATCTCCCTTGTGCCCCTGTTTCTTTCTCCTCTGGGTCTTCCACTCTTGAACTTCGCCCAGATCTAGCTTGATAAAATGTTCCTGAGACAACCTCTGTTTTCCCTAAATTTCTCTCTACAGAAAAAAAAACTCAAAAACCCCCCCGAAACCCAAACATTTTATAATGTCTTCTTCCCACAAAACAATGCTTCTGGATGCAGCACATGCAGTCGTTTTCATTCTTCAACACTAACCAGGCTACTTCTCTTCTTTTCATACTCTTTTCCATTATTAAAAATAAAATAAAATTATATTCAAAATAACTATTTTTGACACATTTCAATCTTTTTTAATCAATTACAGGATGAATAAATATGAGACGGTATTTTCTGGAAACGTATTGCAAATGAAATATTTCACACTGCATCACAAGGGTTTTTCTGGCCTCATTGCACATAGTGCCAACAACAGACTTCATATCAGGGTACTTACAAAAATACACTAACTAAATAATAAGGACAGCTTAAAGAAAAATCTAAGCCGTGTCAGGCCACTTATGATTTTCCAGTTTTTAATGTATTAATTTTCCTTACTCTGAAGGCCTCTATGATTTTTCTTCTTAATCATCAAAAATTTAAAACAAGGAATTTAAAAGTAATGTGTGTTAATGGGGACTAGTTGAGGAGAAATGTGTAGGAAGACAGTGGAGAAAACAGGCTCATTCATTTCTTTGTTATTGCAGCTAAATATAATGCAGAACTAAATATAATGCAGAACACAATCTGATTTTCTTAAAATTCAGTAGGCATGTGAAGGCCACACTGAATGAATATGCTCTTTGACCATTTTGTAAAAATGTCTAATTAATTTTCTTTTGTCATGTTCAATATGTTTCTATTGCATGCTTGGGACTACTGGAGTTCCCAATGGTAACTGAATATTCCAGTGGAAAATTACTGTCCTTAAGTAATTCTAAAAATTTCACACTGAAAACTCTTAAGCACATATCAGATGTTGGTTGTGGCCACACAAAGAAAGACTCAGCTTGGTTATACTTATTATTTTATATTGCCATGAATACCATTTGCTTATTCAGGATAATTGCAATTTTTTTGAAAAGTCACCTGTAATATTTTCCTTTTCACTATAAATGAAGATTATATGTTCCTGAAATATTCTTCTCATGGACAACCATGCAGGAGCAAGGGATCCCATAGCCTGCATGCTCCTGGGGCAGAAACGAGATCCGGGAGTGTATCCGGTTCATCCAGTTACCTGATAAGTTACAAGTAGTGCAATATAGCAGGGCAAATAATATGTGCAGAAGGTGCCAGCACACACTGTTGTCAAAGATTCCCATGGATAAAGGTCATCTGTGTTACCTGCATGGGAACAACTGACTGGATACATGAGATTCCCAATGCTGCTGGAAACCGACAGAATGCATCTACCAATGACTGTCATTGTATTTGAAAAACAAGAACTACCACTACAGAAGTCCTCAAATCAACTGAGTTGCAATGTAATGAAAGACTAAATGAAGGCACTTGTATCCCCCCAAGAACTCCTTGAAACTACATATCATTTGAGTTTCCTGTACCCATTACCATGTTCAGAAAACTATTTCACAGAATTATAGAATAGGTTCTTTAATAGATGTTCATAGGTATGAACATAGAGTTCAAGTAAATACTTAACAGATTGTTTCTGGCTAATTTTTTTGTTTTATTTATTGTTCACATGGCATTTATTGTCCAAAAAATAATAGTAATTTTCCAAAATGAGCAATGGTGAAAATTATGTTGTTAATAACTGTTACATTTCATTGAATCTTATTTAACTTTTAGCACTTATTGCAAAATATTCAGTTTTATGGTAGAGGAACAGCATCTAAATTATGACTTCACTTTCCAGGAAAAAAATTCCAAAGGATAGATCCACCAGATGGTGCCATTCACCTAGCCAGATGAAAAATTTGGACCATGAAAGCTTTCAATATCTTATTAATATATAATTAATAATCAATGTATTCTTGTTCACCATTTTGTTGATGCCCTATGCATTTATGAATGTTATGCTGATTTTTATTTAAAGACCTAAACTTTCATATCATCGCTTTCTCAAGGAAGAGTAGGAGGGCAGAGATGACCCAACATGTTATTCAGTAGCAGAGTGCTCAGTTTTGTGGGGTTTTTTTGTTTTTTTTTTTACTGAGAAGAATAAAAACACAAAGCTGGGAAGGGTGGCCAATACCCCAGAGTGCTCTGCAGCCCTTCAGAAGGACCTTGACAGGCTGGAGAGATCGGGAGATAAGAACCTTCTGAAATTCAACAAAGGCAGCTGGGAAGGAGTAAGCCCATGGACCAGGACAGCCTGAGGGCTGGAAAGCAGCTCTGCATAGAGGGACCTGAAGGTCCTGGTGAACAACAAGCTGTCCATGAGCCAGCAGCATGTCCTTATGGCCAAGAAGGCCAGTGGTACCCTACTAGGAAGAGCACTACAGGTCAAGGGAGGTGATCCTGCCCCTCTGCTCAGCGCTGGTGAGGCACATCTGGAGTGCTGTGTCCGGTCCTGAGTGCCTCAGTAAGAGAGAGATAGGGAGATCCCGGAGAAGGTCCTGCAGAGGATGACAAAAATATTTGAGGGACTGGGGCACCTCAGGAAAGGCTGAAAGAGTTGAACCAGTTTCATCTAGAGAAAAATGACTGAGAGAGGACCTAATTGATATGTATAAGTACCTGGAGGAAGAGTGTTTATAGGATGGAGCCAGGCTCCATAGGACAAGAGGAAACAGGCAGAAACAGATGCACAGAAAGCTCCACCTGAACACGAGGTGACCAAGCATTGGAGCAGATTGCCCAGAAGGGTTGTGGAGTCTCCCTCACCAGAGATATTCCAGAATTGTCTGAACATAATCCTGTGCCATGTGTTCTAGGATGGCCCTGCTTGAGCAGGGAGGTTGAACCAGGTGATCCACTGTGGTCCCTTCCAACCTGAGCCACTCTTGTGATCCCGTGGCTGATGTAAAACTTGCATGTGATCACAGAAAATAAAAAAGGTAAAAAGAAAAGCAAAACCTTCTACCTCAGTCCCCTACTTTTTCCCTCAGTAGGAAGCAACCCAGGTCCATCTTCCAAAACTGCTCAGAATGTTTTACCATTGGCTAATATATTTAATTTATCTTTTAACATTTTTGATCTCTAGAGTGGACACAAGCTGGAGCTGAGTCTATCCATTAAATGAATGCACAGATTTTTCTGATTTACTTCAAATGGTCATTTCAAATTATTTAAATTTCTTCTCAGAGAATAAATATTTTTACAACTATTGTTCTATTATCAATCCTAGGCCTTAAATAGCAAATAAAAGTCCGGATTCCCATTTTAGCAAGAATCTTACCCTCCTTCTATCTTTATACCGTGTTTTAAGTAGTATTCAGTTTTGCCTGATCCTTCATTTGAATAGAGCAGAAGACCATTGCACAGGGTCCTACATTCTTATTTGGTCTAGCCTTAACAAAAATACGTTATTTTTTTCACCAGGCTTAATGTAGCATTTGTCAGAGAGGGAGTCTTCGTCTGTCTCTGTGGGAAATAGAAAAAGGAGAAAGCTTCCATAGCAGTGCAGATGTAGGTCTAAAGTTAAAAAGATACGAGAATGAGGGCAAGGAACAATAAGACTGTGTTTTTGTGCTGTGTAGATTTAGGCCTTAGTAAGTAGAAAAATATGTTAAACAAGATAATAGAAAAGTTCAATAATGTGACTCTGTGCTTTGTTTACAGAAGAGTATAAAAAGTTCCCGAGTAATGAGAAAAATGAAACAAGCACCTATTGTTAGATATAAGGTATAGGTGTAGTTTTAATGATTGATTTATGCAGATGCCTGTAAGCTCTTAACAATCTGCTATTGGTTAGAAAACTTTTAAAAGGCCTTGTAACACAGAGAATGTTGGCTGCTGTTGGCAAGATGTGACCTGCTGCCATCTTTCAGTTGTCTCACCCTGTACTGAGGCTGATGTTGCAATAAAGCTTGAGGAACATCTCCCAAGAGTCCCATCCTGTGATTTGGAGACATAATATCCAACATGTCTCCATTCCCCAGAAGTGACTCCCACAACGCATTCCACAAGCTGCCTATCATTACTGTTCCCATCATGGAAATTACAGTAGACCAAACATATCTGGAACAATCAGCAAGAAAGTTTGAGGTGCCTGAGAAACAAGGCACTTATCTAGATGTAAACGCTCCACTTACTGACAAAGCACAGGCTAAAAACAGATTAGACACAGACTAAATGGTTTGGTGCTAATTCTGGACACTTTCCTATCAGGCTGTGTGCCAACAGAGGGCTAAAAGCCACACAGGCATAACAATGCTCATCCATTCACCTGAGATACAGGATGTGTCAGTCTCTGCACAGACAAGTGCTAATGAGCACAGGCAGCCCTGGGAGCAAAGCTGTCTCTCACAGTGCATGCCCAGGGATTTTGCAGCAATGCATACAAATCCTATGCAAACAAATGTTTCTCTATTTAATGCAATAAATTAATATATTGAGCCAAAAAAAGAGCATCTATAATGTCCGGTTTCATTTTCATCACAACTCTGGAAAGTCCTGAAAGCAGATTCCTCTGAGGAATGAAAATGCCTCCTTGCTCCAAGATACTTTCCCATTTAAACCTGAAGTCTCTCAAACTTTACTCTGCACAAATCTAATGGATTTTGATAGAACTCTTACCTTTATAAGCATTTTCTCTGCCTGATGTATTCACAGAACCCCTTCGCTTTTGCTTTCTTTTGACTGGTTCTCCATTTATTTATTTTTCTATCTATTTTTTTCTTAAACTAAATGTAGTTAAAGTTGACATCTTTGACATCCTTATTTTGCATATATAAATGTTTACAAATTGGATCTGTGCCGTGAATAATAGCATATATATTTGTTTGTGTGTGTGTATATATGTATATTTGTTACTGACTTAAGAAAGTTAAAACTTTTCACATTTATAATTAGCAGGATTCCATGCTCTATCAAGCCCCCACTTCTTGGGGTTTAGGTTTGCTTGGTTTTCTTAAACTAATGGTGGTAATTACAGGCTTGCACATAAAAACTACACAGTGTCAAGACTGTTAATGGTGAATCACACAATTTCTAGAAGAGCATTCTGTAACAGTGTCTTAGTTTTTTTAGGGTAATAATTCCCTAGTCAGAAAGAGGAAGATTAATAAGCACTTCAAAATTTATTTCTAAAAAAATATATTTAATGAGAAAGGTAAGTTATGCTAGCTTCTAGGCATCTGGGGATCCAGCCAAATCTGCTGAACCTGACTAATTTTTTAAGCCCAGTGCTGGTTTCTACAATGGATTGCATTAGTACACTTCTAGAACAACTCATGTCCTGAAATCAAACTAAAATGACAGGAGCCACAATGGTGTTAAAAATTTGATACAGGTGTTATGGCACTAATCCAAAATTTGACAGACTCTCACTTTTACCTCCAGGATGTTTGTTCTTATTGACTGTGGTTCTTTTCCATATGTCAAAGTGTAAGAATGAATTAAAAATCTTTTTCTTTTTTATTTTATTTCCCTTCACTGAAATTTGTTGCTGCCCCTAGACCGTCTTGCAAAGACTGACTTACTCTTTCAGTATTCCTCTTTTTCACTGGGGGAATGCATGTAACTAAAGAACAGTGGCAGTGCAAGAAAGGTTAAGCAGAAGCACCCTTGCAGTAAGTCCTTTGTCAACAAAGAAAAAATTAAAGATGTCAGATAGCTTGACTCAAGACATTAACTTCAGTGTGATATTCTGAGCCAGACTCTGTAACTTTGAGACATTGTTTCAGGTACACTGGTGCCCTTGTGTCAAGATAAGCAGGTCTTCACCCAGAGTTTCTTAAATACACAAAAATTCAGTGGTTTAAGCCAAAATAAAGCAGTTAAAGTTAACTATTTCTGCCCTTTTTAGACTTCATGACTGTTATTGGTTATGACTAATGCATTATGTTTATAGTGACTGTTAGACAAATCACCAAGGAATTTTCCTGACGTCAAGCCACACAGACTAAGGACTCCATACACCCTTTAATGATGATGTGGGCAGGACTCACTTTAACAGATAAACCTTTCAATATCATTGCAAGTAAATATCTGAAATTATATGTTTATTTAAACTTTTTTTCTCTCCAGTACTAGTACACTTTATATTCTTAACTGGGTTTAACAATATGTGACATTTAGAAAGACACCACCCTAATAGTACCTCATTCTTTATCCCTTTAATTTGCTGATTAAAATGCATTAAAAGATGCATTTGTGTTCCTATCATTACAAGGAAATATTGAAACAAGCCTAATAATTTATCATTTTTTCTTCCCTCATCCCCTGGTAATAAGAAATATATGCATTTCTGTATAAGAAACTATGTAATAGGTAATATTATCCTTTTCCTTTTAATTATATTACAGTAGGTCAGATTTCCTTATGGAATGATAGAATTATTTGAGTTGGAAGGGATCTTAAAGATCATCTAGTTCCAACACCCCTGTTGTGGGCAGGGACACCTTTCACTAGACCAGATTGCTCAAAGTCCCATCAAACCCAGAAACTTCCAGGGATGGGGCAACACAACTCCTTTGGGCAATCTGTTTCACTTCTTCAGTACCCTCACAGTAAAGAATTTCTTTTGAATTTCTTAATATCCAATCTAAATCTACCCTCTTTCAGTCTGAAGCCATTAGCCCTTGTCCTATGATTTCATGCCTTTGGGAAAAGTCCCTCTCCAGCTTTCTTGCAGACTCCTTTTAGGTACTGGAAGGTGCTCTATGGTTTCCCCAGAGCTTTCTCTTCTCCAGGCTGAACAACCCCAATTCTCTCAGGCTGCCTTTATAGGAGAGGTGCTCCAGATCATCTTCATGGCCCTACCCTGGACATGCTCCAGCAGGTCCATGCTCTTCCTGTGCTGGGACCCCAGAGCTGGGTGCAGCACTGTAGGGGGAGGTCTCCCCAGAGCAGAGGGGCAGAATCCCCTCCCATACCCTCCTGGCCATGTTGCTTTGGATGCAGCCAAGGACATGTTTGGCCTTCTGGGCTCGAAGTGCAGATTTCTGGCTCATGTGCAAGCTCATAAAAAGAAAGAACTGAAAATGGAAGGTGTGTTATCATTATTACTATGTCTCCCATAGAGTATGTGGAAAAACAAACCTGATTAGAACTGAACCTTAGCTGGAAAACAAAAGCATGAAAATGTTGAGCTTTCAAATCCTTTGACTCTTACATATGAAACACAGGAATTGAACATACTTTGTTAAACCACAGGGCCTTTAACCATGAGTTTTTCACAAGATAAAAATTACAAATACCACTGCTTAGAGGCAGCAGCACTAAAGAGATCAGCTCTTGCTCCAACAAATTTGGTAAAGTATACTCCCACCTTTGTGAATGCAGTGTGCTTTGTCCATATTTGCACAAAACTAATTTAATTGAATAATACAATAAGAAACTTAAAGACTTTTTTTTTCCTTTTGGCAAAATTTTGTTTTTTTCTACAGAAGCAATACCTCTTCTCCAAATGTGAAGTCAGAAGTTCTGCTCTACATAATTTATTGTAGTTTCTCTGGACTCATGGTTTCATAAAGCCAAAGCTCATGCAGTTATCTCCCCAACAGACTGCTGGCACATTGGCTATATTTTGTTTGGTGTAACGCAGAGAAATCTAGTGATTTGTCTTTGGCAATCTGGTATGTCACCATATGGCATACAAGATAGACTTACCAAATCACACCTTCATGTAAGTGTATTTAAGGACAAACTTCCATCCTTTTTTACCTAAGAAAAAGAAAAACCTCTATAAGAGATATCAAGACCACACAAAGTCTGGGAAGACCTCTGTCCCTCCTTTTCAGTATGTATCTGCCCAGATGCAATTCCCCATTATTCCCATTCACTTAACCAGGGATAAAGCTCTGGGACTGCTGGCAGGTGGTTATCAGCACCTTATTAGAGGGCCACTCTGGGACAGAAAAACAGGCAGTTGTTCAGGGCCACAGAGCATGAGGAGTGTCACTATTGTTATTATATTTGGGACAGCTGTAATAACGATATAACTCCAAATCGTCATGGAGGGCTTATAGCAATGTTTATTAGAAAGCACATCCTTTTATACAGTGTTTCGGTACAATTGGACATGATTGGTCATTTCAGACCAATGCCACTTAGTAAACATCTTTGCAAGTAAACAAGCTGGTGAAAAAACAGCAGGTGCATGAAATTTTTTGGAATGTCTTCTCACAGCTCTTCCAGAGTAATGCCTGGGAAAGTCTATCTGACCAGGCTTTCGGCATCCACATGCCACAGCCATGGCTGTGACCTGCTCCACCTGCTGCCCACTCCAGTTTCTGTCCTCTGCTCTTTCCCTGTGGGCTTTATTAGGTGACACCTACACTGGCCTCCCAAGAAACACAGGAATTCAACACACAGGCATCTGGCTACCTTTCAGACAGCTATCTAAAGAAAGATGTGTTTTCAGACATAATTTCAGAACCCAGACAGGTCTCATGTCTTTTCCCAGCCCTCTGCAGTCACCTAAAATGATAAGAATCGTGCTACTTAAATATTTCAGTAAAAATAATTATATGATGAATATGCTGTAAGGTTAAATTGAAGAAGAGAAAAGCATATAGAGGACTCTGAATTTAATTTTTTATTAAATTTAAAGATGCACTCCTGCACTTGACTTTCTTTTTACTTTCTCTTTAATATGTGCATATCTGATTTTTATCAAGTTAAAATTAAATATGAAAGGACAACCTACCAAACATGATATGTGCTCTGCCCTTTTCTCCCCTTACTTCATATGCTTAGAAAAGACTTTTTTTCATTTTTTCTTTTTTTGCTTTTTTCCTCAGGAAGCTTGCTGTCAATTACTTGGATTTTTTAGGTCATCATATTAAAAACCATACACCACTTCAGTTTCCTTTAATTATTACATATTTGATATTAAAAATTCCTTAGGCAAAATTCTATTCTCAGTTACACACATGCAGCCCCACTGAAGTCACTAATTACCGTTTAATCAGATATATAACTGAGTCTCAGGGAAGGCAGATAAGAATGAAAGGAAAGGCAGGAAGAGAAAGGACTCAGAGCACAAAATAATAGGCTGACTAGCAAAGATAATTTAATAACATAGACATAACTAAGGCTTATTGTGAATATTCTCTCCTTCCTCTGATTTTGTGAGTTAACAGTCATTTAAGATCAATGACTTACACATGTTTCATCAGTTTCATTTAAAAGACAAAGGGAAAATTATGTTTAGTTATAATTACATTTATAAGGACCATGCTGGCTTTTAAGATTTTGCTATTGCTATTTTTGGAAGGTACAAAATACTCACAGAGAAGAGAGACTGAAGGTCAGCTAAAACACAAAAAGTAATCGCACAAACAGCCGAAAAAACATTAGAAGCAGTGATGCAGAGAGATTACATGCAATGTACCAAACCTCCTCTACCCCTGAATTAAGCTGTCTAAAATTACCTAGTTAGGTCCTCTTATTTAATGTCTTGCTGCATTGAGGTGGACAAGAGCTTGGTGAGGTTGAAAAAACACAGAAGTGACAATGCCGATATAAACTATCCCAGGAAGAGAGGACACTGTTTTGGTTCAATTACTTTTAATGTCCATACTAGTTTCTTAAGATTGTCTTATACCGCAGCCAAGCAACCACTGCACCATGCTGCTGCCTTTCACTGGCATGGTTAACAGCAGGTAAAAATGTGAATGGGACAGGCTGCAGAGCTCTGTGTCTGCTCTTGTGCCCTGTAACCAGATGTAGCATCCTCAGGTGCTCACTGACATCTACTGCCACACCTGCATTTGTCATCTTCTCTAGGTCAGATTTTGTGCAGCCAAGTTGCCAGAACATTAGCTGCAAACTCTCTGCACCTGAACCCAATGCAACGCTCTCCAGCCTGGCTTGAGCAGCCTGCAGTCAATGTCCAAGCCACGACAGATGTTTTGCCCCTAAACAGATAAGGACTTGATATGCCATTACTTTCGCATGCTCAAATGTGGGGATGGTACTTTTGAGACACAACAACATTTTCAATTGACATAATTACTTTTTGCAGCAATTGACTGATTATGGCCTTCAACACACATTTTAAAAAATGCTATCAGGAGCACAATTGCATTGGTTGTCCAGAATATATTGAATCACTGCCAGTTATCCATGTTTGTTAATTTCACTGAACTGTATTTCCAGTGGTTAGTATCACTGACCTGGCTTCACTGAATGTCAAGGTTAAAAGTTTTTTGCTGTATATACTGTAACTGTATAATAATACATTTTCACTAGTCATGAGTGCATGTCAAGAATTTCAGAGTTCTAATTTCAGTTGGGTAAAGGCTTGAGAGTCTGAAAGGTATTACTGTTTTTTTTCTAGATGTTTTGAGTCTGTAAAATTGAATTTGAAAGGCTGTTAGGGAAGACTCTTTCAAGTAGGCTTCTAAGAGTCTTCATTTGGCTAGGAAAACCTGCAAAACATTTCTCATTATGGTTTCTCAGAAATTTGGACAACCCTTTCAGTTAGAAAATGGGTTAAAGATATATTAAAAAGATCATATATTGGAAAATAAAGATGCATTTCAGAACATCTTTGAAATGTCAAAATTGCTTCTAGAAAATTTTAGAAGAATGTTTGTTTTTCACTGAATTGGTTTGTATTTACTTAAATTTAAAGTATAACTAAATGCATCACAGTTAATGATAATATTGCTTTTAAATGGCTGTATGTATATTTTCAGATGGCCTCAACAACTCCATAGTGGTCAGGAGAAATGGAGACACTTTTCCTTGTTTCTCTTACAAAATCTAATTCTTGAAGATTAATTCTTGGTTTGGGTTTTGATTCCTTCCTTCCTTCCTTCCTTCCTTCCTTCCTTCCTTCCTTCCTTCCTTCCTTCCTTCCTCTCTTCCTTCCTCTCTCACTCTCTCTCCCCTCCTTCCTCTCTCTCTTGTTTAAAAGATGAGATATAAATAACATTTCCCTTTCACAGACCTGTGTTATTTTCTTGCCTTTTGACTCATTATAGCATGACTAAGAAGTTGTTAGTGGAGAGCCTGCATATTCATCAATTAAAAACCAGTGCAATTCTTTCTCATTCAACAAGACATTAAAATATAACAAGATATTTAAAAGTAAGTCTGAAATACTTCCTTCCAAGAAATGCCAAATCAGAAAGTAGTGTGCAAGAACATGGATTGTGAATATCTAATATTTTTCAAATATCCCCAAAATAATGACATAAACATATTTTAGTTGTGCTTCTTGACAGGGAGGCTTGTAAAGCTGTGTTCAAAACTTCCCTTAAGAAAAGCATTCTGATTCACAAAGGCAGCCTTCCATGCTTCAAATTTATCATCAGTTCTGTGCTAGTTTTGGCTGGGGTAGATTTAATTTTCTCCACAGTGGCTTGTACAAGGCTATGTTTTGGATTTGTGCTGAATGTAGGGTTGATAGTATAACGAAGGTTTTTGGTTGTTGTTGTAATTGTCCAAAACGGACTGTTGTAGTTTAACTACAGCCAGCCACCAAATCCTACACAGCCACTCGCTCGCTTCCCCACCAGTAGAACTGGTGAGAGAATCAGAAGGACTAAAGGTAGAAAACTTGTGGGTTGAGATGAAGACAGTTTAATAGGGAAAGCAAAAGTTGTGCATAGGAGCAAAGAGAAACAATTAATTAATTCACTGCTTCCCAAGGACAGGCAAGTGTTCAGCCATCTCCAGGAGTGCAGGGTGATGACACAGATGACCCCATGACACAGAATGGTGACTTTGGAAAGCAAACACCATCCCTACAAATGTCCACCCACTTCCTCCTTCTTCCCTGAAATTTATATACTGAGCATGATTTCATATGCTTTGGAATATCCTTTTGGTCAGTTTGGGTCACCTGTTCTGGCTGTGTCTCCTCCCAGCTTCCTCACCAGCGTAGCAGTATGAGAAGCAGAAAAAGACTTGGCTCTGTGTAAGCCCTGTTCAGCAATAACAAAAACATATTTTGCTATTGCTCAGCAATAACAAAAGCAAAAATACTCAGAAGGTATTATTAACTCTAGGTTCAGCACAAATCCATAACATAACCCCATGCCAGCCATTGTGATTAAAATTTTGTAAATAAAAATGTGCATTTTTATTATTTATTTATTATAGATTTACATTTATTTGTATTGTTGTAAATAAAATACTCCAGACAAAACAAGCACAAGTTCCTAAGTTACATATTTTACAAATCTTTACATCATAAAATGTTGCCTTGTGCACAGCCATTTTTTGATAAATTAAGTTATTTTATTTTTAAAATTGACATTACAATAGAAAGATGATATCTGAGTGTTGCCTTTGTTAAATCTCTTGAAACATAAGTGATTACAGGACACTTTATTGCAAATCCACTTAAGCTTTTATTATTTTTTTTTAGTTGTTCTGTATGTGATCACATTTAGAAAGGTGGAGGAATAATATCAGAAACTTTTAATTAAAATTGTCATTGCCCCAAATGCTGTGAAAAACACATCAACATTTATGGCAAATGGAGCATGAAACACAGTGCTGTGAACATGATGGTCAAATTGCTGGGTAAGTAAATATTCTGCCTCAAAACCTTTTCAATGTCAGATGTAGCTAAACATTTAAAGTACGGTTCTACTGTGAAAAGAAGCTCTCAGAAAATAATTGTTTTGTACTTTGGAGATCTGCTTCTTATGTTTACTCATGTGGCTGAAAACATAAGACTCTCTTCCAGCTAGCTGCACTCATTTCATCTGCAAGGCTGGCTACACAGACATGATTGAGTGTGCTTAGTTATGTCTCTGGCAGTCTGAACATAATTGTTAATTAGTGTCCCAGAATAAAATCTTAATTACTGATAAAGATTGTGTATCAAAGTACAAGTGAGCAGTTTTGTTCATGACAACATTTGGGTAATATGAGTTCAATATGCCGAGGCTTCAGACTACACCAAACACTGTGAATGTTTGCTACCTTAGATTACAGCTCCTGAGCTTGCTTCATATGTTAGAAATGGTGAGCAAACACTTCAAATGCTCACTGTGAAGAAAAATGGGGGAAAAAGAAAACATTAGAAAGAAACTACGGGGAGCCAGGAGAAAACTTTCTTCCATATCCACCCCAAGCTGGCAGGACATCTGCTCGGTGCCCACCATCTGGGTGTGTCTAATTAGAGACTACCTGGAATAGACTCTCAGAGAGCTATTACAGAAACAGCTCTGCAGCAGATGCAGCTTCAGTCCCTAAGGGCTGAAAGAAAAGGCTGTATGAAAACGGGCACCACTGAGCAATGGGAATATTGTATCACCTTGTGCGGTAGTTTTGTAGAGTGAAATGCTTCCAGAGGAAATAAGTATTGCTTGCACTTGGAATTTACATGGAATCCAACAGGGAGTGATGATTACACAGAGCAGCAAGTACAAAGACATTGGAGCAGCACACTGAGATGTAGTAAATACATGATATCCCATACTGATACTTCTGATGCACCACAGTTTAGACCAATGTGATATGGATTTTTTTCTTCTCTTTTTATTTTTCCCTTTTCCTTGAAACAGCTTTTTTTCTTGCCCCACTCCCCCCCCCCCTCGGTTTTCAAACTATTCTTTTCCAGTTTAAATATCACCTCAATTTCAAGGCATATTCAGCTGAAATTTAACACAATTCTTCTCTGTTTAGGTTCTCACACTCTAGCCAAAAAATCTCCTTAAAGAAAACTTCCAGGGGTAAAACAAATTGCACTATAGCATCAGGAGAAACAAAGTTATTTTTCCCTTTTGCTAGCTTTATTTTTCAGCAAAAGTATCACACTTGCATAGCATAGTACTTAGCACTTTCTTCAGACTGAAACACAAACTCAGAATCTTTAGATACCTCAAGACAACCTCCCTTGTAGCGGAGATGCATTTATGTAAAACTGCTGTTTGTCTGAGAGTTCGATTCTCTTTTTACCTTTTGATATCAATACTGACTCCAATGCTTCACTGTGCAGAGCTTGCAACAGGGAAGAAAGATCTGGAAAGATCTGGGTTCTGGTGGAGCCTCACTTGATACAGCCATGTACATGTCATGACTTGGCTCATGGCTTAGGGCACAGTGCCAGCTACAGACCTCTCTGGTCCCCTTCTGCGCTGCCCTCAGAAGAGCCACCATCAGCTCTGTCATCTTGTTAAAATAAAGCCATGCTTTTAAAAGCACAATCCATAACAGGTATAATATACCATAGAGGTTATACCTTCTCCATGAGTTATTCCAGTTATGCTGCTTACAAAATATCTGTCCTTTCCTGGGTCTTTCAGGCTAACTTGTGTGCCTCAGAGTCTTCACTCCAGATCACATCCACTTTGCACAGCAGCAAGAAAACATCTTCAGGGAGCTCCCTGACTGTGAGACTCTTTGCAGCCTAGCTCTCAAACACTCCTGATCTTTGGCCTTCTCCTGTCTTGTGCCTGGAGCCAGATGTGAATTATCGCCTCTAGATGCTCAGCTTTGGGGCTGACATCACATGTGGACAGATGAATAAGGTCCTCTGTAAATGGGCAGTTCCCATTTCCTTGGCCAGACAATCACTCACTTGACCTTACTTAAATCTTCTGCATTCTATGATTATCATTTTCCCAGAGGTGGTCTGAACAGTGTAAAAAAAATCCATACGGGAGTGCAAACATTAATGATGTTTTCACCTACAACAATGGCAATATAAATTATATTCTTAGACACAAAAATAGATTCCTCCTCCTATTCTAATTACTATTAGAATTTAATGCAGCTCCTCAGCATTATCACCTGGCTTTTAAAGGCTCAGTGGGGTTTTCAAGCATAGAAAGATGATTTATCAAGTTCTTCCTGGTAGCTTAATAAAACTGTGCATTAGTGAAAGCCACTGTAGTAAATTTGAGGACGATTAGAGATCAGTAGCCCCAGCTTCGCCTGGGCAGTGGACCCATCCAATGCCATCAGGGTGATCAGAGCTCAACAGTCTAATGACAAGCACAAGAATGGATAAGCCAGCTGGGATCGGAGGTGGAGAGATGAAATAGTGAGTGACCTGAACATGACCTAGTTCTGCTTATTCATTCCTTTGAAACACTCAAGGTATGTGGAATAAAGAATGTAGTGCTAAATCTCTTCTAGAAGAAAAGAAACCTTATGCTGATACTTGTCACATTAGAGAGTCTAAAAACACTGGAAAATGTCTATACAAAACCCTCAAAAATCCAGAAACATTTAATGTTTATGACAATTTTAACTATGTTGAAAGATTTGCAATTACATTCTTCTTGCATATGGACATGGTGGGAACTCAACCGTTAAAATCATCTCAAAATGTGCAAGAGTATCATGCAGTCCCCAAGCTGATCTTGGATCCATTTGTTAGTGCCCAACTGAATCCACACAGAAGCTTGCAAAAGCCATGTTCCAAAAGATAATTGATCTTCAGTGAAAACTTTAGTTATAAGTATTTAACACGTTAAGAAATCTTTTCAAGGCTTTTCAATGGTTTTGTCCCCGCCTTGGTAACATAACCCTTAGCACTATTTTAATTTTGGATGTAAACAAATAACTGAATAACTGAGGTTCGTCTTAATGAAAGATATGTCTATATTTGTGTTGAACACTTTTACCACAATTATCTCTGAAATAATAGTAAGAAAGGTAAAATTATTTGGGTTTCAAAATTTCAATCATTGATTACCAAACAAGTAATTTTTTAGGTGGTCCTAATCTTTCAGGTCAGTGAAATAAGAAAAAAACCAGTTACCTGTACAGACTACTTGTATGTCAAAACTCTTTATTAACATGTCACAAAAAAGAAATTTTACATAAATATTAAAAGAAAGGTAAATAGTTTTTCCAAACATCTCTGACTGTCCAGTAAGATTAGGTTCTGATGATTCTCCAGGGCAACAGCATATGTATTTCAAAACATAAGCATAGATTTGTGAAACAAGAAAATTCTGTCAGTGTGGCCCCCCAGACTAATAATGGAAAAGAAATGAAAATGAAAGTTCTGCTCACAAGTTAAAGATCTGCTTAATGAAAGGGGCCAGTGGCAAAAGGAACTATATTTACATTACTAAGGTGTGACATGACTTTCCGGTTGTACAAATGTAAAAGAAAGGTACAATGAGCATCTTCTTAAAAAAAAAACAACCGAGAAGTGTATGGGAAAAAAAAGCCTTTTTAAAGGTCATCTGTCTTTCCTATGGCCTCTGGCCTAAAAAAAAGGAACAGCACTGAATGTTGCATGTCACCACTGTACTAAACCACAGGTGAGAAAATATGCCTTAAGATAAAACTCTCAGCAAATGTCCAACATTCTTATATTGTTTTACTGCTATCTTAAATTCTTCTAGCAGAATTTTCCTCAGTAGTCTTCATTTAGTGAGCATGTACTCTCATGTGGATCACTTACTAATCTACATACAGGATGGACATATTACACAAAAGTAGTTTAAAATTAAAAGCTTCTTGTTTTAAATCCATTTCAAAGAAGTATTTCAATATACTTTAAATTATGGAGTACTCCTCTTCATTTTGAAAGAGCTAGTGTCAAAAAATTCTCTGTATTGGAAGATTACTTCTAAACATAAGGCTGATTTTTCAGAAATTTTTTCCACCCATAGGAAAATAACAAAATAACAAAAAACAGTGTATTTGCTAATATGTCTCATGTGGAACTGCAAAAACAAAACATGAAATAGCAAACAAAATAAATAAACAGAATTAATATGGGCCTGGGAGTTCTGGCTAGGCTCCATTTCTCATATTGCAGTACTACTTCTTTGTCAGAAGGGAGTCCCTAAACGGTGATGGGAGATTAGGGGAAAAAAACACTGAGGAGAAGAATGAGGTTCTGAGTTGCTGAGATACATAAATCTGCCTAAGAACTTGAGTTATCTACTTTTGCATCTGGGAATGAAGTTGCAGTTCTTCAACTCTGAGATTGCTTTACCTTAAAACAGAAATTCTGTCAGTTTTTTTTTTCAAACTAAAATGCCTGAAAATGTTCATGGAAAATATTAATTAATCCCACTACACTTTTAGTGTACAGTATTTGGGGTTCTGCAAATTGGAATACAGTGTTAACTGCATGTAGTTCAGGTATCTATAGAAAAGAAAAAAAGCCCCAGAAAACTAGAGGCCCCATTTTTTTCTCCTACATTAGAGAAATAACTCAATATGGCACTTTATTTGTCTAGTTTGGATGAGACAGAGTACAACACAGATAAGCATACAGTACTGATGAGATTTTAAAGGTGTTTATCTTCCTGATGATAAAAATGAAGGTGTTTCTAACAGTGAAAACTGTATTTTTTAATTTTTATCATATCAACCTTATGACAGGGATTTTGCCAGCACAATGTGTGAAGAGAAAAACAAGTGTGGGTGACCCATGAAACTTTGCTCAGCCACCAAGGATGGCTGCCATGGACCTGTATATATGTCTGCCTGTTACCACCTGAGGGAGAGCACAAATGTGCTGAAGGCAGATGTATGTACAATATCAGAAATATAGCTCATTAACTCTAGACTATGTCAAAGAAAACACAAAAGTGTGAATTTCTTCTTTATTTAAAAGGTATTGTTAAAAATCACCACTCAGAAAGCCTGCAAGATAGTCTCACTGCACATCTACACAATTTTCACCAATGCTGTATCCCCTTCCTAGTACAGAAATAATGTATGTTCAAAACATCTCAGATGTTTTCCAGATGTTTCCCAGATGTTTAGTAAGAGAACTTCTGACTGTTGGCAGGAGCTCAGCACTGAAAATCCCCTACAGGAAGGTTTCAAGGTGTGTTTTTCTGGGATTTCCCTCAGCTTCATCTTCACTGTCCTGAGCTCCCCCTGCCACCCAGGGTGGCTCATCCTTCTCTCTTCCCTATCATTTGAGTGGTGTCAAAAACTTACACTGATCAAACAGGAGCACTAGAAGTTATTCTCTACTCATGGAGGGTCATCTCTGAGTAAAATGACAAATACTAGTCCAGGTCAGGACTTCCACCCATGAATCTTATTACATCACTCCATGGCCCAAATATCTTGGGTAAGCACAGCCTTGGATTCATCTAAAATGTGAATAAAAGCCTGACTGCAAGCTCTAAGAATGTAAATACCTAACACATCACTTGGCATACGTTAAATTTAAAGAAAACTTTAAAAGGTACTGAAGCCAGTGAGATCTCTAAAAGGTGCTGAAGCCACTGAGCCAGTTAAGCCAGAAATATTTATATCTTAAAGTAAGCAACTGGGATTTATTGTTGAAATAATTGAAGGATATCTGGTAATACAATACACAGTTTCATTTCCTTTATCCATGGTCATTCCTTCACCATGTGCTTCTGTTCCCTATCAATAACCAAAAATTCAGGGGTATAACTGGCAGTAGGAAAGCTCTGAGGGAAAATCTAAGCCGAAACTTTCTTTATCTGCCTAATTTCCCAGCCATAAGATGAAAGCAGAAAACATTTGTTTGCCTTCCTCTGCTGTCACTGGACTATGGACTGACAAATCTTTCCTACAAGATGTTTGTTACTTACAGTAATTCTTCTTTGAGAGCACTTTCTCTTATTTGGGAGTTCTGAGCCATCACCTCTACAACACAACATTCTCCTGATGTGATCCAAGGTGTACATAGCTATAGCTATATACATACTTTGCAAATATTTTACTGGCAATCTGTTAGTTTTATAAAGAAACATGTTGAGAAATGATGATTCCTTAATTAAAATATCTGAATTTTGAAATGATGCTTAACTGTCTTTATAGGAGGGGTGCAGCATTCTTTTATAGCTTAAATTTTAAGCCCTTGTATCTTATTTGAAGGCTTCTTTAATGCCTTAATTTTATTGCAATGCATTATGTTCTTTAAACACGACACAAGACAAAAAAAAAAGACTAGAACAACACGAAAATAAATTGTGACCATACATAGATGCATAAATGCAAGTTTTCAATATTTGTATAACACAGCTAGGATACAGAAAATTCTAGTTAAGTGTGATACAAAAAGGCTTAACTGTACTTCACACTGTTAAAATCATTAAGGTAGAAACTCTACCTTAACTCCTATTCTTACCAGATAGGAGTTTAAATCATTTACTCATGAGAGTTATCCTGAGCCTTCTCTGAGACTTTTTTCCCATCCGACTGCATTTCTCTCTCTATTTTGATGATCAAAACCACTTGTCTCTGGAGATCAGATAAAAAGCAATGCTTAAATTGGCACCACAAACAAAACAAAACGAAACAAAACTAATTAAATGAGAATAATTAAAGATAATTAAAATGGTAAAGGCAGAGCATACCTGACTGTTGTCCAGGCTAAAGTGTAGTCTGACCCTTCACTACGTGACGATTCTATTCTAGAAATTTGCCTTTCTATTCTGCCCCCCAACATCTTTATGTTTATTCATAAATTCTAAAACCTGTGAGGTAAGCAAACCTTGATATTCATAAAATTCTGAACTTCTGAAATACCAGAGCTAAAATTAAATACACCTAAATATGGCCTAGATATAGTACTTAACTCATAAAAACAGAGTTCTACATTTCAGTGGGAAATACTTGCCTAACATTTGTTGTGTTGTCATTTTAAAGATTAATCTACATCTGTTAAAAATCAAATCCAGGCCTACATATCAACTATCTAAAATTTTATTGTATACAGTATTCAAGGACTCTTGTCTTCTCCTTAAAATTTCTAAATGAAATACAATCCAAGTTATTTATTTTTCCCAAAGATCAAGAGTAGTAAAAATTGCAAAAGAGAATTCTGTCCTAATCCCAAATAAACAAAACAAATTAGAACAAAAAACAACCAAAACAACAAGAAAAACAAACCAAACAAACAAACCGAAACAAAAAAAAAAACAAAAAACCACCAAACAAACAAACTAAACAAAAAAACCCCCAGATTCTAATCTTAAATAGCCTCTGCAGTCCTTCCCCCATAGATAAAAACAGACATAATGGTTATCAAATCACTAAACTAATCCTGCTCATATTTTTTTTAATGAGCATTAATATATTGTTGTATGATTTACTTGCTTTACTAACTTACTACTACTTTTTTTTTGTATTCAACATATTTTTTCACCTGACACCTTCACAAACACATTTTAAAAGACATACTGGTTTTTAAGGTAATTTCCCCCAGTTCCCTTGCACACATGTTCTAGCTGTGTTTTGTCAGTTCTGGTACCAAATAAGCATTAAGAAACAAGCTCTGCAATGAATATTTCTTCTCAGTTTTCACCAACTTCAAGACAACACTTATAAAACAGAGAAGTGGCATTACATGGTGCTTTTATGCACAACAATATTGAGGGCATGAATCATAAGAAAGAGCCACTGCAAAATGCAATAAGCCCAGATGCAGGGTTTTTCTCCTTGGTGTTATTTAGATGCCTAACAAAGAGATCCATACCAGCAAGCTTATTAGTGAAAAGCTGCTGTAAGAAATACCAATGAGAAAAGCTGTATCCTAGATATCTTCTTTCTCAGAAATTATTTACTGGGGATAACAATTTTGAACTCTTTTCTGTGTTAACAATTTAAAGCAACCTTATTGTGACAAAATGAAGAAGCAGATGATGCTGCCCCCTGACTGCTCAGTAGATACACGAGGTACAGATTCTTTTAAGTCACTCTCCTGTTATATGTTGGTTGAATGCTTATTTCTTATCTCCTAAGTGAATGCTCTCTCAAGAGCATCACTCTCTCAAAAAAAAGGAGGAAGCTGATCTGTTTTATGTAGGATCATTAAATATTCATCAGGCCAAAAAGGGGAGAAGGAAGAAAAACTACAAAGACTCTGTTGGTTAAAACATAAGGAGGGGGTATTCAAAAAAAGGAAAGTATTAAAGCTGCATCTGCAGCATCTTGTGCAAGTTTTCTACCTACCTCAGTGCAAAATGAAAAACATGTAACTTCTCCTCCAGCCACATTTTGCATGGGATTTAACTGTGAACTCTGAAAATGTCACTGGCTGGCTTCCGAAAGAGAATTAGGTATATCTACTTTATGATTTCTGACAGTGCTTAGGCATTAATTGGCTTCTAGCTGCTCAGCAGTGTAAAGTTCACATGCTTCTATGTGCAAGCAGACTGGGGACAGACTTAGATGACATTTTAGGTACCCATGGAAAAAAAATCATGGAATTATACTTTTTTTACAGTTCCAGGCAGGTGCTAAGACTTTTCATGTGGAATCAGACACATAAATGCATGTGGGTGTCTAATCCTTCGTGGCATGGTCTCACTTACTGTAGCAGTACTGAATTTGATTTGTATCTGATCTGATTGGGCTCCAGAGACATCGCTCCAAGTACCTGTCCAAATTTCGAGGACACGTTGTCTCATATTTATAAGGTAGGTCAGCAAAGGTTAGATGTCTATAGATAAGGGATTCTCAGTATAGCTTGAGGAACTTAGTGGTACAGCTCAAGCTATTAAAAGACGTTTGGGAGTCCAAAGACTGACTAGGGTTTTCAAAACCATCTACACTCCCTACACTTAGTCATATCAAGGAAAAAAAAAATACCCACAAGACACTTGTAAAACTCTCAGTGCCAATTTACGTTTAAAAATCTGTCCTGAGAATGTGCTGATGAAAAGCTTCTATGAACAAGACCCTACTAAAGAGTCTAAAATCTCTACTGTTGATAAGAGCAGTACCGACATGATGCACACTGTGTCCACAAGTAAGTCAATACTTACTTCTGCAGCGTGAAAGGTGCTGCCTCATGGAGCCTTTAATATAGGTAGTCTGGGCAACAGCAGCGCTGGAAATGAACCATCAGGACATTCCTGCAAGGTAGCTGGGGAGTTAGTGTCCCAAAGTCTCTTGTACTATGTTGCCATAAAACCAGTCCTGTCCTCACTGTTACTGTCTCCTCGTGCTAACAAAAGTAAATCGATCAAGGTGTCTAAAATATAAACCATCCAGATTGCAGTATAGATATTACTGAACGGCCACAACTTCATCTCTACCGTAAATCAGTAGGATGTGCTGGTGCAGTTCTCATCCCTTATCTTTCCTTTAAATCAGCCGTTCAAAGATCTCTTATTGCTGTGCAGTGGCCCAAAGAGAGGATTCCTTCTTTACAGCTTGCCAGTTCAATTACTAGCTTCATATGGATTTTGGAATTTAAGGAGCTGATGCCTTGCTACAATCTTTTGATTCAGGCAGACAGTCTGACATCTTGGCACTTCTCGGGTCATTTATGTGAGATTTTCTTCAGAAGGAAAAGCTAGAATTTGCTTTTGCTTATTTCTTACAAAGAAAAGCTGATGTAGGAACTGCTTATCCAACATTTTATGTTGCAGCAATTCCTAGTACAGCAGTGTCTGAATCTGGGTTGTGTGAAATAAAACCAGCAATTTACATTTGTTCACTCACTGCCTCTCCCTCCACAAATGTTGAGTCCCTCCTTATTCCCTCACCAGTATTGCAAACAAAACTATCAAAACAGTGCTTTAATATATCAGGGTAAATCTATTTTTATTACTCAACCAGGGTAAGATTTTGCACCCCCCTTCACTATACTAGAAACTGGATGATCTTTGGAAGGCACACAGGATCATCCACTGTTTGAACAACAAGGCACTATGCTTCACTGAATTATGCTCAGTGATTAATATTGGTTTAGGACTTAAAACCTGTGAACAAAGGATTCATCCAGAATCACATGGAAGAATCATGGAAGAATCCCAGAGCTATCGAGCATCTGCTGAAAACTGTCTGAAAGGGTTTGGTTTGTGCTCAGGCATAAGGTGATGTGGAGTGAAAGCAGCAAGAAAAAGTGGATAAATTTGGAGCTACTGAACCAGAGAAGTAGCAAGTAGGGCTGATAATTCGAGCATCTGTGTTTGTATCATCTCTTGCAAGACCATAAATTGTAGGCTTGAGCACCTGAACCTGCCCTTCAGGCATCTTTCTCATCTGAATTCTCTCAAGGCTGTTGAAAATATTGATTACTGCTACCTTATCACTAAAAGAACAGCAAAAGTAACAGGGGCTCAGAGGCAAGCAGTAAAAGTGATTGAGACATGAAAAGTTTTCCACATTGAACTTTAAAGATTTAATCTGTTTAATTTAGAAAGGAGACAAAAGGATGTGGCATGATAGAGATGTATTCAGTAGGTAGGACTATACCAAAGCTAAATCATCTGTCCCTATGCACCTTTATCTTCAAGACTAAAAGTCAAAAATGTTAAAAATAGGAAAAGAAAATGTTTTGTAGAATGACATGAGCAATTTAGGCAATGTACAGCCACTAGACCTAACAAAATGGGGATTAGAAAAATATTTGACATGTATCTGAACCCAAACCCTTTGTAAGAGATAGAAATGCAGTAAATTGTGCTTGGATAAAACCTAGCCTCATATGGACTGTGACATTATAATCTGCCTTAATGTGTGTTTAACCTTCTTCCAGGCTCTGGTTCTGGAAATTTACAGAGACAAGAGGATAGATAGGTTTCTAAGGTGATCTTTCTACAAAATAGGAATGTTAGCTACATAATTATCTTATGTTTCAGATAAGTCAGAATACTCCTTTAGATCAGAACAAATGATAAAATTGATGCTTGCTGTACTATAATACAATAATAGCAATAAACACAGATGGAAGATGAAAGATATTATTGAGGAGATAATCTCCAGTTGTAGGCTTCTTAACCAGATTTTGATTGAATTGTCTGTTAGGATTCATATTATACTTTACCATTTAAAATATCTATTCCCAAAGCATCATGCCAACCTCAGTGGGATGACTAGCAATCAACCATTTCTGGTGAAAACTGTCTGTTGTTAACAATGTCTAACAAGATGTGAATGGTTAGCTGAAATTACACCTCTGAGAGTACCAGAAGGAACATTCTCCATCAATCCTGGTTTAGAATGGTGTGTCAGGTAATCCCTTGGTTGGAGGCCCTCTTGCCTATCCCTTGCTGTTTCTTGGTCCCTCAAGACTGCTCCATAGGAATGCTGATATCTTGGGTACTTATGCATCCACACCCTTTACGCTTTTTATGAAAATAAAAGAACAGTCCCAAGGTTTGTTAACAGAAATAATAGCTGTCTCTCTAGCAGTCTAGCAGTGTCAACTTAAATGAAGTCCAAGGCAGTATTAAAGGTGTCAATTTCTCTCCAGTAGCTCTTGAAGTGAAAGCTGAACAGTCTATAAAGATTTTTCTCTTCCTCTGCTGTCATTCTTTACTTTCTCACCTGCTTGAAGTCAACTCCCCTTCTATTTCCAGTCTTTGCCTCTCTAATCCTCAATGATCTCACATTTACTGCTGGCTTCTGCACAAAAGGTGCTCAGACATAACTGGCAAGTAAGGACGTCTAGACAGTGAAATTTTACTTTACTGTGGTATTTCAGGTAGTTTTAGATTTTCACTTCATCCTGCATCATTCCAGAAAAAAAAAATGAAAAAAAATTGCACTCTAGAAAAAAAATACTGGGACTGCCAAGTTTTTTAGCAAAGAGAACAGTTTCTTTCATTTCCATTGGTCTTCTTCCTACTTAGTCATGACCTGTTTAGCTTGCAGGCTGACTAGCTTGTCTGGAAAGTATGACAACTTGTCTTATCATCAACTATATGGAAGAGAAATCAGGGAACAGGAAAATGCACCATTTTCCAAGGTTCAGAGAATACTGCCTTGCCTATGGGTTCCAAGCCAGCCAGTGCTTGGCTTGTCAGGGTGATATAAAGAATGCTTCTTTACTAATACAGGATCCACCTGTTTAATTTTCCAGTCACCAGCTAACCTGTGGGATGTCTTACTAGGCAGCCATCTGGTTTTTCATAAAAAGTTTTAAGAGAATTACATGTTTGCACCTTTCAGTTGTACAGAAACTTACATAGCAAAATATCTCTTGCGGAAAGGTTTCAATCAGCTCTGTCAGGATCCTTGTTGAGAAAAGGCTGGAGGGATGTCAGATTCCTGTTCCCACAAGATCTGTAAAAGTTCCTTGGTTAGGAAAAACCTACATTGTACAGGACAGATATTGGACTGGATTGCCCATCTATGCTGTTCCTTACTACAAACAAGGAGAGCTGTTAAGTACCCAGGACTCATTATATCCAAAGTTGGCAGACAGATACACCTACTAATTGGCTGACATTCCATTTAAAGATACTCTTGTATGTGCTGTTTCCCAGTCTGCAGATATTTTTAGAATTCTGGTTTATGTAGATTTTCTTTTTCTAAGGTATTATTTTTATCTGCAGTGTCTTTGTTGTAGACTTTAAGCCTTATGGGATTCTCTAAACAGAGAATAATTTGTCCTTAACAGTATGTTTGTGATCAGTGATTTTTCTCTTAGCTCTTGTTAAGCCAGATTCTCATGAACACTTTTCTTATCACTCCAGGCCTTGCTAGGATTACATCTAATTTGCCACATAGAGTTATTTCTGCATACAGAATTAAAGCCTTTAATCATATTTGGTGTAGTGATTCCCATTTGCTTAGTAATCTTGAGACTATTTCGCATTCTGTTTTGCCCTCCTCTAGGGCTGATGATGACTTGATTGATTCACACAGTCCATCAGTGACTGATTTCTTAGACTTCTTAGATTTCTTAGTGCAGGATATCAGTCATGCCTGCTTTTACTTTTTTTGTTTATTGCAGAGTAAAACACAAAAATGGGTGACTAGAACATTAGATATGCACTCACTTTCCATGCAAAATATCCATTAAAATCCTTTTAAAATTTGGCTTGTTATTATTACCTGCAGTGTTTTTACGAGAAGATGGGTAGGACATGATTACTTGTCATAAATAAAGAGCTGCCTTGTGCCAGAGAAACCTTGGAGTTGTTTCTTCTCCGAAAAATTATAAATAGAACTGAACATATAAGAAAAAAATATCTCAGTGTCTGAAAAGCAACTTTAAACAAAAATTATATTCATAGCCATGCAGGCAGTAGCTTGAAAAGAAGGTTTTATAAAACATATTTAATGTTTACAGTCGCTCAGTGGCTGAGAACAGTAATACTTTTAAAATATGTGTAATGTTTAAAACCACTTGGTGGCCAAAAGAACAGCTCTTACTGGAAAGATATTTAATGTTCAGAGTATTTTTGTGGTAAAAAAAGCAACTCCTTGTTAATTTTTATCATTTACAACTGATCTGTGGCTACTAAAACAACTATCAATACATGTTTTATGTTTACAGATATTACGTGCCCATATAAAAATAATTTCTACATTTTTCAATACTACACTTAAATATGTCAATTTCTTTCCCTCATCAACTGCGTAATTAAGAAAAAAGAAATCCCAGAAAACCACATAGTCCCAACAACTCTAATGTAACTCTAATGAACCTAAAGGTGTTTATGCAAACAGCAAGACTGGACCCATAATTATAAGGCTTCTACTTATAGAGGAAAAGAACTAATACTCAATACCACTGAAACTACCAAAAATATTTGGAATATACATTTAGAACAAAGCCAGTAGTTTAATTTTAATAATGAAGGCATTGCTTGGCAACCTATAAGAGGTTAGGATGTATCAAAATACATGTATGATGAAATATACTATTTGATTTATTCTACTGAGATGCAGTAAAGTCAGTGTGTGGATAGAAACATGATGGGTTTAACTGCTGTGACATGGGTTCTTAGCTTTGCCCACATACAGT
Source organism: Cyanoderma ruficeps (assembly GCA_008694505.1). NCBI lineage: Eukaryota > Metazoa > Chordata > Aves > Passeriformes > Timaliidae > Cyanoderma > Cyanoderma ruficeps. The sequence continues at coordinate 46,196,376 of VZDJ01007755.1, forward strand.
CAAACACAATCACATAGAGAATCACAAAATGGGTAAGTCTGAAAGGGACCACAGTGGTCCATTTTGTCCAACCTCCCTGCTCAAGCAGAGTCATCCTAGAGCACATGGCACAGGATTGTGTCCAGATGGTTCTTCAGTGAGGGAGACTCCACCCCCTCTCTGGGCAATCCATTCCAGTGCTTGGTCACCTCATGTTCAGGTGAAACTTTCTGTGCATCAATTTCTGTCTGTTGCCTCTTGCCCCACTACCTGGCCCAAACAAGAAGAGCCTGGCCCCATACTCTAGACACACTGCTTACCAACACTGATCAGGTTCCTTCTCTGTCGTCTCTTCTGAAGGCTGAACAGGGCAAGCTCCTTTAGCCTTTCTTCATAAGAGAGAGGCTCCATCATCCTCTATGTTACCCTCCACTGGACCTGCTTGATGTCTGTTGAACTGAGGAGCCCAGAAATGGAGACAGAACTTCAGCCGTTCCTCCCCGGGAACAGAAACATATCCCTCAATCTGAGGCAATGCTCTTCCTAACGCATCCCAGGACACCTTTGGCTTTCTTGGCCAAAAGGACACACTGCCGGTTCATAGAGAGTTTGTTATTCACCAGGGCTCCCAGGTCCTTCTCTGCAGAGCTGCTTACCAGCAGTTCATCCCCCAGCCTGTCCTGGCCCATGGGGTTATCCCTCCCCAGCTGCAAGACTCTGCACTTGTCTTTGTTGCATCTCAGGCAGTTCTTCTCTGCCCATCTCTCCAACCTGTTGGGGTCCCTCTGAGGGGTTGCACAGCTCTCTGGGACATCAGCCGCTCCTCCCAGCTTTGTGCCATCTGTGAACTTGCTGAGGAGGCCTTTGCCCCTTCATCCAACCCATTGATGAAGAAGTTAAACAATATTGGACCTAGTATTGAACCTTGGCAGATGCCACTAATGACAGGCTTCCAACTAGGACCTGTGTCACAGATTATGACCCTCTGGGATCAGCCATTCAGCCAGTTCTCAATACATTTCACTGTCCACTCACCTAATTCCCATCTCCTGAGTCTGCCTATGAGGATATCATGAGAGACAGTGTTGAAAGCCTTGCTGAAGTCATTGTAGAAAATATCCAGTGTAGGCTTCAATATATGGAGTAAGAATAAATTGCTTTTAATGGTTTCAGCACTAAGAGTGGAACTTTGGGCCTATAAAGAAAGCTCGCAGAAAACAGCTATCCAGCATCTCTTTTTAACAGCCAAAGCTTCTTAGCTTTGCTGAGAATTTTGCTGTTCACATGTTTGTATAGTCCTGTCTGTCACAGCTTTCATTTTACATAGATTCTCCCACCTGACAGCATTTGCCAAATGTCTTCGTTTCACTGACAATATCCAACAGCCAGGGTGTATGAAAGGAAACTCACAGTATGGCAACAACCATTATCCTTTAACTAATCAAGTCTTGATTTTTGCACTATATTTTCCCTCCCCTTTGATCTATTTATTTTTTTCCTGGCTCCCCCGGCCGCATAATTGAAGCTGCCTAGGTTGCCCAGTGATCTATCATAAAGAAACACTTCTGTTTCAAAAGCTTTGATTACCTACTTGTAATATTCTGTCAATATCTTAGTGTTGGGTTGTTTATTTTGTTTTAGGTTTTGTGCAAAGTCCTGTATAAAGGGAAAAACGCTCTTTGAGAAAAGGCTAAGCAGCCCTAACCTGCTTTCCCTTCTGCTCCTTCCTTAAAACTCACTTTCCCACACAGTGACAATAAAAGTTATTCTGATCATCAGTGCAGTAGAGGTATCTTTCCAAGATTAAAACAAAAAGACAACCAGAAAGACAAGAGCTATAATCAAAAAAAAGTCATTCTTAGTGGGAAACCACTGAACCATCAACTGTGATGGTTCTGCCACCTGACATAACCCCAAGAGTACAGCAAAACAATGATGGAACATGAATTTTTCCGTAACATGGTCCAAATGACCCAGGGCATCAGGTGTGACCCATGTGATGGACAAAATTTGTACACTTTAATAAAATACCAAATTAGAGGGCATGTGGATATGATCCTGCAAGGTCGAATTCAGTACAGTTTTGTGAAGGGAAGTTGCACTTCACAAAACCTATTAAAACTATCAGGTGCATCAGTGAGTTTATAGCTCAAGACTACTGGCAGAGATTAAGAATATCTAAATTTCACAAAAGCTTTCAGCAAGGTTACTAAGAAAAGACTCTTGAAAAAAAAAAAGACAAAATAAAGGAAGTTTAAGACGCAGCAGCTTTTCCTAAAATAATCCAAATAAAAGAGATCTAAAACAGTAGGAATGAATTGCCAGTCTTTATATGAGAGAGGGGTTGCCACTGGCATCTCTCTTGGATCTGAACTCATAGGTTGCCAGTAAAAGAGAATATATGAATGTGTGACAGCTTGACAAAATGAAAGCTTCGCTGCAAAGTGCTACAGGGGGATCTTTACATAGCATGAAACTGAGAATATGGAACTTCACATGGTGAAACACAGAGGCACGGGAAAAAGTAACTTATCTGGACTTCCACAGAGGTAGGTTGTAGCTCAGTTACCTATTAATTCTTGATCTTGGGATCATTGTGGAAAATCCTACAAAGTTTTCCTCTCAGTGATCAACAGCAGACGAAAAACAGGAAAATAATCAATGGGAATAATTTAACAAGGAGAACTGCATAAAAATAAAGCATATTCAAGATGTTTGTATCTTGAATATGACATCTAACTCCCGTCTTTTTCTCTAAAGTCTTGATAAAACCAGAAAAAAACCATGGAGACCAGGCTGGAGCTGGAGGGGCTGTAGACAGATTATGCTGTCAGTTATCTGTCCATGAGCATGCATAATGCCATTCAAAAGTATCTGTGGTCTCAATGGATTCCCAAAGTAGTATCTTCTGCAACAGCCTGGGTAAGCCCTTAAAAATATATCGCCAACAGCTAGGAATTTATATCAAAGACGGGATCATTCAGTATTTGTTCCAATGCCTTGTAGTCCTCATTTCCCCAGCCTCTGCTAACTGTAAGCTTCAGGCTAAACTCAGGCACAGAGTGCTAAGCTGAGCTAAACCAGAGTTCAGGTTCACCAGGTAAGTTTTCTACATACTGTAATTCTTACACATGAAACTACATAGATGGATATATTAAATACGTGTTCCATTTGTGGATGTATATATATGCTCCATTATCAATGTTCTAATATAAGCCAATGTTTAAATAGAAGCCAATTAAGTATTCACTTCAAAAGCAAAACTTCCAGAAAATGTATAGAGACTATTTTCACATTGACAGTACCATGGGAAGCAAATTCATAACACTCTTCAGGTAGCTGCTCTGTACTACTGAGTAATACAGTGAAAATAACCTGATATTAACTTTCTATTACCATTGACCATTTTAGTCCGCCACTGTGATCTGGAGTTTGTACAGTCCTTCTAATCAATAAAGAGTTAATATAGTGGAAAAGCATGAAATGGAATTGCATAGGAAAGAACATATGGCATCTGTATATTATGGAATTGATGTGTTTAGTACAGCCTTAGCTGGTCTATGTACAAGCATAGAGGAATAATAAATAAAGGAATAAAGATCTTAGAAAACAATTAGGAGACTGCAATAGTAGAAGTTATAAATTTGCTGTTAAAATCAGCATATTCAGTGAAAGAAATGCATATGAAAGCAAATGCATTTATGTGCACATTTTTATGTATAAATAAATAAAAATATATAAAAAGATCTTTTCTTGAATGTGTGCTTAATGCTGCTATGCCCTCATTCTCAGTCATCTGGACTGATAGCTTTAATAAGGGGATAACCTTGGTTTAAACTCAGCTATATTTGCATGCTTACGTCAACTCTATTGCAACAGAAGCTGGCACAGCTGCCAGAAGCAACAACACAGTTGATTAAACTATACTTAAGGAGAACATATTTTGCTAATACAAACTTACAAATGGAGATATTAGGGCACTCTTTTCAGTTCTTATAAATAAATACCCATTCCTGGTTCATTCTACATTTTGGAATCAAGAAACTATTTTCAAGTAAAGATATTGATAAAACTAATTCAATATCAGAAAAAAAAACACATAAACAAACAAACAAACAAACAAAAGAACAAAAAAAACCCAAACCAAAACATTAGGAGTCCAGCCCTTAAGCTTTTATAAGTCTCTTACTAGGCAAAAGATAACAGCATAGCAATCTCTGTTCTTAACATAGTAGTTCTGCATTGTAATCTGACTCCATCTGCTGAGTTTTTCTGCAGGGAATTTCAAATCATTGTCCTTTTAAAAATAAAATCCTCTCGATAAAGTATTCTGCACCCCGTTTATCATGTGGGCAATACAATGCCAACTTTGGAGGCATTGATATGCTTCTACTGCAGTGAGGAAGCTGTGCCCACTTTGAAACTGTCAAACACCGGAAATCACAGATGGGTACAGCAGCCTGTATGTTACAACAGTTGGTAACCCAAGAGGCTTTCAAGAGAAGATCTTTCTTGTTTATGGCTGAGGTTGACTTTCCATCACAGAAGAGCAGATTACAGTGCATGTACGGAAAGAGAGAGGCTGGCTCCATTCAAACTTTGGCATGAAATAGGTTAGCATCCTAGCTTATAGTGGGCAAACATCCTTCTAACCTTCTTTCTTTAGAACGTATGAAGGAATTTGGCTCCTGGTAAGGAAGGCACCATTAAGTAAAAACAGCAGTCCTAAAACTATCTCTTCAAGAAAAAAAAAAAAAAGATATTCAGCACCACCACCTTTTTTAAATGAGTGGTATTGATTAAAAGGGAAAACAAACTAACACTAGAGTAAAGAAACTGTAGAAGAAAATTCAATCTGCCCTCAATGTAAATTTGAAGGGGAAAAAGTAAACATCCACCTGCAACATGCATGGAAAGTAACACAAGTTCTAAGAAAACCTACTGTGAAAAACATGACTGTGTGTCTTGGGTTGCAATGCAAGATGTAACCAAAAGTATGTATTACATTGCCACCTGTTGAAACCAGTTGGGGAAGTGTTTTCTTTCAGTCTTCTGTGACCCATTCCTCATAACTCCGGAGGGGAGGGGGTGGGTGTCTTCTGTTAATGGGCCAGCTGTTAAAACCAGGTCGGGTAGTTTTTATCTCTTCCACAACCCATCTTCCCTCCGGGGAATATCTGCTGTTAATGGGCCATTAAGGCTCACCATATTACATTACGTCATTCCATTGCGAGATGATCCACCCAGTGTGAGGAGCCAAACATTCCTACCTGGACAAAATCTGAGATTCAGAACACCAGGGCAGCCTGTTTCCACTGGGTTCCCAGAAAAAGACTGGACCCATCTCACCACCACTGGACCTTCAGGGGGAAAATTGCACCCTTCTACAGGATCATCTCTGTTCCAACAGAATCGCATCTGTTATGCCAGGTGGGCTTAACTGGACTGCTCCCAACATCCTGACCAACAGGGAGTCAGGTTGTATTCTGACTCTGTCAGTGTTTTCTTTTTTTTGTTTGTTTGCTTTTCTGTACTACTACATTTTTATTTTTAATATGCCTAGTATAGAACTGTTATTCCTATTCATGCATCTTTGCCTGAAAGCCCCTTAATTTCAAAATTATAACAATCCAGAGGCAGGGGGTTTACGTCCTCCATTCCAAGGGAGGCTACTACCTTCCTTAGCAGACACCTGTCTTTTCAAACCAAGACACTATGACAGGTATATCTAAGTAATATCTCTGTGCAGAAAACCAGATCTTGAGAATGCCATGAATTTTTGGGTTTTTTGCACTTTTTCCAGTAAAAAATTGCCAAACTCCAGTTGATGTACAGTTTTATTACAACACTGCAACTGCAACCCTGATTCCAGAGACAAATGCTATGGAATTATTTCAGCCACCTCAGATTCTGCAACAGAAATTATTAGGAAGTCCAGAGACATTACAAAACTGAGAACTGTGTAGCCTTGACAATTTATAAAGTACCAAAGTACAATTTGTAAAGTACCATTACTAATAATATTACCAACAACTTGGCGATAAAGTAGCAAACTGGGTAAACCTTTGGATGCAAACGTCATGAAACAATAAAAGACTGCAAGTCACTAGTCACAAAAGCTTGTCAGGCTCACATAAGAGACTAGTAAGGGTGAAAAAACTAATGTTTTATTGAATTTCCCACAATTTCCCAAGAAATATGTGCATGAGTGCAGTTTATGATTAAGACTGTTGTAAAACTATAGTAAGTGAAATTTGGAACATTTGGTAATTAAAAAGTTGCAACTAGAAAATTAAAATGTTAAAAAAAATAGATGAGAGAAAGAGTTTATCTGGGTTTTTTCCCAAGCCAAGACAACCATATGCTGCACCAGCTGAAAAATCAAAGTGATTTTCAATGTCAGCCTCAGGCACTGGTAGGTCTAAGCATCTCTATAGGTGCAACTAAATGGTACTGATGATAGAAAGGAGTAGTTTTAGATCCTCTGAGAAATCTGTGCTTGCATAAGGAAGGAAAAACAGATAAGAGAGAGCAAGAGAATAGTAAGACCTACATCAGAGAAGGCACAATCTCCTGGCACACTACAGAGGACAAGGCATTTCTGGATATTTTTGCTGCAAGACAATCTAACAGCAAAAATCTTATCTGCTTTAGTAGCCACTAATTGAGGTTTAGGCTTCCATTTAGGAAACAATTTCCTTGCCTTGCCTTTTATGATCAATTTTCATCCACCTTTTTATTTTTTTTAATAGAGGAAAAAAAATCAACTGCTATGAATAAATCTTTCAGATGTAGTGAATGTGACCAAATAAAGAGAAGACCAAGAAGATCCATTTTTGCCATGGCATCTACTTCTCTTTTTCTAAAGGAGAATCAATTGAAAATCATTGCTTTTAAAATGCTGTATGCATGACACAGCATGCTCAGTTCTATCATACAACTCCTCATCCATGTAAAAGCCAAAATGTATGGCACACCTTGAAATGTATTTCATATTAAGTAAAAGCTCTATTAGCACTTAATCTTCTGCTGCAACACATATTTAAGAAAATAACAAAGAAAGATAGGGGAGAACAACAGAGTGAGGGAATGAATGCAGGCACTGTGTTGTGCTGTACAAACACTATCACCGATTTTCATTTTTTCTTTCTGATTAGGTTTTAAAAACAATTTCACAACCAACCATGTAGTTCAATGGTGAGAAATGTTAGTCTGAATTTCCCACAGACACAGGTGGCAAAATGTAAAAAATGGTTTACTGTAAGCAAAATTATTATTCGTCTCATTTGGGGAAGCAAGAGTGCACCTATATTGTGAATCTACAGATAAACTCCTGTGGATGGCTACAGTGAATGTTTCTCTACACTTCTATAAGATTAACATGATCATCTCCACATGTCTACTCACATCCCATTTTGCCACATTCTATCGCATTCTATTGCTCCTTATCACAAAAATTTAAAAAATACCTCATTAATTCTATGAAACAACTTGTGTAGATAGCTAGTCAGCTCCCCGATTGACTTTAAAAATACCAACATCTGAGGTGCATAGCTGAAGGGTAAGATCCCTCTGCCACTTCAAACTTAGAAAACTTCCAAAACTGTTAACAACTACTAGGAGTATTAAATGGCTGCTACGGGCTTGTGAAGTACTGGGAAAAGACAGTTTAGGAGAGAAAAAGGCAATAAGCTGGAACTAGCACTGGGAAGTTAAAGGACTCCCAGCCCAGAACAAATTAATTTCTGGTGCCTGTAGGGAAACACAAAATGCCATCTGGCAGCAGGACACAAGCATTGTGCTCGTGTTGCAAACACGCTGCTCAGGACCACTGCAGAATCAACCATTAGGACGAGACCAAAAGGGGCCATTTAGCCTATTCTCCTGCTCTAAAGCAGGATTGATGTTCATTATGTCATTTCTGGCAAATATCTACTGTGTTGTGAAAATTCTTCTAATAAAAACTTATTTCAGTACTTCAGCATCATTACTGCAGTCCACCTTTCCCTGAGAAGAAAATTACTCTGTCCTCTGTACAGTAGGTTTTTGAAAACTTACTACTTTCCCAGGCAATCTCCTTTTTTTTTTTTTTTTTAAACTTAAGAATCTGATACACTAAGGCTTTTCTTGGACATTAGATTTTTGACCACTTAAGCCACTCTTGAAGACTCTCATTGTGACCAAGGCAAGGGCAATAATAACTTTGAGCATGCACAGTATAACAGGACTTGTATAGAGAATTGCCCCCTAATGCATAATTGGGAGATCATGTAAGTGCTGTGGGAATTTAAGAGACGCAAAGATAAACCAGTTAAATGGCAAGATGCTTTACAGCAAACAGGTAATCTAATTTTGTACAGCAAAGAGCAAATGTAAGCTAAGAAGGTAGGGGAATGCACCACATAATGTGACATAACAGATTTGGAGTTACAGAGAACCCCTGGACCTTAGCATACCTTCCTTGAATATCTTTTTTTTGTTCACTCATCCTACCCTCAGTAACTTAACATCACAGACACTCATATTGCAGGAGAATAGGCTTCTAAATAAGCAAACAAAGGTAAAACAAAACTGTCATCTGTGCATATCTAGGCATAGAATATTAGAAACATTTCTAATAAGAAGTTTAAGAAGTTGCTTTTTTTTCATTTCATCCTTCCCTTTCTTTTCTCAGCAAGAAAAGTACATTGAGACAATTAAGTAACATGCAATTAGTTATCAAGCTTTTACAGCTTCTTACTCACCCACTGGAGACATTTCTGGGACACTGGCAACATAAGGCCCATCCAGAAACTTTGGCTCATTATCATTAATATCCTGCACTTTGATGATGAACTCTGATTCAGGCTCTAGTGGTTTCTTGGTGTCAACATCCACAGCCTGAGCCCGGAGTGTGTAGAAAGGTTTTTCTTCTCGGTCTAGGCTCTTTATGGCATGAATGTCTCCTGTGGTCTCATCAATGGTGAAAACCGTGCCAGCACCATCTCCTGACAAGGTATATTTAACAGTGCCGACTCCCTTATCCAAGTCAGAATGAAGCTTGAGAAGAAAAGGAAACAAAAGGGAGGACAAAAACATTAATGGATTTTCCTAGGCTAGACAACAACTCTTTTTTTTTTTTTTTTTTTTTTAAAATGCTTTGGTGGAACCAATTTCTTCAGTCCTTAACTGTGTCTAAGTGCATGGAAAAAATGTGGGTGGTATGTTATTCAAGACTTTTACCCCTATCTAGTACAGCACAGACTTGCTGCAGTTCAGTAACTAAAACTGCAATGATGCAGGGCATCACATTTGTTATAAACTGAAATTTAAGACCAAGGACGTAAAATCATCCATACCCGCATCAAACAAATGTGAGATGACATGAGGGAGTGTCAAAGGCTTTCACAGGCGTTTGGCTTTCAGAGAAGAAAAAGGGAAATATCTAATTATTTCAAAAGCAAGAGCTTGATGGCATCTGGAACTCAAAGCCAAACTTGATTTTTAAAAAAAGAAAATACACACCTCATGATTACAGTAAATGCTAAACAGAACTTAAAATACTGTCTTTTACACAAATATTTGATCAAGTGCTTGTGTCTTTTCTGAGATAAACACACTGCGGACTGTGAATCTAGGATTTTCTTGCTCATTTTGAAAGAGTACAGAACTCAGTATTTTCTGTCTTAAATACCAATATACACATTTTTCAGGCTATTATTCTGATGAATCTCTAGTTATAATTTTAAAAAAAACCCAAAAAAAACCCAAACCAAAAAAACCCCAAAAAACAACAAAAACTTGAATTCAACTTCTTGGATGTTTTTATCCCCTTAATCAGTGTCTATCCCACAATAAAGCAGCCTTAAACATTATTTCAAATGCAGGATTTTTTAAAATCCAAATACAGTATGATGAACTACTTTCTCAGATGCCTTTACCTGCTCCATACTCATCCTTTAAATACATTTAAAAGATGAAAAGATACGCAAGGTTCCATCAGTGATGCTGAAATAGTTTTTAAAATATTCTTCCACTTTTCCCATCTAATGAGGGCTAAAAAGATCTTCTATCATGGACACTGGTCAGAATGGAGTTTTGAAGAGTGAATTCCATTAAACTGAATTGTAAAGTGATTTTGGATATAGACTTTATTTACATGATGTACTGCCCAAGGTGCAACACAATAGAGGAAACATGGGACATGAAAAGAGATTATGTAGAAAATGAATTACTGAGAAACTAAATGGTTTTGGTAATGGGGCAAGAAGCTAAGCTACAGAAAACGAATTAATGGCAATTACTAACATATATAGCTATTGGCTTGAAATTGAAAATAGGTCCTTGTGACTGTGGAAGAGGTCATGGTTTGTGGCACAGAGCGAACAGGAACATAGTCTCTCCTTTGTCTACTTTTTCATCTCATTATTCTTGCTCAGTGAATATATTAAATTCTGATCTTTCATCTAGCTACCCCCCACATGCAATTTTAAATTGTTTCTCCAGTCCAAAATAAAGCATTTTGCTTCCGAGGTGTTAAATATTTCCTTGCTTGCAAAATCAAAAGATAATGCAGTCTGAGATAATTAATGGCTATTTCTTCCTCATAATTTTAATTTAAGTGGCTCGAAATTTCCTGCTGTTTCATTATATTCTGCTCAGTAAAAACTTGGTATTTTCCTTCCATTATCATCTAGAGGCTTACACACACACACACATCAAGAGAAAAAAGAGAATCAAAACGATGATGAGAAAGCTTGAAGAAAAAAAAGTGTCAGAACTTTTTAGGGGGAACCAGACAATTGTTTTAGTAGTGTCCCTATATTAAATAAAATTTATTTGGGCTTCATTGTGAAGACTACCTTGATGTATATTCCTGGACGTAAGAATATCACAGAGCAAAATAATGCAGTTATGAAGCAGGAGTTTGTAAACAGGGAATCATGACAAGATTACTCCCATCTCCTGTCATTGGATTTGGCACTAAAGCTGAGATGGTTGGGTGTGTTTCTGATTGCCAGCTGTAGGTTTTATGTTCAACTAGTAACAAATCAGGCTGCATTGCATGTCTTATCTGAGCCCTTGGATTATACTAGAGAGAATCAATTACAGCTGTTTTTCCTAGCTAGAAAAAAAGCAGGAAAAGCAAGGGCTCCCAAGACAAAGGAAGACCAAAATACAAAGACTAAACTATACATTTGATTTTTTTCCCAAATATATTGGAGAAAAATGGTTTACAATTGGCAGGATTAGCAATTCTACAGTTACAGATGTATTCACTGGCCTTCGCAAGTATTGCTCAGCTAGTACAACCCAGGAACCACACCACCTATTTAAGCAGAGCTGCAATGCTCTGCATTAGCTGGGATGTGTCACACTATATTTATCCACCAAATCTGCTGATTTTGACATAGGCTTCCTACATGACATTGCTGGACAATGTGCAAACACATGCTTATTTGTAACCCACACTAAGCGATGCAATGTGTGGGGCAGTTCAACATTACACAGTGTCAAATTACTGCAGGGGAACAGCTGATTGATTAATTTAAAATTAACTAAATTCTCCGACAACAAAAGGAATGTAAAATTTAGATTCAGATGCAAGAATGAAGAGCGAGAAACTAGTGTTAGCTGTACTTACACAACACTAGGAAACAATCCGGACTTTCAATGCCTGAAATTTTCCAGAAAGTAGTTTAAGCTAAAGTATAAGTGCTTGCTACTGTGTCTTGATTTATGTGCTACAAGCTGTATATTGCACTGAAAGAAAATACAGTTGGGTTTTTTTTGTGCTGAAAAACATATACGAGTTTTGTGAGAGACTAGTTTTTCTGACACTGTGTCCACAGCAGCTTTGGGTTTGTGTCCCATTTCTCCTTCTTGCTCGCATTTATTTTCTAATTCTTGGTCTTCCACTATCTCAGCAAAATTAAAGGGCAAGAGAACAAGTGCTCAGATATTGCCTACTTCCCTCCCCACAATGTTTTTATATTCCAGAATCACCTGAATTTACTGCAACAAGGTTGTACAAATGATTATATTCACACAGGTTGTCTTAATTTAATGTTTTCCCTATAAATCCTGAATATTAAAAAACCAGCAGAGTCTTGGAAATGTGAGGGATTAATTTCTACCTTTGCTGAAATCTACACTTTAATCCTCACTATATAAGTAGCACAGGTTAGTGTCAGATCTTTGGACAAATCTGCCCCAAGTGTAAAACTAATAATTTCTTGCAGCAAAACTCTGTTAGCTCAGAAAATCATGAATATTTCCCCGTGATGGCATAAAAAGACCTATCATTCCATAATTCTTGCTAGTGTGTAAAAACAATAACACATATGGCAAAGGAACTGACTGATTAAAAAAAATAAAGTATGAATAATAAGATGGAGACTATTGTAAGATAAAGTGCATAAATCTATGCAGAAATTATGGCAGCGTTTTTGAATCATATCCAATACCAGATGCCAGACTGAGTCAGTCTACAAATCCACGTGATCTAGCAATCTGCTTCAGCCTGTAACAAGCTGAATGCTAGTTTGCTTCAGAGAAGATGAAAAGTTGGTAACAACTCACTACTAGCACATCTGGGAGAAATTATTTATTCAGATCATCTGACAGTTTCTAACAAGAAGTACGATTGTTTGTATTTTAGCAATAAATTAACATCTTACTGCTTCAATAACTCAGTGTTATCACTCTGTGTCACTTCAAGAATTCATACACCTGCACAAATAGTTTCAAACCACATGAAAGACCAGGAAATTAATTAGGTAATGTACTTCAAAAATGTGTCTATGCTCCTAGGTAAATTGAGCATTGCAGGAGTATGGATCAGATGTATTAGTTTCTCAGTATCCTATGGTGCTAATTTTCTCTTCAATATCCTATTCATCTGATCCTCAACTGTCCACCTTCTCTTTCCTTAAATACTTCAATGACTTCTATTTATACAACCGCTTTGAAGGTCAAATATGTAAAATCACATACCTAGGTAAAGAAAGTGGAAGCAAAAGAAGCTTAAAAAATTGAAAAATAATCTAGTTTGAAATGAAACAATCACTATACCTCCACAAATCAGGCAAGAACAAGGGCTATGACATCTGCCAGGATTGCTGTGATCTTAATTTCACAGCAATACAGACACTGAAAAGTTGTTGTATGAGTTGACAACTTCCCTCTATGCATGTCCCATCCTCATAAAAAGAAAAAAAAAAGAAAAAAGTAGAGAATGAATTAAAAGAGTTTTAAATGTCTAGGAATGCTTAAATTCTCTAAATTTATATACTTTATGATACACTCTGAGATTCTAGGTCTTATTCCACTACCAATTTCATGGGCTGAGAAAAAAAAAATCCCTGTCCAATTTATTTTTTACTAGTAAATCAATTGAAAAGTTATATTGCAGTGCACATCAGGACTGAAAAAAAATGGTAAATGTTCCAGGCTGCTAACCATTCCTTGGCTGCACAACAGTACTAGTTATACATCCCACATCTGTATATTTATGTTATTTTTCATTATGCAATATATTTTAGGACTTTGCTCAATGGAGTTTCTCTTCGTGCATCTACTCCCAGGGATCACCATTAATTCAGCAGTCACCAGCCCCTGTACTTTCTTGAGTAAGATGTGCAATGAAAACTATTTGAGAAATCAGATCATCCATTCAACTCCAATATTACCTAAGACTGAACATACAGAATAATGCCCTGAACTGAGGAAGGGACAAAAAGCCATTTTTGTACAGTTAACATAGACCCAAGCAGACCTATTTTGGCAGATCTCTACTGCAAAAGTGTGTGTTGGAACAAGGATACCACTATGAGAGAGGAGGGTGTAAATGAGCCTGGAGACTTTCTATTTGGAATGCTGCCCTTCTAAAATATAATTATTCTACACATATTTTCACTTGGCAAGAACTCTATGGTCTACACAGATTGCATACTTTCTTTTAAAAACTGGTAATTAGAACCTAATGTACTGCTTTCACACAAATGTATTTACCCCTTTCCCTCTAAAAATACATAAACCTTAAAAATTTTCCTAAGATTCAAAGGGGTGTGGGGGTGTTAGAGACTTTAATTCAGAACATGGAGAAATTAAAAAAAAAAAACCCTAAACCCTAAAACAGTGCAATTATTGCTAATAAAATCAAATCAAATATTTTTTCATTCTTTCCCTCTCCATCACACACACACCACTGCAGAGGACATTTAGGGACAAGGTAAAATCTGCTTACAACACAGTCAGTGCAAATGTTTCCCGATCCTAAAAGTTTTGATTACCTAGGGCATCTTCTAAATAATAAGTTAACATGCATTAGTCAGGCAAGACTGCAGACTAAAACTTGTGTTGAGGAGTTAGGACACTACTACAAATGGCAAACGGGTCAGATGAATGACAGAAGGTGTATAAAAACAAGGAGCAACTAAAATCACAGAATCAGAGAATCCTTTAGGTTAAAAACGACCTTTAAGATAGCTGAGCCCAGCTGCAAAATCATGAGGTAAAAGAAAGGTGAACAAAAGGAGAAAAGAGTATATTTTTAAAGGTCATTTGGAAAAAAGAATTTTCAAAGCTGAAAATTATTTGCAATAGGAAGAGGTGTCTTTTTGCTAGCTTTATATGAGACTCCCATCTGCGAGCAGGCTTTCTTAGTACTATGAGAATTTCAAACAATAATTAAACATGTCAATTAAAGGATGAGTATTTGTGTGTGTGTGTGTATACATATATATGTATACAACTTTTTAAAAAATATTATTTCAATTAGTAAGCAGTGTGTATCAACATCATGATTGTCTTCATGTTGTATTTCTATGTCTTTTCTTTTTGTTTAGTAAAATATCTGCTCCCAAGAATTTACATTTTTTAGATTACTTTTTGTAAAAACAGTAATAAACATGGTTCTGCATTTTGAAGTATCTTTCTGTTCAAATTAGATTAGAATACAATCTTATTCAAAAGTAATTAAGTAAAAAAGAACTGGGTTTTGGGGTTTTTTTGTGATTCTTGTTTCACAAATAAAGCTGAGCTTTATTTAAATTAAAACACTTATTATCCAATTAAATAAAACATTATCTCCTTCTGTCATGGGGATTTAGTCTAAGCACACTAAGTCAGAACAGATTTTTCTAATAATGAGTGTGGTCGTCAGGTAGTAAGATGATGGCAAATGAGTCAGTAGAAAGGAATAAAACAGTACCTGACCTCATCAGTTCAGATGAATCTTCATCTCTACCAACATCATGCACTTGAGGGGTTAGGGATAGCTATTTTTCTAATTCTTCTCTATATTTTTAATTCCATTGTATTATGTGGAATTTAATAGCTACACTTCTAAAATCACAGTGAAACAACCCCCAACATTCCTTTTATGGAATGCCATATATGTTAAAAAAAAAAAAAGCCAATGAAAAATGTCACGCACTGGTAAAGCATTGAAAAAATAAAAAATTCTCAATAATGTCTTAATATTGTTTAATTATACAAGTAATTATACATGTAAGTTACAAGTTGCATAGATTTCTGATGATCATTTCTGCATCACCAAGTCAGCTGGAGCTGATGCATATAGAAAGACTGTTCTGGTCTGCCTTCTTCACCTTTAAGTCAAGAATCAATATCAGAAATAATTTTTGCAATTAAATTGTTCTTACTGATCTCATATTACTGCTCTGTGTTACAATGCTCTCTGTGTACGTGTTGATAGGTTTCAGTTCACAGTTATGTTGAATGTCATTTGAGAGAAATGTGCTGCAGAATGGTGATAGCTGATGTGAACTTCAATCTGCTGAGGTCTCTGGGTATAACCATTGTCAAGTAACAACAAAATCAGACATTCCAACAGCAAATTTCAGTATCGGTTGTTAGACAGCAACAGGAGACAAAATTTGAGGAAATTTATCAACTTCCAATTTCTTCTTTATTCAGCACAACTTTATATATCCATCCAAAGGATTATGAGCTACAATGGAGTGTGCAGCTGCTGACAGCTCAGTGCAAATGGATTCTACTGTATTATTAAATTTTTATAATTTTAGAATTTTTCAAAGTATTTAATGAGAACTGAACATGGGATTGAATGTGAAACACTCACAATCCAAAACCCTTAACGCATCAGATTGGAAAAGTGAGGTTGTGCCATGTATCCTCATAGACAGATGCAGTCTTTTCTTTTCGCTACTGTGCACCTGAAATCTGTGGTAAACAATCCTTTGGGTTGAAGGAGCTTGTGGAAGACATCACCTGTCACTAACAAATGCATTTGGATTGGTACCAGTAGGCCTGGTTTGATCTACACTTATGAAAGCACTGATACTCCCTCTGCCCTGTGCTTGCTGATTAAGTCAGACAATAATGTTGATGTCTAAAACTTAGAAATGAGGAAAGGGAATTTGCCTCAAACAGGGCTCTGAGGAAAAAAAAAGTCCCAGCTTCAGGCAGGAGATATTTGTATTCCTCTTCAAGACAACACTTATTCCCTGATTCTGAAAACTAAATGAAGAAAAGACAGCATTACAATCAAATTCTAACTCTTGCTATTTAATTGTGCAAGATCAGCAAAATGTTCAATGGCATTGCTGTAATCAATTAAAATGGTAAGTATGATGGGGTGAGATCTTTTCAAGTAGAGTATGTGATTGCAATACTTCCTTTTTGACAGAGGAAACACTGGAAGAATATCAAACAGAGCTGCATCTCTCTAGATAACACATACTGACAGTAATACATCATTTTGCACTGTGTTCCCTGCTGTATCTCTTCTACAACATATATAAAAGATCAGTGCATGAAAATATGAATTATGCTGTATGAATAAATATAATACAAATAGACACTAGAGACTTAGGAAGTCTATGAGATTTTTGCTACATCTAAACCAAAATTTCTAAGACACCTGTTTAAGGAGAGTTTATCATTTCTAATGACTATCTACTTATATTTATGAACATAGTCTCTCTGAAGATCACTTTCTGTTCAGAAAGTTGAGAACAAGAAGGGACTTTATACTGTCACTGAATTTAAGCTGTAAAGGTTAGAAATTTTTAGTCTAGGATGAGATGTTTATGCTCATGAAACGACAAAATCTGTTTTCTTTCTAGGGCGAGTGAATACAATCCATTTTCTTTATAATTATATTCTATAGATGTCTTATGATTCTTTATTCAAAATATAATTTATCATGGAAGCTATAGCTACAGCCAGTCAGTTGCATGGCATTTTTTCTCTCACAGGAGTTGACCTCCTATGCTAGCAGGAATACCTTGTGTGATAGGGAAGAAAGAAAGTGTGGGGTGTGCCATTCAGGTTCTGAAGTGACAGACAAAAAAACAGCTGCCTGTTGACGACTGCCATGCTGCTGGAAGAGATCTTGACTCTGAGAAGTTTCCCACTCCTCTTCTTGGTGGTATTCACTTTTCCACCCTAAACACCTGGAGCTAATTGAATTCCCCTGAAATTTTTATATTAGACTGTCCCATCTAGTTAGAGGGAGCATAGCTGGCTTTTGTAAGCCTCACTCTTTTCAAATTAATTATGGAAACCTCAAATTTCCTACTGAAGCTGCACTTCTGAGGAGGGAGCAGCCTGTATGAGGGACAGTAGCTGTGAGGCAGCATACATTTCCATACCACAGCTGCACCTAGGGAAAGAATACACCTCCAGCTATGCAGCCATAAATATCTAAAGGCAAAGTAGTCACAAAGTAGTTATCTCCCACTGTTCATCAATCCCCAACATAGAAAACCCTAGTAAGGGGGTTAGCTGAATTCCACAGTCACATAAATGGTACATGTGACCACACACAAAGTGAATTCCAAGCCTGACTAGGTTCCTGAATCAGCTGTGCAAAATATCCAGAGATAGCTTCTATATAAAGCCAAGGGCTCAGTATCGCTCTTGGAAGTGTACCCTTGTTGGGTTCCCTGAACTAGGTTTCCTCCAGGAATTGACATTCTTCAGATTACTTTTTGTAAAAATAGTAATAGATAACATGGTTCTGCATTTTGAAGTATCTTTCTGTTCAAATTAGATTAGAATACAATCTTATTCAAAAGTAATTAAGTAAAAAAGAATTGGGGTTTGTTTTTTTTTTTTTGTGATTCTTGTTTCACTTCCTCTAGGAAGTCACAATTTTGTGACACATTATTATACAGACTCCCACTGCCTTATCCATTAAGGTAAATAAGCTGAAATTTTTCAGTGTCAAAGACAATAACAGAAATAATAATATCAACAATACTGATAAATACGCAACTTTTAAGTACTTCAAAAAGGCACTCTATCATAAGCAAAAAGTGACAGGTTCTTGTAGTCAGAATGTAAAAAGAAAGACTAAAACTATATTAAATGCATTCCTAGAAATGTGTTTTGAATGAGTATCAGTTTAAATCCACTGCAGTTGGAAAGGTAAAATATTATAAATTGATTATAAAAGCTTATGCTTAATTTTATACTGATTGGAACCTTATTTAGCAAATACATCTGGTATTTTCTGATTTATATCAATGTACTCTTCAACTCCAGCTCGTACTTGGAAAGGTTTAGAGTAAAGGCTTTACTAAATTCTGCTGGTGCTGATGAAGCTTTCTTCATTTTTATCCTTCCCTTAATTCATTTTTCTTTGTTTTTTTTCAAAAAATTTTCTTTATTGACTGCCTAGCAAATGAATGTTAAAAACTCCCTTCCTCATATATTTAAATTTAATGTTAAGTTAAATAAACCCCCCCCTTGTTCTGTAAATCACACTTGCTGTAAAGCTCTGTCAGTTAAGGTGTCTCTTTTTGTTTGGTAATGATATACTAGAACAGGCAGGGAATGACAGAGTAGAAGGATTTTACCTCGGCCTGTCTATCACTGTGACAAGGCATACTATCGTTTGACCAGTTCTCTTATCTAAACAGGAAAAAATAATCTTAATTCCATCACAGAGGTGAAAAATATAAATTTTAACACATATATTAGAGGGATAATTTTAAGGCATTTACAGGAACAAAATTTTATGAGTGAAATACAATCTCTTCTCAATTTTTAATCTCGTTGTCTTAAGGTGGGCCAAAAAACCTCAGGCATACTTTACACTACAAGACACTAAAAAACATTGCAAAATAACCCAGCAAGCATGAACAAATAATGCTTAACATGCAAGGAATAGAAGGTACAGCAAGAAACTGAAAGAGATCTTCTGTATCCTATGAATCAATTTCAAGAGAGCATAACCCCATGAATAATGTTCTGGCTGCAAGATTTCCTCAGAACAATATTTTTAAAGGCAGTGTTGATTTTCCTGAGGTTCCAGAAGCAGCATAGGAAAGGGTTGTATTGTATGTATTTCTTTAGCTTTGCTGAAGCAGTACAGACAAGTGACATGCACAGTTTGCATTTTTTTGCTAGCTTGTGACACAGGTTTTTTTGAGGGTTTTTGGGGGTTTTTTTTGGGTTTTGTTTTTTTTTTTTTGAGATTTGAGGTTTTGCAAAAATAGGTAAACATTCTGTTTCAGTAATCAACATTTGCATGGGAGAAAAGTATGTTAAGACACATGTAAAGCATCAGTTTGTCCTTCTGGCTTGGATTACTTAGAAAAAGTAGCATTTATATGGCACTATACAGAACTGAATCAAATCCCAGAAATCCTGTATATGTTCTAAGTTATGGATACATTAATGTTTCACATATCATTAAGCTGCACTGTGTAAGAATATTGGTATGCCTTCCTTTTAATAAATATATCACACCTATGTACTAAGTAAGCAAAAGAAAAATATCTTCCACAGCTCAAGATTACATCATTTCTGATCAAATGGAGCAGATTATAAATCTAGTAATTCCGATTTAGTACTTATAAATCTGAATATGATTGTATTTCCTGGATTTTCCCAATTCAGTTTTAAGAAAAACATGTTGAGTTTACACATAGTTGGATGCTAGCTATGGCATTCACTTTTAAGATTTACTCAAGATTTTTAATGAATAAAGACTAATGTTTCTATGAATCAGTGGAGAGTACAACACAATAGGTTAACAAAATAGAAAGCTTTTTAATTTGGAACAGAAATTATTGTATGGCTGCTGTAAGATCTCTCTTTTCTATAGCTGTGGCTGTACTTAGGGTTCATACTGATGAGATGGCCATACAGCCACCTCTGCTCTGCTACTGGTAGTGGTAGTGGAGAAGGAAGAGAAGAGCATACAGTCATTTTACCCCAGAGACGTGGGTGGGAAGGTTCTTTCTGCAGAGAACTTGGAAGAAGCAGGGAATGAGGTAGAAAAACTGTGTCTGGATGAGTTTATATTCCGTTCTTCTGACAAAACTGCTCATTGAAACAACAGAGATGTTAATTTGTTCCCATCTTGCATATGACTCCTAGAAGTCCTGGGGAAATCAGTTTACAAGGACAGAATCTCTCCAGCATCCAGGGAGGTGCAACTGTGTCCGTAAAGCCTAAATCTTTGACTTGAGAAAGTCAATGGCAAAACTCCCACTGTCCCCAATTTCATTCAGTAATAATTAGGGCTTTGCAACCACTAGCAGAGTACTCTCCTGCAGAGTATTGGCAGAGTTCTCTCCTGCAGACTGAGAGTAAACATTTTCCTTTGTTTAAGTTCATGCACTTAGGGAAATTTTCTTTTCACCTTTAAGTTTTACCATACTAAAGATCTCAAAATGGAAACAATAGAAGTCTTTTCTTGTGTGGAAATCATTCACTATCTCTCCCCCCAATCCCTCCCACCCTCTCCTTTTTGATTTTCCAGAACCCCAAATACCTCAAACAATAATATTTGATTGTTTCAAGATTCAGCGGTAGGATAAACTTTATCAAAAAAATGCTTTTGCAATTTAACACTAAAATTTTTTAGACAGAAATTACTGTGAAATCCTTTCAGTGGTACAGGAGTTAGTTGTGATGTGGCATGGCTTTTACCCATTCATAAATGTTTGCAGAAGCCAGGTTTCTTTCACTGACAAATGTTGCAGCTATTGGTAGCTAAATTCACCTGCATTTGCAGCAGCTGTTAATTATGATCAAGGGACTGAGATTCACAAAGGGAACACATTTTAGCAATTTTTCGAAAATTATTCCCTCAGTGTGATAAATGACACACGCCCTTTTTGAACATAAGAACAGACTTATCTACTAAAAAATAATATATTCACTTGCTCTAGACCTTCTGAGCATCAAATATCATCTTTCCTTTGCTGTCTGCCTTTAAGTTTTTACAGATTTCATCATCTTATGACTTTTGCTCCAAACGTAGAAACGGGGACTATGGAAATTGTGCCTCTTCAAAAAGACTGTGTAAATATTTTACTCACTGAATAATAGAAAATCTCTCTAGTGAATAAGGCACTTTAAGAAAATGCACAACCTAGTGACGTTAATTTTGAATATGCCTGAAAGATGTATGTATAGAAACTTCATATTTCTTAATGAGAATGTAGAACAATGGCACCTATTTAGAATTAGATGAGATCAAATGAAATGGCATTAGTTTGTACCAAAGCTTTCACTCTAGCCATATTTGGAGCATAAATAGAACTAAAATTTAAAATAAGGGATAATGAAGTCTAATTTACATAGGAAGAGAAACCCATTACTGCATCCGATTTATCTAGAGAGGTAAAAAATAGAGTGTTTGCTTAAACCAAATCAATGAATGAACAGGTAGTTGCAGTTATTTACTAACGAATTTTCCAAAAATGAGTAAACCAGGAAACAGCAGTTATTTCTGTTGCTCCCACTTTTTTAGGGGAAAATACTCTAGATATAAAAATTACCAAATCTGTTGAAAGCTAGTGATTTTAATTTTATTGACAAATTGAATATTAAAATATTTATTTTCAGTGTGAAGTTGTTTGTCAGAAAATCTCTTTTCTTTCAAGGATACCTGATGATGACTGGTCTTCTGCAGTATTGATTTAATGAATCAGAATAAATTCAATATGAACACTGCCTTATGACCGTATTCCCTTGTAAGTAGGGCTTACAGTAATTGAAGAGTAATGCACTCTAGCATTGAGGCAAGTTGTATTTCCCTTTCTCATTCAGGAGGAAAGCTCTAACTACCAAACTATGATCATAGTGTGTGACTGACTATAGGAACACAGCAGGTACAGCCTCTAGAAAGAGAGTCTGCAAGCCATCCATGGAAAGCCATGCAAGGATGAACTCTGTAGAACTGCACTTTATTTATCTAGTGGGAATAACAAGTAACTGCCAAAGCCCATATCCACAGCAGGACACAGGTCTATTTATAACAACTATGTGCCCCATAGAGCTGATTCTATTAAAAGAATAAGGTCTTTAAGTAATTGAGTCTCATTTGACTCAATAAGAAGAGAAAAAGGCTTTATACAGAAAGCTTCCCACCTTCCTACACTGACCCTCCACACCTGCACAGGGAAATAGCCATCCTTCTTGAGCTGCTATGAGATCTGATTTAGAGCCACATCTTTTACTCTAGAACTAAATTTTTTGAAAGGCTGGCTTAGCAGAATGAGAAGAATACAGCATTCGCTTGTAGTGAGACTTTTTAAGCTTTAAGAATAGATTCATCTCTCGTTGGCATCCAGCTGGCTTTGTTTTGTGTGCTGCAAAATTTTCTTTGAAAAAATCATATAGCACAGACAGAAGGAAAAAAAAAAAAAAAGCAAGACCAAGCTTTTGATTTACTATATGTGTGCCTTAAATGTATATATTTTTCATCTTAATGATACATTTACTGGAAACATGAATTGGTGTTTTGGGATGCCAAACACCTGTCACAAAGAAATTTCATGCTATAAAATCATGAATAAACTATGTCCCAGCACACTTACAGCCATACCAGGATAATGTACTTCCGTAAGAATTCAACTGAATACCGAATTTTCTATGAATATTTTTTAAAATTCATACACTTAGTAAGAAACACCAATAAATATTTTGAAATTCATAAATACATCAAGATTTCTTTCCTAATTTGTTCATTAACTTTATAACTTAGACTGAGCTTAGCTTGATTAACAATCCATTATAATACCAATCTCACACAAAATAAAAATAATCTTAAAATTAGTTTGATTTAAATAATACTACTAAGTTGTGCTTCCGTTAATAGAACAACTGGTACCTGGAGCAATAGTTATATACTTTCTTCATATTTTGATATGTCAGCTGCACTATACCACTAATAGCAGTGTAGCATTTCTGACTTCCTCAAACATCTATTGTGTGAACTGGGTTAGTACTGTGTACCCCTATAAACAATTTTGGGGCTTATATGATGCATTTCTTATCAGCATCATATAAGACTGTGGAATATGAGATTCCTTGTTTTGTTTTTTTTCTGTAAGAACTCAAATCTTTATTCCTGTAAGATAAGTACATACAAATTCATTCTTAAGTGTGAGATGAATGTGAAATGGAAACTGTATTTTAGAAGAAAAAAAAAAGAATGGGACAATCTGAAGATTTCTCTTCAGTACATAAATTAAAAATTGATTTGATACTGATTAACTTGCTCTCAAAAAAATTCTTCTGTGCTTAAGCAAGTTTGCCGTCAACAGGCACGGTTTTCAATTTTAAGAAAGAGCAACAAGAAATATTTTTGGAAGACATTAAAAAAATATATACCGAGTAGTTCTGCAACTTGCCTATGATCTGTGAATGTCATGACTTTGGTAGGCAGATGAATGGGTGCTTCAGCCAGGTTGGGCTGCACAAAGCACAGTTAAGAACAGACACATGCTTGTCTATAAAGAGGTCATAAAAGAGAGGTTGCAGATCTCAGCTGGAGCATATTTCTCCCCATGAGTGCAGTGCAACTATCTAACGTACATCTCTCTTCAGCACAGCAACACAAAAGCACCAGAATCATTAAGGGAAGGTTGTCAGGTGCTTCCAGATGACTTCCCAAAAAGGGCAAGTAAACTACTGTTTTGCCAGCATTACTGACTACATTTTGCAGTCTGATCCTGCTGTTACACCTACCTCTGTCCCACAGGAGAGGTATGTGTGCCAATGCCCTGCTAGGGCAGCAGATACCAGCTATTTCTCTACTTAGCCTGCAAGAACTCCTACATTTCCTGGCTGAGCAGTACTGCCAGCTGTGAAAAGAATGGAAAAGCACTTTTCCTTGTGGACAGGTGAAATAATAAACTAGTCATGGCAACAGAAAATTAGCAGCACATATCAGCACTGCAGGGTGCATATAGGATTTGTGTAGCAACACGCTGTGTCCCAGAGGTATTACAGACTTTGACAAAAGAAAGTTAATGATGTTCAGGTTTTGCAAAGCCATGTTCATGTAAGAGCTACAAATGATAACTTTACTTCAATTTTCAGAGAGCATTATCATCCCTACTTAGAGGAAGGGAAACAGACAAAGAAATAGAATGATACAAAGAAGCCCAATGGCACAATTTGTAAACAGAATTCAGTGAAAGTGTACTGACTTTAATGGCAGCACTCAATCGTTCAGCTGCCTTCCAGCACAATAGCCGTAGATAAGTGTGAAGTTTGCTTTTCATTCAAGCCATAGAACCCCAAAAGGTCAGAGAAATGAAGAAGCATAGTATAATTTTATAGAACTTTAGCTAGGAACACCTAAGAAATTATTGATCTTAGTAACTCCATCTGAGTTAGCAAGAGAGACAGGATAGAGAAACATCAACTCTACAGAGAGCACCAACTAAAGCAACTTGTTCTCCTTCCAAATGAACCTGGGTCAGTTTGATGAAGGTTTAAAGCCAAAACCACTAAAGGTCAAGACTGTGAAACCAGAGGACCTATGAGAAGATAATTTGGATGATTTACCAGCTCAAAAGTAAATAATTAAATGAAGTTTCCCCAAGTGCAGGTTTTACACACACAGACACCTACAGATTGTCCATATGCTTGTTTAGAGTAGCTCTTTTCCTGGTTAACATGGAAGAGAAAAAGAAAAAAGAAAAAAGATAAAAGAAGGGAAAAAAAGAAGACTGTGATCAAAGGTGTACATCATATGCATTACTAATGGATGCTACAAAACAGTTAACAAATGTTTCCAAAAGAAAGGGCAAATGAATTTTACATGGCCATGTATTTTAAAAATACACATTTTATGAGAACCTTAAAGGAAAAAACAGACGGCATTTTAGACTGTGTTTTACATACAAGATTTCTCTATCACAGATTTTGAATTATGTATATATCCGTCCCATATCTTTTATATATAAAAGATGTTTTGAAATATTAATTTTTGTAGTTTAGAAAATATTGCCATTAATGTTTTCAGGAGCACATATTCAGAAGTATTAGCCTTCAGAGAAATAAAAATAATAATAAGTGCATAAACAAACAAGTATTCAGAAAATTCTGTTCCTCATAGCACCTTGTATAATTTTTACGCCAAAATTTTTATCTTGAAATATTCAGTTTTCTGTTGGACTATTCTACTTCTCTTACCATTTAATAAAAAAATTGAATTACACTTCCTTTTATCTTTCATTATTGCAGCAAAAAATCTATTTAAATAGACCATCTATCATAAACTAAATACAACAATAAATAATTTTTCATTATTCTGGTATGATTCTTATAACTTTGCATTGCCTGTTTCATGCTTTGTCTTAACAATCATTTAAGATCAAGTCAAAATTTATTCAAATTGAAATATCTTGGTGAATTCAACATAAATCTGATCTACCTCATAATTTGTATTGTTCTTGACATGTTTTTTTCACAGCATGAAAAGTAATGGGCGAACATGTTCTAACACAGATAAGAAGTAATCATAAAAAAAGAGGACTTGGACAAATATAACTTTTACTTTCTGATCACACACAGGCACAGACATACAGACATGCGGCGAAAAACTTGGGAGTTAATTTCTTCTAAATAAATATCATTTTACACAAACAATGTAAAGACGTATTTTTAGTACCTAGATTTTTCAAGGACTGTAAGTCATGAAGGAGATACACTACAAACCTGATTTTTTTACATATTGAGGCATGTACCTTAAACATAAGTATCACTAATAGTTATTAAAAAATTGAGATTATACACTCATGCTTTATATTGCTACAATACACTCATGATTTATATTGTTATTTTGCATAATTTCTTCCCCACCTTTTTACATTAGACAGTATAAATCCCTTCTGCTCAGTAGGTCATCTTAAACATACTGGAAAGTTTCACCAAAATTTAGGGAAAGATGGTTGACTAAATACGCCAGGACTCACCTAGCCTCGGGTAGTGTCTCTGTATCTATTTTTTATTTGACACAAGCTGTACCTATGTTAGCAGGTAATGTGAACCAGTGAGAATGTTCTGTAGAATGAAGCAGCTGATGGAGAGGAATGATGCAGGCAATAAACGCACCTCAGGGTTTTCTGCTGCGAACAAAATCTCATCTGGTTCGGTGGACTAAGTGCCAATTCATGTAGTGCATCCTCTCAGCCTTTTTTTATGGAGAAGTGATCTAGTTTGTACTCTCCAAGACCTCTCCTGATATGAACAAAACTAGAGTAAGTCTGAACGATCAAGAGATTTGCCTCAAAAGAGTCCTTTAATTTGGAATTAAAACACTCATGAAGATTTGCCAGCTATCTGGTTACAATTCTGAAACACGGCTATGACGTCAGAATTTAAGAAGCATAATATTACTTCTTAATTTTGAAAGAATCAAAAATAATTTTTTAAGAAAGTTCCATTCAATTTTTGGACACAGCCCAAAATGGAAGTGAACTTTAGTTTATGTCTGCATTGTATCTTTAAGTAAAGATATAGATATCTCATTTTTTGGTTATAAAATTTGTGGTAGCATAAAGTAAAGTGAATTGGAATTTAACATGATAAAATGAAAATTTATTTTAAAATCCTTGGATCTGAAAAACAATTTCTGAAAATATTTTTTCTCAACAAATTCTGTCAAAATATGTGGGGTATTGACAACATTTAGAAAAAAAATGTCTCTATTTACTTTGCAGGCATTGTTTTAGGCTCATCTTGTCCTTTAGTGCATAATATTAATGAAAATTATGAATGACTTTCAGGGTTTTTTAAGACATTGTCATGAAAGAATATCAATGGCATTGAAAAGTCCTTGAATAAACTTACCTATTTTTAGCTTTGTAATTTTCTCTTTTTTCCCACAGTTGGAGTTACATTACTAGAAAGTAACACTGGAGACAAATTACTGAAGCAAATAATTTCTTCTTATCTATTTAACTCAGCATATGGACTGTCCATCACTAACAAACATGACAGTAGAGTCCCCACAAACACCCAGAATAAAAGAACCTTTGGTTCCTGCCCTAGATATTGGAAAAAGGGATTTTGTGTGTCTTTTTTCTCCCAAAAAAATACCATTTTATATTTTCCCCAATAATACAAAATTATCTCTACAACGCATAAAATGTGACCAAATTCAGGACATATTTCTTATTATCTTGTATAGCCTATAGGAAAAGTAATGTCAATAGGCTAATTTCTTATACCATTACTTTTTACAAGTTTTTAACTACTAATACTTGGAGATAATTAAAGAAAATGAACAGCCTGTCAGAATTATTTAATACACTAAGGAAGTCATTACTTAGGAATCAGTCTCTGGGGCTGGGCTCCCCAAAGAAACATGTTAACAATCTATTACAAGGAATGCAAGTGAATACCCATAAAAAACAAGGCAGACAGAATGTTATGAACACAAGACTCTTGGCTGCCTGTTTTGCCAGTTATTTTAATAATTTTGTCATTTATCTTGATGATCCATGAATATAGTAGGCTCGTAAAGACTTGGCAGCACTGACCTTTATTCCCCTTCCCTCTTCCCCTTGAGCTTACTTTACCTAACTTTTTACCTTGCAGTCACAAATTTGACATTATTAATGTCAAGACTAGGAATGGACTTGGTAGCTAACTATTTAATCTAAAGAGCACTGCAGTGCTGGATGTAGGAAAATTTAATCAGTAATCCTTTATTTAATTTCCAGGTAAGCAGATCTGCCCAGCTCCCTGCGACTGTGTCCTTCAACAGAGACACAACTCCCTACTTATCAATTCAGACAATATCAAACTGTAGACCATTATTTATATTAAAAAGCCCACATTTAACAAGAATTAGAAAAATCAGAAGGATGGATTTTCAAGGTTTTAAGGTGTCAAATTAATTTGTAAATTATTCAGGCAAATAATTCAGTCTTCCTGTGCCTCAGCTCCCTACTAGGGAAGAGAGCTGATATTTACCTCACAGAGGCACTGCAAGGATAGTCATTGAAATGTTCAGATGCCTTAGTGATGAGGCCCATAAAGCATGTCTTTGAATCACTCTATTTTATAGTCAGGCTAATAAGCAAAGAGGACAGAACAATTCAGTTTTTTGTAGGATCAATTACAATTTCTTTTAAAAAAGTGTTGCTCCAAAACAAAATAATAGGTTAGACATTAATTTATTTTTAATTGTTAATATATCTCATTTTATTACCCTGGGCTGAGTAATAAAATTATGCTATATTTGCTACCAGGCTCACCTGGCAGAAGACTCAGAGGTTGCTGAAGAAGGAATGATCAAGTGCACTTCAGAACCAGGCCTTACAATAGCTTTCAGATATGATAGTTCAATAAACATGTCAAAATGGTGAATAGAGTAAATAAAATAGTACATAAAAAAGAACCAAACCCAATCTTGTTTGCATCCAAATGAAAGAATGATTTATTTTTTGTTCAGTATTTTGCTATACAAAAAAAAAGCTCAAGTTTTTTTAATATAAATCATAAACTTGTTACTGCTTTTTAACTGCCTTCTTGATAATATCAAATAAGTCCATTAGCATTTGAATTACTCAAAATAAGTAATTATTTTACTTTTGAAAAATACCACAGCAATGCATACCTTTACTGAATAGAAATTTTCAGTTGTACTGGTCAGTTTTTCAAGTTTTTAGCATACTTATAATGGTCCTTAATCTGCACAAATTCTGTCTGTCAAAATTCATTGGGCTTGTGCAGCAATCTCCTGATTCTGCAAACACTCATTGATTATTTTCTTGGACTGTAATACTGGCATCAATTAAACTACAAGCAGTTACCTACTGTTGGGCTGATACAGCTGGATTTGACAAGCAGGAGCCATTAACTGGCTTATATGACAGTGCTGAAAACTACTCTTGGTTTCTAGAAATATATATACTGCACTAATAATGTCAAATAAGACTTTTTTCCTTAGCTTTCTCCTCCACAGTTTATGCTTCAATTCTCACAGCAAGAAAAAAAACAACATTGTTACAGCAATTACACTGTCCTATCTCACTATTTTATTATAATCCTTAATTCATATCAGCAGTAATACATACATATTTATAGGCTGATGGTATTTGACACAATAACTCTTGTTGACTACCCAAATCTGCAACTTGACACACTAAAGAAAATATCTTTGGATACTGCATTATGAAACAGTAAAAAACTGTACTCTCTTCAACGTAGTAATTTTACACTGACACCAAGAAAACATAAAAGATTCAGAATCAGCTGTGATCAACATTTTACTCAGACATCACTCCTGAAAACCATTGCTGTGAGAAAATACTTAAACAGAACAACCTCTGGTGGATGGCACAGAATCGTCATCAGGGACTTGAGTTTACCCACTGCCACAGTGACATAGAAAAGGATTTACTAATTAAAACTCATTTATTGACATTATCTTCTAGAATATTGGAACAGAAAACTCTCTGTTCTTGTCTCACCTTAAACTTCTTTAAAGGACAACTGGAACTGAACACCAGAAAAGGGTTTTTTAAGACCCAAAACTTAAATAAAAACCAGAAGGCTGGCATGCACGTTCCTGACAGGCCTAAGTTCTTATTTAACCAGCACATAAAACACCTGCTCCCCTTCATTGTATGTGGGGTTTTGTATATAAAGACTGTATGCAAACATACAAAATTCTGAATGTTTTTAAGCTTGCAAGACAAAGAAGGAATTCTTGCATAGAAGTAAAGTAGAAGGTGTAATAAAAACCCCGTTCATTTACTTGATTTTCAGCTTATCAGGCAGACTAACAAGACACGATCACAACTCTTACCCCCTTTAAGAGGTCATTTTATTTTCATGAAGATTGCTAAGTATAATTTAAACCACCTACTGCCTTTTATAAGAATGCCGCAAGATTTGCATTAGAGGGTAAAAATATCCCAGCAAGAAGACATACAGGAATATCTGTGCTTCGTATCTGTCTGTCTTTTGCAAGTGTGTTTGAGTTTGAGTATAGGTACTACTGTGGTTGTCACATCCATGCTGCATGTGGATGATAAGCTTGTCTGGGAGGTTTCACTGCACCTGATCAAGTCCTCTCACATTCCCAAGTTGGTCTGAGCATAGGCTGAGCTAGTTCCCTCTCACTTAAGAGTCAGAAAGGAAAAAAATCATATCACAAACTGAGTGTGTGGGCTGCATCCTCAGCATAGCAAGAGTGTTTTGTGCTTAGGTCAGCTTCAGAGAGAAGGGATCCTCTGGGGGACTTGTAAGGGGCCAGAAGAGGCTCAGATCTTTTGAAGGATGTTTTGAGGACCATCCTCTGTCAATGATATGCACTAGAAAACTAAAGAAGCAGTTAGTGTGAAATGGCTGGCAGTATGTGATATTGAAGGGCATGAAGATTTGCAACAACATCCCAAGCCTCTTGCTAACTGGACATTTTTCTTGGCATTACATTTGTATAGTGACCTGCACTACTGTCTTATGTTTTTTTAGTCTAATATTATTGCTAAAATAGACAAATCAACAGAACAACTAGTAAATTGCTCTGTGAAGTACTGCAGATGTTTGCATTTTACGCATAAAGACAAATGTTTATATTTTTCACTAGGAAGAATCTTATTTAATAAAATGTATTTTTTCTATTTAAAACTGATTTCTTAACTTGATGAAATTCCTTGTCCATAAAACTGTCCAAACCACCTACAACAAAGTTAAATGAGTCACTTTTTGGGAACACGACTAATATAAACACTTAACATTATTTTATTCTAGGTGGAGGAGCATGTCTGTCATAGAACCATTACTATCATTGGTCCCCAAAGCAAGGTATGCTGCACCGGGTGCATGTGGCCTCCAGCCCAGAACTCTGTCTCTGGCAAAGTGAAGGTCAGGGAAAGCACAGTTCACCACATAATTTCCAAGTGTCCAGTAGGTCATGCAGATATTGGTGGTGACTACAGTTATTAGCCTTTGGAAAATGGATTTTTTTCTATTAATTTCTTAATTCTCTTATCATTAACATGAAAAATTCTGTTATCTCTGCAGCAACCTGTGGCATGGAGCTGTCTAGTTTGGATTGATTAATTTTGTGAAGAATCACTTCATTTTCTTTGCTCTGAATGTGCCACCTGTTGGCTTCATTTGTGCCCCACACACCTTGCATTGCTGAAGGCCAGAATCTTCCCCCTTCATTCTCACCCTTATGTTCTAGATATTTTTGAGACTTACCATAACTCCTCCTCTTTTTTTTCTTTTCCAGGCTAAGGAAACCTATTTTACTCAGTTATTCCTCACTGAGGAGTCAGTCCAAAGGTCTTGATTAACCTTTTGTCCTTGTCTGTACTTTTCCCAGTTCTTTGGGAAACATGTTCTCTGAGACAGAGAGAAATCATTCCCAGGGTGGAAGGCTCACCAGAAATTTAGATACAAAGCTGTATTAATGACATCTATTTCCTTCGGCTGCTGCTAAGGATTTCTAACATCCCATTTGCTTGTTTTGGCACACACCACACACTAAGCAAATGTGCATACAGCTATTATGAAACAGATCTCATTTGAGAGAGATTATCATTTCCATGGAGCACAACAATTTATTATTGAAATTGGAATTCTTCCCCTCCTCCCACAGTATGTACTGCTTTACATCAGATTTCATGTCTTATTCCTGTTTCATAAGGTCTTTTTCACATTTGTTCCATTTACCCTTTGTCTTCAGTAAGTCTAGTAGCTTTAATTTGAAGGCAAACATTCCCCTGGATATTCTCACACTTTCCAAGATAATCTATGATGACATTAAAAAGCACAGGCCCCAGCCTAAACCCTTACTGATGCTGAATGCAGCATCATAGTTTCCAGGATGAAATATAGTAATGTTCTTTCATTGGTCAGATAAGTACTTTCACAGCAATAAGAGTGAATAATCCATCTATTACTGAAAATCTATTTTTTAGCAACCAGTAGCAAGGTTTTAATGTCATTACAGTATCAATCACTGATAACAGAATCAATAACAACTCTAACTTACATATTCAGGGACTGACAGCGAATAAATACAATGCACGCAAGGTAATAATTTTTATAATTACAGCTGATGCTAGAAGACAGGAGTTTTTTCCAAGTTTCCTTTGTTCTCTACACACGGTTCTTTCTCGTGTTGCAAATACAAGAATAACTACTGTGTACAGCTATTTAGACAAAACCCACTGTATTTATGAAACAAAACTTCTCCAGAGAAAAATAAATTTAAGCCAGTTACTAAAAATTAAAACTACATTTGTTTTAATTTTAGTATAAGTCAATGCTAGTGGACATTGTGTTCTCTTATTGGTAGGTCTTTCAGCTTTTCTCTTCTCTTTTTCACCTTCTATCAGATCAGCTCCTGGATGGGGTGGGGGAAAGACATGTCACCTAGCAGTGTGGATATGATCACCTTTCTCCTTAGCCACCCTCTCCTGCTAATAGAGCACATGTATCACTGCCATGCAGCAGTCGTAGAACACATGCATCTGGTACCACACAGTGAACTACACCAAGGAACTTGTCAGAGTTTAAAAAAAAAAAATACTGGAAGGAAAATGCTGATTTTACACCAGATTGTTTTTATGTTTTAGATCATCTCCTTCCACCCTTAGAAACAGCATCATCTGTTTCTAAGAGTCTGAAAAT
Organism: Cyanoderma ruficeps; assembly: GCA_008694505.1. NCBI lineage: Eukaryota > Metazoa > Chordata > Aves > Passeriformes > Timaliidae > Cyanoderma > Cyanoderma ruficeps. Next base: position 46,229,238 of record VZDJ01007755.1, read on the forward strand.
GCCTCTACAAGGTCATTGGATTATTTGAGATTTTATAATCTCCATTTAGATTGACTAAATATTAAGCAAGTGACAACAGAGAGAAAACTATGCCATAATGTTCCCATTACAAAATTATTTTCTACTACTGGGGCATCTAAATAGTATTTGATTATTTATATGCATCATTATTATTATGTCCTCAGTTTAAATCCTGCCCGTTATCACTTTTCTTTGTGGCAAGCATTTTTGACTTTTCATGTTGAGTTTTCTGCATTCTTTTCCCAGGTAGAAAAAATATGTAATCTACTCTGTTTTATGAAATAATTGTTAGGTAATAAAGACAAAGTCCATTTATGAAAGACAATTCACTTCAGCAACACATATGGAAAATATAAGCAAGTTTTTGGGTACACAAGGTCTGTCTGAAACTGGAAGAGAAGCTGTGGACTTCAAACATGCTGTTAACTGGGTTAATACCTCAGAATTTAATAGCATGCATAACAGATCCTATACAAGAAGTAAGGTGATTGTATCTTTTGCATCAGAGTGGATATCAGATACAGGGAGACAGGAAAAAGGATTAGGGAATGGCTGTCTCCAGAGGGAGAGGAATGACAGGACATGTAGAGCCTGTGGGAGATGAAGCATTGCCGAGACAGAGGGAAATGGTCATTGCCATAAAACCAATATTTGCTCCAAGTCCATGGCTTTCTATGTTATATAACAGAAATATATCACCTTCAGAAGAACAGGGGGTTTTGCACTTTAGGGGATCTGCTGTTAAAACACTTTCAGGACCCTAAATCACAAACCATATTATGTAATGGCAGCATTTGAAAAGACTGCTAGTCCAAATAATTTCTGTTGATGACTCACACAAAAGGATATTAACTGCAGTGACTGAAGATGAGATAGATAATCTTCTAACTTGTCAGCTTCTCCCATATGTTGGTGCTGGACAGCTGATATGAATTTATTCTTTTTCTTATGAAGCATGCTATATTAATGATTGACTGGTTCTAGCTGTGGGGTTTTGGGTTTGTTTCGTGGGTTTTTGAGTTTTTGTGTGTTAGTGTGGGGTTTTGGTTGTTTGTGGGGTTTTTTGTTTGTTTGTTTCAGGATAGTTATCATTTTGTTTAAAAAAATGAAGTTCAGTTTTAATTTTGTTACATTCTATTTCATGCTCATACTTTGGTTTTGAATTTCAGTGGTGACTTCTCATGCTATGTTTTCAAAATTTTGCATTTTATTGAAACAATTTTAATCACTGAATCACAGCATATTCTGAGTTGGAAGGGACCCACAAAGAACTTTGAGGCCTTGCCTGCACAAAACACTTTCAAAGAGTCACACCATTTGCCTGAGAGCTCTGTCCAAATGCTCCTTGAACTCTCACAGGCTGATGCTGTGACCACTTCCCTGGGCAGTCTGTTCCAGTGCCCAAACACCCTCTGGGTGAAAAAACTCATTTGTAATCTCCAGCCTAAACCTCCCCTGACACAACTTCTGGCCCTTCCCTTGGGTCCTGTCACTGGTCACCAGAGAAGACATCAGTGTCTGCCCCTCCGCTTCCCCTCACAAAGAAGTTTTAAGTGCAGAGGTCTTCCCTCAATCTCTTCTTCTCCAGGCTGAACAGTCCAAGTGACCTCAGCTGCTCCTCATACAGCTTCCCCTCATGGCCTCCACCAGCCTCGTGGTCTTTCTTTGGACACTCCCTAATATTTTAATGTTTTTCTGAAGCTGTGGCACCCAAAACTGCCCCCAGCACTCAAGGTGAGGCTGCCCCAGTGCAGAGCAGATCAGGACAATCCCCTCCCTTGCCTGGCTGGCCATGCTGTGCCTGATGCACCCCAGGACAGGGTTGGCCCTCCTGGCTGCCAGGGCACTGCTGGCTCAGATCCAACTTGCCATCAACGAGGACATCCAGGTCCCACCCCATAGTGCTGCTTTTCAGTGAAAAGTGTATAAATATACAAATTATGTAAATATGCATATTTTGACAGCTATTTAAGTAGAATTATAAATTATTTATATTTCTGAAATTTGCAGTTTAAAGCTGGTTTTTTTTTCCAAATGCTGTTCTACTACCTAATCCGCATCCCTCTACAATGATTAAAGGAAACAAAGTCCATATTGTGAAAAAAGTAATCCACTCATAGATATGAAATCCTGAACTTTAATCTAGTCTCCTGTCACTTAGCAGTTCTTTAATATTTCTGTAAATTTTTGTTTTCCTGCTAAGAATTTATATTTTTGTAGCACATTGAAGTGAGGCATTATGCTATCCCTTTTTTTTTAACACCTTTCATGCTGCAGCAACCATAAATTTTATTCCATTTCTGAACTTTCTTGTTATTTTGGTTTACACACTGTTACCCAGATACAGGAATGGCTACAGGTACTTAATATTTTCCCACATTTTTCTGTCTGGCAAATGCTATTTAATTTATCACTTGGCATTCTGATGATCTTCCAGAAAGGAGATCTCATGATCCCAGCTGAATTTTAATTGATGATCTAATGTTTCACTTGTCATAAATTCAGCTTGCATTGCTGACATACAGAATGCACATCCATGTCTGATCCCACTATCAATAATATAATGTCTACTAGCTGAATCAAAAATTTTCAGCCAAACTCCATATTTAGATTAAACAAATTTAAAATCTTCAATTTTTTTGATTAAAAGAGGAGACCATGTTTTGGTTTGTTTGTTCTTCTTAAGTCCTATGAAGAATTTCTAAATATTTTTTTAAATTATCTTTTCCCATATTTTCCTGTTTAAATAAACTTCCTGCCCAAATGAAGCCATTTATACAGAAGCATTCCAAATAAAACTACGATAGGTATAAGATTTTTCTTTAGCAGTTTAATTTCCACAAACTCATTTGTATTTCTCCGTCTGTGTTGGCAACATAAATTTCAGGCACACACACAAGCACCATTAGCACCATACACTCAGCTGTGTTCAGAGGTCTTGTGAGACCCAGTTATTCATTCTAACGGGGCCATTTCTGCAGGCTCTGAATCTTCTACAGTGATCACTGAATTCTTGCATAATACAGCCTGCTAAACCTTAGAGTTTGAAATCTTCCAGTCTGTGACCTCCTTAGCTGTTCAGAACAATAACCTCAACCTTCTAAGTCCTCTAAAATGTGGGTGACAGCTCAAGAAGTTGATCCTTCCTTTTTATTTTGATCTCTCCTTGTCCTGAGCTCACTCTCTCTCCTCTCTCACGCAATCAGTGAAAACACAGTCCTCTTTTTTTTTTCAGCTCCAAATACCTCATACAATTTTCATCAATGTAAGGACCACAGGCCAGAGGTCTTACTACTACTATGCTCTTAATTTTCCTTCTATGAGCTACCTAAGCAAATCAATAAACAAAGTGAAGCTAGATCAATAATAAACATTCTGTTGCAAGTTGTTCATCTCTGCTGTATGTCTTTGTACACCTTGTAAAAAGGTAAGCTTTCAGGAGTAAACATTAAATGCAAGTCTGACTTGCTCATGGGGGTTTTGTGTTTCCATGGTTCCATTTCCTTCTCACACTTTCACGTGCAACTGTCAAATATACTTTGTGTCTCACATACTCTATGCAATACACGGGATGCAAAGCTTTTAAAGTCATCACATTTTTTCACCAGATAGACATAACTGGGAGAGACAAAGGTCTCAGCTCAACAGAGCAAGAAAAGAAATCCAGAATTCTGATACCAGTTCTGATTCCTCTTACACCTTTTTTACCATTTTAATTCTCCTTGTCAGTTTCCTTGTCTGTAATAAATTGTGACAGTGCTTTTGCTTGAATATGTGCATGGCATAAACTCCGTAAGCCAATTTAGTAAGCCAGGTTAATGTGATCATGCCTGATTGCTCTTTAAATTACTATCTAAAGACCACTAAGGCCCAACAAGATTTCACTTTGATGTCGGCAGACAGAGGTGAGTATATGTTCGACATACTGAACAAGCTCATTCTTATACATAGCATACTTTTCATATTAAAATCCAGAAATGAGTAACTGTGATGTCCTGCATCATGGGAGTCAATTAATACATTACTAGCAGCAGTCCCTGAAACAATTTTCATCTCCTTGATGATGGCACTGTGCAAATGTCTAATGGAAATAATACACAGCTACCTGTAATATTGTTACTTCAGTTGTGGGAATAGAACCTGATAAATTACAAAACCTTTTTGACAACCTTAAATGAAATACTATTGTGATCATCTTACTAGAGATCTAGTAGCAATACAATTTTAAAAAAGATAAGTTTAATCAGGGTACATTTATGAATAGATTTAAGCTTTTTCTTTTTCCTTCAAAGGGAAGTAGCTTTCAAATTCACTGCACGTATTTCTTTTCCTTAAATTTTATTTTTCTTTCAAGTTAACTCAGTCCTTATGAATAATGCCAAAATTATAGCCACTGCACTCTAAAATTGTTCGCCTGAACAGATTCAAAACAAGCAGTGCAAAATTTCCTTTACACACTGCTCTGTCATTCAGACACTCACCCAAGGGGTAAAATAACTGTAAAAAAGAGAGTGTGTATTCAGAAGTAAATGTTGATTTAAACCTGATGGAAGGTGTTCAACATAATTTCCATTATATTAAAAATTATCCACTTAAAATGCATAAATGAATTCTATGCTCATATTTCAGATGCAGAGGATAAATTACAAGGTTTCAAAAAAGCACGCTGTTCTGCTCACAGATATAGAGCTCTGCTTCCTCCAAATCAGCACTCTTTCTGCCTTGATATATGGGCAAACCTTTGAAGAAGATGAGGCTTTCTCAGGACTGAGTCAGATGAAAAATACCATATTGTTACATTATCCTGTACCGCCATAGAGCAGTTGTAAGTATTAAATTTGTCAGCATCCTTTTTTAACAAAAAATATCTGAAGTAGTTTTTATGTGAGCATGCATTAATGTGACAGAAGTTTAAAAGAACAAACTGTTGTAAAACATAGGTTATTCATGGGCAAGAAAATATCTGGTAAGTTGAGGTTCTGGGATTTTTTTTTTCCCTACCCTGGAAAATAGAAGAGAAATGGACATTACATTGAAGAGGACTTTGCAATCTTTTCCTATGCACCCATTCTGCATCTAGTACAAGCTACCATATGCCTGTCTCTGCAAACTTGAGGACAGACAGCAAAAAAAAAAAATTCTCACTGGAAGCAATTGTGCAGGTGTACAACAAAGAAAGATGTGATGCATTTACACACTAGGAATGCAAAGACATATAAAGGGAAGATGCCACATGCAGCTCAACTAAAACTTTTACTAGTATTATCTTGACCGTGTTATTCACTTGAACTTTCAGTTTAGTTTGCTCCCTCTGTATGTCACAGTTGAAACACAACAATAAAGGAAGATTACAGACATATCTTTAGTGTTCTGGTTGGGGCTGCAGCCCCTTCCGCTATCCTTGAATAAGGGCAGTTAAAACTGCTACATTGTGGGCACAAACTGTGCTGGGACTTGTTCATGCTTGAGGACCTGATCCTCTGATGATTTCTGTCACCATTCACTGAGACCTGAGCTTTTGCACAAAAAAAAAAAAACAACAA
>VZDJ01007755.1:46234821-46265525 GCA_008694505.1 Cyanoderma ruficeps
CAAAACAAAAAAACCACACACAAAAACCCAAAAACCTACCAAAGCCAAAAACCCCACACCACAGTTTTTTGCCTTTATCCACACGTGCTAGTTTTGCTTGGCCTTCTGGAGCTTCAGAGTACCAGGAAAACAAGCAAAGCCCTTCAAAGTAAATGAGCAAGCATGATTTTACTCTGGCACCCTGTCCATCTTCATGGGTCACACGGTAATACCATGCTCTAATTTTACTTTTTAGACTGGATCTGCTTAATGAATGTTGAGCAAAGAGGGTTATCTTCCTCTTATCAATCTGATGGATTTTTATTCCTCTTCCGGATTACACTAGCAGATTCTCAAACTTTAATAATCAGGTTAAATGCTTTTAATGTGTAAGCTTCAAGCACTATTTCAAAATCACAACCGGTAAAATAATTCCCAGCAGTTTGTAAACTATATTTTGATTTGCAACCTGATATTTCTTGAGACATTTGTCTAAAAACAGACGTGAAAGGAATTGCACTGGCTGATAACAGAAGACATTATTGCTGTAAATGTGTATCCTCTTACAGAAGGTTTGCAATATTAGCTAGTCACCATCAACTGTTTAGTGAAACTGTCAGCTGATTTAATAGATATATTAAACTCCTATTTATAAATTATTGTGGCATTATTAGTGCACTAGTTCTATAAAAGGCAATATAAATGCCTATGCACAGGTGTCCTGATATCATGGCTAGAAGAAGATAAAACCCTTGTGATTTCAGGTCACATGAAATATCCTACACTTTATAATATACTTATTACCACTTTAAAATATAGAGCAGTAGCATTATAAAAAGAATTAAATTGAAAACACATGCTTTTGGAATAAATGTTTCATTTTGGTGAATCATTTATTTCTGCAGATTTAGTTCTGCCACCAATCCAGAACTCAACTGCATTTAACACCTTAAAAATTTTATGTGATTTTAAAAAATTGCACAAGATCTAGAGATATTGATTAGCGACCGGTGGGTATATTTTAGTATGTTGACAACGGTTTGAAATTATATGAAGCTTAGTTTTTGCTATCTGGATTTAAAAGCACAATTTCTCTAAGGAACTTCTCTCTTTCAGTGTTATACCTTCATTGAGATCTTTTTGGAAAATAAGGGGAAAACACAAATGTCTCCATCTTGGTTTTGTTTATTTGTTTGTGTTCTGTTTTTACAAGATTCAGCAGAGATGACATACAAAGAGCAGCAGGGTTTGATTATTTTTAGTTATATTAAAGCAAATAGTTTATATAGATAAAACAAGTTTTGATAAACATCAAAATAAAAATCTTTGAAAAAAGTTATTACCTAGAATTAATTGGTCTATTCTAGAAGCAGGTGTTTAGACTTTAAAAAAAGGGGTCTGACTTTTTAACTTTCCTCATACTAGACAAGCGTCCCACAATTTGTAACAGTTCAAAAAAGTCTTAAGAGGTAAAAATATTCCAGGTAAATCTGTGATAAGTGTTACTCTTAATGAAAATATCCCATCAGTTCTAAAGTTGCTTATAAACTTAATGTCAGTGGAGCAAAAACAGGACAAAGGAAGAAGCGGATTCATCAGTATATTGATAATAGTCCATTTTTGTACAACATTAACATTATTTTGGCAGTTTAGAACTGACTCTTAATGATTACCAAGAAAAACTTGCACAAAGGAATAAAGACTACCGAAAGTATAATGGTACAGCAGTAATTTCTCTTGATATTAAAGGCACAGCAATCACATTGCCTGTGCTACAGCATCGAATGTGCTGAGAGTCCTTGTTGGCATCTTCAGCGAGGTGCCAGAACAAAGGTATGTGTTGGAGAAAGCGTAACTTGTAGCAACTGGATATCAAAAACATGATTTTTTTCATTTTGTGGTCCCCCTTTCTTCAGACTTAACAACACGCTTATTGTATTAACTTTGTGATACAAATACACTGCTTTGCAAATTGTTTTGACCAATATATTTTAGGATTTAACAGAACCCTAACTTCATGTGCAATATCCAAGTACATTTTTTGCTGCTTTGTTAAATAATCTAGTGTTTTATTCATACATCCTCAGAACATTTTTCTGGATGGGTAGGAGGGAAAATAATTTTCTGCTGATTTATTTATATTTAGAAAAAAAAAAAAGAGATTTCCCGCCTGTGCACAAAAAACCAAAACAAAACAAAACCCAGGTTCACAATGGTGTAAAAGTAAAATCTGAAGCATGAGGACTCATTTTTACAGTAGGTGAATTTCAAACCTTGCTGTATAGAGAAGTGGCATTTGGGGACCCAGGAAACAAATTCCTGACTTATTCTTTTCACTGAGTAAGGTCCTCTACTTAAACTGAAAATTATACACAGCATCCAATTATATACTCTGCTAAGATTTTCTTCAGGTGTCCCTTTCAGCTTTCCTGTCTGAAAACTCTGCTATTTAAATTCACCACCCCTACACTCCTCAAATACTTTTCTCTCAATTACTTATGCCCTCTTACAGAAACAGTGGACAATAATGAGAGAGACAATTGCAAAAATTCTCTGCAGGTATGATTGTGCATGTCTACATACAGTATAAAAGCTATAGTGCAGAACACTGAATAATGAAGCAATAAAACATATTAGAAACACTTGAAAACAATCTGAACAATCAGAAATAAAAGTAAATGGTTCTGAAACATAAGACAACAGACCAAAACAAGATGTGTCTTCATTAGCTGAAAACTGACTTGGAATAACCATATCAATCACAGGAATGACTATGCATTCTGGGCTTGAGATTTAAGGTTTATACCTTATTTTGTGATATCAGAACAATGTTTGCTGCTAAAAATCAAATATGCTATTACAGTAGCTTCAATTAAAATTAGTTATGAAACACAGACTTACATCAGAACTCTCTTATTTTGTTTGTTTTTTATTGTTTTTTGTTGATGTTGTTTTTGTTTAATTCCAAAAGCAAGAATGGGGAAATAAGACAAACATGCAAAGACAGAAAGTATATAGTGACTACAGGAAAGGCTAGATGGTAAAAATGAGCAGATAGAAGTACTGCCAGTTGAAGAAATTTGTCCCACCAGAAACAGATACACATTTCTAACATATTATACTACTTGTCTATATCATTTGAACTTTTAAAGAAATAGCAAAAAAAATTACCTTTCCCACATACTGAGGTTCAGAGCCCATGTACTCCTCCAGCACAAAAAATTGATTCCACACCCAGCCTCGTTTGACTCGCTGGGCAGATGATCTCCTCCCTGGCACTGGGACAACATCTTCTCTTGGCTGTGCTTCTAAAATCTCTTGTGGTTGTGGATGCAGTGGTGTTAGGAGACCTCCATCAAACAGGACCCAGAGAAGCAGGGATAAGCAGTTCCTTGTGAGCATTGGCAATGGCTTCCCTACCGCAAGTAATAAAAACTCCAGCACTTAATGCAGAGCAGAGGAACCCAGGTTTGAGGTGTCTGTGGCCTTCACCACTTAGCTTCTGATTTTATTGCAGAAATGCTAATGCAGGCATTTATCCTTCTGATGACAAGGTATTTGCCGCAATAAATTCCATCTATAGGGACCTATAAAAGAGATTTACATGCAACATCAAATTACATAGGATTACACTGAAGCATTCATCAAAATTCTCACACCTAGTTAGTTTCTAGAGAAAGACAAAAAGATTAAGAATCACAGTTTGAAAGAGATTGCTTTTTTCATTGTAGCACTTAGCTGGTCTAGAACATTGTACAGTTATCACAGGAATACTTCATTCTTGCTCTGCTCAGAATTACCTTTGCGTCTGTCTGAGAGAGGGCTGTGGCCTTTGCTTTAGGATCAGTTATCAAACAAAACTGTTTCCCACCAATGATATCAAAAATGTTTACTCCAGATTTACAAACAAAGTGCTGGAGAACAGGGGATCCACTCTTTCACCCTACTGTCGAGAGCAGGAATCCTTTCCAAGCTTTCTCTGTCATAAAAAGCCTCTTGAAGTCTTCTCTAAATTGTGCTGGTTGCCAGGTTTAAAAAATAACTGCCTATAGGGCTTAAGATAGATGCATTTTATATTTTAAAAACAAAAATACAATTTATAGCACTATGGAAGTCACCACTTTATTAGGGCTGTATTGTGTCATTGATTTTTAAGCATAGGTTTCTAGGAAATCAATAGAGTTCTGCTTAAAAATCAATGACATGATATGGACCTCAAAAAAGAAGAATAATAAAGTACTTAACCATATATATTTTTCCTTTTCAAATACTGCCAAAGGTTATATTTTCCTTATGATTAATATCATTAGTATCCATAACAAGAAGTAACATAGAAATTCTTATTTCTTAGGTACATGCTGAAGTATTTAAATAGAAAAGATTTATAATCAGAAACCTGGAAAATTTAACAAGTCTTAATTTTAAATTAAACAAGGAAAATTAAACAAGGAAAAAAAAAAAGCACTCTAGAAGAATAACTGCACTTGCTATACTAAATTTGAGATGAGATTTTCTGTTCTGATTTGAAAGGCTATGGTTTAGGTCTTAAAAAAAAAGAAAGTAAAAAACCTGGTGAAAAGTATCTACTGAGTGTTTCAATCCTACCATCAGAAAGGATAAAAAATAAAGAAAGAACTCCTATCTCTTCAGAATCCTATAAATAAAAGATCTTCTAAGTTATGTTCTAAACATTTCAATGTTTTTCATCTATAGCAAAATATTCTTTTGTGCAATGGGCAAAAACTTCTTACTTGTACAATCATTTGCAGTCTGTGGATTTTATTCCAAAAAGAAACACTAAGACAGGACCCAACTGCAACAGAGATCTGCATTCAATATATTTGGTATGAATTTATTTTTTACTGAACAATTCACATGTGGTTTTCTGCTTCTCTTTTTAATGCATTCAGTAGTATATAACTTCACATTCGGACTGAGTTCATCCCTAATTCAGTTCCAAGATTTCCAAACTTTTTTTGCCTCTCCTGATCCATGGCTGCAGAATGCATGCCTTGTTTTTATGTCAAAATCATAGTAATCATGAAACATAGCAAAAAAATAAAACCAGTCAACTCAACACACTATGTATCCTTTTGAATAGGTAGATGGGAGGTGGAAACAAATTCAAAAAAAAAAAAAAAAAAAAAAAAAGNGCCTCAGAAATGCCCAAATCGTGTTGTAGTCAATTTAACTGCCATACCGCTTCTCTTTGCTGAGAAGACTCCGTACATTGCAGTTCTCCCAGCAGAGCTCTGCCTCCGGCCATGTCTGTCAGTCAGGGAGCTTTTAAAATGTTATACAGCACCAAAAGTAATGCAAAGAGATTGAAAGGCTTCAATGAAAGGAGAGCAATTCCCCCTCGGCTGGAAGGTTAGTAACCAAGTGCAAGACACAGAGCACTTTAACCCCTTCTCCGTTGGCCTCCCAGACAGCCTCCGAGAATGCCTACTGCAGAGTCAGGAAAGAGCAATGCCAGGGCTGGCTTCATTTCCTACAGCTTCAAAAAGATGATGAATTGGAGGGTCAGGGAAAAATTGGAGGCTAATGGATGTTGCAGTACAGGATTGTAGTACAGATGCCCTCATCAGCTGCAAAAGAGTTCAACATGAAGAAATTATTCCGTTCTTTTTTTTTTTCTTTTCTTTTCTTTTTTTTTTTTTTTTNTTGAGACTCTCATACTCTGGAACTTGAAAGAACCACTTCAACCTGCTGTTCTGTAACATTTGTGTCATAAGAAACTGAGGCAGAAGGTTCTCCCCCAGTAGCTTCTTTTTCCCCATAATTTCATTGCTGGCCTTGGAGGAGGCTTGGTCTGATAGAATATATTTTATACCACCATTGGAACTTGTACAGAAATTCAAAGACTATTAGATATATATATTTATTTTAGTCTGTGATTATTGTTTTGCATTTTCTTTTTAAGCTTTGGATGTCAAAACCTGTCTTAGTGCTTTTATACTGTCAAACACTCATTGGTGCTTTATGTACCTCTGATCAGAAAACTATTAAGACAGCTAGGAGACAAGAATTTAGAAATTCGATCAGAAAAATAACCATAAGGAAGGTACTATATTTCCTAAATTTTTATGGTATTATTTTCAGTGATGTTCATATAGAAATACTTATCCAGTGACACAGTTGTGAACAGACATGCACCCTCATTGCATCTCTTTCCTATATATTACAAAATTACAGATGGTCAGATTTTTCTTAGATCTTGGGATTTTTTTCAATATTAGCTGTTGCGACTCATTTCTTCAAGCTATCTTGTATCAATTAAAGTACCATTATGCATGATCTAATGAACCCATAAAGAGAGCTACAAAGGGTTACCCTTTATGAATTTATCCCCACACATGCTTTTATGAACTGAAATTACATTTATTCAATTCCCCAATTTGATAAGGGGAAATAAATGACCCAGCAGCAATCATGGACAGTTTGTTAATACATGATTACTAAAAAAAAATCTTGTTCATATTTACTGTGTACTGCAAACTGCAGGCTTAGAAACTCATGAAATGCAAATGATGAATAAAATATCAGTATTAAAACTATTTTTTTGCAATAACAAATTACAGTATAAATGGTGCTCCTACAAGAATTTTGATTCTGACCTGGACTATACTGCCATTAATTTGAAGAGCCTGAGCAAAGAAATGCTTCTGGAATACCAGACTGATGCATGCCATTGCTGCTGCAACAATCCTTAATCGATGGGAGTCATGGTACTGCAGACGCAAATCACCTCATCAAGCTTGGCAAAGGTTATTCCTTGTAGAGAGAACAGCCATTGATCCTCTGCAATCACTAGTATGCACATAAGGCATCAGGTAGGGAAGTATTTGAAAAGAAACTCTAAATGATCTTTAATCTTGTCATGCTTTAATCCCAGACAGCAACTCAGCCCCACCCAGCTGCTTGCTCACTCACACCCAGTGGGATGAGGGAGAGAATCAAAAAGATAAAACTGAGGAAACTCATGGGTTGAACTAAAGACTATCTAAAGGTTAATAGATAAAGCAAAAGCTGCAAATGCAAGGAAAGGAAAACAAGAAGTTAATTTACTTCTTTCCCATTGGCAGGGAGATTTTCAGTCATCCTCAGGAAAGCAGAGCTCCATAATACATAGTGGTGACTCAGGAAGACAAATGCCATCATTCCAAGCCTTCCAACTTTTCTTCTTCTCCCCTGCCCCCCAGCTCTATATGCTGACCATGACACCATATGATCTGGAATATTCCTTTAGTCAGTTTGGATCAGCTGCCCTGACGGTCTCCCCTCCCAACCTCTTGTGCACCTGCAGCCTCCTCACTGGTGAGGTGGGGTGAGGTTCAGAAAAGGCCTTACTTAAGCATTGCTCAGCAATAGCTAAAATGTCCCCATGTTATCTACACTGCTTTCAGGAAAATTCAGAGCACAGCTTCACACTGGCTATTATGAAGGAAATGAATTATACCCCAGCCAAAACAGCGCAGATCTGTATGATGTATCTAGTTGGATCAGACCACAGATGCACTACTGTCACACACAGAGAAGCAGGAAACAGAAAGCTCCATGATGCACTCAAAAATGTCATCAGTCCAGCAAGGCTGGTAATTGAACCTCCATGAATGGAGGCAAATTGCTTACTGACAAAGTATCCATTATGCACTGATGGTGGGAACATTTCTGCAGCCACCTTAACCATAAATCTATCAGCCCAGAGAATGCTTTTGCTCATGTGAAATAAGAGCTAATGTAGAGCAACCATCTTCTACTCATGAAGAGGTTCAAAAAAGCTTGGCAGTACTGAAAGATGGTTGCTTGTGCCAACAGAAAAGCCAGATAATATCTATAACTATGGATATGCTGAATAGTTGACCATATAATCTTGTTTCTCTGCAATATCTTGCAATATGAAAATAAAACAACAGGAAAAGCAAGTTCATGTTTTTGATATCTATTAAAATTAACTGCTAAAGTATTTGAGATTATATATCATCTGGTTAAAGAATGGTAAAAGGATACAGTAAATCTTTCTCTGAGTTTAAGACAAATCAGGCAAATCTCTCAGTTTAAGACAAATTAGTTATCCTCAAAGTTACATTTAATTAAACAAATATCATTGGATTAGACTCTAAATGACCATGTTTCTTTGTGAGTTTGACTTTCTTGAGCTTCACAATCTATCTAGACACTTTGCCAGCAAAATAATTCTTCTTATTTTCCACCTGTTCTTTTGAGTTAGGGTAGAAACTACTTGGTAATATCAAAAGATGGATTAGGAGGGAGATAACAAGTAAACAGATTACAAGCCTCAAACTAACAAAGAATTTAATTCTCAATCTGTCCATCCTACGAGTCAGAACACTTTCAATAGATTAAGCAGGTTCCACCACTGCAGCTATTACAACCACTTGGCAAGAATAGCATCTGGAATCCAGGACAGGTAACTGTCATGGGGAAAAAAAAAATAAAAATTCAGGGTTTCTACCTGCTGGAGTTCTAGCATGATCCAAACCAGTTATTCCTTTATCTCCCTTTGTGTGAGATTCAATAAGCTGCATAAACTGTCCTAGTTTAGCATCTGTCAGCAACCAAGCACCACACAGCTGCTCACTCACTCCCTCAGTCAGGAGGATGGAGGCAAGAGAACTGGAAGAATAAACTGGGAAAATGTAGCCCTGGTTCCATGCCTGAGGTGTTTTGGTTTTCTGAAATTCTTTTCCCAGGGAATTCTTTGTAAACAGGAGAAATATTTTTGTAACTGTTCTTATGTTACGCATTCTTTTTCCTAGGAGGCACTACTTCTTGATATCCCTCTGGTCTGACTAATGTGTTTAAAGAGGTTTGCTTCTGTTTCACCAATCAAATTGGTCTATGTAAAATAGTATATAAGGCAGACACATCCCAAAAATAAAGAAGTAATTTTCAGCCTTCTGAATCTCAGAGTCTGTGTCTTTGTGGTGTAAAACAGCGTCAGGAAAACTTGTGTGTTCAGATAAGAACAGTTTAATAACTGAAATATCATTAAAATATTCCTAATATTTATAATAATATTATTGCTATTAAAAGTAAAATAACTGAGAGAAATAAACCCCAAGAAATACAAAGTAAAATAATTGGGCACCACCAATGAATCAATGCCCAGCCAGTCCTCAAGCAGCAGCTCCCAGCCTTCCTCCCTAATTTATTGCTGTGCATGACTCCATATGTTATGAAACATTTCTTTCATCATTTGGGATCAGTTCTCCTGGCTGTATCCCCTTCCAGATTCTTGTGCATCCCCACGTGTGTGCTGGTGGGTCAGTGTGAGAAGCAGAAAAGGCCTTGATCCTGTGCAAGCACGGATGAGCAATCAATAAACTATCCCTATGTTATCTGTGCTGTTTCCAGCACAAATCATAAAACATTGTCCCATACCAGCAACTGTGAACAGAATTAAATCTGTCCCAGCCAAAACCAGCACAGAAGGCTAGCCTGTCTCTCTGGCTTTTTAGATTGAATCCTCACAAAGTTTAAAATCTGAATCTCAGTCCCACTACTTCAGAGGTTTTTTATATGAAGTTGCTGATTAAGAAGGGGAACAGAAACAAAATCACCTAAGCTAAACACAAATATTCTGTAGATTAGAGATGAGAGCATTGTGATTGAGCATGAGAAATAGATGTAGAAAACACACATATGGAAGCTAAAACTTGATATTTCTGGAAGATATATGTCATCACATGGACAAGAACTGGATTCTGTAGACTACTAAACAACAGATGGAAGTATTTCCCCTGCAATAAAGTGACTTTAGCTCGCTTTTGTTAAATTCTTTTACAAAAGCCCCCAAATCCTACTATTTCATGTCAAATATTTTGTTATATTTTTATAAAGTTACTGATAATTGGACTTGGCAAAAATAATATCAGTTTGATTAAGGCTATGATTTTTGGATTTGACTGCCACAGCCACTTTCTATTTGATTGTTCTCGGCGAGCTGTATTTTGTACGCTAGTTAAGAGATCAATTCTGATGTTAGTTGTGCCTACAGAGTAATTCCATCTATGAATCTGGACTACTCTATTGAGTTTTAATTGGCATAAAACCAAAATGAGATGAGAATGATGTCTCTCATCTTTGAGTGTGATTGTCTTTGTAAGCACATTCATAGGAAGATTGCCACAAAGATACATTACAGCACAAAAAAGTGTGACATGCTCTATCAATACCCAGTAAACATGTTTATGAAATGCCTAACATTGGAAAGGAATCTAGTTATGTCTGGCATTTCTAAGCCTTACAATAGTAAAATTATTGTAGCTTCACAGATATGCTTTAATAATTGGCGGTCTAGCATATAAAAAAGTGACGACTTTAGGGAGTTTGGAAACATAGCAAAATCAAATGCTACAATCTTCCAAAAGCAGTGTAGCTCTACAATGCTGAGGCTTACAGAAAAACTAATGAAGACCAATGTAAAAGCATTCTGAGTGCAAAATATTTAACTGGTTCTGTATGCAACTATTTATACATATTTTGTCAGCTTTGTCCTCATTAACAATACTTATAGGAGATCATTTATGACTGAACTTATAGGAGATCATTTATGACTGAGCCATCATCTTCTACCTGGGATATTATCACTTCAAATTCACAAAAATGCCTAAGAATATGAGGGAAATAATTGTAAAATAAGGGAAAAAAAAGACTGAAACCTTCATTATAAAGTGTAAATACATCAGTAAATGCACAACACCCTGTGGCTCATTGAACTCTTGAAAGTTAACTTGGGTAGAATGGAATTCCACTCCACATTAATAATTAAAGTTCATTTTTCTGAGATTCAAATCCAGACCAGTACTATTCTATAAAAACATAATGCAGCTCTACAGTTTAATCATCAGTTAAAGGAAAGAAACAGTTTCCAAATAGAACAAAGTTTCCTTTCCAAATATGGTCAGATGATGTAGTATCATCAATTTCATTTTTATTCTGTCTTGTGTCATGTTTGACTCAGAAAAGTCCTATGTTGAATCTATACCTGCTTTGTCAATGATCTAGAATCTTTATTTTTGATAAATTACAAACATTTTCATTTTTGCTAGGAATCTGTCAATGTCAATGCTAAAGCATGGACAATCAAGAAACAATCCTTCATTCTACAGTCCTTCTATGCTTTTGGAATAAATATATGAGAGGGGGGAAGCACAGAAAGGCAAATAAATCGAAACACATTAGCAACACATGTAAAGCAAGAACGGATAAATCTGAGGCTGCAGCCCAAACATATTTATAATTTTACATGTAATGCAAGGTATTGAAATACATGTGAGCATATTTTAATGTGCTCTGTAACACTATTTTCTTAATCCTAAGGATATTTCCATTTTTCTGAACCTGTGAAGAATTCTATAAATTATTTCAAATTGCACTATCTTACTTTAGCTAAGATCTCATTATTAAAATATTGTATGTTATTGGTCAGAACCAATTTATTATAGTTTCTGGTGTTAGAAGGACTTGAAAAATATACTAAATTACAAAACTTACTCAAAAATAGAAATTTTGAAGTGAGTTTTTGCAGGCATTTGTTTGTGTATTGTGTATGTTATGGTGCAATTATTGCTTAATATCAACGTGATGTATTACCTTAGATATTTAAAATTGAAAATATGGTTCTCCTCTTGCCAATTATTGCAACTTTTATATTTTATTGCAACTTTTATATTTTATTGCAACCCTGTCTCCATCAACAGACATTTGTATTAAAAGGTATTTAATCCCCAATAGTCCTTTCGTAGTAGATTATGGAAATCCATAGTCCAACTTTTAGACTTTCAGTACTCTGAAAGGTTAATAGATTTGTTCTAACAGCATCCGAATTATGTAACTTCAGAGGATGATACCATCCTCAGGAAAACATTACAGACAGCAGTTGTGCCCAACAGGTTTCTAGCCATCAGTCTTGTGGATTCTAACAGGTAGTCCCAGAAACAACAAGAGTGAGAGATAACCCATCAGTTTTCTCAGTTGTGAGACTATCAGCTCAGACCTCTCAGTATTCTGGAGTCACTGACTTTATCCTGGGCTTTCCCCAATGCTAAACAAAAAATAATTCCTATGCTTGATAATGTATCTGTTTTCACTACTCATTTTGACTTGCTTTCACCTTACTTCCATTTGTTGGTAGGACTGTGACTCTTTTCTGATCATCGATGAACTACAGAAAACAAAACAAAACCTTCATGGATTTTAAAGTATCAGAAATAGTAATGCTAGGGCTTCTATTTTGATTTTTTTAAAGTTTTCTTTGTTCTGCCCAGTATTACTGCATAGGAATATAAGGTCATCAGAGCAACTGAGGCAGGCTCTAGTTAGACTGGCAACAGCTATTGTACTAGAGAGTACAGCCATCTACAAATAACTTCAGCCAAAGAAATCCCCATTTTTATGCTGTTTTTCAGAACTGGATGTGTTTCATGAAGACTCACCAAATATCAGAGCTGTGTGTGAATAGCTGTATGTGGCTCATCAAGAAACCTTTCACTCAAGTAAAACCCTCTACTTGCCAGTCCATGTGGAAGTGCTCCCAAACTAAGTCAGTGATTAAACTCAGAGATGCTAAAAACAGCCAGGAGACATTTTGTGTACAGTTTCTAAAAAAAGATTAAATAATATTTGTGCCTCACTTTCATCTTTATAAATTCTCATGTCTCTTGTGTATGACTGTTCATTTCCCAAAATCAAGAGTAATGAATTGAGTAATTTTATAACAGATGCCTGCTGTGAATTTCAGCAATTACAGCCAAGCGCAGACAATGGATGAGGTGGTGCAGGAGGAAATAAAGGCCTCATTTCTGGGACACTCACTGTTGCAGCTCTATCTGTCTTGTCTAGGGAGAAAAATGCAAATATTATTGGTGAAAAAAAATTACCTTTTAGATTCTTTCCTACCTTTCTAAATTTCAAATTAAAAGAAAATAATGTATATGAAAAGAAACAGGTCTTCTCATCTATGTAACACATTCAGCAACATTAATTATTGGATGTTTCTTCTCACTGATCCTTTTTTTTTTCTCCATTTGGTACACAAGTGGATCTTTACTAACTGGTATGAATACATTTTCATAATGTCATTCACAAAAGCATCTGCTATAATTTAATAAATTAAAAGCAAATATTACTTTGTGTCTGTTTCATTGTTCATACAAACATACATGCCCAATCTCACAGATTGACAGAAAATACAGGAAATAGACAAATTTAAGTATGAAATGTAAAATCTCATCAATCCATGTAAGCTTACAATTTCAAAACCGCTATTTTTTTTGTTTTAATAAAAATGTCCAGAAAGGGTCATAAGCCATTTTCAGTTAGCACTGATTTAACTCAGAATAGAAACCAATTCATCTTACTATGTTGAATGATTTCAATAATTAAAAAAGTATTAATTAAAACAAAGCACATATTTTCATAAACTATTACAGTCAATATTGTCATTCTTTAGAAAAGGCAGTGTTTGCTTTTTCTTTATTGTTTGCAACTTAAGCAAGGTTTTTCCTTTATTTTTGTCTGAGCTCTTCCCATGCTACAGTAAAAATCCACCTGTACAGTGGCTAGGTGGTTTATGATTTATGTAACTTACCTCAAGACATGTAATGAGCAGCTTGTTTATTGCATACATTGCATATTTTATTTTTTTATAATAAACATAAATTCGTTCAGTTATTTCAGTCTGCAAAACTGCGGTTTAGATGCGAAATCGATAATGTCTTTTTAAGGTTAAGCTCAGTGAAACAAAGTGCTAAAATAGTCCTGGTGAAATTGCACCTCAGCTGAACTCAGAAGCAACAGTATTATGGCAAGAGGATAATGTCATACCTGCAGTATTATAGATTGCAGCCAATCAATCAGACATTGCAATCACTAAGGGCACTCTCCTGTTGTACTAAAAAAATACCTTCAGGTCTCAAGGTAGAAAGATTGACACATTTAGTCTGGAGCAACCGAAATCAAATATTTTCCTAAGATTAGTGAATTAACCTTTCTAGAGGACACAGCCCAGAGACACACATTTTGTCCCGGTATAAATGGAGTACTAGGCCAAAGACTAAGCTGGAAGGAAGGCTAATAAATTAGTGGAAATAAACATGTCTTTCCCGCCATGCAACCTCTGATCTGTGGACAAGTGTTACCCACTGTGTAGTTCCTCTAATGGCAGAATCACAGAAACACAGATTTGAGGCTGGAGGGGACTTCTGGAGTTCATCTGCTTCAAATCTCCAGCTCAATCAGGGTCAGCGACAAGAATCAGCTGTAGCTACATGTACAAACCATTTTTTTTTCTACAGATGGAGACTACACAACCCTCTGGGTGACGTGTTTCAATAGCCTGGACATTCTGTAAGGTTTAGATCCACCTCACTGTCCACTTAACTTCATCAGTTTCCCTGTGAGATTGTTTTGCAGCCAATGTGAAAAGCTGTTTTAAAGTCAAGGTAAACTACCTTCACTATACTGCCCTCATTCACCAAGCCAGTTGCCTCGTTATGGAAAGCCAGCAGGTTGGTTAAGCATGGTTTCTCCTTTGTAAATCCATACTGACTTCTCTCAGCTCAGGACAAGACTTCTCTTCTTGTCCTTCATGTATTTGGAAATGGTTTCCAGGCTTCTAGGGCTTTATTCTTTTCTTGAGGACTTAAGTGAGGTTGATGCCTCAGGCCCCATGGATTTGTATAATTACTGATAGCTGCAGTACTCCCAACCTGGTTCTCCATCACTGAGAGCAAATCTTTGTTGGTCTATGCATTAGCAGCAGATATTTCCTCTTTTCCTGGAATTTCAAAGCCTCACCCACAAGCACTATGACCAAGTCTCTTCATGAAGATAGCTTTTGTTGTTTATACTAAGACAGCAAGTGAGCCAAAATAAATCCTCTTATTTTTCAAACCCTCTTCAATTTCCACTAGGAAAGGAGTCTTTGAAATTCCCAAAGACTTTAGAGAATATTATTGTTCATTTTTCAATTAAAATCCCAATTTCTCCCTTATAAATGAATTACTATCTTTTTATCATTAGTTACTACATTTGTTAACATGGAAGCCCAAAATATAGGTCTATACTCTGTGTTCCTAAATAAAGTATTTTGATTTTTCAGAAACACTATCGACTTCAAATTCAAATAAGGGTGAAACTGTTATATACTTTCAAGAAACAAATTACACTCTGTACTCTAAAGAATTGCAAGCAAATAGTAATATACATGTCAATACTCAATACATATTAAATACACTAAATAAAAGCTATTTGAAAGACAATTTTAATGTAATGGACAAAATGAGGAGCTCACCTATGACATCTAAAACATTTTTTCACATAAAGATTTAAATTTTAATGGTTGGGGTCACATTTTATCATAAACATAATGAACAAATTTTTGGTTTTTTAATGAACAAATCCTGTTCAGTGACAGAACTGTTACCTGGAAAATTTTCATATGTAAGTAAAGAGAGAGCTCAGTTTGCACAGAGATCTTTAAAAATATATCTGTAAATTAATTTCCTTATATCTCTAATATTCTTTGCAAATTTACTCAGCCTTCTATATTTTTCTAACAAAAATTGTAAAACTATTTCTCATCATTTTATAACAGATCATTCAGATATATAAAGAGAACAATTAATTCACCATAAAATCAAGTATTTGCTTTGCTGACTGTTAAAAGATATTAAAAGCAATTGATGATATAAAAGACAGCTTATGATCTTATTGCTTATGAAAATTCCAACTGAAATTCTTTTATAACTTTATCTCACTTTAGCTGAAATTTTTTCTGATGTTAGAGCTTTCGAAATTCCTGGGAGGGTTTTGCCCCCAGGAAGAGTTTTATTTTCCATTTCAAAAAGAACAAAAACAATTCTTTGGTTTTACCCCTTTTGATAAACATACACATTTTTATATGGTTTGTGGCATTAAAGAGCATTTAAACCCAAACCCTGCAACTTAGAAATGGAATAAAATTTTACTTTTAAGATTATATCAATGAGTATTGACTTCATTTCTCATTTGTTTTTTTAAGACAAAGCAAAATGCATCAAACTCCAATGACTGAGAATTTTCCATTGATTCACCACTTGCAACTCTTCCGTTTCTCAGCATCTGCTAAACCGCCAGATGTATTTCCACCTATTTATCTGCCAACTTTATTCAGACCCAGGGACAGAATTTCAGGTGAGGACCAAAGGAAGAGAGAGACCAGACAGGAGCCCACCAGACACACCATTCGCCTGATGTGTGTGAAATAGAATTCCTCTTGAGCTGTTCAAAAGCTGGACTGGCACTCAGGTCACCCACCTGAGACCCCTAACTATGTTTTGATAATGCTGAAGAAGGGGAATATCCTTCTACTTTTGTTTGAGTAAACATCATGAGGTTCCTGCAGAATTTTTTTGTGTAATAATGGAAGGTGCAGAAACAAATCTACTGTACCCACAGGAAATAAAATGGAGAAACAAGATTCCAAGATTCAAGTTTGTCATTAGCACAGAATGAGTTAATTCTCTAGGATACATACCCACCCCCCCCCAAAACCCATGAAGTACTGTGCCTTCTGAAGGCCCTTCTCAGCTCAATAAAAAAGGCTGTAGTTCTCTGTTACCTGTGTTAGCCATCATTATGGTATTCAAGCATCACTAATTATAATTAAATATTTAACTAGTTAGCATCTGCAGCAATAGTTGGCAGCCTGGCTGGGCAACAGCACACAATCAGAGCAGAAAGAATTGTTGTGATTATTTCTTAATAAGGCAGCTAAAATGGCTCTCAGCTAATCAATGAAAAAGACTGACTTACTCAGCCCTTGTTCAGAAACAAGCTGAACAATATTTATGCAAATGAGAGTTTTCAAACAGGTTACAGAGACTTTGATATTTTACCATAACTGAGAGATAACCACACTGCAGTTATATAAGAAAACCTGCAGCTGAGGTGCAGAGAATTGCTAATTGCCCCACAAATCCACAAATGAGCGTCAGCAATTGTGCAACATCCCACTTGTCATACTGGCTCAAGTTATAAAAATTCAGAACAAAATTCTGCACTAGCATTCCGGCATGTCGACACATCAATAAAGTCATCCCTTTATTGCTCACTAATTAATCACCTTCCCTGTCTTACTCTCTTCGCTGCTGTTTTTCTCTTCATGAATTTTAGAAACAGTATTTAGAATAGGGCAAAGGGAAGAGAGAGGAGATGAGGCTGTCATTAAAATGCAACAGCATTTTAAAACAAGACATTAAGTTTGTAGTTAGACACATGAATTAAAGAGGTCTGCTTCAGAGGTCATGTGTGCAGAGTACTCGGAAAATTAGGGCAAGCTTTTAGACACATATTAGCATGGGGCATAATATATCTCTTCATGATCATGGGGCATAATATATCTCTTCATGATCAGTTTGTATAGGAAGTTGGACTATATGACATGTTAAAACTCAGAATTTGTTTGCTTGTGTGAGTAATGGAAAAAAAAACCAACAAAACCCATCATCCTCAATGAATTAGTTCATATGTTTCCTGTTTGATGGCATCTCTGAAACAGAGACCAAACTGTGACCAATCTGATTTTGAAGAGCACTGGTTTATTCAAGAATTCGCAGCAAACCTAAGACTTTTTTTAATTGTCTTTCACAGTTGTTGTGCCTTTGAGCCTAAGGGAGGTAACAAGGTTTCACCTCCCACACATATCTCTTTTGTTCTGCAAAGCATTTAACCACTTAAAAAAAAAAAAATTCTCACAGCAAAACCAAGTATTACAATTTCTCCTAACAAGCTCTTATTGATTTCTTTTTTTCTCCTAGGAAATCAAGGTAAAACTCTCAGGTCTCTAACTTTTTTCAACTTATTTCAAAATACAATTTTCAGTCATTCTTATGCTACCAAAACAAAGCTTTCATGACAACCACATTTGCTTTGGTCTTCGGGCCAAAAAATTCAGGACAGCAAATATCCCTTTATTTTTCATTCTATGTGTATATGTATGCATAAATAGTAAGACACACAGAGACGTTTATATATACCTAAGAAAAATGAAAGTGTATTCCTTACAGGCCTGCCTAAGAGTGGCAAATTCTCAGTAAAACACCAAATATATTATCTGCTGAAAACTATAAATTAATCTTCCCAATACAGTTTAAAAATCCTTTCCACACCTAGTTTGCCTAAAGAAAAAGAATTCCTGAAGAACACTGCCTCAGTGACTTTCTCAGAGTTTTTAGGGTGCAGTTTCCCTTCCCATACTGTATGGGCTCCAAGAAAGTTGCTGTTTGCCAGTAAAAAAAACCAAACAACATACATTTGGTATATCTTCCACTTTCTACAAAGGACAGTGGTCCAGTGCTTAGAAGTAAAAATAAGAAAATTAAATACATTTTTCTGCTGAAAAAACCCAAAAACCCAAATACAATGCATTATCCCAAGGAGTATAATCTCCCTGCACAAAGCTCAAATGCATTTTCCATTATTTTGACTGTGTATCACTGACATTTTTCTTTCAAATTGAAAGCACTAACCACAGCACTTTTACGTTCCATGCTTGATTTTTAAAATTTTCTCTTGTCAAAACTGGAACTATAGATTTAACTTTGACAAAAGAAATAAAATGAATCCTATTTGTGTCCCAAAAGCTTCTTGAGGTTACAGAGGGCAGTGAGGGAGGAATAACATGATGAAAATTTAAGACTTAATGGATAAATTGCAAACACAATATATGCTAGAATACATTTTGCTTTCTTTCAAAATAAGGAATTAATAAGAGAAATTGTCCTTGTTTACCAAATTCTTACTGCAGCACTCAAAAAGTACAGCACAATCAAAAAGGCCAGAAAACTTTCAAGCTGTGAAAAATAGAATTGGACACTTACTGAGATTTTTAAGAAGATGAGAAATTGCAAAATAAAACATGACAGAAACTGAAAAGTAACCATTTAAAATGTCTAATCTGTTCATACAACTTCCATGACATTTTCTCTTCTGCTACTGCTTTAGTTTTCCTTTTTAGATTACAGGAAATGAGGCAAAACAAAAGAGGCATACACAGACTCAAAAAATAATGGAAGTGAATTTAGATTAGGATTATATGAATTAGGAAACTTTATAAAATGAGAAACTCTCTATTTTTTTAATGTTTAGATCTGATTTGTCTTTCCATTGTTTAGGGAAAGGTAAATATGACTGGTACCTTATGCAAAAAACTTCTAACTAAAATGGTATAGTTTGCTACACTAAGTTAAATCATGCAAAACTAAAGAAAAATTATTTTAGAAATGAGGAAATATTTTTGAAAACCTCCTTTTCATTTCAGACTTTTTCTAAGTATTTTCAGATATAAAATATCATTTAGAATCAAAAAAAAATTGAAATTAAATTAGTCAGTAATGGACAGTCTATTGACCTCAAAATTTACAAAAAAAATACAATTTCATTTCATATAGTATTCTGACATGGCATCTCTCTGTAAATTGCACTTTATTCATAATTAAAGAAACAAACAAATTGAAACACAGATTCCTTTCCTTTCGGAATTCTAAGCTTTTTAGACCAATCCTAGTTTAAAATCAAGAACTGTTATAAAACAAAGTTTTTTTAAAAAGGGGTTTCCTAAACAGAAAGAAAGAAAAAAAATAAAATAAAAAAGCCACTTTTCTGTTTTCCATACAATGAAGCATTCTAAGGTAAGGCCTCTCATGAAAACAGTATGTTGTAGTGTCGCATCACAGTTGTTTTTCATTTCCTTTTAATAACAGAAACTCTACAAATCTTTCTGAACAAAAAACAAACAAACGAACATCAAAAAAAGGAAATAACCCCAAGTACAGCAGTAGCTCTGCATCCTGAAACCACTGATGTCATAAATTAGATGGATTACATTCCAGTTGGAGATATCAGTTTTAGGAGGCACAAACGGAAGGGAAAAAGAGAAGATTAAAATGGCCCATCCTGTAAAACAGACACAGGAAACTATAAAAGTAATTTTCAACATAAAACCCAAGACAGAAGTCTGCCTAGATGGTTTAACATTTCATATTAGCAGAGAGGTAAAATCTATGTCCCCATGATGGACAATGACCTTATGAGTTGGAGACTACAGAAATCCAGCAGTCAGAAGCAGAGGAAATTCAGCCACAGAATGAGTTATACAAAGGAGGCCACAGCGTTCCTGGAAGTCAGCAGGAAGAGCAAGGACTCAGAGGTAAAGATTTTGAAGTCAACCTTTACTTATGTTGACATGATTGAATATTATAACCCAGCAGTTCTAAATAATTGTCCCCATAAAATGACAGTTCAATTCTATAAAATCAGCATAATTTTCATCTATCAAATCTAAGTTGTGACAAGAAAGGCTTATTTGCATGAATTTCCATCCTTCTGTCAATACAAAGTTTCTCGGCAGGCCTGAACTCTTGCAGCTGCTCAAGCTCTCAAGGCTTCCAAACCAACCTCCATGGGTCCTGTAAGCTTGGCTTTCCTTTCTTCTCCCACTTTTGTCACTAGTGTTCTCCTCCCACCTTTCCCCATTACATACAGTAACAGAAAGTCCTTGCTTTGGGTCAAAGGCCACAAAATCAATTAAGATTGCTGCCTAACCAAATCACTGCTCCCAATATTCTGGTCTTTTTGATTTAAGAAAGGGAAATAAAAATGATAATTAGGTTAAACAGATTGCATTTCATTCTGTAAAAAAAAAAAAAAAAANAAAAAAAAAAAAAGAGAAAACTGAAAAGTGCTTAACAAATTTGAATCTTTATTGGGTTTAACGTTGCGATGTGGGGGTTGTTCTTTTTTTTTTTAATAAATACTTTGTACTATTTTGTCCTACAGGCCTCTGTCTTAAGACCGATGTTCTTTAATATCTTCATCACTGACATAGACAGTGAGATCAAGTGCACCCTCAGCAAGCTTCCAGATGAAACCAAGCTGGGTTATGCAGTTAACACACCTGAAGGATGGGCTGCCATCCAGAGGGACCTGACCAAACTTGAGAACTGTGATGGCGATAAACTCATGAAGTTCAGCAAGGCCAAGTGCAAGGTGCTGCACCTGGGTCAAGGCAATCGCAGAAATGACAGAAAAATTACTAATTGAAAGCAGGCCTTCAGAGAAGGACTTAGAGATTCTTGTGGACAGAAAGATGAACATGAGCCAACAGTGCGTGGTTGCAGCCCAGAAAGACAATGATATCCTGCAGTATGGCCATCAAGGCAAGGGTGGAGATTCTACCCCTCTTCTCTGGTGAGACCACACCTGGAGTGCTGCATCCAGCTCTAGGGGGCCCAAGTACAAGGAGGGCATAGCTAGACCTGTTGGAGGGAGTCCAGAGGAAGCCAGGAAGATGATCAGAAGGCTGGAGCATCTCTCCTATGAAGACAGGCTGAGAGAGCTGGAGTTGTTCAGACTGAAGAAGAGAAGGCTTCAGAGAATCCTTATTAGTAGCCTTTCAGTAATTAAAGGGACCTTATAGGAAAGATCTAGAGCAGCATTTTACATTGGTAGACAATACAAAGGGGAAAGGTTTTACAGTAAAAGAGGGGATAATTCGATTGGATGTCAGGAAGAAATATTTTTACTCAAATGGTGGTGAGGCACTAGCAGAGGTTGAGGAATGGTCTCCATTCCTGGAATTGTTCAAGGCCAGGTTGGACAGGTCGATCTAGTGGCAGATGGCAAGGGGTATGAAATAAATTATTTTTAGTCTCCTTTTGATGCCTTGGGGAGGTCTATGTGAAACAGAGACTGGACAGAGCTAGAGAATAAAGTAGATATTTATTGAAAGGCCTTTAGGGTACACCTTGGGCAGGATAAGAGCTTGATCAGGGCTACACCCAAGATGGACTAAAAAATGGTCACAAAAAATGGACAACTGGTCACGAGGTCTCACACTGTTATATGTTTTGGTCCATTTGCATATTTGCAATTTCCCCAATTGTCCAGCCACAGTCTCAGGTTGTGAGGTCTCATCTTTTTCGTTTCTCTCTTCCATTGTTTATGGTTTTGGGCCTGAAAATTGCACTCGTTTTCCTTGGTCTTCAGCAAGGTCTTTCCTTTGTCCATTTATTCTGTGAAGAGAGCTTACTAGCACTTAATATGGGGCTCAGAACTACACCCCCTGGCACCACAGAATCTGAAAAACATGAAAGCTAAAACTTAAGGCATCACCTTCCAACCCAAAACATTTTGTGACTGTATGATGCAATGAGTTTATGAATAGTTTTGAAAGAAAAAAGGGAAGAAAGAGATTTTATATTTATTTATAAAAAAAAGAGATTTTATGTTTAAATGATCAAATAAAATGTCTGAAAATATTTTAAGTCCATTATACCTATTCATATATATGTATAAAAATTGTTCTTTAGAATAAGGTGATGCAGTCAAATTCTGAGTTAGCAGATTGCTTTCCATTTCCATCAAGAGAAAATCCACAATTCCACATTTCATTCAATTAAACATTATCTGTTTGCAGATAATATGATATCTGTTACGATAAGGATTTTGTTGCCTATTTCAAGCTGGAAGATTTGCATTGGGATGAATAAAGGAGACTGTTACCGAGCAGAGTACATCCTAAGCTATTTTTCATTCCTGACAGACTTACATGACCAAATCATTTTGGTGAAGACTTGGGGTGTTTGTTTCTTTGTTTGTTTTTGCCAGTTTTTGTTTGCGTTTAGTTTTGGTTTTTTGTTGTTTGTTTTTTTTTAATCACAAAAGTAGTAACACCCCTGTAAGAATGTTTACCATTTCAGGGCTGCATAAATAACAGGTTCCTTAGCAAGGTCTGCTCTTGGCCTCATTTAGTTTTCACAAACTGAAGCTTGGCAGGATACTAGCACATCATCTTTATTCAATAGACAAAGGCAGGCTTTTTTGAGCACGGTCTAGGATGAAAAGCAGGATCACTTAGCCTGATGTTGCTTACACTCACTCATTCTGGTTGCAACAATAGAGCAGATTTGCCCTCTTGAATAGAAATAGCTTAAACAAGTTCTTCATCCTATTTCAGTTTCAGTTATCCAATAAAGTCCAAGATTAAAGCTGTGATTTGACATTATTATGTTGACACTACGGGGTTTTTTTGCTGTCTACAAAAACATGCATGAAAATGATAATAACTATTCACATCTTCAAGTACTCATACCTAAGCATTTTGAAAAATTACTACAAAATAATTATTGCTCTAAATTACTGTTGGTACTCTGAATCGTGTAAGTCTGTCAGAAAAGAATTAAAAAGTAATTTCTTCAGTATGTCATCTGTGACATACATTTATTTAATTCTGAGGGCATCTTTTGGCATCTGTATGCCTACTGCAATTCTAAAATCTTCTGTAAGATCATTTTACTACAAAAAAAGACTCACTTGGTTACAACCAGCCTGCCACCAAGCTGACCGCAGACTTTTAGTCAGTCACAATTCTCTCTACATCTCTCTCCAACTTTTTCAGAAAGGAAAATTCAACCCTTTAATGGGTTGCGTGAGAACAATGACTATTTTGAGTCTCTGTATGAGATAGTCAGCTCTTTTCCTTAGGAGGAGGGGCACATGTGATTACCATATGTCACCGCGGAGAGCTGGTCCGGGAGGGCTGACCTTGTGCCGCTTTGCAATTCCATGAGCAGAACCCTGACAGGACACTTACCCATCACCATTAATAATCTGAGAAAGCCAGGCTTCTGGGTGAAGAACAAGATTAAAGATGGTTACAGAGTTCCTCATGAGTTATTAGCTGTTAGCCTGATGTAAACATGACTAACGGATAATGGAATTAGCTTGGCTGAGCAGAAATCACCCGGAGGATCTAAACACTTTCTCTTCCACCCTAAAATATTTCATAAAAGGGAAGGAAAAGGGTAAGGAAAGTCTTGAATGTCACTTTAACAGCCTGGGTAGGTTATGACATTGCTTGAAACAGAATCCTCTCAAGGAGACAGATGTGCTTTTTGCCTTTGCACAGACAATTTGAAGCTTGGAAGAAAATAAAATTAATGTGGGGAATGAGACAAACAGATAGAAAATGTTTATTTTTCTGGTTTTTTTCTGTTATTTTCTGATTATTTTTTTTAGCACCATTTAACTCTATAAACTGTGACAGACTTGACACTCCATTGTTAAGCAAGATCAAAGCAAACTGAATTTGGGATGCAGCAAACTTTCCTGCAGGAGTTGACAAGCCATTTTCTCCTAATCAGTGATCAGAATTTAAAAATAAAAAAAAGGACAAAAGATTCTGTATTTCAAATGCACAGATAGACACCTAGACAAACACCAAAGACAAGCACAGCATTGTTGCAGATTTTTATCAATGTAACTGACACAAAAATCTGCTTAGACTTATTAAAGAGCCTAGAAACACACAGCTGAAAAGTGTAACATTCACACAGCCTTCAAGAACATCCCAACCCCTCCCCCCCAAAAAAACCCAAAAAAACAAACCAAAACCAAACCAGGAGAAAAAAAGGAAAGGCAAACATCATGAAAAAGAACAGAGAGGACTGGGTGCTAGTAAAAAAAAAAATCTATATTTTTTTGCATCCACATAAGGCATGAAATCAACAACAAGTCAGTTTATAATTAATTTCTCTGAGTCTTCTGGTTCCCTTTTATTTTGCTAAAGCTTATCAGGGAAAAAAAAGAGAAGAGAAGAGAGGTGAAAGATTTGTGAAAATGATGCCTGGAAAAGTTCAACAAATAATTTCCCACTTTTCTTTCCACTTTTGTGGAATGCATTTTAGAGCAATGATATGGATGGCAAAACAAACCTTTGTGCTCACAGGACCTGCAGGCATTTTAAAATGGCATTTCAGAAGAAGAAAATGTAGCTTTCAGGAAGATTTAAAAAAAAAAAATCAGTATACATCAGTTCCACCTGAAATGAACTCAAGTCCCTAATGTCCTGAAAAACTGATACTTGACTTTCCTCATTCCTATACTACAAAGATTGAAAAAACATTATACACACTCAATGGTGCAAATTTCAGTAATTTTATCAAGAATTTGGGGAAAAATTACTTCTAGGATATATTGCAGTTGCAGTTCTGTGAGTGCTTCTTACAAAGCCTAAATTTCCTGTGACTCCTTTTTCTGCATGTGGTCACTGTAGATAACATATTTTAGGACAGTCAGTGTTTCTTCCATTCAGAACTGCTGCAAAGCACAGTGGGATGTGAGCACACATTGCCCTGGGTAAGCAGCATGACATTCCTTTGGTCATTATGGACCATTTTTCCTAGTGGTGCTTTTGGTTCTGCTCATTTGTCTGTTCAAAAGCATGTGTTCACTCATGCCACAAAATTATTTTTCAGCTCAGAAGCTGAAACACTGGAAACCATATTTTCTGAGCTTTAGAGTCAACCAGGGAAAAGAAAAAATGAGAGAAGGGAGGAAGGAAGTGAGAAAAGGTAAAAATGTGCTTCTTTTAAAAACCCTTGTCAATAACAAGGTAACTAAAACATCATTCTTTGGCCTCCATACTATAGCCCTCTGCATCCACTACAATTGTAATAAAAGAGAATTTTTCTGCTATCTGTTTACAGTTGAGGAAACAAAAGTTGATAACACTCCATTCAATTTTGCACTGGAAGGAGATATATGTTACACTTTTCAATGTTTCACATGTTGAGTTTGTTAACCTTTCTTTTCTTTGTGGTATAATGTCCTTCCATGCATCTTCTCAAAGTGCTGTTCTTTAAAAACAGGTCAACAATATTTGTCACTTTTTTTTTTCCAATCATAAAGAAAACACCCTGCATCTAACACACTTAGCATGCACCTTCAGAAAATATGACACAAGTGAAATTCTACTTTCATATTTACAGCTACAGTGTTACTATATTTCTTCCTACCATTTTCCTTAACTTTAATCCTGAATGTTTTAAAAAAATCAAACAACTGACATAGTCCTTGCAGAGTTATTGTAAGAAAACCAAGAATAATATTCATTACCCTGAAACAAAAACTGCATTTTAATTTTTTTTGCCATCTGGTTTCAGAAGAACAAAAAATGACCTCACAAAAACCCCCCTACTTTTATGGAACTAAGAAATAATAGAGAGTTTATAATGTAGCAGCATGGTTATTTATAGCACAAATTGATGGTGTTGAACAAAAATTGCATAAAACCTCTTAAAAATTAAAGAAAAAGTGCATTTACTACATAAAACATTGCTTTCATAATCTTCTAAAGACAAAAAAACCTAAATAGTGACACAAGTAATAATGAGTAGTGTATATACTAGGACTGTTCATTTATACATCCAAATATATCATATTAATAAATGCTTCAGAGTGTATCACACGACATTCTAGGCACTAATGAATAAAATATCTTGATAGATCATCACAGAATACGAATACCAGCAACTGTATTTCACAAAGAGGGAACTGAATATAGAGTAAAGGGAAGTGAAAAAATCCACTGAGGCAAACAGAGCTAGGATTTGAACTAAATCCAACCATATATCTTCAACGATGGCCTAGTCCTTCTTGACTATATGTGATAGATTGAAATGCCAAATGGTTCTTATGTAAAAGGTTATGCTACTTTTAAAAACTACATTCTGAGAATACAAAATTCATTTAATAGATTTCCATGGTACTTAAAAGCTATGTGATCTGGCATAGCAAGTGCTTTCCTCGGCTTCCAAGATAACTCTTCTAAGAGTGACTTGTCAATGTCTTCATGTTGCAGTGTCACAGGCACAGAGCATGTAACATGCATTTCGTTTTACAATCTATCACACATGTAAACTTGAAATGACCACAGTTAATCAAAAAGAGAGCATCCAAAACACAATCAGGTTCAGTGTGCTATATGAGAGTACAAACTCATGAGTTTTTGATGAAGGAAAACCATCTAGGGAACAAAAAAANAAAAAATTAAGAGGAATGAAAAAAAGAAAAACTAAACCTTGTTGCAATTTTTTCAGGTTGATTTCAATCTTTGGGAAAAGTACACCAATTTATTTGCTGAGTTATAATTTGTGACTGATCTAAATTGTGTAGTGCTCAAAGGGAAGTTACTCTGTGTGAAAAAGAATAAGAAACTTGATTACTCAAGTGCACTGTGTCATGAATGCTATTGATCTCTTCTCTCTCCTACAGAGTGCTGAATATTCTCTGTAAAACCTTTGTTTATAACAATTACATCTTAATAGCTCTGCATGTGATTTTCTTCTTTTTCTTAATATATGCTGTTCTTTTGCTCTACAGCACCTTAATGAAATGTGCAATTATTTTCAAGACGATCATATTTTTTAGTGTTACTTATCCATGATAGTCAGCATCAAATTTGAATTTGTCTTCTACACATTGATCAAAATTTGTTTTTTTTATTCAATTCTCAAACTATCTACACTTAAGCTTAAACTGACCTTACATAGGACATACCTACAGCTGCAAAAAACCCCCAAAATTATTTGGAGGCACCAATTTGTAGGTTTCTTGATTTTCACACCTGTTTTTTCTGCTCTTTATGATGCCTAACCTGTGGAGATGAAATGAAGACTCATATTTTTGGATGCTCCAAACCCTGCTGGAGAGATAATGTCTAGGTTCCGCCTGTTCTTATGTTCATAATATCTAAGGGGCAATCTGTTATCAACACATTTAAAAACACCTTAACTGAATCCAAGTTAAAGAAAATGCATATTTCCCCCTCAATCTTTTTTTTTTTCCTCTCATCAACTCTAATACTTTTAATGTGCTCACAAGACAAACTTGGTCTATTTATCTAAGGTTGAACAAGAATTTTCTTTCTCCTCCTCTCAAAACCAGATATAGCTGGTATGCTCTTGCAGGTTAGATGGCAGAAGGATTTATAATCTTTTCCTTACTTTATATCCCAACAGCACTGTCAGAGAGAACCCCTGCTTTACTGCCTCCACCAAAAATCATTACATTTTGGCAAAATGTTACATCCCTGTAGCCATGTTCTCCCATCAAATCTCCCAATGCACCCAGGCAGCATCAGCCTTTCTCTTGGAAAATTACTATATTGAGGTCATACACAGAAAATCAGCTGACTCTGCTATTTGTATAAAATAAGTACTTATCTGCTTCTATAGATACGTGTTTGTTATATCCTGTGCTTGACTGACCAATGAACATTATTTTACTCAGTCAGAGAGAACAGCCATCTCCTCTCTTCCCTTGGTGAACCACTGATACATTTTATTGAGATATGCAATCAATAAACACTACTAATTTTGTATTTTTCCTCTACATTAAAATCACATTACTGACAAATGTTTCAATGTTGTACAGATATGTAGCCTATTACTAAGATAAAACATAGTGGAAATTAATTATTCTCTGGTGAGTGATCTTGTCTTTTTCTAAGCCATTGTCAGCATCTTCTCATGACAAAAACTTTACAAAACCTGTACAATGATAAGCAGACAGGATCTTTTGCCTCCATTTGTGCATGCTGCAGATCACTGACACTTTTTTTGTGTGTGAATTGTGCTGATTATTGACTCCCACAGAAGCCTACTGACAATTTTTAATCTTTCATACAAGAACTTCAATACTTCACTGCATCAAATCTTAAACTGAAGTGTCAAAATAGTTTTTCATCCCTATATTACTAGAAGGAAAATATCACAGTAACAGTGGAGCATATGTTGGTTTCAGCTAGGCTAAGGTAACTTTTCTCTGTAGTAGCTTGTATAGGACTATGGCTTGGATGTGTGCTGGAAACTGCTTATAACTCAAGAGATGTGGTTGCTGCTGACCAGTGCTCAGAGTCAAGGCCTTTTCGACTTCTCACACCACCTCAACAACAAATAGGTGGGGATGCACAAGAATTTGAGAGTGGAAACAGCCAGGAGAGCTGATTCCAACTGACCAAAAGGATATTCTAGACCATATGGCATGACAATCAGAAATAAATTAAGGGGAAAGTTGGCCATTGGGCTGCTGCTCAGGGACTGCATGAGCATTGGTCTGTTGGTGGTGAGCAACTGTTTTCATTTTCATCACTTGTCTTTCTTGGGTTTTATTTGCCTCTTGTTATTATTTTTTTTCATTGAAAATATAGTTATTGTTGTTGTTATTATTATTGTTCCAAATATTAAGTTGTTTTAATCTAAAACCATGAGTTCCTTGCATTTGCCTTTCCAATTCTCCTCCCCTTCCCCTGCTGTGGGGAGTGTGAGAGAGCAGCTGTGCGGTGCTTGGCTGCTGTCTGGAGTTCAACCAACACAGAGAGTTAGAGTAATTTTTTCAGATTAAGAAGGTGGCAGTTAACTTTGAGCATTAATTTCCTGTCTTCTTTGCATCAGCCTTTCAAAGCACTCAGATTTTTATAACGTATTGTTATCTAACTGGGCATGCCCAGAACAAATGTTAAATTAAGGTCATATAATATTAAATATTATCATAAAATATAACCAGTAAGTGCTTTTTTTTTCTTCTTCTTTTTAAAATTAGGAGTCAGCTAGCAACACACTTTCCATTAACAGCAGAAGACAGAGCCCAACAAATGCAGTACATCTTTCCTCATATTGCTCATGCTGTCCTAGAATGTGATTATTTCAGATTTATTGACAATCTGTTATTTTGCTAATTCAGTATATGTCAGTACAGGACAGCAGCTGAAAACTCTGCAAGGCTCTCCTTCCTTGCAGGTTGGCAAATTTCTTTTTACATTTCTTTGATTCTCTGCTTGTGAGTAAGATAAAGAAAAGCCTTTACCTTGTCTTTTATGAGACTTGGTTATAGAGTTATTCTTCTGTACTATGAATGGAAGTGAAAAGGTTTCCAGCAAGTTGGCAAGGAATATTTTTTACAAATTTAAGACAGTCACTGTTCATTTGGAAGGAAGGACTGCTACAATTGCTGAGTGAGAGGCATTATTTGATTTACTAACTACCACTTTAGGCTCTGTAATCTACAGCTTGCAGTGTTGGCCTATGCAGTGGGCTTTCACAGCTTGTTCCATTTCCTTGTGCAGCTGAGGTTCATATAATTAGGTCAAACTTCTTTTTCCCAAAGTCAGGTAACCTTCATGCTCTGCCAGAAAATGTTTTTTTCTGCAGTGACACAGAGTAACAAGTCCAATGCCTTTGTTTAAAATCTTAGTTTGTAGTAACGGTGACATATAGGGTAACTTGAAAGGTAATGTATATAAATTCCCAGGCTCTAATGACTTAATTACAACCTGCAGTGTCTCGTGCCCAGTTGCTGCTGGACTGCATTGTACTGGATGACAGGTCTGTAATCAGTCTCCTGTCTTGTCTCCAGTCTCTCCATGAACACCTGAAAAGTTGTAAAGAGTGGTCTCTATGATTTGTGTAAAATCTCACAGTCTGAAAGATCTTTTCACCAAGCCTCTAGTGGAAAGATCAATAGCAGTCAATTTCAGCAATCCTTAACGTAACATCCATCTATAAAATTATATTTCTATACATTCTCATGATCATTGCTGAAACACTTTTCTTATTTTGAAAATGTTAATTTTCAGCTCTTTCTCTCATTTTAGCTACCAAAGCAGAGGTTTTCTTTGATGCTGTTACTGTAAAATACAAGACAAAATATGTGTACCAATATCCTAGTTGGAAGAATTAGTAGACACATCTGGAGGTTTGTTTCCTATAAAAGTATTTCAGGGCTTCACCTCTCTAATAGAAACTCCTTCATTTTCTCAAAATACTCTACGTTTCACGTTATTTATCTTCCAGAGTAAAAAAAAAAGGGGGGGGGGGGGG
>VZDJ01007755.1:46265530-46369103 GCA_008694505.1 Cyanoderma ruficeps
AAGGCAGAGTTAAAAAAAAAAAGGGGAGGGCGGAGAATAAATTTTTACATTTGCTTTGTTTAATCTTTTCCTTATTACTTTATCCTCTATTCTCCCTAGTTATTATTTTCCTAGTTATTATTTTCCCTTTTTGTGTTTCTTATGGCCTAAATTTTTTGCTCTTTCTCAGTGCTGCTCAGAATCTCTATTTATTTTCCTTCATTTGTTTCTTTTCCTCAGATTAAATGTCCAATATATCCTATATTATATCACACATCCATGGAAGTGTTCAACATCAGGCTGATGGAGCTCTGAACAACCAGGTTTAATAGAAGGCACCCCTGAACATGGCAGGGGGTTTGGAACAAGATGATCTTCCAGACCCCTTCTGACCCAAGCCCATCATAACCCATATGATCCTATGATATCAAATAAATCTTCCTTCCCAGAAAATATACTAAATGCCAAAGGCAACCCAAGAAGTAATCAGAGATAATTTTTTGTTTTAATAAAAGCATTGTAGAAGTGTTTCTCATAGAATTTCATTCTAAGCAAGAAAAGATCCTCCTTATTCCCATTCCTGTAATTATCTGTCTCTCTATATATGGAAAGAATTCAATCATAATTTTGTTTTGGGGGTACAGGTAATTTGGTGGTTGATTTAGTTTGTTGGGGTTTATATTTGCTATATGTCATCTGCTCTTATTTAAAAAAAAAAATATATGGAATTTCAATTTTCCCGAGGAAAAGGGGAACCATTTGGTTACACGAGTTTTAGGTAGGGTGGAGTCTTTCTCTAACTCTGAACTATGGAGTACCCGACATCTCCTAAAATGTAATAAGAACAGTCTCTTGACAAGATCAGATCTTTTACTAAAACAATATTAGAAGCTGTCACTCTTTCTCCATTTTATTAACCTACACATTTAGTTCAAATACTTAAATGATATGGGTAAAATTGCCACTATATATGATTAATTTTACCTTATTGCTCCCTTGTCACCTGCTTGGTAACTATTTCATTGTTTCTGATGTAGAAGTGCCCAGTCTGAAATTAATAAGTGCTTTCCCTGTGTAGATAATCTATTTTTTTAGCTGTAATATTCATCACGGGTTGTAGCTCAACAGAACTTGTATATTGTCAAAGTATTCCCCTTTTTCCAGACCCTAAACACGGTTAACCTTTTGAAAGCAGGAAGCTATTACAATGCTTACTCTGTTTTCCAGACAGGCTTGCATTTACTCATATCTGTAGACTAAATGCTAGAGATTTATTATTTCCAGTTCTGAACTATGTTCATACTTATGCTTCATGTATCTTGTCTCAGGCTGTTGATAGTGTCCTGAATTCTGTTAGCTGGTTTATGTCCCAGAATTTTCACTTTTTAAAAAAATATATAACAAATCTTATGGCTGGGGACCATATAGTCAGACTATGTGCAAAACAGCTGTAGGAATGAACAAGGAAAAAGGGATAGGAATATTTTCAAATCCAAGCAGAGCACTCTG
Organism: Cyanoderma ruficeps; assembly: GCA_008694505.1. Lineage (NCBI taxonomy): Eukaryota > Metazoa > Chordata > Aves > Passeriformes > Timaliidae > Cyanoderma > Cyanoderma ruficeps. The sequence continues at coordinate 46,267,019 of VZDJ01007755.1, forward strand.
GCACATGTATTTAATAAGTTTAGATGGCATCTCAAAGAATGTGGCTTATTTTTTGTGTCCCTTCCATATACTTATATATTAATTTAAATTGCCATTAACGTATCCCAGCCCCTTGGGACTTGAAGTCATATATTTAAGAACAGAACCAAATACATCATTTTCCAAGTTCTGCAGTAGATCTGGTCACATCAAATTGACTCAAGGACACTCATAAGCAACGTCATTTAAAGAGTCATCTTCTACCTCAGAAAAGGTCAGGTTATTAGTGTTTTCAGCTACCTTTATTGTATTGAGATGCAACAGTAACACATTCAAAGAATTTATCATAAGTAGTTTCTACTTTTCATTCTATTTCAAATTTCTAGTTAAAATTACAAGTCCAAAGTCAGATACAAATGGAGCAGAACACAGATTTCCACATGTTCATGTTTTATTTAATTTCTCTGTGGTAGGAATCTGTGGGTTTTAAGCAGTCAATAGCACAACATGGCATCTCTCTCAAACACTATTCTTTCACAATATCATACATATTGAAAAGTGACCTAGTTTTGTATCAGTCCATAAAGTTACAGATCATAAATCAGATGATTTATGACTAGCTACACTATGCCTGAAAATGTTTGCAAATACACGTTGATAGGAGGGTGTTTGTTTTTAACAAACAAACAAAATTTTAATTACACATTAATTTAATAAGAAGCTTCAAATTTCAGTTTGAGATATGTGGTTTCTTTGATATACACTACTGAATTATACAATCATGAGCTGAATTATTCTTTCAGAGTTTTGTTTATTTGTTTGTTTGTTTGAAGTTTTCTAATGTTTTCTTCATCATCCATGTTAGATTCAGCTGCAAAATTTCTCACATACAAGCCTTTATATGGTTCGGGAAGCTGCATAGCTAAAATTATGCTAATATTTAACGAAATAATTCCTGATATTTTACTTGATGAAAAAAAAAAAACAACTTCATAAGACGAAAAAGTCAGGTTGACATGTCTTTCACATGATGGATATACAGATGATGAATGTGCATCATATGATGCCCAAAAATTGGAGAAAATGACACAGTGTAATTGAATCTATGCAATGCCATTTAGCAAGCAAATCGGAACCTGCCACATGACAGAGGTGATGCTGCCATAGGAGAGGCAAGAAACAAAGGAAGATATAGAAGAAAGGCCCATAAGGAACAGAACATCATGACAAAGCAGTCAACACTGCTTATGTCCAAGGGGTCACTGAGTAAAGAGGGCCAGAGACAACACCTATTGGACATGTCTGTCCATACAGGGGGTATTCTTGCTTTGCTTTATAACCTTAAAAAATATATGGAACTTCCCATTATATACAATAATGTAGTGAAATGCTATCAAGGAGATGAGATGAGCATAAAGCACAAACACCTCAGAATCCATTTATTGAAAAAAATAAATGTTATGCTATGACTTACATTTTGTAGAGCATGTTAACAGTAAGGATATTAAAATATACATGTGGATGGGAATGCTAATGTCAGAAGTTGTTAGGAAGTTGACTATATGTTTTTATGGAGATATTTAATTAAATTTCGAAGGTCAAATAATTGTTAAGCAAAACAATTGGAGCTGTAGGCTATAAATTCTAAGCTGTGCCCACACAAAGAGAAAGCTTTGCAAACAACCAGGATGCAAAATTAGCTCAGTTTTCAATATTACTTCTCATGTTCAAAAAAGAATGCAACTTTTGTTTTAACAGATAATCTCTTTTGATAGCAACGTTAAACAAAAGTTGAATGCATGTGCAGCATGGTTGTCCTATCAAGACACTAAAGATAAAGCTCTAGCTGATATCAACTCAGTAGATAGCTATTTTCTAGTTAATTACATATGCAGCAACTAGCTAATACAGTGTGTAAAACCCTTACCCTCTTTGAACTGAACACCTCCTTAAGACCCAAATTTTCTTCCAAAGTGAATGCAACAAAAAAGAGACATTGAAAAGGGATGAGAAGGACAGAAACAGAGCTTATTAAATTTAATCTAAAAATGAGCAGCACTTCATTTAGTCCCCATTACATTTCCAGTGCTCTTAATCAGCCTTCAAAGTGCTACGCATCTCCAGACTTCTACAATTTGGACCCTGGCTGTGTGACGGAAACTGAGCTCAGATGATGAAAAAAAGATCAATGTTTGTGAATCTACAGCTATATTACAAGATTTCATAAAACCAGCAGTAAAATTAAAATCACCAGCTTCCAGGATGTTTTGTTTACTCAGCTGTAATTGCCAGAATAATGTCACTTTTCTCAGAAAGGAATACTAGTGGGGTCTGATATTCTCTCATACTCTTGGCTGATAAATTACACAGACCATAGGAAAAAAATAAATTATGAGACTGAATATTTTAGTAATTAGAAGGGACTCACAATTTATATAGAATTTGTTTCACCTCCTCTACAAGAAGCTTCAAAAATTTACTTTCAGCCCTTGAAATACAGTATGTTTCCATCAACCTCACTGGATTTTGGAGGGTCAGAAGGTAGGGGGCACATTCAGAGTGTTGCCTGAGTTTTTCTGTTCTTTGTCTTTCTGTAGAACGTTCACACGTAGCATGATGTAAATAATGTCTATTCTTAGAATGTTTATATACTTCTCCTGTGAGAAAAGAAATGATTGATGGTGGTATCCACCATCCAGGTCAAAGGGGTGGTGACCTGTGTAGCCAATCCCTTGACCTCTGTACATATCTATAAATATTGGAGTCAAAGTAAAGATTATTGGAGAGTTTTGTACAACTGCTGTCTCCTGAGCTATCTCGAGTGTTCCTAAATTGGGACACTCCCAGCTTCGCCCCGCGACATTCAGAGGACTTCAAAAATCCTGGATCTCCTCCACTTTAGCTGTTCTGCTTCACATATATGGGATGACTTATTTTGCAACACTTTTTATTTCACCAAATCCACAATCTAAACATCATTTTGAACACTGCACATACATTCAATGGTATATACATATATGACACATGTATCTTTATATTTTGGAAGTTGTTTGAGAATAATGAGAATCAAATGCACCTAACATACATAGCCTAATGGTTAGCTTCACTCAGGTGAAACCTCCAACTTCAAAAGAAATAGAGAAAATGCCCTGGTAAAGTTGAATTGTTGACAGCAGTGACTTTAATTAGGCTTCACTTTGTCATCACTACTGCTTTTTCTGGCTGTACATAGCTCCCTCTCACAAGAGCTATAGGGAACTGTCTAGCCAGTCTTAAAACCGAAAGTCAACTGTCATTCATTCTTCCCAGAGCCATGGATCTCTGGGTTGCATCTAACACTTATTCCTCTATTGAGGTTGTCATTATTGACATAAATAGTGCTGATAACTTTTTCTTTCATAAGAAAATGCTGCTCTGGTGGAACACCCACTCTTCAACATATAAATGAAACTTCTGAGAAAGAACAAAAAAACCTTTATAAGTTCACCCAGCACTAACCAATGTAGCAAAATGGAAATTAGCATTAAGAATTCAAATTAATCCTCTTAGCATCAATAAAAATTATTTAAACTCATCAGACTCCCTATTCCCCTTCAAATCATACATATTATAACCGTCTCGTCCTGAAAAAGTGAAGCACAAAAGCATTTTGATAATTTCTGGAGTTTTTTCTGCCCTATGGTGTTGATTTTTTACATCGGATTTTCTTTGTACATTTTTGTATCAAACAAATCTCAATCTCTTCTGTAGTTATGTTTCATAACTATTGCTAACTTGGTATTTTCATGATATTTTAACTTCTAAGTTTAATTTTATTATGTACTTCGAAGTAGCCCAACACCTTTATTTAAGGCTCATCAGTTACCAAGGCTCAGGAAACTGGGATTTTTTTTTTTTATTATTATTATTTTTTAACNTTTTCTGTTAGGTAATGTGCCATTGAAATTCCCTACGTTTCCTTGTTACTAAGCTTTGTTGGTGAAACAGACTTTGCCTTCAACCAAAAGATTGTGCTGCTTTTTCAGTTGCTTCATTACTAAACAAAATAAAAACCTTCTGTCTTAAACTGCTGACATCTACATGAATTAAAAAATAAAACCACATAACAACAAAAATCTTTTCTAGGGATTAAATTTGTGCTCTTGTATTATGCAATCATTGGACTGCATGAATGCAGGAACAGATTAATTTGAAATCCTGCTTGAGTATTTGAAGTTGAAAACAGAGCAATAAGTCATTGAAAATTTAATTTCCCTTAGATTTTCTGTGAAGGCTCAGCTTTGATCTATGGCATCTATGTCCCAAGAAACTGGCCATTCTTAATGTTATCAGTCTTCAGACACATACTTCCATCACTGAAATATAGGGTATAACAGATATTTGGAACACTGGTAGAGGACTACAGTAATGAATTAACAAACTCTGAAAGTGACAGAGGAGGCTTTGTAGAATGTAGTTATGATGAACAGACATCAATCATCATGCTAAGCCTCTGATTTAGCCATGTGCTTCTGTGTCAGCCCCTAATTCAAGCACAGGAGCAGTCCCATTGATCTGAGGCAGCACCAGACCTAGCACAGGGGTACACTCAAGGAGCAGGATGATTCTCCAAAAGCACAAACCTGCCACAGCTCTGCTTCTATCAGGAGCAAGTCAGACTCATGTGATGGCAGGAGCAGCAGCTGATGACAAAGGCACAGCAGGCCTGGAGAGTGGGGGCTTTCACACATTTTCAAACCAACAGAGAAACATCCTGTGGAGCCATATGGCCACTCTCCTACTCAAATCTCTCTGGGTTTTGTTTATTGGTTTGATAGATATTGCTGCTGTTGTTGCTTGTGGCCCTACAAACAGCAGTCCTAAGTGAGACCTTTGAGCTCTCCTGGACCACAGCGGGCTGTGACCAGCCATCCCCCTCTGAGAAGGATGCCTCTCAGACCAGCAAAGTCTCAAGTTTGCCATACCTGGAGAATCACCCAGTGATGATGACAGAGCCTAGGCTGATGCTCCCCACTTCTCAAGACTCAATCCTCTGACCACTGAGAATATGCAAAGACACCCAACACAAGTACTTCACTGAATTCAATGGGAATTTTTCACAGGCATATGCCTTGTACATCCTCCTTTAGTTCTGTGTATGTATGAGTGTGAATATGACACAGCAAATGAACTGGGAATGCTGTTCTCTTTGATTCTTAAATAGATTCACAAGTAAATAAGGCCTAGAAGTGAGTTTTTATTATGCTTCAGGAAATTCGATGGAATCTTTGGTTAAATTGTTTAAATTAGGCTATCAATTAAGTGCTGTCCAGTTTATGTGTTCTTAAAACCTCCAGGCTTTAACCATTTATCAAGTTCTGGGGCTAAATTTGGCAAGGGGATCTACTCTCAACATAGTGACTCAACAGGAGAGTTTTCCTTATTCTTTTTTTATTATTATAATTTCTTGTTCATATCTTTTTTCCATCCCAAGCCTCCACATAGATAATTTTTGGTTGATTTTACTCAGATTTTTCTCTGCGTGCTTTAACAGTCTAGTAAGCAGTAGAGTGAACCTTGCCAACAAGCTTTGTCATGCTTTCACTTTAGCGCTAAACCTGCTTTTTCCACTACCCTTGAGTGACCTAAAACACTCACTTGTGGCACATCACTTCAAAAAAGTCATCAAATCTATAAAATCAAACAGCAACAAGAATTTTAAAAAAGCTAATTGCAAGTTTTTTGCATTTTCTAAGAAACCAAAACAATCTAAAACAATAGCTGATGAAAAGTGAAAACATTTATCTTTTTTTCTCTCTTTCTGGAGCCAAGGAAAAGAAAATTACGACATAAGTAGAAATTTTCAGGCACTGGTTGCTTCATTTTTCTGATCATCCATCAACGTAAGTTAAAGCAAAAATATAGCTATTTGAACTGAAGAGTCAATTACAAATCTATGAAATTGCCAATGATGTTATTGTGAAGATTCTGTATTATCTCTTTCAAAAATTCATGTTCATTATAACCTAATATAGCTTTGAACCTTGAGTGAAGATTTCACAATCCCTGTAAAATTTCATAAAACAATCCAGTACACAAAAGTTGTCTTATCTACCTTTTTTAAATGGCACATTAAAGAACAAAATTATTGAGTACTTCATTTATAAATATTAAAGTACCAAAATGTAGGCAGTCCAAATTGTATTACTTAAAAAGAACTGTGTATGACAAATGACATCCTTACAAAAAAGGACCTTTTAGCTTAAGGAGAAGAAAGATATATTGGCTTCTAGACTGTGTGCCAATTACAAGCTGAATTATTCTGTTCAGTGGTACCTTTGTGGGAGTTTTGGTTAGATTTTTTTTTATATAAGGAACTAAGGGAATAACACTGAATGAAAAATAACCTTACCATTTAAAAAGCTCATCCTATTACCATCAGTGAAGCAGCAGGAAATTCAGCTGCTAATGAACACCTCTAACCTTAACCACATCTATGAAAAAACTTGCTTTGCCTAAGCATAACTGAGAGGAAAAAGCAGGCTTACAGTGTATGAAAAATGAGATCTTCAGAAGTATTATAAAAAAAGATCTAATTCCACAAAAGAAGTTTGTATGAACGCATTTTTTGTACTACCTGTACAAAAAGGTAGTAAGAAGACTGAAGCTTATCTTCTTCTATGTGATCAGAAGGAATTTATGGATAGGATTAGAAAATGGTAATTATAGCATTAGTGTAAGATTAGAAAATGATAAAATTTCCATCTAACCTAAACCATTACATACAATATAATCCAGAGAAATAAAGGTTAAAAAAATACCCCAAACTGAAAAGTCTCCCTCCTGACTTTCTAAGGTCTTTCCCTCATTTAAAAGTATAAGCAAATTATTAAGTCTGCCACAAGTCTTCACATTGATCTATATATCCTTCTTCATTTTAACAAAACCAACCATACAAGTTGCATTCTTGAATTTTTCATATTCTTCAATGACATCTCACATTACTATGGATGCACAAGAACGACTACAAAACATTCTGTAACTCCTCTTGTTAGCAGCAGGTTCTTGAACCAGCACAAATACTCAAATAAGCCAACACTGAACAGAAATAAAACCCTTATGTTCTAACTCAAAAGAAAATCAATTTACAATCTCCTACATGAGCTTCTCTCATTCGATTTTGGTTTGTCCTTGTTTTTTCTTTATTAAAGGAAAATTGCAAAAGCCACGTTTCTCCCACAAGTTTATTTTGGTCAGTTAATGAAGAGTGCATATTTGTTGTAAGAGATAAGATTAAGTGAAGTAGTTTTACTAAATTATATAGAATATAATTATTTACTAAATTATATAGAATAGTTGGATAAAAATTAATTTCTCTAGAATCTAAAAATGCTTACAGTTTTGTCTGACATAAATTCCTGGAAGACAGGTTTCCACAGTATACAGACAAATATTAGAAAAGAGAATTAGAATAAGAGAAAAAGAAGTATAATGAAAAGGAAAAATAAAACATTATGCTCATTTTGATTTGTTTTGTTTGGGATTTTTCCTTGGTTTGGGGTATTTTTCAGCATCAGAAAAGCTTATATGTATATTTATAGCCTAACACAGCTTTAATTTTCTTCTGCCCTGTATTTCCCAGACAAAACCAGCTCTACCATACTCTTTCTATAATCATAAGTAGAAACCTGCAGAGACTGGCTAGAAGCTGCTTTCAGGAGTATGATAGCAAAGAAATGGATCTACCTAAAACCAACCCAGATGTACGAAGTGAGGGAATATGTTAACAGCCCATGAGGCATGTTAAATCAGGGGGAATGCTCCTGAGATGTCCCTGAGACAGAAGATGGCATGTCCCACATGTGGGAGTTCAGCACCACAGAACACATTCACAAAGCAAATGGAAGTACTGAGTGTCTCTTCATCTTAAGTAATTAATCTTGGTGGTTTTAATTTTTATGCCCTAATTACTTTGGTAACCTCCTTCCTGTGCCACAAAAGTCAGGGACTGGCTGACCTTCTAAAACAAACTGTCACTTTCTCTTTCTCTGTGCCATTCTAGTTCTTGGTAAACCTGAATTGCTTCAAAGATCTCTGGTCTAAGCTGCGAATAGATCTGACACATTTGCAGAAAACACACATTAGAAAACCTGGATTTTACTCCTCTAACTAAAATATTCTCCAACATAGTATACACATTCTGTCAAAATAATGGATTTTTCTTTGTCTTTCCTCTGGCAGAACACATCCTAAACTTTTATAGAAAAGTAACTGCTCTTTTTTTGGATCATGTACTATGGAAACAATTATTTACTGTGTTTCAAATCTGCATTATTTCCTCTCACTGCACAAAAGTTTTAATTTCAGTTTTTAAAATTATTAAGATCGACAGTGACCTCCTCCAGTGACCATGAAGCACTCTACAGAATAAACTCTGCTTCAAAGACTCTACTTCTATTCAAACATATTATTACTTCTGTTAATTCATGGGAGTTGATGCCTTTGTAGATTAATGTAAGACAAAAATTCTCAAACTCCCTTCTTCACATTAATTAAGAACTCAAAATCCCAAGCCTTTCAAAATTGTCTGTATGACTCTGATGAGTAAAAAATTATGTTGTTTCAAGTTACAAGCTGGGCTAAGTTAAAAGAAGCAGGCAAGTGAAGAAGTATCTCTTCAATGTGCATCTTTCTGATCAGAAACACTTTAAAAGCCTTCGTCCCTCATCAGCAAGTTCAGACCAAGTTCACAAAGTATGGTAATTTTCAAAGGATAAAACCTCTTGCTAAATGGTAAAACCTGTCTGAAAGCACCTGACCTGGTTGAAGAGAGGGGGGAGGAAAAGGTGAGCACACCCTGGAAATTCTGCCATTTTGCTTCACTCTCTGCAGTGGGAAGGTTGCCAGCATCAGCCCTGCAGACCCTATCCCCTGCTGCCCCCATCCATGCCCTCCCATTCCTCCAAGATGTGGCTGTGGGATGTGCTGTTGAGGAGCAGCCAGTGCAGCTGAGCCCAGTAGAGCCAGCGTCGTGCAGAGGCACAGCCCCAGTGAGGCCTGAGCCCCTGTGCAGCAGAGCAGTGGCCAGGCATGGCACAGATGCTACAGCTTGCAGGGGTTTGGCCATCCCTGTTTTCCATTGTCTTGGGCTTGGGGACAAAGCAAGCTAGCAGGATGGGAACAGCCACCAGCTTGTCCTTGTCCCAGTGGCCAGACAGAATTATGTTTATGTGGGTTTTTTGTGGGAAAAACATCTTCTCTTTTTGTATACTTTTCTTAATATTGCTGCTGTTACTGTGCATTTCTTATTCCGCTGCTTTTTGTTTTCAGTAAAATGTTATCTAATTCCATAGTCTCTGCCTTTGTCCCTCTTGTACTGGAAGGGGTGAGGGGAAGGCGAGTGGCTTATTTGTAACTTAATTTCCACCTGGTGTTAAACCACCACAACATCACTGAAATGACTGAGATTTTGACTGAATTTGCCTAGTGCCCAGCCTGAAACTGCTACATGACTCTGGTATGTGCTATAAAAGCAAACCAAGCACAAACATCCTCTATGGAGTGGCTTCTTCTCAGCTCTGGGCTACACCTGTCCTGCTCTGATGATTAGGTATGCACAGGAAAGAAACAAAGCAAATGAACTCATAGCAAATTTGTGCCCAGGTAAGACATTTTGGAGCAGGAAGCCAGAAGCCACACTAAGCAATGTGGTTCTGTTCCTCTGTCTACCTCTCCCATGACAATAATCTAAAATACTCAGTTTTGCAATCCTCCATCATATCCAGTGACTTATTTTTACACTAGAATCCTAGGCTTAGATAGTATTACACACAAAGACCCTTCAAATTGTGAAGAAAAGAGATGTATGTGGCCATTTTTTACAGTCTTGCATCAAGGAATTTACAGCCCAGATTAGATCCTGAGCTTTATGAAAGTAGCTAAGATACAAGCATTGCCAAAACTCTGTGATTGGTGTGTTTCAGTAGTCATTAATCAATTAATTTTTACTTGGCAATTCTTCCAATTAAAAAAAACAAACCAGCCTTTCTCAGTGGGGCTTGTTTTGAAGCCCTTGTATGCAGAGAACAAAGTCCCTTGAGGCACCAGGCCTCGTAAAATGCACCTCTCCTACTCAGTGTAGCTCAGACTGTAAAGAATGCTAATTAATCTCCTACTGTCTGATAACTTATGTGCAACACTATTTTAACAGTATTATACAAATATTTAAAATGTTTTGACAGAATATATTCTGAGAACATGTAACAGAACATGAAAGGACAGTCATGGGAATTGTTTAGATGACATTACAGCTGATATGCTGTGTATAGCACAAGAACATGCTCAAATATAGTAAATGGTATTTACAATTTGTAAATTCATGAAGAAGGCATTAAGCGATTTAATACTGTGAAAGACTTTAATTACTGTTAATGTCTTGAGCATTATTATGACAGACATTTTGCCCATTATGGCAAAACTGCGTAAAGAAAGTATCACCACCAAAGCCCACCCCTCCCTGAATATGCCTCTGGACTGGAACTTTGGACTGTGAGTTAAACTACCTCATGGAACTTGAGATAAGAAAAAAGGTGACACTATTGCCCATTTATCTCAGATTTAGGGAGAAGTAAACAAGACTGAGGGAGAAGAATGTATCAAGAAAGAGAGCCAAACCCAGTACCACCCTGAAAATCAGCTCTGGCTGGCTTTGAGGGCAGGAAGCATGGGGAGAGAGTTTTTAGATATGTGGCATAACCTCTGGTGAGAGGCAGTGAACACCAGCCCTCCGTTACACAAATTGTCTCAGTTGTAAACCTCCCCACCCCAGGGAGGCCACAACCATGGGACATTCACGTGAAAGACAGGTGAGAAGGTGTCATAGTCCATCAAAGACCCTCTGAACTTTTCCCCAGACTCACTGCTGAGGCCTTGAACCAGAGCACTGAACATGGTGCAAAGTGATGCTGCAGATCCACAATCTGTTGCAAGGGAGTGTCAAACTTGCCCCTTGCTCTCCCTCATCAGGGAAGGTACCTGGACATTCCCACCTGGTCTGGACATATATTAATCCACTGATTTCTATGTTTTTCAGAACCCTCACCACCCAAAAGACTGGGAGAAAAGGATCAATGGGAGTGGTGAGATTTTCTACCTAATCTGTCTCTGTCACTCTCCTTCTCACCCCTCCACACCTCTTTTTGCTATTTCTTTATACCTCACTCTTTCCTTCATATTTACTGTTATATAACATCCATAGTTTTGACTTCAGCATATGGTCTCATTTGTACCTTAATTTGGGCAGAAACATATCTCTAAAAAGTTCAATAACCCCATTGTAACAAATATGCATCAATGTTTCATTGTTTTGGGAGGACGAAACCTTTTAGCATAAACTATTTTGGTTTTTTCTGAATTTGCTAGTAGGTACTATAAAAAGCTAGTAGTAGGTAAAAAGAACTACTTGTCCCCCAATTTACAGAGATAAGGTGTTTTGTTTTATTTATTTACCACAGTAAGGTACAAGAAAAGGTACAGTATTGAGTTTTTCCCCTTTGATCTTTCTCTAAATTATTGAAATGCTTAATAATGAACGTTTCATGGCTGTTGCAGAAATAAACTAAACTGAAACTGTACAGTTAGCCTCAAAGGTGTGTTCTCCCACCCATGTATGCACATAGCCTCTATTAGCATTAATGAGAACTAGCCATGCATATGGATGAGAGATCAGACCCCTTAATTTGTTTAGATGAGACCAATTTTAATCAGTGTAAGCTAATGAATAATTTTGCAGCATGCTTGTGTGGATGGTGAGTCAACATGTTTTGAGGGTTTCACTTCATATTCCAGGAGTGCCTGTGCATGCTGAGAATATTTGAAACATAAGAATGTCAGATTAGTCAGGAATATTATACTCAGGGTACTTTGCCCCAGTGAGAAGAGGAGCCACAGCGACATTGAGTGACCTTGCAAGAGCAAACCAGGACAGAGAGTGACTGTTGAATGCCAGAAGCATGATTTTGCATTGAATCCCTACCATTAAAAAACCCCTTAACAGCCATCATTGAGGTCTGTTATAATAAATCATTGCTCTTGATCATTAAACACAGGTCGGTAAACTTATGTTCCTAGTGAAACTTCAAAATCTGTATTACCTCCTAATCTCATAGCAACCTCATAATAAGCTCAGTAAACATGTTTATTCAAACAAAACAAGCATCAAGAAAAAGTATTAAAATGCATTACACAAAAAAAACCCTAAAACAACAAGGTGAGACCGAAGACCTGTTCGGAGAAAAACTTATGATACTCTGCTCCTCGTTTGAAAATTACTTTCAGACTCAAAAACAAGAAGCAACTTTTATGTCAAATACACTATCTTTCTACTGCTTCATCTTTTACCGGCAATCATTTTCCTAACTCTCATCAAGGCCACTTTGTGGAGATCAGACTGTTTTTGGAGACACAGAACTGTGTCTGTGAAGGAATTGTGTCTGTCACTGTCACTGTGAAGGAATTGTCTATTTCATGAAAAAAAATGCACAGTATAAATATAAATATAGTAGCTTTTTTTTCTCCCCCAAGAGAAAATACAAGATATGTCCTCAAATTGAAGACATATACGTGCAGGTAAAGGGCAAGTAACTGCACCTGTATAAATGTACCTATAAAAGAGACCATGAGTGCAGATCCATTTGGAAGATGATGATCTGTAGTTGTCATTAGGTTATTTTGTTAATCTTTCCTTCAGAGCTTCACATTATCGGTGCTCAAACCATCTATTTGACAAATGTAGCTTTTAGTTTCTAAGAGGTTTCAGTTATTGTGCTTGATGAGGTTCTGTGTGAAGCCATGAGTAACTTGTAAAGATCATCGTCTAGCGTAACCTTGTACTACACCCCAGAAGCAGCCAGTCTCAAACATAGAGAATCAACTGAAAATACATAATAACTTCTAAAAATATCCCTATGTTCTGTTTTTCTTGCCTTATTTGCACAACGAACACAGAGCTTTTCCTACAAAATTCAGCATGAGGCCAGAAAAATATGACCAGTAACTGACGCAGATACACAATGCTTCTGTTTCGAGAGATGCTATTTTTAGTATGACTGCTGGAAAAGTAAGGCGGCCACCCAGAAAATGGGATTATTTAATTCTAACACGTTGCATCACTCTCAATATCTCAGTGGGGAAGAGGAGAGAGAGAAATGGTGTAAATGCACATGAAGACTCTATGCTGTGTACATATAAATTGCCAAACACTTAGAGATCTACAATTTAAGATGCAGTCTTGGGAGAATTTATGAATCATGAACATGTGACAAAAAAACTTTTTAAAGGCAATTAACACATGGGTTTCAAAAGAGAGTTCATTTCCTCTTTTATATAAACAACTTTACTTATTTATTTATTCCAAATGAATATTCCACCATAATAAATGAGATGAGAAACCGAAATACACTGCTGGGGTCCCTTTTTCATCTTGGTAAAGAGTAAATGTTTTTAAGGGAGGCAACACCTTGGACCACTGATTTCTTCAAGTGAAAACAGTTTTTGGAAGTCAATAGTGATATTGACATTAAAATTTAAATGCAAGTAATAAGAGAAATGTGTCTGACATATCTGTTTGGATTAACTAATTTCAAAACATATTGCAGAGTACGGATAGAGAAGAGAAAACTGGAGAGTGGAGGTAAGCATTTTTATCAGAGATGATGCTTGATAAATTATTACCACATTATTACAGAGGTACAAAAGTATGAAAATAAAAGATTATAATATGCATTTTCTAAGTGAAACATATTTTTCTGCTACCTACATTCATGTAATATTTATAAGATAAAGACTTATTTCCATGAATCTTAGCATCTGAGGGAAACCAAGCTGCAGTGTGTCGGTACTAAAAAGACTCCATAGTTTATCTTAACTGGGAATAAACTCAAACTGTCAAATCTCAAACTGATCCCAGCTGGATATCATGTTACACATTTAGAAAGTTATATAAACTCTATCTCTGATAATCCTCAAATAAAATACATGCACAATTAAATTAACCTCATGGTCTCAAAGTAACTTCTAATATTATTTTGTTCTCTTCCCTGGGCCAATCTGTGTTCCACATCCAATTCGGCATATCTGCACAACATTCCAGAAACCTTCCCAACTTAGAAGTGTAGTATCCAAGATATATACTATGGTATTTGAGCTGAAGCTTCAAATTTTATTTATTTACATGGTACTCAATGAAAAGAATCTCATCATGTTTTGTTCTCCGGGCAGTTAAAATGGACCTCCAATCAAACACATCAAAATGAAACTTCATTGCAGTGAAAGCTTCACTGCCAGCAACAGCTTCTAGATTAAATAACCTAATCTCTCCAGTACCTCAGTAATTCACAGGGTGAATTACTTTACCATCATCTTTCAGTTGAGTTATTGGAGGATTTAGCACTACTGAAAGGTAAAAATGAAGTTCCTATTCTGTTCAGTGTAAGTAAAAGTAGACAGAAACATCCAAGGGAGCTTTCAATGTTTGCTGATTAGGTGTGTAATCACGGACCTATTAAACAGAAAATTCTGCACACAGAACTGAGTATTTTCTTTCTAGTTTATTCCTGTATTATGTAGAACTGTTAAGAGAGAAAGGTATCAGTAAAATTCTCTCCCCCAGTATTGCATATTTACTACAGAATAAATCTAAGCGCTGGTACTTTACTGTAGAGGGGGCAGTTTGAATGAAACCCAATAGTCACTGCTGAAAAAAAAAAATTGCCCCTTTTCAAAGAACTTGGTTCAGACTGTGCTCTCTCACTTAATATAAATACTTCAAATGTACTTTTTCTTTTTATACCTTTTGAAAGCTATTGTCAAGAAGGTCTACATCTGATCAGTAAATTATTTATTCTAAATCTTTATGAAACTTTTGAGGGTTCATTCAATTCTTAAATTTCTATTGTAACAAAGACTTAAAAAAAAGTTTTTACAAAATACATGTGGGTAATAATCCATGAATTTTTACCTGTACTTTCCTCTTCATCTGTTTTATTTATGCCACTCTCTAAATAATTTATGGTTGTGACCATCCCTCTGTAATTAAATTAAGCCATAATTTCATCAAAATATTTAGACAATAAAAGTAGTGCAGGTACTTGATGAAAACAAAAATTAATTTAAAAATAATTAAAAAGGTATAAAAAAGTTATTTTAGTTAATATTCAACTGCATATCTTCAAATTAACAAGCAATTCAATGGCAAAAACTTACCGAGAAAAAATACTCACTGAGTATAAAATATGGCATCAAAAAAAGTTCATAAACTTGCAGCCTCTCCAAAGAGAATTCACCAGGGAAAAACTAATGATTATATTTTCATAAATTCTGTGCAGAGACTCATTTTCCTTTTCCATCCATTTATATAGATGCCTTAATCACCATAGCTTATGTATATCAATTAGATGAAAAAATCGACTGAGCAGTTTTCATACCTGATGCAAAAGCTTCTTCCCTTCCCTTCCCTTCCCNCCTTCCCTTCCCTTCCCATGTATTCTTGTAAACTGAGTTGAAATTTAGGACTTTGGCTTTAGGTAGTTGGACGTGGCTCTGCAGAAATCAATGCCTATTGAAATTTAAAGTAGGGCATGAGGACCTGGGAAAGACTTGAGGGTCACAGATATGCTACCACATGGCACAGAGCCAAAAGAACACTTCCCAATGTTAATGTGAAAAAAAGAGGTTAAAACTCTCTGTGACCTGGATCCTTTTCAACCATTTCCAGAAACCTATTACTGAGTAACTAATATGCCCTTCAAAAATCACAAAAGTAATTATTTGTCTCCAGTGAACAGAAAAAATCACAACCTCTCACTCAGCCTAGCAAGGCATTTGGGTACAGAGATTTATTATGGTCTTGAGTAAATTAGGTTAAATTCAGTCAGACTGGTAAAAAAAAAAAAACTGTTTGAATTCTTATTCAAAATTTTGCATGAAATCCTGCCTATAATTTTCCAACTGCTCCTTTCTATAGAAAATAATTCAAAAGATCAGAAATCAGAGCAATTTTTGATTTACAACTTTGGCCAATTTTGTCTTGAATTTCGCAGCTATTTTTCACATGCTAACTTTACAATAACTTTTGAGATGAAAAAGACAAAACCAGTAAATAAAAAACATTGATACAAAGTATGTATGTAGTGCTTATAGTTATGAAACAGACTTTAGAGAAAGGTGCAGCTACTCACCACCTATTGGAGTCATGTTGTGATGGCACAAGGCAGAAAAGGAAATATTTTTATATCTTGTCTTTCTCTGTTAACAGAGTACACACTTTTTTCAGAGCAGTTTCATACTAAAATTGTGAACTGGAAAACCATACAGTTCCATATGCTCGCATACTTTTTACTAGCAAATGACTTATATGTGGCTTTAAATTAAGCATGTCAGTAGACTTACTGTACTCATCAGTACTAATTACATGCTTAAATAGGCTTGGAAGTCTTTTTGGTTAAAGAACCTTAAAATCTTACAAAACCAAGCAGAAGCAGTAGTTTATGAACAACTATGAAAATAACCCCAGGAATTTCAGATATGAAAAACCTGCAGACATTCCATTTAAAGGTAATATGGATGAAATAAAGAAACAATAGCTTCTGTTGAAAAGGAAAATAAAAATATACATGAGAACAGTTTCAAGTCTTAGTGAATTAGAATGATTTCTCCATTCTAATGCATCACTACCTTCTATCTGTACACCAGATAGATGGTAATTTCATTTGCTATCCAAGCAGTTACACACACACAGTCATACCAACACACAGATTTGTTGATACTAAATGAAAGGAAATCAGAATCTTCCATCACAACAAAATAAAGCTTCACAGTGAACTGCAGCTTAATGTTTACCAACACCTATTATATCTCTGATAGAAACTGCTGATCCAGGCAACTGCTTATCATGGCTCTTCATTAACCATATGTGAATGTGCAAAATTCTAGGTTTATGACTTTTGGAAAAAGGGGCAGGCAGTTCTGGAGGACTAAAAGGAGTGAGGTTGTTCAAGGAGAAAATTTCTTAGAAGAGTCAAAACTCACCCAGAAATTAAATATGGCTACTGCTAAAAAAGACAGTTAAAAATGTTTCTACCAGTACATCAGCAACAAAAGGATGGCTAAGAAGACTCTCCATTGTTTATTGGACGGAAGAGGAAATGTAATGACAAAAGATGAGTAAAATGTCTGATGTACTTAATGGTGCTTCTTTGCCTTAGTTTTCATGGTAAGACTGGTTGTTCTCTGGGTACCCAGTCCCCTGAGCTTAAAAACAGGCATGGGGAGCAGAATGAAACCCCCATAACACATGGGGAATTGGTCAGTGGCCTGCTATACCACTTTGTCACACACAAGTCTAAGGGACTGGGTGGAATCCACCCAAGGGTACTTAAGAGGCAGAAGTTGTCACCAAACCACTTTCCATCATCGTCTTGGTTAACTGGGGAGGTCCTAGTGGTCTGCAGTTTGGCCAGTGTGATGCCCATCTATAAAAATGGTTAGAAGGAGGATCTGGGGAACTACAGACCTGCCAGTATGACTTCAGTGTCACGAAAAGTAATGGAGGAGATCATCTTAAACGTTAACATGTACAGAACAACCAGATGTTCAGGCCTAGTCAGCATGGGTTTAGAAAAGACAGGCCCTGCTTGACCAAACATGGCAATTTAACATCCTTGGTGCATGAGGGAAAGGCTCTGGATGTTTTCCACCTGGACTTCAGTAAATCCTTTGACACTCTCTCACACAGCATTCTGTAGAAACTGACTGCTCAGGACTTGGACAGGTCCACAGTTTGCTGGGTAGAAAACTGAGTGGATGGCTGAGCTTGAAAAATGCTGGTGAATAGGGTTACATCCAGCTACTGATCAGATCACTAGTGTGATCCCTGAAGGCTCAGTTTTGGGGTTAGTCCTGTTTAATATCTTCATTGAGAACATGGATGAGGGATTGTGTGCACTCTCAGTAAGTTTGCAGGTGACACCAATTTGTGCAGCAGTGCTTATCTGCTGGAGTGTTCTGCAGAGGGATATGGACAGGCTGGGTCAATGGGACAAGGCCACTTGTATGAGGTTCAACAAGGCCAAGAGCAGGGTCCTGCACTTGGTTCACAACTTCCTGCAGAACTACAGGCTGGGGGCAGATTGGCTGGAAAGCTGCCTAGCAGGAAAGTACCTGGGAGTGCAGGTTAACCATCAGCTAAACATGATCCAGTGTGTGCCCAGTGTCCAAGAAGGCCAACGGCATCCTGGCCTGGATCAGAACAGTGTGGCCAGCAGGAACAGGGCAGTGATTGTTCCCCTGTACTCAGCAAGGTAAGGCCACACTTCAAATTTTCTGTTCTGTTCTGGTACCTTGTGAGGAGTGGCCGAGGCAGCTGGGGAAAAGGTGGCTCAGAAGAGGACTTACCACTCCTTACAACTACCTGAAGGGAGTTGTTGTGAGATGAGGGTTGGTTGCTTCTTCCAAGTAACAAGTGGTAGGGGAAGAGGAAATGGCTTCAACTTGCTTCAGGAGAGGATTTGTTTGGTTATTAGGAAAAAATTTCTTCATGGAAAATGCTGTCAAGCACTGAACAGGCTACCCAAGGAAGTGATGGAGTCATCATCACTGGAGGCATTTAAAAGACTTGCAGCACTTTGGGCCATAATTTAGTGGCAGTATAGAGTTTGTGGTTGGACTTGATGATTGCAATGGTCTTTTCCAACTTAAATGATTCTGATTCTATCATTTCTACTTGCATAATTTCCTGATGTCTACCAGATGATGGATATCATGCTACTTATTTTCACATATTTGGAAAAAAAATCTCTTTTGTAGTCTCGAAACTACAGCTCTCACCATCACAATTTAATGTTTTTTAAAGCCCAAAATGAAAATAAAATACAAAAAGAACTCAGACAATATATTTCAGGCAAACTGAAATTAAGAAATTGTTAGTCTTTTTAAAGAACATTTTCACTTAATATTATGTCTACTTGAATATGTTTTGTCCCTTGACATATGTCTGTGTTTGGACACAATACCTTTGACAATCATAATTTTAAAATTGTGTTACAGAGTTGATGAATAACCAGCAACCCATAGATATTCAAATGTTCATGATGCGAAATGTAATAGGAGGAATTTTTTGTTGGTTAAATGTGTCGACTTATTTCAAAAAGCCCTGTATTTTGTGAATTTCCTTACTCACATCAAATAAAAAAAAAAAGAAAAAAAAAACAACTCTAATTTAAGGTACATATGTAAATGAAGCTTTTCTAAAAAGCTCATGTATTTTGTCTTGCTTTGAAAAGGCATGGATATGTTCTTGGCTAGATCTTCTATGCAGCTACACTTCTATCCAAAAAAAAAATCTTCCAAATTTAGGAATTGGAAAAGTCAAACAGAAGATAGTGGAACACTTGGCCAACCTAAAATTTGGGTTCTATTTGAAGCTTGTCTCGGAGACTCTGCTTGGACTCCAAATGCTCAACACTATCTTCAGACAGGGTCGGCAGTGTAGTTCATACTTTTCATAGCAGCACATCATCTCTGGAAATCTGTTTTCCTGCCTCTCTCATTTTGAGATACCTTTGACAGAAACTCCCCACTAAGCTCTGGAAAGCTTTAAGTTCCTGAATTTTCAATTCCGAAAGGCAGTTGGAAGAAATTATATGGCACTTTTCACATAGGAAAAAACTTTTTCTTTCTAGTCTCTTCCAGATGAAGTGTTCCAAAACTATATAGGCAACTGGTACTACATGTTTCAGAAAGAGTGAGACTTAATTTTGTCTCTTAGCATTTTGCTTATGATAACCTAGAATTCTCCAATTAAAGTTTGGGATGTAAATCTGATTCTATGTCTGCTTCCTTGAGATTATGTGGGAAACCAATTAATGTATTTGCTTTAGCATAACACTTAACTGGTGACTAAAAGAAAAACAATGATTTTTTTTGTTTGTTTCCTTTTTGTGCTTCTTGAAGACGACATGGGACTACAGAAGATGCCTTGAGTAAAGTTACAGGGGTATTAGGGGACCAGCTTACATAACTGCTTTGTTTGCCTTTCTAAATCTGAATTGGATCATCACCCCTTTCACAGGATAGGCTTCAGATTTCTGTGTTCTCACTTTTAGCAATGGTCTTGCAAATTTAAATGTGACTAAGGAATGAATTCTGTTATCAGACTGCACTGAAAATATACCTCTTTAAAGTACACAAAGATACTGAAACGTCATTGCTATTGTCTGACAGAGGCAGCTAGTGCCTGTCACTTCATAGAATACTTTTATTTGATATTCCTTAAGGAACGGGGAACCATGGTGTTAACTTTTAGATTTGAATTTTTAACGTTAAATGCATTAAGGAAATTCACATTTGCTTACTGCTAACACCAACAAGTAANTTTTTTTTTTTTTAAACTCTGCTTTTGTGGTTAAGTGGGAATCATTTTCTGTCTACCTGCAAGACAAAGTTTAAGCTGGGAGCGTAGAAGCGACATACAATCATTTCATGAAAACCCTTACTCATCTATTTCCCTCTCATTCTCATCAAGAAGAAAGAACATCATTACTGACGGGAATTATCAGGATGACAGCAAGTTGTTGTCACATCAAAATAAGGGAAAATTATGGGATTTAAAGTTTAGAGAGTCTAAAATTAATAAAAGGATTTGAAGTAGTATACAGGAGTATGGGTTTGATTACTTCAGTGTCTCTATTATGGTGACCACTAATTTTCTTTCTAGAATTTCATATAAAAATAGGGGATGAATAATGCTAGCTTATTTGCCAATTTTAAGAATTTAAGAATTTGTTTCTTTTTCTTTATGAAAGGGGGAACCATGAGCTGCACTTAATATCTCTTCTCTCTTGAGTGATACATTTCCAGTTACTCAAACTCTGGTGCTGAACTGAGTATGGTTAATAGCAATATATGTTTTAGTTCTTCCTAGTTTCTGCACTAGGCATTAGAGAACCAGAGTCAGAAGAACTGCCTAAGGGCTTAATCCACCTCACTGGGAAGTAAATAAGAAAACTGAGGTTCACACCACTGGGACTTTTACGAGTACTAAATACACAGAAAAAAATCCAGCTGATGGTACAGCTCTAATGTTCAGTTTACAATTCAAACAGAATCCTTATGAACACGGGGAAGTTAGAACTAGCAATAGGAATTCTCTGGAATTTATTCTGAAGTTATTCTAAGTAAGTAGGTGGAGAAGCTAGAAATTGAAGAGATACTATAAATGATGAGGACTTGTATCAATACCAACACAGAGAAAGTTGTGGTCAATGATTACCCGCAGGCATTATATAAACCATTTGATTTGCAGTATCAATAAACTATTCATTCCTATTAAATTGCAAGAGTTAATGTTTATAGGAACTGTGGAATAAACAGATTGATGTCCAGTATGTCAGTTTCACACAAGTCCTTAAAAGGTTAAGAAAGGTCTCTTGCAGTAACAACTTCACATATAATGAATTCAAATCAAGTTATTAATCTTAGTGCAGTTATAGTCCTACAGAGAGGATGGAGAGTCTTGACTTAATGTATTAAAAGTTACAGAGGTATTAAAAAAAAAAAAAAGTGTCCTTCATACTATTTCAGATCTTGATTTTTGAACAGGAAAGAATAGTGCCACACATCTTCTGGAATATGAGTCTCAGAGAGAATAAGCACTGTAATTTTCTTGCTGTGTGAAACTGGATTAATGCTGTCTCATGTCTGACTTATTCCTGTCCTGAAGGAGTCTGAAGAAAAATCTCAGCTCAGTAAAGCAATAGTAATAGAATCTTTGCTGGAGCATGGCATGCAGGACAACATACATCATCTTCATCCTTGCTTAATGGGTAAATCATCACCTCACTTCTCTCTGTTTTCTGACTACTTTCTGTATTTTCATACAGATTACATGAGGGTTAAACATCTACTGAACTTTTGTACAGGACACCATAAAACCAGTTTCTTCTTAGTGATCACACATTGGAGAAGTTGTAGTTAATTGACATGAAATAGTCTACACCAATTAAAATAGAAGTATATGTCTCTGCCATGGTTAGAATACTCTTTCTTTTTCCCCAGGAAAATGATCTTTTACACTAAAAGCTTCACGCTGTCTTTATCACTGTATTCTTTCTGTATAAGTATGCTCATATCTCAACGTTTTTAGTGGAAAAACTCAGATGCAAAACAATACAAGACAATTGTCATAAACAAAGTACACAGTCTCCTAATACCTTTAAATTTTCAAGAATTCATAGCTGGTTTTTTTGACTTTTTGCTTCACAGAAGTGATTGTGACACTGATCAACATAGTAAAGAGTGAGATGTTGCCAAGACATACTACAAAGACGGCTTCCCCTTAATTTTACTTTCTTTTTTGAAAGTCAAAGTATCAGATCTTGATCCAGTATTACTGAAATCAATATTACAAATGTTACACTGAATCAAAGCCTGATAATCATTTTTATGGTATAATTTAAAATTAAATAGCTACTCTAAAGTTAGTACACTTGATAGAACTTATTTAAAGAATTGTCCCAGCACATGTGTCATTGACCTCAGAGTGAAAATTTTTTAGTGATGAGATATAGGCAGCATGTCTAGACACCCAGGCATATGACATTTTATAATTTCTTTCACTTACCTTACCATAACAATTCAATTTGAAGTAGTAGAAAATGCTGATGTGATTCTACCAGACAGATATTGACATTAGCTGTTCTTATGGAAACTTATAACATTATGGAATAACTTCACTGAAGTCACTTGATTTACTTGGTATGTTTGAGACAGGATATATTGATAAGAGTTTTTATGCTGCATGAAGATTCAAGGTGCATTTTCAAACTGCAACTGCTAATGTAAGCCAAATGGTCTTCATAAAGAAAGCCCTACAAAAAATTACAATTTGAATGTAATAGAATTAAATTATGAGAGAGCAATGCTTTGGCTTTGGCAGAAACAATTTTAAGAAATACCATCTTACTAAAATGATTCTGTCAGACTAAATGGTCTGTCTACTCCATTGTATCTCATTATTTCTAAGTAAAATTCCGTATTTATAATAAAGGAAAATTTAAGAGTTGATATCCATTGAACATAGGAGTCTGATTTTGAGACAAGCTCTAACTTGCCACAACTTTTACCCACAATTGTGGTATTTATGTAAATGTACACATCACAAGAAGTTGTACTGGGTGTAAGATTAGATAAAGTTATTCTAGTCTACTTGACATGAGACTGATGTTTTACCATTGTTTTAGCATATAGGATGGAAGAGCAGCAAGGGAAGCGTTATCTCCCTCTGTGATTAAAGGAACATAGGTTTGCTTCTTTCAGGACCCAAGAGAGGTTCAAAAAAGATGAACTAGTCTTGCAGACACTCTATAGTCAGTCATCTGCAATATTGTAGATTAGACATTTTAAAATTCTATTCTTATCATAGGCAAATGCCAAGTCTTTTCCAAAGAATCATTGCTGCTCACTTTTACAATGTTTCCTGCATTAGTAAATGATAGGATAGGAAATGAAGAAAAAGAAAAAAAGGCATTACTTCTTATTTTTATTGTTCAAATTTGCTATTTTAAAGATGTCTGTAGACCCAGTAAACAAGAATCAGTTTTCCAACAAAACAGAATATTCTATGATCACAGCACTTCCACTCTCTCTTTGCATTCCATGCAGTTGAGTTAAACAAGGGAGAATTTCCTTATAGACTAAAATATTTGCTTTCAAAATCCTTCTTAACATGCTTCTAGTAAAACTATGCAGTCTGATCATCTGATGTTCAGTTGCTGTTTGTCTTCATCGGGTGACTGTGAACACTATTTCTCAGGTGCTGTTTCCTTGCATTCAGGAGTCCACTTTGACTCCAAAAGCATTAACCCAGCCAGGTTGCATTTCTTTCTGTAGTGTCATGTAAGATGTGCTCTACAAAAAATAAGGAACATTGACCTTGAAAGGAAAGGGGAAGTTAGGGGAAAAATAATAAATCCCGCAACCAAACCCATTCAACAGTCCAGACCAAGATCTAAGCTCTGTCAAAATGATTTCTTATTCCATTTTACTGAAGCAGTGCCATGCTTTATCACTTCTGAGTTCCTGCCTTACAGCTGAGGCAGCTCACTTGAATTGGTAAGTTGTTTAGTTAAAGTATACACATGCTATTCACATTGTCAGTATGATTTAAAAGGAAAGAACATTTTGCAGGTGAAATACAACCACATGCAACAGGAAGCTGAAATCCAAAGCACAAGAGCACACGTAATTAATTGCTGCATGTCTCACTATGTTCTTTCTCCTTCCCATTTACAACGATACTATAGTCAGACACATGGCACTGGTAACTCTGGTGGAGGTGGCAGCATTAGATCTTCCAGGAGCTTTTGATGAAGTCTCACAATCATAAGCAAAATCGGTCAGCTAATCTGAGCTAAATGTAATGTAGTACTACTTTCTGCTTCATTACATCACTGCGCCCACAATTATACACCAATTTCAGTACAATGTGAAGAACTGCTGAATTTGTTTTGTGACTATGCAGATGTTGAAACACCTAAATTGTGAGTTTAAAAAAATGCTTTCCGAGTCACCGAAGTTTACAAGTCATGCTCAGTTTACAACCAATAAAGTTTACACTTCATTACATCTCTTCAGAAGTAGTTGTGTTTATTTATAGATATTTTCATACAAGTCGGTTGAGTTGCTTGGCTTTTGCAGTCCAGCCAGATTGCTGCTTTAATAGAATGTATCAAGATTGCCATGCAGGCATTAACTTTTATTTTTTTTTAAAAAAAAAAGCAAAAGGCTCTGTATTAAAGAGCAAACCATACTTAAAAGGGATATTGACTCAAACAGGAAGGAAATAAAAACATTTCTCTCCTTGTAATTTGCAAATAAAGAAACCTGGACCCAGGATGTTTGAAATACCTTATAACTCAGTTTAATTTTATTTGAATGTAATTGAAAATTCTTGTGAAGGCAATATTGAAATTTGAGCTCATTTTCTATTGCACTACAGTAGAATACCAAACTCTATGCATTTCATGTAAATTAACAACATTATCAGACTACAATGAATCTAAACACTCCTCCATCTGTACTTTGTGATATGAGAATGAAAAAAAACTTGAAAGTAATGCAAATGAAGTCCCTGACAAAGGATCCATAATGTTCAGAACTAGGTCATAAGTGAATGCATTAGTGTTCAATATAATTCCATGTTAGGTTTTAATGTTCACCTTCTTCTTTTGTTCTTGCTGCCAATTGATTATCTTTCAGTAAAGTTTATACATTACCATTAAATGTTAATAATGCATAAATATTAAACATACCATTGTAAAGTTAGCAACACTATTAATATCCTCAGTGTCTGTAGGCAATACTAGAAAATACTAGGAATCAGTATCAATAGTCAGAATCACAGAACTTCTGTCTTTCTGGAATTGATAGCAATAAACAAAGTACAAGGTGCGATAGATCTCTAATACGGCCATATCTTCCTTCAAAACTGGTGCCAGGAAAGAAAAGACAACCCTTTTTAAACAAGATATCCCTCTTAATAGTTCACTCTATTTCTATCCTTTTGTCTGTATGAAATATTTGTAAAATGCTGTAAAATCTTAAGGCACTGCATATTCTGAACAGCTTAGCAATATTTTGTTCTCTAGATTGTTCAAGGAAAAAAAAAAAAAAAACAAAACACCACTGCAGCACTGATGGACAGAAGTGTCACTGTCAGATTCCCCACGGCAGATCCCTGTCAGGCAGGGCATTGTTTAAAAAGCAGACAAAGACTTAAATACGCATAGTTGCTCTAGATTTCAGTCCCACTAGGTGACAATAACTGGCTAAAGTATACATGTGTGATAAGCTTTACACACTCCCAAGGGTGCTAAATCATTGTGTTGGCTCAAATTTAGTTTTTAAGAGCTTTGTTGACTTCACAGCTGGCGGGTTGACGATTTCTATCGCTCCACCACTTGGCAACAGATGCTTCTTACTCATGCACAGATGCTGGGTATCCACCCAACCCTAACATTAGCCTTGTGTTGTGAACTAATTGGGCCAACACAGTTGTAATTAAGATTTGAATAATTAGAAAACTAACATGATTACTTTCACAATTAATCCTTCTATTGTACCATTACATTCTCTTTTGGACTATCCTGTAAACGTCTTATTTCTTTGGGTCCTGCAAATCTATCAGCCTTCTAAACAGTGGAATAAAAAGGTATTTTGCCAATAATATTAATGACATTTAATGGGCTGGTTTCACCCTGATTTAAAAGACTTATAATTAGACTGTTTTGGTTTAGTTTTTCTTTTCTTTCATTCTATTTACTCTTTATATGGATACCTTTATAACAGCCACACAGGAAGAAAAGCCATATACAAGAATAAGATTTTTGAGAACAGTTTGTGAACATACTTGGATAGAGTGAAGATCTTTAGGATGAGCTGATCTGATACATCCTCTTTTATTCCTTTGACTTGGTGTGTATCTAAAGTGGGTGCTGAGGGGTAAGGGTTAAGGAAAAGGAATATAGCCAAGGCGACAGTAAGAGTCTTTTAAGTAGGAAGCCTGTGTGTCTTGGGAAAATGGCAACAGTAGTACTTGGAAAGAATAGGGGATTATCTGATTTTAGAGAGAAGAAATAACAGGAAGTGAACAATTAAAAATTGAAACTCATTAGGTAATGTCTAATCAGAGCTTGAGGGGCATGCAAAGTGTGTAAAAACTGGATGAACATGTCAACATCTCATGCTGTCAGTATTACACTAGATTTAAACAATGCTCAATCTGACAGTAATATACAAAACCAAGATGCTCATGTACGTGCATGCTCACAGACATGCCACTTCCTTTTCTCAGACACATTTACTGACAGATACACACAATAGGAACTCTCTTATTCTTGATAGTAAAAATCAACACTCGTTAAATTTTCATTCTTTGGCTTTAGGAAGACTGAGAACAATAGAGAATAAACATTATAGCTACACAGGAATATTAATAAGAATCATAATTTATAAGTACGTATTAACTGCTTTTTAATCAAGTGCATCCTGTTATGGGAAGGAGGGGGAATTTGTGGAAGACAGACTCTCTTGAAGTTAAGATTTATGTTTGCTGGTCTTCTCCAGGTGTTTAAAAGATATTATTTGCACAGATATCTTTTGCTTTAAACGGCATTTCAGGAACATATTCATCAGGAAAATCAAAGAAACAAGAAAAAGAAAGGAGAAGTAGTTCACAAACTGTTTCAAGGGACCCTAAGTGTTAAATGGCAGCAGCCAGCAGCAGTTCAGCCTCCCCTAAACCAGCAGCAGTTCAGTTCCCCTGAGGCAGGAGAATGAGCAAAGGCTGTAATTACTGTCTACAACTGTTATTCAAAATAAATATACTGCTTCCATATTCAAGAACATATATAGCCTCAATCGCTCTTCCCCCACCAATTCCTTAATCCAAACTAAAAATCTTTCTATTTATGCCTACAATAATCCCTGGGATTAGTATGACATTATGGCATGTTGTGATCACAAGCCAATCTCTTGTAAAAATCTGAGTTAGGTCTTGAGATGGTGATTCATTATTTCCTTAGGAACAGGAAAGGGAAAATGATGCTAAGGACCTGTGGAGGGAAACATGACTCCCAGAAAGCAGCGGTTAGCGTATTAACTCACTACTCTTGGTTTGCTGGGTTGGGATCAATGAACAAAGGAAACAGACTCTTATGTTGGGCAAACAGAGAACTTTCCAAAAGCTAGGAACAGAAACCTCTTTGTGGGCAACATGGGTAGGGAAAATGAGGCAAAATGAGACAAACCAAGTTTGTCTTTTTTTTTTTTTTTTTTTTCTTAATTTAAAGGCAAAGAAATTTTGGCAGAGAACAACAATAATTTCAGTACTGTAGAGTCTAGCTGAGCCAGAGTTCATTTTCCCACAGCAGCCCTTGCAGTGCTGTGTTCTGCATTGGTGGCTGGAAAGGTGTTAATAACACACTAGAGTTTTGGGTACTGCTGAACAGTGCTGGCACAGCACCAGTGCTGTCCCTCAGCATTCCCCACATCAAGAGGCTGGTGGTGGGCAAGATCCTGGGAGGGGACACAACCAGGCCAGCCGACCCAAAATAACCAAAGGGGTATTCCATACCATATGACATCTGCTCAGATATAAAAGCTAAGGAAAGAGAGGGAAGTGAGGGCATTTGTTATTTACAGCGTTTACTTTCCAGAGCAACCACTACATTGAAAATGGCCTGAACATCACTTGCTGACAAGAAGCAGAGAAAAACATTTTCTTTTTCTTTGGCTGTGCACAGGAAAAGTTTTACTTTTGCTTTAGCAAGCTGCCTTATCTCAACCCACCAGTGGTTTTTTTTTTTTCCCTTATTTTCTCCTCACTGTCCAGCTGGGGAGTAATAGTGTGATTTGGTGGGCACTTGGCATCTAGCCAAGGTCAACCTGCCACAAGTACTTATAAACTTCAATTTGTCCAAGACAAAAAGCTCAGCAACTCTTGATGGCATCACATAAGTAATCACATTCTCACCTAATCTCAGTCAGAGGTGCTGCATTGTCCCACACTTGGCACTTCTTTGGTTTAATGACTGAAGCAGGAACTTGTCTATTACTGAACATCCTAGCCACTGAATGACACTTCAATCCCAGAAATAAGGGTACAGGAGAAATCAAGACTTAATAGTTCTAAGACTGTTTAGACATTCCATGAAACTTCAAAGCTCTCATGAGTGCCTATCAAACCCACCAGCTCAGTCAGATTTTCTAATTCTATCAATCACATCCAGTATACTTCACAGCCATAGCAGCTCCTGATGAAAAAATAAAAGGTTAAATTCATTTTCCATCCAGGCTGACTCTTCTCAACAGTTTTCTGCCTGCTCTGTAAACCATAGTTTGCAGATGCTTCTGTTGCTGTAGGTTTTTAGCTGTGAGGCAATGTACTGAGTAGACTTTAAAACTTCTTTCAGTTGTGATGTTGGTAAACATGACAACCTTTTAAATGAAATTAAAGCTAGGTTATAGTACCAGAGCAGTGCTCCTTTCACAATAGCTTCCATAAAACATTGTTTAATGCCTCAAAGAGGGATGAAGAAGATTACCCAATTACAAAACTCTTGCCAATGATTATCAAATAACAGTTGGTTTCACAGAGAGCTTGAGAATTTTTACCTTTTTAGATTACCAAAGTCTAGCATACATGGAATTATACTCTCATAAAGAATTATGAAGTGGTACATAAAATGATTACCTAGAATTAGTTTTCATTTCTGTGGCTGTTTTTTGCTTCAGTAACAGAGCAATAGAATTTTGCATAATAAAAAAAATATGTATTATGTATTTCATTTTTATTCCTAATTATTTTCAGAATAAAATAATAAAGATTTTAAAATGTTTTGAAAGTAATTGAAGAGAAAAAAAACCCCTTAATATTAAAATACCCTCAATTCCTCATTAAAGATTTGCAAATAAACTAAAAAATAGAACAATAATTTTGATTACTAATACTTTCCTTTTTTTGACAGGAAATGTTTCTCTATTTACTTGTATTATATTTTGCCTTCTACTCAAGCATTTATCTTACTGTTATGGTGATCTCTGCCTTTTCAAATGTTTGCCTTCAGGGGTATTGATGCTACTAAGGAGCATCTATTTCATAGATCTGCATTAAAAATCACTTCTTTTTCCTGACAGGACATTTAAAACATCACATTTATGCCTTATGAACTGCACTTAAAAAAATATGTATCTACTTATCCCATGAAACACATTTGACCCAAGTTTTGTTTCTTTGCAAGAAAGGCAATTTCCATCAGAGGGGATTAGCACTAAAGAGGTATGAAGGAAACATTTTCCAAAACAAATACTGTTGTTTACTTTTACTGGAGATGGGGAAATATCCTATCAGAAACTTTAGAAGAATGGCTCCAAAAATGGCTAGTTTAACTATGGAAATCGGTAACAGCAGACCATTTTTCTTCAAAATAAAATTTGAAAACAAGATGAGCAGGTAAGCTCCAGTATTTGTATGTTTTAAAATTTTACAGGGCAGAAGTCCTCTATGGCCTTAATAATTTTTGCACGAGACGTACAGGCACAAAGAGGCAGAGAGCCAAAAATGATCCCAAAAATCCCAAAGTATGCTTTGAAATGATATTAAACTACGTCTCTACCATGACATTTGTCCAAAGAAAATCAAAAGCACACCTGGTAGAAGAAGAAATGTCTGATGCACCTAAACACTGCATTCAAAACATTTTAGGTAGATCCACTTGTGGCTGGTAGAACCTGCACTAACAGAAACAACTGAGGCAGGATGCATGGTAACCGGCTCCAGATGCTCTTTATCAAATAAGTGAGATTGTATCAAGTTATATTTATTAAATCTCAGCTGTTAGTTAAAATCATCATCTGTCACTAGGTACGTGAGCATGAACTGTGTTCATACCTTGACTGGACGGAAGACATATTTAGGAATAGTTCTGGGACTTTTCACTCAAGAGAAAATTTAAACACAGCACCTTGCTATTTTTACCTGAATTAGCATCCCTAAGCATGTACCACAAAAAGGATTGTACAGCCACTAGTTAATGACAAGCGAATGGTAATTCTGGTTGTTCACCACCCCCCTTCCAGACCTGCACACAACTGTAACAGCAACATTTAGACAGACAGTTAAGTGTGTGAGTTTTCTATTTAAAGTATTCATGCTCTTTGATCACAAATAGGGCAAAAAATGTCATACAATTATTAGAGAATAAGTGAGTTGATTAAAAAAGAGTGACCTTTAGAAAACATTTGCAAAAAATGCCCATTGTTTGTTGGAAGATAATGCTCCAGGCAGTTCCAGGAAAAATAAAAAAAATTAAAAAATAAATTTAAAAATAAATCAAACCAAATAAACAAGCAAACCCACCCAATTTAAATAACAGGCTTGGAGAAAAATACTTCTACCAGAACAAAAATACCCCAAATGTAGACAAATAACAAAAAAAAGAGGCTACCTTCTCATATTTCTTGTGGGGTTTTTTGTTGGTTTTTGTTTTTCTGGTTTGGATTTTGTTGTGGTTTTTTTTCAGGGGGGAGGGGTGGTTCTTTTTTCTTTTTTTTTGTTTTGTTGGGGCTTTCTTGTTGATTTTTTGATTTTGTTTGTTTGCTTGTTTTTTTCTCTTTAGCTATTAAAACCATGCAATTGCTGGTCCTGATGACTCTGCTCCATCCTGCCATACATAGTATCTACATCTAGCCTAGGATTACTCACATTCTTGGCTGCTGGAACTCAAACATGTCCTTGACATACAAATTTTGGATTTCAGGGTGAGAAAGAGTGACAGGTAATTGCTGTGTTCTGCATCTGATGGGTAATGCAGAGTGGGACTGAAGTCCATTGATGCATCTGAAATAGTTGCTTACGCACTCTGCGCATTAACAAAGGACATTTACAAATACTAATAAAAAGAGCAGGATAGAAATGAGGTGAGGAGACACGAGGACAAATGCAGAAGTGATGGTGTCTGAAAATTTTATTAGATTTATGTGCAGTGACAACCAAAAAATGGCATAGCAATTTTTATACTGAATCACAAAAACATCAGAGGCAAGAGATGCTCTTTAAAAAGCATTTTAACTAGCAAATTAATTTGAGTATTTTCCTTATCAGCACTTACCTTTTCAACACCACCTCTCACACTCTATATTTATTCTGACATATGCACTCATTCAAGTAGAAGCCTGGTATATCTCATTTTCTTGCTATATTGTTTTGACATGTTCTCCTCCAAGTAGCAGTTCACAGGAGGAAGGGAAAAATTACAAAATGCTCTGGTTTGTAGAAAACCTGAGTGCCGCTATCTAGGAGGTCAGATTTTAAAAAATAAAAAAGAACAACAAACCAAAAACCAGCAGGATATTTCATCATGAAAATACGAAACACAGTTCTACTGAGAGGCCTGCTCATCAGTCAGGACCTTTACTGAAAGGCATAAGCATTCTTTTTTCTTTATTTTCTTATAATAGTGCAATTCAGGACTTCTGTAACATCTTTTTGGAGTTACAGTGATATCTATCTACACTGGGTATGCAAACTTATGGCCAANCTATTTATGTAGTAAAGGAATAAAAAAGTGCTCATTGTAACAGTAAATGAAACCTTTTTAAGAGATATAGTTACATATTTAAAATTATGGCAACCAAGTAGCATGAATGCTATTAATATTTTAGAGAGAAGAGGCACTTAACAAGCAAACGTACAAGTCTCCTAAATGGAAAGGCAATGGCTTTTCATTTTGTTATATAATTATTACTCCAGTATAATGAATGAAATTTTACTTGGGCTAGAAGGGTTTTTATGGAAAGCTTGTTGCAATAAATTTGAATGAACTCAGATTTGGCAGAATGGCTTCATCATCAAATTCCTAGCAAAAGTATTGAGTAAAATTGTGCTCAGACTGTTCAAGACAATGAAAATCTAGTAAAGAAATATTGGTTTCTAGCTTTTCTTCATGCTACAAGTATTCTTAGAAATCTGTAATTAAATTTTCCATTTAACAAGGTTGTTTTACTTGCAGCATTTTCTTAAATAGGAAAAATGAACCATGGATTGGGGCCTTTTTTGTTGTTGTTGTTTAGATTATGCATTAAACTTAGTATAAAATAGATAGATGAAAGTGTGTAAGCACACACACAGCCAATATGCCTGAGGATAGAATGTCAAGAAGTTCTTAATAAATGGGATCTTCATACTGGCTTTTAAGAGAGCTGCTTAAACTATCACGTCAACTCCANAACTAACTAACTAACTAACTAACTAACTAACTAACTAAATTGTCCAAGGGGACTGCAGAACAAACATAAGAGGGAAAGGAAGTCAGAATCTAGGTCTCCAGTTCAAACCAAGTCCTGTGGGTAGTGTTTGAACTGCATAAACAAACCAAAATTTCTGTGAAATTAATAAATGGCCACAGACAAGTGTTTAGCAAATGTGTGTCTGCATTTACAATTACACTTGGGACCTGCTGGCAGCCTTCAGAGAACAGCAGCCAGGAACCTACCTAATCCTTATAGACTCTAGGTCAAATGACCCTCTAGTTCAAAAAGCTGGATTATAGGATCAGTGCAAGAGTACATTGTTGATCAAGAAAGGTCAAAAGTCTTGTCTGTTTTCTGAAAAAGGAACGGGTTTGCATACCTATTTACCTTTAGCAGAAAAAAAATGTTTTAAGCATTTTACTAATCAAGTCAGTCACCATGGTATTTTGTAAGTGTATTTGGTTTGCTGGACAAAGTATTAATGCAGTCAGTGAGTCAATGCATGGATGAAAAAAATAATGAATCTGGCCTAAATGTGGAAACAAAAACTATTCATCCAAGCCATTGAACTGAGTATTTATCAGTTTTGGAGACTGTTCCAAATATACTGTACTCTGAAAGTTGACAGATCACATAATTCCAGTACCCAAATATACAACTTTTAAACTTATGTGTTAGACAGATTTTTACTGTGAGTTAGGTGCTTAGACACTTTTTTTTATTTTTAATCTCAGACCTCTACTTTTTTTATGAATATCTTCATGAGGGTTTGCATCTGAGCTGTCTGGGCCATTCATTACAACAGTACAGAGATGGACTTCAGCACCCACAGACCCCAAATTCCACTCTGCAACACAGGAGCGTAAACAAAGCTTACATTATACATATCCCAACCAATGCAGTCATTACCTTAAAAAAATATTGACAGCTGAGACATCTGCAGAAGAAAGATGGTCCTCCAGCTCAGAACTGTCTGGTGTACATCAGCACTAATCAGCATCAGTCTAATCTTTACAGGAAGATTCTTCACCCTCCAACCTGAAGTGATACAGTTGACAGAAACTGAACCACAGCTTTCCTTAATCTGACCAGGTCTCATGATGTGAACTCTCTTAGTTCCCATCTGGTAGCGAGAAGAAGAGAATCTTTAAACGATCCATTATAGTATTAGAATTGTAAAATCTGTGGTTTTGACCTCTACTAAATACAAATTCCAGGAATCGATATGGCGAGGTAGGTTTGTATTTCATTTTGATGTAGAATATTTCTACCTGGAATTTTTTTCCCTGCTCAAACCACCAGGCTCAAAGGTTCAACAAGAAAGCTGACAGGAGCTTTGTCATTCCCAAAAGAGTATTGTATCCACAACGCTTTGCTACAAAAGAATTACCCAAACAGATATTCAGTGACACATGCCAATCCTAGTGCCTTCAATGAGTTACACCTCTACAAAACAACTGCGCCTTTGTGAAAGGTTTTGTTAATACAAAAGTAGATAGTGCTTGAAAGTCATTTTTTAACATGCTATGTTATCTTACCTATGACATGCCACAATAAAAAGGGAAGGCAGGAAAAAGTAGTAGCAATAACTAGATTTGCCTCTATATCAACTTACTAGAGTCTGAGAAGTCATTGAGGAAGTGCAGCTTTCACAGTGGCTTGAAAATAGCAACCCCTGAAAATATGCTCAAAACTTACTCATTTAAAAGCATAATATATACATTGTCATCTCTGCTTCTTTTTAACTGTAATGTATGCTTTTGCAAAAACAATGTCATCCTGAGGCAGATGACTTAAACCTTGCAGTCTGTTTCCATGAACCAGTGAAGAGCAGGTGATTTCTGCTACCTAGACACACACATAGACTCCAAAGCTGGAAGCAGAACCACGTCTTACTGTGCTAGCTACTTACTGTATAGTGAGATACGAAGACACAAAGATTGCACAATCAAAAACAAAAAGTAGAGAAAAAGGGGATCAAGAGATGGTAGAGTTGTCAGAGCACACATCCCATTCCTGTGAGCACTGAAGTGTCTTCAGTGGGGTCTTTGTTTCAATTAAAAATGAAAAATTTACACAGATGGGCCAAGTGTGAAAAGGGATGGCCCTGCAGTATCAAAGGAAGGACAAGAATCATGGTAGGTGAAGAAAAGTAAATAACTAGGGGATGCTAAGAGAAAAAAAATGAAGATAAACATATATCATTAGGAAGAAAATGAGACTATACAAAGAAGAAGGTGCTACTCTGAGGTGCAAGAATAAGTGTCCAGGAAATAAATTGTGAAAGCAACAAATAAAAGAGAGATAACAAGAGTCTGGTGGGACACAATAGTCTTGCTAGGAAAGCTGCTGTTTGTTCCTCAACCCATAATATGTTAATAACACAGTGTTAAAAAAACTCCTTTTCAGGTAAAGCAATTTCCCTATATCTCTTCAAGAAGGGAAACTTTGGAAACTCATTAACTCCTGAAGCTTTTTCTATCTCACTGTCACCCCATATTCTTGAAATTATATATCATTTAAGATAATATATCTCTTTCTTTTACATTATCTGGATTATGAACTATAGTCATTAACAGTTGTTTTCTCTTTCATACATCACTATGCCTTTTTTAGCAGGGCTGTTCCTTACTGGTCTACAGTTGGTTTCACGTCAGTTTTCATAGAACTCCCTTTCCTCTACCCATTTCCAAACCTCATTCAAATTAATCTCCCTAAAAAGCTCGTAAAACATTAAAACATTAGAATTGAACACTAATTTTCAACAGAGTTGGGCCAGATAGTAATTGTACTCTGCAGTCAGTCATAAGGAGACGTAGCTTGAGACAAAAAAATTAGCATCAACCTCATTCAAAGAACTTGAAATATCTGAAATAAAGTTGAACAGTGCATATAGCTATGTATTTAATAGCATTTGATACAGCCTTAGCGTAAAAAAAAAAAAGAAACAACAAAAAAACCCAACCAACTTCAAGAGAGGGAACTAGGCTATACTGCCTTCCTGTGTAATCTGTCTGCCTGTGTTTAAGAAGTCTGAAAAGCTTCAGTAAGTCAGAAGCCCCAATTTATTTGTTTAATGAGAGGAATATTATTTCCCATATTGCTGAGGTCACTTTTTGGATCATAACTATGTATGAAGAGGTTCACAACCAACCAATGGGAAAGAACAGGAAATAATTATAGAAATACCATTTTTTTTTTAATCAAAACATGAGAAAAGCAAGCATTTCCCTGTGTTAGGTAAGGTCTCATGTCATAAACCCCTGAGGATGGCACACTGGAAAGCAAGTGCTCTTCACTTACAAGCAGATAGGACATGTGATCTTGTAAAATAATAAAAGAGATGTATCTGTAAGACATGTTTAGAAATGCACAGACACATTGCCATGAAAGTGTGATTTATTTATTTTTTCACTTACAGCAACAGCTTTGTGAAACAAAAGGAGAACAAAGCCATCACGTCAAACAATGTTTGTAGTCAGACCTTGTGAAAGACTGGAATAGAACTTCCTGCTATTTGTATGTAACCTGGAAGTCTGCAACTGCAACTGTTTTACACTTGATTGTTTTCCTTGCAGTGCATTAAGTTATTGTATTATGATTTTTTTTTAATAATGAATACTCTGATGTATGAGTACTATACTGAAAAAACATTGACTAATTGGGAAAGAAAAAAAGTGAAGACATATAAAATGCACTCTTGTATGTTCATTGAAGTACTTCTACCCTGGTCAAGACTTGCATCTCTGGGTGGAAGAAGCACCCCGGTATTTAGTAAATGTCACATAAATACAACATGAAAAATGAAGTGAGCCATATGGTACATCAAAATGAGGATCAGTGCATGTAAGTACTTCCAAAACAAGCTTCCTTTCCTAGAAAACAGTGGTCATATTGAGTCATTATTATAAAAAATATTTCCAAAATAATTTTCAAGAAGGAGAATATAGAGACACTCAGTATTCTAATACAGACAGATAAATTGTCGGCATTCTTTGAACCAAAACCAAACCCTCAAAACCTGAGGTCACTTCCCCCTATGCCAACGTTTTTGCAAGAAAGACAACTTGGTATTTTTCACTGAAAAGGCTAATGAAGTAAGTAACCTGCAAGTTACCAACATTTGCCTGAATTGTTCCTTTTCTTTTTTATTTTTCTTTCTTTTCGGGAGCAAGGGCGGGGTGGGGAGGGCAGGTGGTGAGGAGAGGAGGTGTGGAGCAGGGCAGAGGCTTGAGAGGTACATGTTCATACTGATTAGCTGAGTTTTTAATGCAGGACATAGTGCTGTGAATTGTATTTCCAACAATAAATGATAATCAACAATAGAGATATTTAACACCAATAAACAGCATTGCCTGAAAACTGGCAGTGCAATTAATTCGCACTTTTGCAAACTGCCTAGAAGTTCTACATCTGTTGAGCTATGAAGATTTGGAATGACTTAACTTTCCATTAATGTTTTCTTTCTGTTATGATGGGGTTTTAAACAAAATCTGTTAACTTTTAAGGGCAATGGAGAGAACTGACATTTTCAATATGACAGACCTTAATTTCATCCTTTACAGTATTAAAAAGTTTGGCCTCTTTACAAGCTCCTTAATTACATCCCCTGATAGTACAGCCATCAAGAGTGGACATGACTGAGACTATCCAAGTCAGTTCACTTTAGACATTTCAGGGTGAAGAGACCATAGGTACAAGGCTAGCTAACTCCAGGCTGTGTAAAAATCTCTGACATTTTCCTATTACTCATTTAATCTTTCAAGACAGCCTCCCTCATCTACTGTCTTTTTTCCTTACAGATAAAGATCTTCAAGCATCAGTCTATTTCTTTTGATACGTCTCACTTTCTATCAGCCCATGAAAATATGCATCCTCTCTCTCTTCTGTCAAACTCTACTCTCACCCCATAGCAACCAATTTAATTTTCTGGCCACTTGTATTGAAACAGCACCCTTACTCACCCTTCCCCCCCACCCCACACACACACGAGAAATGCTAATGCTACGAAGGCAACTATCCGAATCCTACCTCTGAGCATAACACTCCTTCCACATGCCAGTCACAGTTTTCAGTCTGAGGGCAGCCTGGAAAGCTGTATGCATATTCTTGACTCACATTTCAAGAATCCCTTACTGTCTCATTTAAATGCCATGGGACTCTGAAGCCCTGCGTCTACGAGCTCCTGCTGGTGAAGGAATGATGCTCCTTATTCAGGATTATGTTTTACCATAATGTACTCTTGCTTTCCAGCTGCTGTGCTTTCTCAAATACATACACAAGGGGGGAAAGTGCACTTGCCTTTTCTCCTCCTCCCTTCTCACACTCCTGCATGCTTCTAACATTTTTTTTTTCTTTGTTTGTTGGGGGGTTTTTTTTGGGATTTTTTTGGGGTTTTTTTTGCAAGCGTCAGAAAAGCACCGGATCGGAGAAAACTGCAGCTATTCATAAGATGCTGTTTAAAACTCGAATCCCTCCAGAGAGGTGTTCCGAGCTGGGACACTGGGTCCTGCCCCCAGCCCGCTCCCGCGGCGCGGCGCGGGTTCCCTTGCTGCAGTGCAGGCTGGCACTTCGCTCAGTTCGAACTTTCCATGCAGAAATTCGGCACGATGCAGGCAGCCAGATAAAGCAGCACTTACCTTAATTGAAATCTTTTCTCGGGTAATGCTGGAGCATCAGTCCAATCAACAGGGATCGGGGAGAATCTAAGTTTCAATCAACACCCTCCGGGTAGCCGCATGCTGGTCTGCCTTTTTTTCAGTGAACTCCTCACTGTCTAGAGGAGAGAGAGAGAGAGATCAGCTGAAATCCTCAGAGGCTCGCAGGGAGTGAGAGAAGAGGCACCAAAGCAATGTTTCTTAACACGAGATTCTCAGCAAGCGTGCTCAGGTCTGGAAGATCCTGTAAGTGCTGTGATAGGCTCCTGTCATGTCCCCTGAGCCGTGAGATGATCATTGACCTGATTAGCTCTGAACACTCCCTACATGCAGGGAGAGCGCTGAGAGGATTGGTGGGTCGCGAGGGAATTGGGAAAGGCACCAGGGCCGCTTGGGAATCTTCATTCTTCCAGACTAATGGATGTGCTGCAGCTGAGGCTGTAATTTGCGAGGAGGTTATGCACAGTGTTAACCATCTGAGGACTTAAACAAATGTGCTTTTGCATGCTGTTTCTCAAGGTACACCAGGCATTCAACGCAGGGTAGAGCTGAGTAATTAGAGGCTGATGTAGCCATTTCGTAATACAAGGCTCACTGTATGAGATGTTCTGTAAGCTGAGAGATAAAGTGGATTCATACATTTGTCTCTGACCCTGGAGACAATAGCAGTTAATGGGTAGAATAAGTGAAATTAGTATGGTGGGCTCATGTTAGCCCCCAGATGGCAATCAGTCACCATGGACAGAAAAAAGAAAGTAACAGCAAAACCCAAACAGACTAGAATTATTTAACAAGTGTATGTGGCAATTTAAATAAAATGTGGAGAAAGAATTTCAAATTAGCACAGAAAGGACTTTTCAACATGGAGATAAATCAGTAGAAAAGCACAACAATACAGCAATGCAAGTTCTTTCCTCTCTTACAGCAGAGGGGAAAAACCAACAAGGAATGCATTTAAAGGATCTAATTTGCCTTTCACTTGCACTGATACAAATAAATCTATTAAAGATGACAGTTTAAATTTAGACCAGGATGAAAAAAAAAGCAGAGCAAAAGAAGAATGAGGTGTATTCTTTACTTGTTTTTGGTTCAAGGATATTATGGAAACTAGACTTCAGTGCACCAAGTATTCAGGCTTACATGGTCAAATGAGTCAAGCCAAAGTGTGTCAACTTTTGTGACTGTTCTCATCTGCTCTTTTCCTGTTCTTGGTTGATAATTATGGCACTAGGCAGTTGACTCCATTTTCCAATCAGATCTATCTATGAAAATACCAGCTTTTAACTAAGGATAATTTTGTTCACAGAATAATATATTTACTATTGGTGATCTGAAGCACCCATATAAAATGTAAAGTGGATATTTTGATAGCAACTAATGAAGAAGATTTGGAACCCATAGTAGCAATGCTAGCTCATATGTAGTTATCATAAGTTACTCTATGAATGCTGAAACAAAGTTAATCATAAACATGTACTGAAATTCTTAATCAAGTTTATTTACTTTGGGTCTACTCATACATTTTTTCAGGTAAATTTGTATAATTGTGTTTTAGTAGGAGAAGCAGTAAAGAAAGTTTTAAGTTGTTAAGTGGCAGAGAAAATGGATTATATACTTCCTTTCTGAAGGCATTCACATCAGAAAGCTGATTATTACAGAGAAAAGAGTATCATGTGATTTAGATCACTCAGAAGTAACCACAAAAGTTTGAATCTCCAATTTATTTAGCAAGACAGAAAGCAATGATTTTTCACCCGGGCTTTAATGCCTGAGAAACAAGAAATAAATCTAAGTGCCCCATATTTCCACTAGACAATCAGTAGGAAGACATCAACTTTTCTACCCTAGCAGTGTTAGCCATATAATTTTAAGGTTCCTCCTCTGGAAGTGCCACTCTCTTTCCACGGAAAAGTGCCTCAATGTGCAAAATCTAGAGAAGATTGTCAATATTTTATATTTAGACCGCAAAGTTTTTAGAATGTAGGTTACTTTTTTTTTGCAATTTTTTGAATGCTTATCACACAGGGACTAATGGTAACAAAGTAATAATTAATCTACTAATTAATCAAATAAGAAGGCTTTTACACACATTAATATGAAACATAAACACATTCTTGAGTAAAGGGTTTTATATGTCAAGGCTTATGTGAATTCATGTTACAACCCCCACTGAAAAAGAGGCTGTTCTCCTTACCTCTACACTGGTACCAGTGAAAGGGTGGAGGTCATCCCAATGCTCACAATCTTATCTGTTCTGGCATGGCATCCCTCATGAAACATGTAATCCACAGGCACACATTGCATAACTTATGATTTCAAACACAAT
Organism: Cyanoderma ruficeps; assembly: GCA_008694505.1. Lineage (NCBI taxonomy): Eukaryota > Metazoa > Chordata > Aves > Passeriformes > Timaliidae > Cyanoderma > Cyanoderma ruficeps. The sequence goes on from VZDJ01007755.1 coordinate 46,307,822, forward strand.
TAAAGAAATTATATATGAAAAAGACCTTATTAAGACAATTTATTTGCCACTCTTCTAAGCTTCCAATTTCAGGTTTCATGCTGCTTTGTTCAGTTGAATCTTAGCTTTCACCAGCCCTAGAAATTTCAACACTTCCCTTGAACTGCTGTTTCAGCCAATAAGATCTCCATAACAAGAATTCTTTTCCATTTATTACCCCATTTTCAAATATCTTTCAGTAGTTTTATACTAAAAAAATGCTTTAATAATTTAAATGCTAATCTTTACCAATCACACAATGTTCTGATTGTCTTTTTAAAGTTTAAAGGTCAACACTAATCAGAAGTTTGTTGTACAAAACTGAATTTTTTTAATTGTTTCTCACCACAAGTAAAGGTTTGGGGAAAAACATAACAGCAGATCCAGAAAAGGGACTGAAGCATGAAGGAAAAAAATCTGAAGTGACAACATGATTTCAGTTTGTGCAGAAACAACTGGGACTTACTGTAGTCTTGGACTATTAGGTAAGACACTGGCATTTTAAATTCGGTGTTAACACAAGAAAACAATAATTCGACTCACTCATGAACCTTGCTATGGTCTAAATAACAGAAGCAAAGTCTGTCGCCTTGGGTCCTATTCCCAATCCTAAATATAACTTAAAATTTTGAATTCAGTTCCTGTGTCATCTCAATAAAAGGACAGAGGTTTTTCTGAACAAGATCAGAAAAATAATATGTCTTCAATAGAAAATTATATTGTTATTCATATCGATTAAAAAAAATTAAACATCCTTCTCAGGTGCTCATCCTTCTTATTTCATCTATTCATATACAAAGGGGGCAGTATATTAAAGCAGTAAAAAAAAATAAAACTAAATTCTATGCAATCTCTAATTAACCTTTTGAGTTCACTGCCCCAAGCCATGATTATAAGAAAGAATTAATATATACACATGAGAACAGTTTAAAATCATAACAGAATCTAAAATTGTTACACAATAAAAATTTCTTTGTTCAGTATTGTTCCTCAATGTGAAGCAAAAACATTTTCTCATTGGCAAGAGGATACTAACCATGGGGAAAAAAATCCCTGACCAAGTAACGATTTAACACCAAAATTTAAAAGACCTTTACAGTATCATTGAATAATCCATGGTATTTTTACTGTCCAAGGCCATCAGATATTTGTGCTTCACTAAAATATATATATTTTTAAGATGAATAGCGTATTTTAAAAAGCTGTATTTCCAGACTTGGTCATTTGAATAGACTAAATGGCAAAATAAATATAGAAAGCTGTACTAGTGTAAGTTTCTTAATATTCTCGTAAAGGCCTTTGGTTGACAGACACAAACTACTTCAGCTCAATACCTAATCATGCATCAGTGTAAATTCAATACTGAATAAAAGGCCATAGAGGAACAGTAAAAAAAGTGCTAATACAGTCACAACTTTCCTGCTGGCCCAAATCACACATACAGTCAGTTGTGTCAGCTCTGTTGATTCTCAGAAACAGAAAGGACTAGAAGCAAATATTGTCTATGTCCATAATTTCAACACACAGAATTATTCTTCTTGTACACTTAAAAAATATCCTTTGGTATGAAAAAAAAAAAAAAGCTAGACAGGATGTAATAAGGGTGTCAATTTTCTGGGTAATTTCTTCTTTTCTACTAAGTAAATAACAAAGAAGAGATATTGTCTGCTTCATTTTGGCTGGAAACACAGAAACGAGAAATAAGGTGTGCAAGTAGTCTAGGGTAGCAGCAAACCCAGCAGAATACATAGAAAACAGTGAGTAAAACCATATTTATCCTTCATCTCTTCAGAGAAAAACATAAATAATAAACCACTTAAAGACATTAAAAATGCTCTGCAGAAAAGCATTTGAGCCATTCAAACTTTCAGAACCATCATATTTTCCATATTTTGACAGCCAGTTTTCACACATGGCCTCCACTGACAATGAGACTAGCTAACTTTTACTAATACTTAACTGCCACGTATGGTAGCTCTGAAATTTTTCTCTCATTCTTATCAATTTCAAAAGTACCAGCTGAACAAAGGCAACTCCAAACTATCATCTGGCCTATATCAGCATAGCTGCATTGATTTAAGTGGATTTGAACAGCAGATTTATAAATTAGTGAGATCTCGTGTAAAAGCAATGCAATTGGCCATCAATGAATACTACAGCAGGTTTCAAAGATCAGCCTTCCTGCAGCATCATCCAGTATTTTCTTTTTGATACGGATCATTTCTTTCCAAACTTTCTGGCCACAGTGAGTACAGACCACATGGGAAATTTCTTTGCAACAAAGAGCTTGATCTTGAGCATTCAGTGCTTTAATGTAGCATTCTATTCAACAGGTTCTTGATGTTAAGGTAAAGATGTGATCTGGATGGAAGGAGACAGCTGAATCCTTGTCATACTCGGTGGAAAACTGCTGACTTCATCAGGCTTCCTCTTGTGGTACCTCAAGGGGCTCAGACAAATCCAAACTGCTTTATGTCATCTGATCACTGTTCTCACTCCCAGTTCAGCAATAATAATCAGTACCATTCTTTTTACTTAGACCAGACTTCCAATATAAGGAAAATAGCACAGCATATTGCTTTAAGACACTTCTGATAACGTTATGTAAAGTGCAGTTTGAATTTCATCGTGTGCTTTTATTAAGCCAGCCTCATAGGCTGAGACATTTAAATGTTGGTGATCTCTGTTTTCTTGGAGGCATTCTCACAATGTTTGAGACATTCAGGAGGCATGGGTAACCCTAGATTTAAGCAAAGCCCCACAAAATGCATAAAGAGATGAAAGTTTTGGAGCATCCTAATACCACAGTGGAATGGTCCCCAAATCATAATGATAGGGGAAAAGCAGGCGGTGATTAAATATTCTACAATTCAGCTCTGGGAAAAATTTATGAATTATGCTTTGTAAGAGTAGGGAACTCATGGTTAGAGAGGGCACATAGCCTTTTGAGTGAAAGGAAATATAGAGGTATAATATTTTTAAACCTATATTTAGGTCTAGTAAAGAGCAAATGAAAATGAAGGTAGAAAGAGGATGTAAAACAGAAACAGGCCACCACTTTTTTGAAATTTTACTAGCATCTAAGAGAAATAAATTTTGTATCACAGAGGAACACCATTCATTTTCAAGCACCAAGCAGATTATTGTTGTCCATAATTATAATGAAAGAAACAGAATGAACAGTTATTCAAATGTGCTATGTGCTTGCAATACTATTTTATTTACAGATGCATACAATAAAGACATTTTTGTGAAATAATGGAATCAAAATACTGTTCAGTCTATTTGCTGTGTCTTTCTGTATGAATTGAGAACCTTAGGACCACTAGAATGTACTCTACAGAACCAAGGAAACTTTATATTCAAAGTTCGTTAATCTCTGCTGAAAATTTCTGTCAGCAATACACCTATACAACTCAGCTGGAAAAGAAATTAAAGAGCTGTAACCAAGAGCATGGTTTTGTAGCAAAGTTTGCAGTTTCTGGTCTGGATCTTCTTTTTGCTGGGGGCTATAAACCTCCTTTAGACATAACAGTGAAGCGAGGCGCACCCTGCGATTTGCACCACAGGAGCAGTGTGGGGAACAGAGTGACTCAGGGACATGCTTTCTAAAGTACAACTCCTACCTCACATCCTTCTTGTTCAGGTGAAGGGAACAGCGTGATTTGTGGTATGATCTGTCTCAGCAGCAATTTACAGCTTCCCAGTAAAATCTCTCTGCTCACTCCCTTTTGCTATCAACTTGCTTTAGCATGCAGGGACAGGGGGGAATGGATAGTGCAGAAAGTCATGTGCAGTGTACTGCTTGTAACCACATAAATATCTTACACTCATCCATTAGCCTCCCTGTTTCTGTCTCTCTGAATAAAGAGGAGTTGCTTGTCCCCTTGAAGGGGACAAAACTGAACAGCAATTTAGTCTTGGGATTCTCCCTGGCATTTTTATAGCTGAAGCCCGCCTGCTACTTACTCAGACTAATACCATAAATCTAGCACACTTTACAGGCCACACTTTCAGTGCCATAAAGCATCATATATGTCCATTTCTCAGGGTAACCACAGGCCTTTCATAATAATAGAGAAAGTCAGATCTTTGGATGTGACAACATCTCTGCCTGGGATTTTTCAGATGCTATTAGTTTCTGGGAAAGCTCAGAAAAATATAGTAACAAGTATAAACACTAATTAAAATTAACTTTCCAGCAATTCTAGCTTGCATCTGTCCAACTAGATTTAATCTTCTAACTATGGTGAACTTACATTTGTTTCTTTTTTGGATTGCTCTGGTTTGGGTTTTTTTGTTGTTGTGGGGGTGTTTTTGTTAGGGTTTTGTTTGTTTTTTAGGTTTTTTTGGGTTTTTTTGGTTTTGTTTTTGTTTTGTGGGGTTTTTTCCTTGACTTTTTTTTAAAATGTGATATTTCTCTTCTTTTTTTTCAGTTTTTTCAATTCCAGAGTCATCTTAAATCTGTTTGGTTTTGGTTTTGTCTTTTTTTTAAATTTCCAATCTCTTTTAGCATTCCTCTTTCCTTGTTTTTTTGCTATTTTGCCAGTCTTATAAGGAAAAGTATATTGACTTTTCTTGGCACTGCTAGAATGGATAGCTATAGAGGGAAAAAACCAGGGAGAATAATACTGCCTTTTTCCATATACACATAAAAAAATCTTATGTAGGAAAAAGAATCAAATGCTAACAAAATTGTTTTTATTCCTCATTCCCTCAGCTGCTATTCAGGAGGAGCTGGAAATGCTGTAAAGCAGCATGACTGGAAATGTTTTAATTCCTCATACAGTCTCATTCTTCATAGTCTGAAGCAAGTTTTCCCTTAGATAACAGACACCAGTCCAATGACTGTGAAGGACAACTTGCTTGTTAGCAGGAAAGAAGGCTGGACTATAAAATAAAGAGAACCTGCAGCATTATCTATATATCTATTATATTATGCCAAGCCCTGAAAGAGTAGGCAGTAAGATAAGCTCTTATTTGGGGCCAGCACTCTCCCTTCATGTGGGACCATGCTAGTCAGCACTGGGTTAGATTTGCTGTGGGAATACTCAAGTTACACCACATCAAGGTGACAGTGAGCAGGAAGGTAAGGCAGTCTCTTATCCCAGCTTCTTCAGAGGTTATCATGAATGGAAGTTATTTAGTGCCTTCCATGTGCCTAATGCCAAGATTATTACTCCCAGAAGTATTGCACTGCATCCAATTGTGTAATAAGTTAAGTGGCTTCCATGACATAAAGAAGCTAAAGCGTGTACTGTATATAATTCTTGGTTTTAGATACCGAGGAAGATGAAGATTCCAATCTAGTACAGACACTGCACTAGACACTGATTAGCAGGGCTGACCCTGTCGAGTTTCCTTCTTGTTTTTACCACTCACATCATTACCCTCCCTAACACCCTCCTATTACAGGCTATATATCACTCCCCTGTGAGTTTGCTAACCTATAATAAAAATTCTGAAAAAAAAAAATATTGCTTTCTTTTGCAGACCTGCATGTTGTTTCTCATTTGCCTGTTTTTGACTATATCCTGCATTTCAAGTCTCATAAGCCTTTGTGATTATCAGGTTTCCTAAGGTTTACCTTAAATGATCAGCTGAAAAAGGAATGAAAATGCAATAATATACAAAAATGTCTTCTTAATTTTTCCATCCTGTAGTCATTATTTCCAGTTGGATCTATTAATGCCTTCATTCTAAAGCTCAGCAGGCAGAGAATCAGATCACGATATGAAATGTGACATTCAGTTCTAACCAGCAGGAAACTGAAGGTGGCAGGAGGAGATCGGAGCAAAAAGGCCAGACTCCTTAGTCAGGCAGCCCAAGCAAAAGCCATGTCTCAGCTGCTGCCTCTTCACTCAGGGAAGCAGAGGTCACGGTCTGTCATAAACTTGGGCATTGTATCCTGCAGAGGGAATTAAGCAGTGGCATCTTAAACGCTACGTCACTTCAGTTTGTGGCAAAAACCAGTACAGAGGACTCTGGAACAGTTTCTTTAACACAATCTTGCTCTGGAAACATGTCAGAAGAGACAATGCTTCCACAAAGCACAGACACCTGTTAGCTCTTTTGAAGGTGGTATGGTTTGAGACAGTGGCTAAGCAATAAGATTTGGCCTCCTCTGATTAAACAGAGTAGAATTCTCTAACCACATATGACAGATTAATCATATGACATGTTGGAAAAAAATGTTCAGGTTAATAATTATATCTTTTCTGGACAGGAAGTATCATTATGTGATCATGCTCATTTTGAACCATTAGTTTCTCTTTTCCCTTTCTATGAATATGGAGGAATGAAAGATGGCTTAATTATAGCACTAGGAAATTACTTGCCTTTTGGTGGGGGGTAGAGAAGATGGTCTCATAATCACAATACAAAGTTGAGATTGTACAAAATTACCTTAAAATATTTATTCTCAGTTACTCTCTCAGTTCCATTTGCATTTGTAATAAGTAGCATGTTTAAAAGATACTCACATATATGGAATGAGAGTAGAAGAATGTGGAAGCTGGAAGATGCAGTGCCTCACTTCCTAAATACACAGTCACATTTTCTCTCATGCTTTCAAGCTGTAATTTGTGACTGATGTGAAAATGTGTAATATTAACACTGTCTGTTAAAAACAAAGGGTAAAAACCACAAACACCACATATGCATTCATGTTAATTTGCCTCTTTACTAGCAGAGCCAACTAGCCTGCGTTCATCTATCTCCAGAACCACCTATACTGATATTAATCAGTTTGCCAAAACCATGCGTCTTTTTTTTTTCATCTATTCATGAAAGCGCTTCTGAGAATAATAATTACACTACTTAGCCTTTATCTAGTGCTTCTCATCTTTCAAGTGCTTTACAAATATTAATTCACTAATTAATCTTTCCAACAACTCACATTACTCCCATTTTACAGATGGAGAAGCATTAGCAGAGAGGGTGAGTGACCTGCCTCAGGCCATGGAGAGCAGAAAAAGGGGAGAGGACTAAGGGAAAAGATGCTTATAACTAGAATGAAATGGAGGCAGATGGGACAATTATGTTGATTGTTCAGCAAATAATCATGAGATTCCAACATATCATCAGAGGCCACGCAGTGCTAGTCCTACTGTGTATTATACAGCCACTCAGTTTGCCAAAGGATCCAGAAATTAAAACAAAACAAAACAAAACAAAACCAACAAAAAAACCAGTAACAACAAAAAAAAAATCCCCACATAAAACAGAACAAAACTTATTGCACTTTCATATTTTTTTTTTAAAAAACAGAACAGTCTTTTCTTAGATACTGGTAAAAATCTTAAAAGTAATCATGGGCTCAAAACCAGGGTCAAGAAACTAGAAAATTCTGATTTACTTGGTTTGTCATTTGATGTGGGGCTATCTGTATTCAAAATTGGATCAACTAAATGCAAAGACTGCCCAATGCTAGTGACATTAGGATTTCTACGCCTGGTTCATTTTGCATCTAGAGAGTCTAAGAGAAAATATGCTCTCTATAAGACTAGATCTATCTCACATATTTAGTTCCAACTGTAAGTAAAAAAAAACTGGACAAATAAACTTCCCTCTTGAACCTTGGCTCAAATAACCTCTGTTTAATCACATTTTTTTCCATTTTGTTTCAGTTTGGTTTTGCTTTGTTTACAATCCCAAATGATTCCAGGAAAACAGATATTTCTACGTTAGGACTACAGGAGAACATAGAGTAATAGTATTGTATGATACTGCTGTCAGGGAGAATTTTTCCTTAAGGTTGTAAGAGATACATCATTGTCTGGAATTTAGGACAGCAACTGGGGATGTGAGGTATCCAAGCTAAATCCAGGAGGAGAATTATCTAAGAGCAAAAACTATTCTGTGTCTCAACAGATACAAACCTGTCGACTGGCTTTGAATCGTGTTAGAATCTAGCAAGTACAGTATGCATACCTATCCAAATCAAAAGCTCCAAATGATTGCACAAATATTCAAGGTACTTTATGCTCCATGCAGACTGGGAACAAAGTAAAAAAAGACCACTGAAAGCTGTGCAAAATCCTAGAAGATATACAATCAGGTCACACTGAGATTACTTTTGCCCATCTCTGAGAAGTTTTGCTTTCTGCTCCATTGATATGTTAAATGTTTGTTTCAGTTGCATTTTATGTCGATATTGACATTTTGTGTAATACTGTAGCTCACAAACTTGTGGATAAACAATCCAAGAGTACAGAAAGCCCCAACACGAATGAAGAGGAGTGAGGGGGGATGTAAAAAAGGCCCCCGATAATTTCAAACACTACATATGTGCTGTGATATTCAGCACTAAGGGGGGAACTATCACTCCTGTAAGTTGGGCATTTCTCCCACTAGTTATCCCCTTGTCTGGAGATACCCTTAAAATAAAATTTAATCACCTACAGAATCACCTTTTCAGGTTCTTAGAGCTTGAGTAGGAGGTAATTTTCCAAGATACAGAACTGATACACCTATTCTGTGTCTTGGAAAATTATCTACTTCCTAAGCTCTAAGAACTTGACCCAAAACTGTTATTTCAAAAAAAGAATAATAAAAATATATATTTTGCTTCTGCTGGAATTTGAAAGTAAAGTTAATTGCTTTCTCTCTCTCTGAGTTCTACATCCTCTTAAAATTAATTCTCCCTTTAAATTTTATTTAAGATGCATATTGAGGAAGACATTTCCTGGAAATGACAAGGTGAAAAAAAGGCTTTATTGGCACTATTTTGATATTAATAACACAATTTTATTTGTGTTTCATCATTTGCAAGCGTTGCAGACAATACACATGATTACCAAGCCAATCACTGACAACAGCAAACAACTTACCACTTGTGACCTCTTAGTAGTAAGAAAAAAATTGACTGGGAAGAGCTCCTACAGTACATTGTAATCAGGATGAAACTACTGAATTTGTGATTTCATTCAGTGATTAAAATTTTGGTTAGCTCCTGTGATGTAATGGGGTTTATGTAATGAAAAAGCACCGATCACAAAACTTTCATAACAGACAACATACATAGGTGCAGGACTCTTGAGAAAGATGCTTAGTGATGACATGAGCGTACCACAACAGAAACAAATGCTGCATTTTGCCTGTGAGGTTGAGTTAGGTTTTCTTTGCTTAGGTCAGCCTGTTGGGGTAAGTGCACAGATTACTCTCACCAAAATTGAGAGTGCTGCGCAGAAAAGACTTTCAGCAGACAGGAAAAGTGACAAAGAAAGCAAAGTGCCTAGCTCAGCTGTGATGATACCCAACATGGAGAAGACAAGTTTTGTTTATGCAACAGACATAAAAATGTCAAGGATTCAGACAAGATGTCCTGAGCTTCTTCCCAGATGCTTCTGGGCTACTTGGAGGCCACTGCAGCATCATTTTGTGCTCCCTTTCTTCAGTATATTTAAGCTCTAAAAGATTAAAGAGGTGGATTTTATTTACATGTCTCCATAATTATGTTTGGATGCTGTTGAGCAAGGATGGAGATCAAAAGTGCTGTTGATAGAAACCTAATTACTGTTTTAGGGACCAAGTTCTTTTAAACAATGATTTTTATTTATTCATTTAACCTAAATCTGTGTCAAAAACTAGGCAGTGCTGTGTAGTTCAATGCTGTAAGTTAAATGAGTGGTTATCAAGGTAAAGCAAATACTGGTTCTTAGATGTTGGGAACTACAAGTGGACTAGCTTTACATATCAGCTCATCTTTAATTAAAATTTGTTAATACATTCTGAATGTTGCTGATTCTAATATTTTGAAGTACCTAAGGTTATTCTAGGCTAAGCAGAAAAGTGTCAGTTTTCTTTCTTTAGCGTTCTTTTTGTTTGCATAGGATTTAGTTTTATATTCCTCAAGCAGGAAACTGTATGTAATTATTTTGGATGTCTTCTTTTATTGCTTAATTAAAACTATAGAAAATAGCATAAAATAAACCCTCTCTATCTCATTGACATTTGCACAGCAGCATATTTGCAATCAACCAAAAGCACATTTGTCCTATGTCATTAATGATAAAAAGACACAAATTATTTATTTACGATGATATTAAAATAAAATATTAACTTGTTGAAGAAAACATTGTATTAATAATAAATAATACTGATATCCATAAACATGATACAAGCATGAAAATGCTTTAAATTGGTTTAGAAAATAATTAAACACTCATAGAAAAGAACTCTACTGTCTTGTAAACAGTGGTAAAATACATGTCTTGGAACAACCTCTAAGGAAGAACTTGCACAACAAGGGTGTTACAATGTCAACACCTGAAAAGCAAATAAAAGAAAATCTCTGTACTTTGGATCATTTATTTTCTAATTCAGGAAAATATACATGTGAGATTAATGATAAATCCACTCATAATACTTGTCCAAAACCCTGAATCATTTCTTCAAAGTATCTAACAAAAGAATAATGAAATAATGCATAAGATGGGCCAGGAAAAAGTCCTGTGTATAACTATGGATTTACCACAACAGAAATTCATAGGCAATGTTGACTGCAACTGAGAATTTCTAAAAACATTGCTAGTCCAACTTTTTTTGCTAATATTTTTATCACTTTCACAATAGTTAAAATACTTGTGGAAGTGCCTAAGTAGCTGCCTGCTTTTCAAGTGATTGGGGTTTTCCCATTGTTTATGTCTACTTCCACCTCAATTTTTCATCCTTTACACTTGCTCACATAGAAAATCATCTTCCTTTTTGTATGCATTTTTTTTCCAAACTGTTTTTTGAAGCACACAGGAAAGCTATGGCAACGGTGATGACGTCTGCACCCTTTAATTTGTAGCACAATGCTGTCTCTTTCTATGCCTCATTCTCAATATTAATAGGCATATTTCCAGTCACTTCTCTTCTACTTGGTATTATATACATTAACAGTCTTTTCATGCAGGTCCCAAAGCACAAAGCTCAGGGAGTATCACATTTTGTAAAACATCAGACACAAATATTCATGTTCCAGAACTTATGAGTGATTTTATCCTCAACAGCAAGCAGACTGGGAATGGTTGAAACTCACATAGGCATATTTGAGTTAGTCCTAATTAGCTCAAATACCAGTAGCAGCATAGCAGGGCACAGAGAATAACTGCAGGCGAGCTGCCCAAATATGTTCTTTACAATATCCTGCCCAGCAAACAGTAAGTTTAAGAGATCAAAGGAACAACACAGGATGTGTCCCTTACATTTCATTTAAAAAATCTACCCCATGCTTCAACTTTTTTCACTGCATTCTCACAGAAAGGGGTTCCAGTAAAGCAAGTGAGATTATTTACATGAAATTTGCAACTCAGCAGATTGCAGGCCAGACCTTGCATACATTTCTGCAAGAGACTGTCCTTACTTGTGCAAGTAAGAGACAAGCAATAAAGGCATTGCTAATATACACTCTCACACACATATAATAACCTTGAGAAACATCTTAATAACGCATTGTTAAAATGTGTGTTATACACATTGAACTCCAGCTGGACTGGAGTTCATTTTCTTCACGGTGCCTGGTATGGGGTTGTGTTTTGGATTTGTGCTGGACAGAGGGTTGATAATAGAGAAATGTTTTTGTTATTGCTCAGAAAAGCTCACACAGAGCCAAGACCTTTCCTGCTTTTTGTACTGCCATGCTGGTGAGGAAGTTGGGGGTGCACGGGAGGCTGGCAGGGGATACAGCTGGAACCCAGCTTTTGGTGGCCCAAACTGACCAAAGGGATATTCCAGACCGTATGACCTCATTCTCAGTGTGTAAAGTATGGGAAAGAAGGAGGAAGGGGTTTGAAATGATGGCGTTTGTCTTCCCAAGTAACCCTTCTGCTTGATGGGGCCCTGCTCTCCTGGAGATGGCTGAACACCTGCCTGTCCTTGGGAAGCAGGAATTAATTCCGTGTTTGGCTTTGCTTCTGTGCACAGCTTTTGCTTTCCCTGTTAAACTGTCTTTATCTCAACCCATGAGTTCTCTACCTTTTACCCTTCCGATTTCCTCCCCAATCTATGTGGTAGGGAAGTGAACTGGTGCAGTTAGACCATGACACACATGTATGTCATGATGGAATTCATAAGAAGAAAGGCTGGTATACAACATCCTAACTAAAACTAAAGTTCTCAGAATTTCAACCTTTTCACAACTAGAAATCACTTTTTAAATAATATGCAACATACCTGTATACCATACAATATCATTGCAACTCAAGGCTCTCATGAGTGGTTTATTTAATTGAGTTTGCAGTCTAATTTAGGCTACCTCATAGCCCATTATTAGAATAGAATTTCAGTAAGTTTCCTTTCATCTGAACACAGACATCTTTTTCAAAATGAGATTTATCATCTTGTCTGGCATCTAAGTCTTCCCCCTCCAATTATGAAAGCATCATAGGCAATTTGCTAAGCAGATGGCAAAACTTTGGCCAATTAATATTAGTTGCGTAGAATCCCACCATTTCTTGCCACAAGCTTACTTTAGTAGACATAGACAGAGAAAAAAACTCTTTTTTTTTTGAAGACTTGTTTTGGTAAGTGTTTTGTCTTTCCCTGTCAAGCTTTTACAAGTTGTCTTTGTTTTTTTTTACCAAAGCAGTCTGATCCAGATTGTAATTTTGCAAATATTATGTAAACATTTCTCATCTCTGATTCAGGCTGGGGAGAAGAGTAGAAGATGAGGAATAAAACTGCATAAATTTCCTCTCACTGAGATACGTTACCTTACTGTCATGGTTTAGGAATCATACTCCCTGTTTAGTGCTGCCCTCCCCCCAAGACTCCACATGCTGCTTACTTGCTTCCTTCCCCTCCTCCCCTCTTCCACCCCTGGGGGGCCACAGAGGAGAACTGCAGACTCTAAAGGGAAACATCACAGGATGAAGTAAGAGCAAGTAAACACTGTGAACACCTTTTCCTCAACTCAGTATACAGTGCAAGTATACTGCACTGTAAGTTATCATTTAATACATCTAACCTTTAGGCTGTCACATAAATATTGAGTCGTTACCTAAATGAAAATTATTTGTTGCACAGAGTTCATGAGCGCCTACAAATTGATTTAAAGCATTGAATGGTGATTTCAACTGCAGACACTTTTGGGTATAGACTATGGACCTTAATTTCATACAGTTAGATGAAAGAAATCTGGTCTATAGCGTCATTATTTATTGTTGCCAAGAGATGATATATAAATGGGGAAAAAAAAATCACAATTTTGATAGTGTTTTTTTGTTTTTCATTTAAAGGCAAGTAACTCCTGAATATTTAAAGAAACACTCGGTAATAATAAACACTCAGAAATAAGGAAACAATGCAAAGTCTCTGTATGGAAAATCTGAGGAACATGGCATATTTCATTACTCAAGAAGGGAGAAAGATGGACAAAGGCCAGCTAGCAAAGACGGGGGAAGAGGTGTTTTAGAAGTATTTTGTCAATATTTTATTTTCTGAGCAAATTATCCATGCCAGCTATGTGAAAAATCATCCTCAGAAAATAAATGCCTGGTTTATCATTAAGTCGGCTGTTACCTTTTCTAAAACCAACATAACATTTTTTTGTATGTCATTTTATAAAGTAAATGTTGTCATCCTAGAGATTTTAGTTTAGAAATTATAAGTGTATCTGAATCTTAAATAGTCCCATCATTATTTATATATATTTGATGTTTTGCTCCTTACTGTATTTGAATTCCAATGAAAAATAACTTAAGAAACTGAAATAAAAATAAATTATGTTTGGGGTTTGTGGTTCTTTTAGAGTTTATTTTAAAAAAATTGCAAAGTTTGTCTCATTTATTAATTCCTAAGTAAGGATAATGTAAAATCAAAATGGTTTTCAACTTGATTTAATTTAGGATTTTTTCCTCCATATCAGCACTGCCCTGAAATAACAGAAAATATTTTAACTACAAAGACAGCCATGGCTAAATTCCCCTTCACTTAAATAAGGTCAGACTTTCCCCTCATACCTATGGTATTTTATCTTTCTGTGTCCTTCACTGTAAGCATGAGCCACTGGAAAAATGAAATCAGTGGAGTTAAAGAGAGATGGAATAGGAATTAACACAGTTTGTTATTGTTATTGTTCACCCCAACAATTCAGTATGGTTATGTGGAAATAAAAAGGTTATAATGAGAGCAGAGTAAGGAACAACATGAATTCATTCTCACAACAGTGATTGTAATGTTAATGGCACATTGTGCTAATACAACCCACCCCAATTCAATTTTAGGAATTCAATCATATGTCCATTTCCATTTGCAATTTATTTTTCTTCTTACTGTAATAAATAAATTAATTCACATACTTTATGTAAATTAAAAATGGAGAAAACACCTCCAACTAAAAACTACCTCTAATCTCCCCATCTGTCACTGTGCCATTGTGAAGCAACAGAAATGTAATATCACCTCTGTATTTAAACCTTTTAATACTGTTAACTTGGTTTCTATTTCCCAGTGTTCCATTTCCAGTCACACGAAGGACAAGCAGGTCATCAGGTACAGCCAGCAGGGATTTAAAAAGGGGAAGTCATGCTTGATCAACTTGACAGACATTTATGGTGAAATAATTGGCTTGACAGATGGGAGGAGAACAGTGGCTATTCTCTACCTTGACTTCAGAAAAGACCCCACAAGATCATCATAGAGAATCTGGTGAACTGAGGGCTGGATGAGCAGATGGTCAGGAGGATCAGAAACTTGAGGAATAGTCAGCCCAAAGGGTGGTGGTGAACAGTGGCACAAAGCCTAGTTGGAGGCCAGTAACTAGCGGTGTACCCAGGGAGCCGTCGTTTGGGTTCCAATCCCCATCAACGCCATCGTTCATGTTCTGTACCGAGCTGTTACTCTCAGCAAGTTTGCAGATGACACAAAATTGGAAGGAGTGGTTGCTACATCTGAGGGTCATGCTGCTGTCCAGAGGGACTTGGGCTGACTGGTGAAATGAGCAGGCAGGAATGTTGCAAAGTTCAGACAAGGGTAATGGGAGTCCTGTGCCTGGGGTAGGAACAACCTCAGGTATGCTTGTAGCAATGAGCCTTGTTGGAAAGAACTGGAGATCCACTGGAGATCCTGGTGGACACCAAAGGAAACATGAACTAGCAATATACCCTTTGCAGCCAGGATGAATAAGATCCTGAGATGTTTTACATTAAGTATGGCTAGCAGGTAGAAGAACTTGGTTCCTCTCCTTTACTTGGCACTGGTAAGACCACATTTATTGTCCATTTTGACAGAATGAAGGATCTCAAGTTTATGTTCTATGAAGACTGACATTTGACAAGAGCATTTTATACCCAATAGAGTGAGTTCCAACAAAGGGATACAGCAATTACTGAAAATATTACTGCAAGATTGCAAAAAAGCACACAGAAATCTGTGTTTAAAAATACTACTATCCTTAATACTATATAAGCAAAGAGTTTGTTGTTTATACATTCGCAGAGCAGAGATATCTTAAAGCAGCAATTTCTTCCAGGGCTAAAATACAGCAGGATTAGAACACAAGGAGCTAGATGAAGAAGAGTAAATATGAAGAGTCTCTCAATTGTGGTTCAGGAACAATACTTGAATTACATCATTCAGATTTATGACTTCCTGCAGCAGCAAGAGATGACAATATGACATTTTTTTAATAGCACTATGTAAGTGGCAAGCGTAAAGCTTTCAAACACAGGACTGGTTTAGGTCTTCAAGCAGTAGCATGCTAAAAACAAGGACAAGATGCTTGAACACATACTCAGTTATTCAGCATGCACCAAAAGCATTATTTCTTACAGAAAATAGAATGTCTGTGCCAAGTCTCTTGCAGTTTTACTGTGCTGTTTTGTTATTTTATCTTTCAAAAAATTCTGCAGAAATCAAAACCCAAAAAAAGGCTGTATCCTACAAAGTCTGTCCATATGTAATATAAAAATGTTTGATTCTATACAGTCTGTATTTGCAACAGCACTCAATAATCTATCAAATAGCATCAAGGCTTTCTTTTGCTTTTTTGACTTCCTGAAGAGAAATTCACAGGGCAGACAAAGAGGAAGGCTGGCTAAACTGAGCTCTGTAGCTCTGCAGTTACATCACTTACAGCATCTCACACAACGAGTTCAGAGTTACCTTTCATTCATTTATCAAGAGATGCATTTGCATCTCTGAGCTGAAAAGGTACTATGGCTCAGCTTTCCGTATGAAGAGGCGTCATTTTCTATATCCCACCTAAGTGGCCTCAGGAGCAAGAATTAACTTTATTAAGCATAGCTTTAATTGTGTTGGGCTTCATCTTTGGTAGAATTGACTGCTTTGATGCTACCTCTATTATTAACGTTGGTCTCAGTTTCAATCTGGCATCCTTACTTCTACATGAGGAGACAGAGGAGCACTCTGTCATATTACACCTGTAGCTGGCATCCACTGATGATCCAGACAGGTGAGTCTCCTGTCTTTTCCAACCTGCATGGTGAATGGAATCCTATAATGTAAAAAATGTAGTAAGCACTCGAAATTTAAACTTGAAACTTTCCACCATCACAAAAGATATGCCTATGCTATTAAATTACCCAGTGTCTGTGACTGTTCCTGGGCACTGGGCTCAGTGACTCATACTGCAAATTAGAACAGTGTCCAGTCCACTTGCAGCCTCAGGGTTTTTTTGCAAGTTATTCCCATGGGAGCATGTTAGGAGGTAGAAAATAACGGCAGGGAGTTTATATAAAACCACCTTATTCTGGAAGTTAAAAGAGTTTACTTACATTGCTGTTCTCTGCTTTTTGGCCTCAGTGCCAGAGAATCACAGAATTATGGAATGGTTTGAGTTGGAAAGGACCTTTAAAGGTCATCTAGTCCAACTTCCCTGCATAGGCAGGGACATCTTCAACTAGAACAGGGTGTTCACAGCCCTGTTCTACTGACCTTGAGTGTTTACAGGGATAGAGTATCTACCACTACCCTGGAAAACCTGTGCCTGTGTTTTACCACCACCATCATAATGACCCTGGTGTGTTTCACTTTTTAAAACAGGCACAGCCAAAGTGACCAAGATCTGGAAGGAAGACTTCTCCTATTGATGTCCTATCCAGATTTCAAGTTAGGGAAAAGGAAGCTATCATGGAGAATGCATTATCCATGTAACATAAATTTGGAACAAAATGTAAAAGACCTTCTGCCTTTTAGGGCTGTCAGCCAGGCACATATCTAAAGCCTTAGTGTTACTACTCATGAAGACAGAGAGAAATTCAAAAGATTTAAATTCTTAGCAATCCTGAACATATAAGTCACCACCACTAGACAAAGATGCAAGCCTTCACGATCGGAAATCTAATCCTTGTAGTGAGTAGTAATTTTCAGAGTGTTTAATATAAGAGATCTCCAAGACAATAGAAGACTGATATTTAAATTACAAAGGAAAAAACAAGTGGTTTGTATCATTCACATCATACATCATGCATGTATTCTTGAGCTGCTGAAGAGCTCTTTACAGTTTTCAGGCACCTTTTACATTAATGATCTCCAGATTTGATTAATGATCTCCGGTTTCGACTGGTCTTTCTGGAAGCAGACAACCTCAAAATACAGTGGCTCAGGGCTGCCAAGTCCTGCGTTTGTCTTCCACAGAGATGAGTGTAGAGATATCACTGAGACTACAGTTCCCAGAATAGTTCATTTCCACAGTGAAATGAGATGGGTTTTGTTTTTTGGTTTTTTTGGTTTTTTTNTTTTCCTCCTGATTCACCAAAAATCTATTTTATAGATGGCAAGTCATGTGTCTGTTAGTAATTTAGGGGGCAATTATTAAAAAGATCAATTTCCGCTGTGATTTTGCTTTTGTTTGTTTTGACATCTTCAAAGAATATTACTTACTTATAAACTGCTATTATTAGTGATTTCCATCCCGTTAGTCAATAGAGACCCCATGTCTCACATGAAACAGAGAAAAGCAGAACATCCTGAAACTGTTAATGTTTCAGTGTGGCAGAAAATGTTATGGAAAATAATAAAACTTTTTTAGATTTTAAAGAGCAAGATCCAACTCTCGTTAACATAGGTCGGAAAACTGCCATTGATAGCAATTGATTTTGGATGTGATCCCGAGCAAGTTAAGAATAAAATGAAGTGTCAACAGCCAAGATGTATTCACTATTTGCTAAGTACTCCAAGATAGAAAATAACCAGATGTATCATTGAAATAGTAGCTGTCACAGAACTTTTGATTAACTTCTGTGTTTAGACCAACAAATGTTTCAATGCTATTTGTTCATCTCAGTTATTTGGGAACATCACTTCCTGTAAAAAAGCATTGCTTAGAGTTTGTTGATTGCAGCCCTCTCCTTGACATCAGTAAGTACTTAACTAAGTACTACCTTAAAGCTGGAAAATAGTGATAAAACTAATATTTTGCATAATCTCTGTTGAAAACATTTCAGTGCAAAACAATTCAAGGGTCTCATATTTCATGAAGGACACATTTTTTTCAGTACACACTTTCACCTCTCTCTAGAAATTGCTTGGGACTTCTTGGGGGTATAAATATTGATTCATTTCACAAGAGCCTTTTTATCTTCTAAAGTAACAGACATACCAAAATTAAAGTTATGTAAACCTCATAATTTCTGCGGCAGAGGAAATGCTACCTTTCAACATTTATCTTTTCTACCAAGACAGAGAAAGAAAGTTCCATTTTCTGGAACATGAAACAAAATTTTAGCATGTAACAAGCTACAATTTTCTGAAGTTTCTTAATATGAAAAACTTCATTCTGATTTAAGTGTACCTTGGTACTATTTTTTTTCCCACCTTAAATTTAACAAATGTTTTAATGTCCTTCCTTTTTTAAATGTAACCAAGATCAAGCAATAAAGAGCATACATCCATACATGCATCTCACGTAGAGAGAGAATTAACTATGCTCGTTTAAATTAACTGCTCAGAATGCAATATTTAATTTAGATTTTTCTAAATGAAAATCAGAATACATGTAGTCTTCAGTGACAAATTCATTCCAATAGAATTTTTTTCCGAAAAATAATTTAAAAAAAAAGTTAAAAAGTCTTCACTGCGACATTGAATTATTTATTTCTTAGAACTAGACTTCTAGAATGAGATGTTAAAAAGTCAGATCCTATTTCTGGACTTCCTATTGGCTTCCTCGATAACTTGGGTGAGCTATTTTTCTGAATCTGGCTCATGTTTTTTACCTTAATTAATATTTTACAAAAGAATTATGCATAACTTTAAATGTAAAATAAAGTTACAAATGTTATATGGTTGAGTCTATGTGATATACAGAAACAGTTTTGTATTATGGTCTTCATTGATTTGGGTATCTTATTAACATTAAACTGCTTTTCATGAGAATATTAAAAAATACAGTTATTTCAAGAAGCTTATTTAACT
Organism: Cyanoderma ruficeps; assembly: GCA_008694505.1. Lineage (NCBI taxonomy): Eukaryota > Metazoa > Chordata > Aves > Passeriformes > Timaliidae > Cyanoderma > Cyanoderma ruficeps. The sequence goes on from VZDJ01007755.1 coordinate 46,327,202, forward strand.
CGTGACAAGAATCTTCCAACTAAAGGAAAAGATTCCTGAAAAAGAAGAAAATAAGGAAATGCTAGTAGGAGTGACTGCTATCACCCTTTGGATTCCATACTCAAAGCATTTTCCTCCCTGCTGGTCTAAAAATATCATCTCTAACTGCTGCTCTGGAGTCAGGCTGCGCTTCAAACAGCTGACACACTGTTCAGGTTCACTGACTACCAAAATAGCCAATCTTCTATGGGAAACACCATCAGCAGCCTGTTGATTATTTTCAGGAAATTCATGAGAGCATCCCTCTAAGAGTTTATAGAAAAAACCCTCCCCTTTTTACGCCCCTAGGGATATATGTATAGAATAGTAGTTTCACAGCAACAGCTTTATTTCCAAACCACAACATCCACATAATGTCAGGCAAATTAGTTCACTAAGCTTTCTGAGATCTTTTTCTTTGATGATATTCCCCTCCCTAGTGATAACTTAGTTTAAAATATTTATCAAGACACAGTGGATTAAAAAAAAAGGCAAAAAAACCCCAACTAACCAACCAACCAAATCACAAAAAACAACCAAATAGTAACATTGAAGCATTTTTAGTCTAAAAGAAATAAAAGGAATATTATAAAAAATATGAACTTTAAGAATATGCTGCCCTCTGTTGCATAATTACAGCTTAATTCTAATTGATCCTAGTGAAATCTCAATGGTCAACATCAAAAATTTTCCTGAAACACCATTTTTAACTGCATAGCTCCACACAATCAACTGTTATGCATAACACAAAAAATACAACTGATATATCTATCTATATCTATATCTATATCTATATCATCTATATCTATATATCTATATCTATATCTATATCTATATCTATATCTATATCTATATCTATATCTACATCTAGATCATCTATATCTATATCTATATCTATATCTATATCTATATCTATATCATCATCTATATCTATATCATCATCTATATCATCATCTATATCTATATCATCATCTATATCTATATCATCATCTATATCTATATCTAGATACATCTTGAATTACAATATCTTAAATGGAGCAGATATGGAAAAAGTTTAAATGAAAGATGACTCTTTCCAATCTACACAGACACATACCCTATTCAGAGAAAGATTCTGAACCAAAGTCTGTCCCTGGTGCATTTAAAATTCATTCATACTGTGCCTGCTAAAAGCCAGACATGGAGAGTCTAGAGCTGATGTAGAGTCTGGTAATGCTGATGCTTCCTGCTACAGGAACCTGCTCAGCCCCTTTCTGCTCTGAAAGGAAAGGTAAAAATCAAATTTAGAAACTAAGCAAGGAACATACAACATAGATTTCTTGTCAGGGTTATATCTTATCCGTCTGCTCTTGGCAAAACTCTATATTGAAATAATTGTGAAGACTGAATTTTACTCACAATTTGCATATGCAGTACTATAGATAGAAGAAAGACATTTATATTCTATCTCAGAGACTTACCAGACCTATGATTCAGAAAAGGACTGAAGTACATGCTTACATCGTTTTCTGTCTTGGTTGCAACGAGCCAAAAGCATTTGAAAATTATATATTTTTCAATCAAAATAAAATATTTGTCTCCAAAAATCTTAATAAATCTCCAGATGTTTTAATAGCGTGAAAGTAATCTCTCAAACAAAAGTAGATGTAAAAGCATCATAAACCAGTAGTAAGTAATGATTTTTAGGCCACTAACCAGAGTGCTTATGGTGATCAAAATTTCCCTCAAAGGGCAGAATTGTGTTCTGGAATTTAGTGCTCCGAAAATCATCCAAAATGAGAAAATGTAAAACAAACCCCTTAAACATAAACAGCAAAGCCTTAAAATTTTCCATGCATATAAAACTTCCCCTTTGGGATGCAACTAAAAGTCTGATTGTCACACTGAAGAGAAAACTTATCCAATAAAAAGAAGCATATTATTTCATTTTACCTGCAATGTCAGTCAGCCTTACTATTCATATTATGAAAATTATTGGATCATGTTAATCTCCTCAATGAAGGACATTCCTATTTCTACTCTGACTGCAAATTCATAAAAGTTTCAAACTAACCATTTAAAATCTTACCCATGCCTCTGAAACACACCTACAACAGTATAAGGAAAGCATTAGAAGGATATGGAGAGATACAAGTATTAGCACTGTGATCCATTAGATTTGACAAAATACAAGATGTAGGATTACCTTTGATATTTCAGAGCTTTTTAAAAGGATTCAACAAGAAGATATATTAGGCTAAGGGAGCTATGGAACAGCAAAGAATAAAAGCAACCCCCTAAATAAACATAGTAGTTCCTTTTGCTCTTATAGGCTTTTATTCTAAAAGGATTTGCAAAGTCTAGAGGATGAGATACAAGGTCACTCTATTCAAACACCAATGAGAATTTGAAGAAAATTTTCAAGTCTAAAGAATGAGCAGTAAGGATTACTCAACCAGCCCTTGAGTAATCTCACCTTTAAATACTAAATTAAAGGTATGCAGCCCTGGATATTTGCTGCAAACAAAAATCAAATGAAGGCTACTTCAAAACCCCCAAAACTAAAAAAAAAAACCAAAACAACAGTATGCTTACAAACAGACCAAGTTTGAATAACAAAGGGGGAGCAGTAAAAATCATTACATCAAAATAGTGTAATGTGGATTGTTTTTGAAATTCACCTCTGATAACAGAAGAAATTAGTCTATATAACCTGTGCAAGTATCTATTTCCATCCCATGTCTTCCAACATGGTCACAGGCATAATTACCATTTTTATGTTTTACAAAAAACCTTCCACCTGCTCATGTGAGAGCTTACTCATGGAAGAGGATCAAAAATATAGATACGGATTGTGAAGTGGGGCTATCTGTAAAAAAAAGTAAACAAAATTTACAAAAGTGTACATGAAGTTTATGGAATACAGTGTGTTATACTGTGTACCTGTATAGAGGGAGAATACAACTTTGTTAAATTCAGGAGAGTGAAGAGATGGATCCATCCATAAGAATACAGCAAAGTTCAGAGATTTGTAGAAATTCAAATAGATTTAAATTTCACATAAGCTGCATCTTTTTATTTTCCCCAACTCACAGAATGTATCAGAGTAACATTTAATAGAGCCGCAGCTAAGAGAAGACTCTGAAGCCGAAGCTCACACTGATCATACAATATAAGATATATATGCAAACCCTGGCAGTAAAAACAGGCCATGTAAAGCTACTTCAGCTCTCTAGCAAATCCATTCATGAGAACTAGATAGCTCACAAAGTGACCCACCACGTTTCTGCACACAGCTAGCTTAGACGTGGATCTGTTTTTCAGGTGAATTCCAGCAAACCTTTGCTTTCAGACTGATTTGGGATGTCCAGCATTAGTAGTCTTATTATAATCTAGATAAAATTGTCTCACAGGCAGAATAGATAGAACTCCACACACTTATCTCAGGGTTGATACATTCAAACTAGTGATATTGGAAAAAGAACTTCCTATGGATAGGGATCCTAACAAATATGTATTTGTCTAATTACATATTAGACAAATACACAATTAACATTAGACAAATACACAATTAACACTTCAAATTATTACAGAACAGAAAAACCAACAAAAAAACCAAAGAAACACTCTCTTTTCATCCAGGTGCCTATTTTCTTATGTTTTTAACTTCAGCCATGGCAACTGACTTCAAGAGAAAACTATCCTAACTTTTGTTTTTCCCATACTGAGATATGGTAATAAAAACCCAAATCAAACCAAAATCCAAACAGAAAAAAGCTGTGGGTTGGACAGCTAGCAGTACCCATAGGACTGACATTGGTTATTCATCTTTCTTTTCTACCCACAGGGATTAGAAACCATATAAACAAACAAACAAACCCCACAAAAATCTTACAACCAAGATATCTATCTTACTACCAAGCTATCTTGCAAAGCTATCTGCTACAAATAGCTGTCTTTGTCAGTCCCAACCAAAGCATCTCCTTCCAGAGGACTTTCTGGTCATATTCCAGCTAATTAGCACCATTGTTGCTTTGACAACACATTTTGCAGTATCTTTTATGAATGATTTTACTACTAGGTAGGAACATTTCGGTTTGTGTGCTTAAGGAACTGTTCAGTGATCAAACAGCCTTACTTCTTACCCCTGGGTTTCATCTCTTTTTTAGAACAAACTCATAAAACTAGATATTTTAACTTTTAAAAAAATGAAGCACTTGTACTTAAGCGTTTACCTCTCTCTTTTTCTTCTTTCCTTTCAAAATAAATGTCTTTTTGAATGCATCAATTGCAGTCATCCCATATAGGTTTATAATCTGGCTTATGGCGTTAGCTCTGCCTCACTTCACTGACAGCTACTTAAGCATAGAGAGCACTTAGACAATGATTCCGTGTTTTATAGTACATTTCCCCCCTCTCCTTTTTTGTGACGGTGTGGTGCTTCTCTCGGGGCTTTTGCCCGCTCTTCCAGGCTAGTTCTGGCACCGGCGTCGCAAAAAAGGTACGGTCCTGTATTCTGGAATACAGTTCCAATCCTGTGGGTCTTTGCCTCAGCAGAAGCCTGAACAATGTGAGAAATAAAGGGATGGAACTCCAGTGGAAGACTTCAACTGGGTTTTATTAAATTCACATGACTTCTTTCTACCCAGGAGTCAGCCCGCCGAAGCCCACTGAACTCCCGGGGTTTCACTTTAAATATTGGAGTGGGGGAGTGGGGAGGATACCTTGGAACCAATCTAGAGTGGGAAGGGAGTGACCCCGAACCTAAATGACAACCCATAGAACAAATCAAGGAACAAAGGGGAAAAGGGAACCGAGACCCTGCCAGTCACTCGACGTCCACACCAGAATTTTCTAGACATCAGGGTGGGGCCTCGAAGTGATAGACAGGACCCAGATGTCACATAAATGATGAGTGATTAATAATGATAACTGGGGTAAATTGTAATGGACTAAAACATGGGGTACATGGGAAAAACCATTGTGAAACAGTATAAAACAAACAGATGCATATAAAAAACAGGTAAAACTCCAAAACACACCACTACACTTTTTACTATGCTTTTTTTGTTTGTTTGCTTTTTAACAGTGGTCTTTTTAGTTCTCTCTCCTCCTCGAACACCAGGTTTCCTAGAGGAAGCTCTGGAGAGTTTCTCTTCAAGAATCCCTGCGCTGGAAGCCCAGCTCCAGGGATTTGGTACCCCTTTACAACTTTGTCTTGGCAAGCTGCTGGTGAGGTGCAGAGCGAGGAACAAGAGAGAACAATGACAGCAGTTGTAGTCTTAGTATACAAAGAATTAATAAATTAATATCTTTGCTAAATGTCAGCAAGCGCATTTTTCTTATTGAAACAACATTGTCCTCAATGGAGGATATTAAGACTTTGAAAATTTGGTAATGAGTCATGAAATGCACCAGAATTGACAGTTGCTATACTGTGTTGAGTTCCAGCATTCTCCATTTCAGAATGTTTTCTAATGAAAACAAATGGTTGGAGCATTTTGCATATTGAAATCCTGTAGTTACATAGTCCCATCATGTGAAAGGTGGCCCATGTTCCACAGCTCTTATTTTCTTAGCTCTTAATTTTTGAGAAGACAAGGAGAAGTGGATTTTTATTTTTTTTTTTGACCTGGGCCAACGGAAGTCTAAAGCTTTCACTAAAGATTTCATTTCCTTCTCAGCACTGTGGAAACAGTACATCATGTCTGGAAACTTACCACTGCAGAAAATATGGGGATGCTTTCTCATAAAGCCTGCGTGATCATCAGTATACATTGACAGTAAAGACCCAGAGATTGATTAACTACCAGGTCAACACAGAGAAAGATGACTCCTAAGGTTCTACCATTCATATGTTTTTGTTTTTTTTTTTAATGCACTTCAGGGAAGAGGAACTGAAATAAGAACAGGGTTCTACATAAAAAGCCTAGGATAATTTAATAAATAGATCTCTGCATGATCTGGAATCTTGCTCTGGACCCTGTCATTTGCTTTTTAGAGATTAAAGAATTTTCCTTTGATTCTTAGAAAATTTATAGACTGTTGACTAAATCCATGTCTCGATCAGTTTCTAATAATTTGCTTTTTCTGATCCACGCTTCTGTTAATTAACTTTTTAAAAGCTAACTATTAAAAAAACCCCTTTTTTCAGAAGTTCTTGTTCTGAGAACTAGCAGCACATATGAAATTTCAAAGAATATATTTCAGTTTCTCTTGACATGGTGCAAGTAACAATAAATAATTCTGTTGCTCTCTTTCCATATTAAAAAGTATAAAACAATAATCATCTAAGGAGAAACTTTATTGTGAATGAACTATAAAAAAATATTAGTTGGTTTTTGTTCTGAATTTCTAACTCTTTTGGTCACTTCAAAGAACGCTATCTAGCAAAAAGATCAAGAAATAAGCTATTACAGAACATGGAACATGGACATCAGAATCCAGTTTTAGTTCAACAACAGGCCAGTCCACATGTATTCACATCCTGAAAATCTGTTGCTGTTAGATAACTCAGATTTGATTAATGAATTATGAATATTATAATATGCTATAAAAGAAGTCCAAATTCTCTCAGTTAATGTAATAAGGACTACCTCAGACATATCACAGAACTATCATTTCACACAAAACCCCTTTTAGAGATTAAGGGAAGAAACTGAGATGAAAATCTGCCTTTGAATGGAAACCTTGTTTTTCAAACAGAACTTAACACTCATCAAAGCACTGTGAAGGAATGCTCACATTTTTTAGCAAATAAGCCAGTTTAAATGACAAAGACTATCATTTGTATAGAAAATTATTTCCTGGTATTGAATGATTTCTATTTCAAAATATTTTTTTAACTTGGCTTTTGTTGTTTCTAGACTTGGGCAAGAGGGAATGTTCAAATGCTCCAAGTTTGCATACAGACTTCTTAAAAAAATATGAATCTGATTTCAAATTAGAAATACAAATATCTGTATTTGTAGGAGTCAATGAAGATTAGAACATGCAATGCCATTACTTCAGCTCATTTTTAATAGAAAATATTACTGTGAAGTACTGCAGATTGAACAAAACATAGCGTGACCACAAACAAACCATATAAAGAAATAATCTCTAAAAAAATTAGTTCAAAAGTTAAATTAAATAAAAAGCCACTGGTTACTGGGCTCTGCTGTAGTGCTTTATGCAAGTCATTGGCACATAGCTTGGCCAGGTTGGCTACCTTGGACACTGCTGATCCTTGGTAAGTGGTTGCTATCCCCCAGCCTGGTACTACTATTTCAATTCTGATGGCTTCACTATTTACCTGACCTCTCTCCATCTTCATTAAATGATCTAAGATAACAAGAAAAAACAAAGCAAGATGCAAAACATCCTTTGTGCTGAGTACCAAATGAATGCGTTCAAACAATATGAGTGTGTTTCAGCTAACAAGGTAATTAGACTCTACTCAAAGCTATCATAAAAACAACTCTTTTACAGTCAATCAATTTTCTGACCATAACTGCTCCTTAGGGTTCAAAGAGAGTTTTAAGGGTTTTTTTTCTTTTCCTTTTTTGCTTTTGGTTAATCAATAAAGATATAATGCTAAGAAGAAAATGCATCCTTGGGAGGTTTGTACATGGCTTCTGGCTTTTATGGAAAAATACTATTTTAATGATATAAATTCAAAGTGCAAATTAATGTTTGTAAATTAATATACTTAATATGCTTTGTACAGAGTGCTTAATCTGTTTGTTGAGATAAATCAAATTCACTATTTTTAATTTTCATGCATACTGCTGACTAACATATATTCTTCTCTGTACCTTTTCAAATAGGAATATAGCCTAAGGAACTAATCGTCCTCTAAGTCTTTCAAATAAGGCTGTTTGTGTGGATGACTTGCTTTGAAGGGAATTTTTTTTCTGCACATTGATGTGTGCTCGTTAGTGTTAGATGGTGAAAGCGTGGAAAAGAGCTGAGTTGCAGAGCACAACAGCATGATATGTATGTGGAATTTATTTCACCAGGGAAATGGGGAGCTGCAATTATTCACATGTCAGTCTTGCAAGATAAATTACATTATTTGTACACTTCAAACAAGATTTATCTCTTTACTACTACATCTAAAAGCCTGGTTTAACTGTTCACATTTTAATTCTTCATGCTTCATTCCAGCTTCATACACCAACCAGATGAATATAAAATGCAACTCATTCTATAGTCAGTCAGGCTTCTTCAACCAGAGATATAAAATTTGAAGTACTTATGAACCATGAATTCTTTTGTAATAATATGCAAGCATCCTATCATCTACTCTGGCAACTGAAAGAAAATGCTTAACTTAAATTGAAATATAAAAATTATACTAAAATGGGCTTTCTAAGAAATCTGGTAACAAATAGGCTTTGCATGATGTTCATAAATCAGCTCAATTTTGTTTCTGAGGCTTTTATATTTTTTTTTCAAAACACTATCATATTTGATTCAAAGTTTTGTTTCAAGTAGACGCAATTTTAATTCTTTTCTATTACATTACCAACTGAAAATCGATTTTGATGCTAATTTCATACTTCTTGCATGTAGGCACGACTTTTGCTTTCTCCATTATCTGAGAATTGTATCCTAGTAAGTTCTGTATTTCTGAGCAGCAGAGCCAAACAGTAAGGATTAATCCATGCATTCACACACACAAATATGTTCTTAGCAGAACCTCAAATCCTCCTGGTTTCCACAGAAGCCTGCTACCTCTTCCACGAGTTTCACTGGGGACTATTCCCAAGATACTTAACACAGGCATCCACATCACAGCAATTCAAGCAAAACCCATTTACCAGTTAGTAGGTTGGCATGCACATATCACCAAACTGTCAGAGTCTTTCTTAAGCTGCTCCTAAAAATTTCAACAATCAGTAAAAAGGCTGAATTGCTTCCTATTTTTTTTCTACAGATCAACCCACCATCATAAAACTTTACTATGAAAAGTTCTTCAAATCTCAGTCTCTCTTGGCAACTGAGTATCTCCCCAAAACAAGGGATAGTCTAAGCAGATTATGCAGAAAACATTATTTTTATGTCTCCTTTTCATTGCTTGTATGCAGACCCATCTCCTTGTTTCCTTAAGCTTAAACAAAATCATTAAATCATGGCATGTGGTTCAGTAAAATGGAACTTGGGAAGGAAGAGAATCAACAATGAGATTGGAAAGCACTCAGAATAATTCTCACCATCTACAGTCTTCTCTAAGATCACGTAGGCTGAGATCAGAAAGTAGATTCTTACCCTCCACATGCTTTAAGTTTTATCCAGAGTATCTCTGAACATAATTTATATGTTCAGAGATATGCTGAATAAAATTTATATATAATATATAAATATAATAAAATATTTATATATAAAATTATAAAATTATATAGAATATAATATATATAATTTATCTGTGAACAACCAAGCTGGTGATTAGTTGGTCATTAGGTGATGACTTAGCCAACCTGTGTCATATAGCATAGAAACAAAATTGAGATGGTCCTGCTCTCTTATATAAGTATGACCTGCATTGCCATGGATTGCCACCCATTGACTGAAGAACTAAAACATAGTTTGGACAATTGTTCAATTTCCTTTCCCATGACAAAATAAATTTTAATCTTATTCCTTATTTGACTTAGAGGCAGCTTCTCTTGCAAGATGAAGTTTTACCAGCATTCAGTTAGAGTATTTACATATAACTTTGGAGATTGAACAGATGAGAAATGAAAGATGTTTCTAATTTCCAACCACATTCTGTAAAATGTATTTAATATCTGCTAACATTAATGTTTTAAATTACATTTAAAGAAGATGCTTCATTTTAAAGTCTCTGAAATCTTTCCTCGCAACTCTTCCTGAAGTATCAAGAATATGAAATACTTGCTGAAATTAAGCCAAAAAACTTATATGACCTTCTGAAAAAAAAAAAAAAAAANTAAAAGAATGAAACTTCAAGTCAGAGGAGTTTTTATTATAGGCAAGATGAGGATACTCACCTTCTATGTCGCAAATATCAGCTTCAGACCCATCAATATGCTGGGCTTTCACATGCTAAATGAGAGCTCCCTTACAGCTACGTTGGAACATTTTGGTGTCAGAATCTCCCAGCTGCCCCCACTGATGCTGTTTAGATCACTCTATTCATAGAGCAAACCATTTTTGAGTCACTTAAAATTTGATTAATCATTATAAAAATGTCTTTTTAAGAGTATATCATTATATTTAATAACAATTGATAAGAGAATTTGATATAGAATCATTATGTCTAATAACAATTGAAAAGGGAACCTGATTTAGCATCTCCCACAGAGCAGGGAGCTTTTCTCTTTTTGATCAAAACTACCTGGATTTCAGAAAAAGTCTCAGAATAGGTATGCTGGCATGAAAAGGATTTTGCTTTGATGAAAAACATGTTTTCCAAGAAAAGAAGCATGCAAAAATCACAAACGTGTATTCATTAAAAAAACAACACAAAACAAACAAAAAAAAGAGAGACAGGGAAACACTAGCTGTTTAAGTGAGCCAATAGCTCATTCATGTTAGATGTTTTAGTACAGAAAAAAGTAGTATCTCAAGCTCCAGAAAGAGAGTTACACTTTTTGGTATTCTCTTAAATATTGGTGATGTATCAAGATTATACAATTTAATATGATGTATAAACATAGAGGTAATATTTTAATGTAACATGTCTAAAAAGCATTCCCTCTGAACTAATGTGTGTCTATCGATTTCCTTCTTCATGATTTCCAGACTAGACACTTCTAAAATATTATACCACAGAAAAAAGAAAAATACTACAAATGTCATCATAAAATAAAGTCCACTTGAGCAAGAATTAAAGTAGATAAAAAGCACAGACTTGCCATCTATGGTGAAAAAAACAAAACAAAACAAAACCTTCCCTTTTTACAGGCTTCTGATATAATTTAACATATCATGATACGTGGTGAACCTTTTTGGGATGATTTCTGAAACAACAGAGTGGTAAAGAATATGCAATAACTAAAATCTTCTAGGTAGCACCATATTTTATATGGTGCATAATTAGGAGTATCATTTTGCAATGAAAGGACTGATTGCAATCAATTTCATTTTACTACAGGACAGTTTGTAGGAGATAAGAATCGACTTTCAGAGAAAGTTGGTTCTGTTTCTCCTAAACATTTCAACCTCCCTGCATTCAGGTATGACTTGGATACTCAAGAGGGTGTTTTTCTTACTCTGTCATGTGCAATTTGAATTACTTTGGGGATACTCTCCTGCACTAACACAATTAGTGCAGAACATCTGATGTGCACAACTGATGACTGAACTGGGAGACAAAACTGAATTCCAGCTTTGTAAATTAAAGTTGTATAATCTACACTGGACAAGAGGGAAGGAGGAAAAGAACACTGTGTTTTGGGATGCAGTGCTTGCTGTCCACTTTGGACACTGACCTAAAAAAAAAGAGTCTGGAATTACATTCCTAGTAAGAGTTCCTATTGAAGTTAAAGAAAACATCTTGTCGCATTCTGGATTGGAAGAATAACCTTCTCATTTTACCAAAATAGAAAGAAAAAAAGAATTTAATTTATTTTTTTCCAAAATGTAACATTTCCTTAAACCAATTTTCATTAAGATCTGTTTCTTGACATTATAATTCTGTATATTTCTGATAATAAATAAAATGCCCAAGATTTCTAACTGATTATCTAATGCACCTGCAGAGAAGGACAGTCTCCTAAAGAGAGTAAATTATTACAGTTTTGGATCACAGGGTCAAAATTTTGACAGTTTCACTAGGTCCTAGAAAGGCATCCAAAGTGTCTTCACACTTAGCAAGGCCCTTTTTTGTCCTGTAATATTGGCTCCCTAAAGCAGGCACTTCTTATTGAATTGAATAAGATATTATGACAAACCTGAACTGGAGCACTTTCCTCAGTATTCCAGGGAGCTGCTTGGTTTCCAAGTAGGGTGAACAAGGCCCTGAGTACTCTCAAGTTTGCTGCTATTAATCCCCGTTAGATTTGCACCAAACAACATGTGAAACAACATACTGCTAAACTGACAGAACACATCAAACCGCCTCAAGCAGAGAATTCAGTGAGGCTGATGGTGCTGTAAGATTGTACTTAAATGTTGTAGGATGCTCACTTCCCAGACCAGTGGAAACTTAGCACTGTGATCTAAAAGTTTTGTTAGCTTTCTATGTTATCAACACAGGATGTAAGAGTTCTCTTTTCAACATTTAATGGTCACTAAGGGCAGCAAAAGCTCAAGTATTCTCTTTGTGTTCCGCTGTGCAAGGTCAATAGCAAGGCCAGGAGACCATGGAAACAAAAAATAAAGGAAATTATTCAAGAGAAAGAAATCATGTGGATGAGAAAGTGTCAGGAAGTCTAAAAAAACAGTTTTGCTGAGTTGCTATGAGACAACACACAAAGAAGAGTAAAATGTTAGATTAGAATTTGATGTGGTTCAAAGGCTAAACATGTCAGAATTTGCTGAAACATGTACACATATATAAATACAGAGAGATTCCCGCTATGGCAGACCACCCAGTTTCACTCCTGACTAGAATCAAGAAAATGCAGATCTGGGGAAAGAGCAGAAAAACAGCAATTGAGAGGGTGTTTTGCAAACTTTACCTAGTTGGGGCTATTTACAGAACAGTTAATCCAGTATGCTTCCTGATTACGTACTCCCTCAGAAGTCCATATTACTTCAAATAAACAGAGATGTCAGATTTTAGATTTAGATTTTGAAATTAAGCCACTTTAGATAAAGATAGTTTAGAAATAAACAAAAGAAAACAAAAGTGGACCCAGCTTGAAACACAAAGCAGTTTTATCAAATTTTCATCTTAACTACTCTGTTTCTTGAAAATATACGGAGCTTATACTCAGGACAAGCCTGTGATTGCAGATTAACTAAGGGTGTGGCTAACACAGAAACTGTCACCACAGTCACATCTGTCACTTGTTTCTTATCCTTCACAATCTTCTAGTACTTTTGAAGAGATGAAAACCCACAAAATATTTTGAATTTATTTGGTCTTAGATTTCCAGTGAAAGAAAATTTGTCTCTAACATGCTGTCTTTCCTTTATCAGGTAGAAAATATGACTTAATGAAATCATGGCCATGGAATGCTTATCAACTTAAAGATTTGACATTACCAAAGGGAACAACCTCAATGCAGATGCTAATTTCTCCCTTTCATTTTTCATTTCAAATGTAGGGCAGTTGAAATAAGGTATAATTTAACTGCATTTTTTTTATGGCAACACAAGATCTTAATGGCATCAGCTCATACAAAAGTTTGTGGAGAATTTATCTGCTCATCATAAATGTACTTCATTAAGTAATTATGTGCCCTTGCTAGTAAATTTAGCCTAAATTTAAAATGAACAAGAGTTATTGAATGAAGACATGAATAAAACACAAATCTCAACTAGTCCGAGCGTGTTTAAATCTGAACTAAATGACATCCAATAAAATCTGTGACTCTTAAAAGAGCACACCACAGGTGAAAACAAGTATTTGCCCTAAGCAAATAATTCAGGATCAGACACTTTTGTATCTGTATGCTACATGAGATAAACAGCAATGCCCCTGTTTCCTACAATAAAAAGCTCGACAGGCTTTTTTCAAGCACAAATATAATGTAGTCCATAATAAAATTACACTCAGATGTTATTAATATATCATGTGGCAGTTAGTCACAATAATTGATTTTATTGCCTTTGATAATTTTATATATCTCGTCCTTGCATTCACTTAACAAAACGGAGTATTGAAATACACAGTAAATACAACCCCATGAGGGTCCATGTCTGATTATCTCCACATATACTATTAGCAATTTCAGGGGTCAGTTTTCATCCTCGGTCATTCCTACAAAAGTAGGGGGATTTTTCCCTTTTATGAATTCTTCACATCAATGACTTATTGGTTTTTGCCATTGCATTTTTAATTTGGCTTCTCTTTTAATTTGGTTCAACATCTACTACTACTTGAAAAATATTAGTTAACTACTGGCAAAACACATACCTATTCTTTAAGGAAATATAGCCCCACCATTATAGTTAAAGCTCTGTCAATATTTCTGCAATAAAAACACCTGCATTTCCAAGATTTATAATTCAAACATAAAGAAAAAAATCCTCATGGGATGATGTTCAGCATACAAGGTCATAGCCCACAACAAATTTGTTTTACCAATTTTCAAGTAAATTGATTCTGCCATTTTGAGTGCTGCAAGCATAAATCTAAACAGAGATTTACCTGTTTAAAGGTAAACTCTCTCGGCCATGTACTCAACTGTGCCAGCAACAGGATTTTTATGGCTTTCCATTTGGAACAAATTTAAAATAACCTTCAATCTAAATTGCATATTACCAACTCTACATATAAATATATACATATATACATGCAATATATATGCATATATACATATACATAGATACATCTGTTTACATGCACAATAGAGGACCTTGTGATCCCTGCACCTGACATCTCCATTTAAAGGCTAATTCCATTATAGAACATTGGTTTGTATGAATTAAAGACCTGACCCATATTTTACGTCTGTCCTGCTGTGAAGGTGCAATTTTCCTAAGGAAGCTTTAGCACAAAATGCTCCAATGCTTTTGTTCCAATCACACAGCTGTGGCCAGTCTGCCCTTGACTGTCAGCATGCTACCTGGCTGAAAATCTCTGGGCTTGCTGTGTTTTGTACACTCAGAAAAGCATAAATGGGTTCATCCTTCAGGTTGTACTTTTAGACTTTGTGTGACCAATAGGCCCATTAGGATCTCCACGAGAACTCCTGCTTGTCTTGAACACATTTAGAAAACTATAAGAAGATATTTTTTAATCAGTCTTTGTTAGCATACAGCACTGTTGTACTAATGTAGATGTCAAATAAATGATTGTTCCAAATGTAATTTTCTCATTTTCTAAACTGATGCATACCAATATTCCAGAAGTGCCAGGAAGATGAGCACTTGTACTACTGCAATGGGTTTAATAATATCCTTGACCTAATTTAGCAATTGTCACTGACAGATAGCAAGGCTTTTTATCTTGATTTCAACTGAGAAAATACCTCTTTTGAAAACAGAGTTGACCCATATTATTAATTTCTAGTATTGTCAGAAAATTTGTGAAGAGTGCTGCAAAGGGTCAACTTTCCTTCTAGAAAAAAATTGCATAGGATGGTTTTCCTGTAACTGCACGCCTTGGACAAATTTTGTGCATCATATTGAGAATTAAATGGTATCATAGGCCCTTTAAAACAGTGCAACCTTCTTGTACAATACCATTTAAGAAGTAAAAATCACCTCCATGTTACCTCACATATGTAATTATGGTATAAAGTCATCAGACATATAATGCACCAATCTAGCTGAAAATGCAATATGTACAAAGTAGTGTGGTCTGGAAACACATTTTTCAAGCAATGCTCTGTCTTGAAATCAAAATGAGTGTTAAAGTGGCTAATTCTGCAGTGACTGAACTGCTCTGTTTTACTATATTTCTCCCAGACCTGTTTCAACTCAATAGTTGCATACAGTTATTTTAATTTCCAAACTTCCTTCAGTTTATCTATATGGAATTAAGTTTCTCCTTCATCTTCACTACTTGTAGGATTCTGCAATTCTCTTTCCCTCAAATCTCTTTCTGCATTCATATTTTTAGAAAAAATATTTATGAGGTCATATGTTTTAGAGAAGCTTTATTTGCTTGGGAGAAACTTTATTTCATTCTCCTTTTGCTGTATTTTAAAATTTTTATTTCATTTCCTGTTTTAAAACTGTCTTGAAAACAAGTCTCACTGTACTAAAGAAAGATCAGTGGACCTAATCTATTAGAAATAACACATTTTTCCTCATTGTAACTCAAAAAAATAAATGATACTGGCTGATTAGGTGGCTGAATTATCACCTATCTTGGCCTCTGTCAATTTGGAAAGTTATGTGTATGATGGTCTTAAACGATGAGATGTATGAATGCATTGGTACTCGTGTGTATTCACTGATTTTCAGCTTCTGAATATTTATATTTATCTCAATCATCTACTCATCAGGTCTCCTTACATTTGTCCAAGAGTGTTTGGATCACAATTCTTCACTTGCAGAAATAGTTTTGCTTCATTTTCTGTATATTTTTTACTTGGCATTTATTATGATTGTACCCAATAATAATAAGAAAAAAATAATTTAGATATTGCTCAGACAGACAAAGGAAGATTTAAATAAAGTTGTGAACACTTTCTAATGTCCTGGTCTTTCTTCTCCAGTGTAGATATAATAATTTTATTCCTACAGTTTGTAACTGGCTAATTAAATAACCTGTCTGAATATCTTCTTTTCTGCCTCAATTTATTTACATGAAAAATGTGTTGACTATGTTAATGAAGTACACTGGATGTAATAATGCTGAAAGCAGCATGATTACTTTCATGGTAAACAAGTAGACAGACAATATATATCTAATTACCACTGGGAAACTACAATTTAGATACCTTTTTAAGAGCATCAAAACTGGTAAGTCAACAAGAATTGTTCAGCTTTTTTATCCCCAAACACTAAGCTATAATCAGGTTCTCAGTCAAAGGGAAGTTAAAGGGAAAAAATCTCTACTAATGGGGATTTACCCCTGGGACTTGTGGATTCACAAATAACAGGCGAATAACAGGTGAATTCACAAATAACAGGTCCTAGGTGGAAGGTGCAGACTGAGCGTAGCACATCTACTGACTACTGAAACGCCTGAGAAATTATTGAATTTTACAAATAATTGTCAATTAAATATAGAAGGGTACAACTATTAGAAATTTTAAAGATAATTAGGAAACTGGAACCTTGCAGAATGTCCCTCCATTGAAAGTGGAGGGAAAAAAATTAAAGTGTGCATTTTTATCAAAACTGTTTACAGTCATTAGGGGTGAAATAATTTTTACTAAAAAAAAAAATAGGTTTTAAAATTAGTATAAAATTACTAAAATTTACTTAACAGAATGACACACAGGGCTACATTAAAAAAATATTTGAGAGAATAAAAGAGTACATCAATAGAAAAAAAGAAAATAAAAAGTAAAGGACTACCAGAGCAGAAAAATAATTTGAGTTATGCTCTTCACCTAAAATAAGATCTGACAGACTCAATCTTATCTTTAGTGCAGTTAAAACCAAATGGAATTACTTCAAATTCAGCAGTATGGCACTTGGCTTCAACAGAGTCCCAGAGACATATGAGGGTTAAATGTAACTCAATTTTGTTCTAATAACCATGTTTGGAGGACAGTTTTCCAGATTCATGCAAATATTTCAGGATGCCATAAATATTACACATTTCAGGAATTTCTTACGTAAACTGACATGGATGTAATAGTTGCCACTCATTGAAATAAACGTCGGAGTAGATGGTTGTTTGACCTACTATTGATGAATTTACAAAGGTTTTAGAAAGGATATAAATGTGCATGTCTGTTTCTAAGACATAGATGATGTTCTGGATCCCTCTTGTTTTTATTCTTTTTATACGTATTTCTTCCCCCACAAAATGAGATTACTTCTGTAAAGAGCAGGGAACATGGAGAAAAGTCACAAAGCCACACATCCATTTAATTAATAAACAAAGAAAGCACAAAATTATCTCCTTGTGAAGCTAGAATAATCACAACAATAACCACTGGTTCTATTTCTACAAACTGGAGTAACTATAGTAAAATCAACAATACACACAGATTTTAGGGGAAACAAAAAAAGACAAACACAAGCAAAAGAGAGGGAAAGTCTTGTAGCACTTTAGAATTCTGACTCTTTCCTTAGTGATCCTGGTGTAATGCCTTAAAGCATGAAAATTGTTAGCACCAGGTCAAGGCAAACAAGAGAAAAATTCAGAGCACTAGAGCAGGGAGCAGTATTAAAATATAAATATATTATTAAATGCTTATTCATATTTCTACAAAGTGCCTGCACTGAATATAGCCCCAGTCAGGAAGCAAAATAAATGTCAGATTCTAATAAATGCAGTCAGCAGCTAATGCAAAAAGGGAACAGATTGAAAACCTTTGCCCCCTCCCTGGGGACAGAAAAGACTATTGTCCCCAGGAAGTGGGAAGTGAGGAGAGAGAGTGCAGGTGGCTGACATCATCCCACCCAGGATTAAGCAGAAGTGATTTCCTAATGGAATAACCTTCTGTTGGCAGAGAGACATCGTTCAGAAATGCATGATCCCACCCTCCTGCCCTTGCATCAGGTGCCATTCAGTCAGATGCACAAGTACAAACATCAATGTAAAGAGCAGGATGGACACCAGCTGTAACTTCCATCCATCCAGACATTTGGGGAGAGAATTTTGACAATGTTATTTGAGATTGTTGAAGATGAGATGGTTTCTATCAGGCTAAAGACTGAGTTAGGATTTTAACATTCAGCACTCATAAGCAGTGATTCCAGATTTTACAGTTGCAGGAAATCTGACAAAGTCAAAGACAAATTATTAGTTGTAAAAGGGACTTGTATCTTTCAGCTATCAATTAATTACGAAAAAAGGAACATACTGTTTTTTAGCAATGTGATAGCAGTGAGGGAAAGTGAACTGCTAGCTCAGGACTGAAGACTGTGAAGGTAAGGTGTCATTTCTATTGCTTTATATACTTACTTGGTCATTTGTACAGATTGCTAAAATTCTCTGAATGGCAGTTTCACAAAAATATAGTACAGACAATACTATTTTTCCTCCTTCCTTTTATTTTTTCCTATCTATTTAAGGGTGTCAGAGTGGGGCAGAAAAGTGTCTCTTTTCTTTTCTGTAGAAGCAATTAGCCCAATCAAACCATGATTGATTGAGTTTCTCAAAGTATTATCCAATTATTATTATCACTATAAATAACCAGAGATCCCTACCAGAAGCCAACCTGTATTTTAAAAGTGAAAATATTAAGGCACCAAAGCACTGGAAAAAATCCTTAACCTTAACGCATTCTTAAATAAATGAAATTCAAGCATGTGCTTAAAGGTTTGGCTGAATGATGGGACAGTTCAATTGCTTCCCCAAATTGCAACAAAAAGTCTGACAGAATGCTCAAACATCTGAAAACATAATGACACATTTCCCTACCAACATTTAACTAACACATAACATGGGTCTGAAAACAGAAAAAAAGATTAAATTTAAAAATTAAAAAAAAAAATCACAAATGCTAAACATAGAGGTATAATTGGTATTATAATACTGTGCAGGCAGAGACTCATTTCAGATGAACAATGGGGACAATAAGTAAGAATCCTTAAAGTGTTAAACACCATGCTTGCTTCCTCCACTCCAAGGCCAAAACACTCAATCACCAGGTCCCAACTGTTCCTTCACGGACTGACAGTTTTGCATAACTTTGCAACTACAGCAAGTGGGTCTGACATGGAATGATTTGGGGTGAATTACAAGCACTCTGCTGAAAGTCAAGTCCAAAGTGAAGACACAGACTGAATTTTAAAAGTCATGAAGAGGGTATTCCCAGAGATATGGTTCAGATGCCAAAGGACATAACTCATAAAAACAATCCATAGTAATCTACTCCTGCAGGCCAAATGCCAGCTTTACTGCTGGGAATTATGCCTAAGCAGTAGACTTGTCTACTGGCAGTATATTCCCCAGGACTAGTCAGTCTGCACAGGCTAGGATTAATGACATGAAGAGGCTACTACTTTTTAAATTACTACCTTTTATGCAAACATAAAACAGACCATGTGCCTCTAAACTAAAGATTTTGCAGCTTCCAGGATAGTAATGGATGTCTCATCATATCCCTCTGAAATTACAGAAAATAAATTGATACAAAAAAAAAAAGGTAAATTGATGATCTAACTGTACCATTTCCTAGCTTCTTCTCTCTTGTAAGGCCTCTTAAGTCCCTTAGCAAGGAAAACAGCAGGAAAAAAAACAACGTACAAACAACATCTACCCTAAGGGAACTCATGGTAAGTTTCTAGATTTAGAGATCCTGACCCAAAAAAAGATTGTAAAGGACACAAATAACAGAAAAGAGCATCAGAGGCAGAATTTCTAGAGAGGAACTTGCTTTTCTCTTGAACCGGCAGATCCTAAGGAATGTATAAAGAAACCAATCAATCCTATAAAAGTAGTCATAAATGCAGGAGTTCATAACACTGTTCCTCTTTGGGAAGAAATGTCATGATTGTTCTAACACACTCCAAATCACGCCAATGCCCTCGCTGACTTGCTCTTGATCTTGCAGCCAAATTTAGGTAGCATGAAAAACAAAATACTTATAAAAGTCAGCAGGCTGATATGATGAAGACACTTCTGTTCCCAACACATAATTAAAAGTCCTTCAATCTATTAAAACTAAAATATGCTGAAGAAATCCACATTTCCTCGCAGTTTCCTCTTATGTGGGTAAGGTGGAGGCTTAAGTACTCTTTGCACTATGTTCATAAATAAATGTTTCGACAAAATAACACAACACAAACCATGTTTTTTTTACAATTTATCATTAATATTTGAATAAACTCCAACTCAGAAATATTTTCAGTAGGTTTTAATGCAACTAATTGAATATCAACTCTCTTCTCTACCCCCATTCCCAATATATAAAATCCTACAGCAACACTTAACATTATCTTTCAAATAATATGACAATTTTTAGTCCAGATTCCCAAATCAGAGTTACAAGATATTCCAAAACAGTTCCCCTCAACCTGTTTCTAACAGTCAAAATAAAGGTATTCTATAACTCAAAGGTATTCTATAACTCAAGTTGCATTGTCACTACAGCATAAGAGATTTTAATTAATAGTGTATAGGGACAAATAGCTTGCCTGTCCTAACTGGTGATTAGTTATATTTGAGGAAAACATGGTGTTTGTTACAGCGGTGACTACTAATTTTATGGCATTAGACAGTCTGGTCTATTCTGCTTTCTTTTAAAGAATAATGCTGTGAATCACCCAGACTAGGCTGTGACTCGCAGAGCAAGGCAATTTTGAGCTGGTGATGCCTTTCTTTTCTTTAAGTGCCAAAAAAAGTCTTTAATGATTACAAGTGCACAAGGCCTAATTTCACATCTTAGATTAGATCTAAAAATCTCACTAAGGCTCTGGGAGATTGCCATGCAGATCAGAGACAGTGTAATAACTAAGGAGAAATCAGCTCTAGAGAATACAAGATAATCATTCTGCAGAATAAGCAGTGTGTCAAAATAAAATCTAGGATACTATAATATCTATACCGATGCCTTCCCTTCTTTAGAATTTCACCTTTAGGTTTCAAAGCCTGAACGAATTATCCATATTTATAACATCACATAAGCAAGAATTCCTGTACACACTGTAGCTTCTCTGTTTGTGACTGAGGAAACATCAATAAAATAAGTTTAGAGCCCAAAAGATAAAATTATTTCAGCATTTTTCTTGGGCTTTTCTGTAGGAGAAATTGTGCATAGACTCACAGGAACTATCTGTTTACTTGATCTCTGACATCTTAAGTCTTTATGTTCTGCAATTCTGCTCTAGATTCCTGCAACACACTGCAATATGACAACAAGAGTCACTAAAAAAACTTGTCTCCTCACACTCCATAGACAGTGTGATAGGTAGTTCAATAGAACTACCCATTAAATTAGTATTATTTGAATATGTGTATGATTAAATAAAAACATTACATTCCATTTTATATTACCTAAAAATGACATATATTCTGTTCAGTCTTAGAATGTTTTCAGTTAGGAATAGGTGGCAATGACTTCAGGAAACTCAAGTTCCTTTGAAATGTCAGATTTCACACTACAGGATGTAAAGGTATAAAAGAAAGGCAATCTAAAATATCATACTTTGAAACTTGGAGCCTATTAATCAGAGGAAAAAAAATACATTGACAAGGTGACAACATCCTGCATGACAACACTGAGCTTGATGTGGTGTTCAACTTTATTAAAAATCAGAATTTATGATGCAACAATTGAACCTGTTCAGTTGTGGTGACATGAATTGTCCTGAATGAATAACATACTATATTAATATTTTATATGAAATTCTTGGACTGTATGGTTGATTAATAAGCTGTACTTCAGGTTGAGAATATATGGCTGTTCAATATAACTGGGTTATGAATAATCCTTATTAGAGAAAGAGCAGCCTCCTCTGAGGTTCAGAACAGACATGTCAGTGGAGCAGAGGGAGTTGTATTATTAATCCTCCCATGTTCGAATGTATGTCAGCAACCAACAGAGGTCAATACATATCCCACAGCATTATGCAAATGTATGCATTATTAAAGCTTTTTTTCTAGTCAGGAGGAGTAAAAGAATGTCATGAGGTTGTGCAGGGAAAAAATCAGAGGGCCAAAGCCCAACTAGAACTTAATCTGACTATTGCTATAAAGGACAGTAAAAATGTTTTTACAAACATTTTGTTACATCAGCAACAAAAGGAAGGTTAAAGAGAATTTCCATCATTTACTGAATACGGGGGAAACAGTAACAAAGATTAAGGAAAAGGCTGAGGTACTAATGCCTTCTTCACCTCAGTCTTTATTAGCAAGAACAGTTGCTCTCAGCCCACTGAGCTGGAAGACAGAAACAGGAAGGAAAAGGAAATCCCCCATAATCAAAGGGGGAAAGGTCAGCAACTTGCTTAGACATGCACGAGTCTATGGAGACAGATGAGATCCATTCAAAAGTCCTGGATGGAGTTGGCAGAAGAGCTTGCCAAAACACTTTCTATCATTTACCAGCAGTCCTGGCTAACTGAGGAGATCACAGTTGACTTGAGGTTACCGTATGTGACATTCACCTACAAGAGCCAGAACATGCAGGACACCCAGATGTTCAGCTCAGTCAGCATGGGTTTAGGAAAGGCAGGTCCTGCTTGACCAACTTGATCTACTTCCATGAAAAGGTGACACACTTAGTGGATGAGAAAAATGCTCTGGATGTTTTCTACCTGGATTTTAGTAAATCCTTTGACGCTGTCTCCCACAGCATTCTCCTGGAGAAACTGGCTGCTCAGGACAAGTCCACTATTTGCTGGGTAGAAAATTGGCTTGATGGCTGAGCCTGAAGAGTGCTGGTGAATGGGGTTACATCCAGCTGATGACCATTCACAAGTGATCTTCCTGAGAGGTCAGTATTTAGGGTCAGTTCAGTGAAATATCTTCACTGATGACCAAGATGAGGGTACCAAGTGCACCCTCAGTCAGTTTGCAGGTGACACCATGCCGGACAGCAGTATTTATCTGCTGGAGGATAGGAAGGCTCTTCAGAAAGATCTGAACAGTTTGGATCAAAGGGCCAAGGCCAATTGAGAGAGGTTCAACAAGGCCAGGTGCTGGGTCCTGCGCCTGGGTCACAGGAAAGCCGCCCACAGAAAAGGAGCTGAGGGTGCTGATCAACAGCCTTGTGGATCTGATCCATGTGCCCAGGTGTCCAAGAAGGCCAATGGCATCCTGGCATGTACCAGCAATAGTGTGGCCAGCAGGACCAGGGCAGTGATTGTCCCCCTGCACTCAGCACTGTGTCATGTGTTCACCCATCACATGTCCTGCGTTCAATTCTTGGCCCCTGATTAAAAGACAGGCATGGAGGAACTGAAACATGTCCAGAGAAGGGCACCAGAGCTGCTGAAGGGTCTGAGAAATTTTATGAGAAGCAGCTGGGGGAGATGGAAGTGTTTAGCCTGGAAAAAAACGAGGTTCAGGGGAGACCTTATCACTTTCTACAACTGCCTGAAAGAGGTTGTAGCAAGGTGGGGATTAGCCTCTTCTCCCTGGTAATGAGCAACAAGACCAGAGGAAATGGCTTCAAGTTGTACCAGAGGAGGTCTAGATTGGATATTAGAAAAAAATTATCAAAAGGGTTGTCAGTCATTGGGACAGACTGTCCAGAGAAGTGTGCAATTAAAAGAAGTTGTAAAGATAAAAATCTCTCATCATTTTTCATCTAGACTAAGGACTTGACATCAGGAAGGAACAGAACGGGCTCTTGAAAATAAAAGGTATTTCCCTAATGAGATTATAACATGTGAAGTTATGTTTGATTAGCCAAACAGAAATGTTACCTGTGGAGTTATACAAGAAGTTTGAGATGAACAAAGTGGTTGAGAAGACTCTTCCCAGATTCCATTCCTTGTTTGCTTGTGTGACTACCCAAGGTTCTAAACTGTTGATACTAGCTGACAATATTCACTGTTACAGTGAATCATATGATTGCTTCATGTCCAGGTTTGGCTTAGTCATGCTACATTTAGAAGTGCTCTGGAACATTGGAACATTGGAACTTGCATTCTGGAACATTGGAGCTTCCTGGGAATAACTGGTATTTGAAGTCTTTGAAAATGAGAATCACTTTCCTTTGAAGAACTGTAAAAGAATAGAGTTTTTAAAAAAACTCTTTCTACCACTGACAAGCAACTGTTTCTGTATTAAAACAAAACAAACAAAAAACTCAAAAAACCCCCAAAAAAACAACCACCCCCCCCAAAAAAAAACCCACCCAAAAAAACCCCAAAAAACAAAACCCAAAAAACCCCACAAACAAAAAACCCCAATAAAAATGTAAATTACTGTTTTGATCCCCACTTTTGTTGTATGTTTCATGGTGGGAATTCTGTTGTCTTTAGTTAAATCAATGAAGACCTAGAGAAAATCCAGTGTAGTAGAATGGTTCATAAACCCTCATTCAAACTCCAGAAAAATGAAGTTAGCAGTTTGGGGGAATGGAAGCATTTAAATTTCTTCATTCCCAAATCCTGAGACTGAAGATTCTCCTCAGCTGTGGCTACATGATTAAGTAAACACTTTTCATATATATTTTTAATGCAAGGAAATTGTATACTTATATAGTAATGTGACCAGAAATACTTCTTGAGGCAGAACTGCAAGGGGCTAATAATTTGCAAGGAAAAAAATATTATAGTTTTCAGACAGCTTTGTGGTTATGAGCACAGAGAACACAAATCCAACAAGCAGATCTAACACTACCCAGAAGGAGAAACACAAAATATTGCCTCTCTAAACTTCTTTCGGTTACAATGAGATTTAATAAAACCTACTTGAAAAAATAGCACACTAATCACCTAAGAAAGATAGTGAAGTGACATAGACTATGCCTACACACAGCATACACAGGCTCTCTCCTTCGTGCCTGAAGCATTTGCTAGGTAATAACAAGTTCTGGACTTATAAATCCTGCATTAATACAATAGTCCATGACTTAATAGGGATTACTCTTTCCAGACCAGCTCTGCCCTGTGACCCAACAACTCAGAAATTTGCTCAGGATTGTCAAAACCTATCTCAGGAGAGATAGCAGAGTATACTGATACAGAAGCATTTTGTTGAGCTGCTGGAAAAAGATTGCATTTAAATAGCATGTTTAGTGCATTCTCCTATATAATCACCCTGAGTGCAAAGTCTCAAACCCGTACAGTAAAGCAGCCACAGAACTCCATGCAGCTTCTTGACAAGCCCAAGTACTGACAGTATTCAGGACATGTTCTATAACCATCTGGACATCATAAAACAGGGAAAGGAAATTAAATTGTAGCTAGCTTGCCAGCTAATTTGATCAGTTCAAAGTTAAGATCAGCACTGCAGTATTTCTGAGAGGTCACATAGATCTGCATTACAAATTGTTTGGGTTTTTTATTAATTAAAAAAAAAACAAAACAAACCTCATCTGTTTTAAAAATAACACATGAAATCTATAAAAAGATTTGGCTTTGACTTAAAAAAACTCCAAACAACAAAACAAAACCCACAAACATTTTGCTTGACATATAGCTGTTTGACATTTCAGTTAATGAAAAATTTTGACTTCTTCATACTATTTAGATTTCATCATATTTTTCCAGTGTTGAGAAAGCAATAGGAATCAAAAGATCAGTTATTTGTCCTGCTTTCACTGGTCATAGCTAAATAAGTTTCCCAGACAAAGTATCTTTGGCTCATGTCCTTTATCAGTATGTCCCTATGGCATAGCCCATTCAACCAAAATATCAACCTTGGCAGACTTTGTTAGATTTTACATCTTTAATTTGCTTATCTCTTCAAAAAACAGAATGAACAAAAAAACCCCAACCAAAATAAATCATACTTCACCAATAATATTAGCTCTGTATTGTCTCATTGTTGTGGTTCAGGTTTGCTTATCCGAGTCACGACACTATTTATATGGTGATTTTACATTTGCCGAATTTGTTTGCTAACTAAGAGAGAGAACTTTTGAGAGAAAAAGGCAAAAGCATGTTCAACTTAGAAGCAAAAACAGGTAGATTTTATTAACATAACTAAGAGGCGAAGAATAAGAAAAGACAAAAAAAACCTCAACACAAATTACTTTCTAAAACCAACCCTCTCACTACAAACTGCTCATTTTCTACAAACAATATAAAGAGGCAAAACTCAGAACTCCAGGTCACTACCACTTATAAACAGTCTTTCATTCAGTCTTTGACAGAGAGAAGTCACTCCTGTGGTTTGGTAACTTTCACACAAAAGCAGCCGGCCCTGAGAATCTGCATCTGGGGAACTTCTCGTATCATGTAGCCTTTCCCATGACTACCTATGGGCCATGGATTTCACAAATTGGGGTGATACCTTTTAAAAATGAGCTGTTTCAAAAAAAAAAACAAAAACAAAGGATCTTTTTCAACTCAGGGAACAGAAATGTCTTCTCACTTCTTCACTGGCAGAGGGCTTCTCATCTCTCTCTGTTCAACCTCTCATGGGGGCACAAAAATATTCACTCAGTTCATCACAGATACCTTAGCTCAAATCCAGAAATCATCTCCCTGATTTATATTGTCCATGATTTAAAAGATTATACTGTTACCAAAATCCATAGGAGATTTTCAGTCTAGAACCAAGGCAACTTGTCATCTCTATCACTTAAAAAAAAAAGTCACTCTTCCTTTACTGACTTTGAGATCTCCATATTGTCTCTTCACATGCCTCCAGCTTGGCCTTTTCTCTCATCTCCAAGAAGGGTTAAAGTCTCAATCTGTGTCAAGAAATAATTAACGCTTGCCCATGCCTGCGGTGGTCAGGTGATTTTTGCTGCAGCAGCCATGCCAGTGGGGGTGAAGGCTGATGGACACCTTGTCTTCCATGCCTCCATCTGATGGTGCCAGCCTCTTGCAGCTGCTGTGTAAGGCCCAGCGTAGAGTGGGGCAGGGAGAGATCCTACCCTATCCCAGGACCAGGAGTGCCAGCAGGTAGAGGGGCCTGGGGCAAGGTCCTGCCATGACCGACCGGCCCTGATCCCTGACCGGCCCTGATCCCCGACTGGCCCTGACCTGTGGCCAGCCCTGCCGGACTGCAGCCCTTCCTCCCCTGTGGGCAGCGACTCCCGGAGTCCCGGCCATCCACAGCTACGGCCACCCTGAGGGCAGCCAGGGCCTAAGCCAGGCTCTCCTCAGCTGCCCACGTGTTTCCTGCTCACCGGACAGGGGAGAGAGAGAAAGTCTGCAACCCAGCTTCAGCTTTTATATGGGTATTGCCAAAAGTCGCATTCCATTCTCTGACTGGTCAGAACTACATGTCAATCCAAAACCTGCACCCCGCCCAATAGGTTCCTGTCCTTTCTATAGAATCCGAAGGTCCTAGCAGGGAGATACTTTTTTAAACCCATGACACTCATCTACATACCTTTTAACTTGAGATATGCCAAGGTGAAATTTGACCACAGATTTGGATTCTGGATGCAAGGTTCATTCAAGCTTAGAAATAGATTAACCTGCATATAAGACAGTATACATAACACTGTTATTGCTTATGATTAATTATCTTAAAATTAATGTGTAGCATTTTCAGCTTTCATTTCTTTTAAGAATTGCAAAATGTGTAAAGACTTGTGGGGTCTTCTTGCTTGCTAGGCTGGGGATAACTTATAATAATGTAAATAATATTTAAAAAGAAAACAAAACAACAGATTTTTCTCCCATCCTACCAAGATGATGAACTTCTCTACAGAATAAAGAGGGAAATTCTAAAAATCATACATTTGAAGTGATGATGTTTCTCATCCCAAGTCACCATTACATGCCTTGGGGCCCTGCTCTCCTGGATATGGCTGAACACCTGCCTTCCCTTGGGAAGCACTGAACTAAATCCTTGTTTGGTTTTGCTTGCATGCACAGCTTTTGCTTTCCCTATTAAACTGTCTTTACATCAAGCCACAGTTTTTTCACCTCTTACTCTTTCAATTCTTTCCCCAGTCCCACTGGTGGAAGAGAGGGTGAGCAATTGCATGAGGCTTTTTTCCTGTCTGGGATCAATCCAGGACAGGTGTGAAGGTCAATTCTCCACAATCCTGATGCTGTAAAGATCTCTCACATTCTTCCTCAGTTTGTTTTCCATAACTATTTCTCTGGGGTGTTTGGGGTTCTGCAACAGCTGAAGATGCACAAAGAGAAAACTGACAGAGCCAGGATACCAGAACAAAACCTTATAAATAAATCCACAGTCCCTGAGATGCTAACACTGTTGATATGTCATGGTAAATGCAGCTTGTCTCTGGAAAATTTAAAATAAGAAGAATAATTGGCAACAGGATAATTAATCTTTCTAGACTGTCATTTTTTCAGGGCCCCAAAGCTCATTCCCAAAGTGCTCCATATAAGAAAATTTCAGAGCACACTGAGTACGAGCCTTTTCTTTCCACCTCAGTCATCTAATATTTTTTATTAGGAATGCAGAGGGAAAGATAACTACTCCTGTGCTTCATACATTTTAGTGCTGATATGGAATTGAGGAGAGATGGCAAAGACCGTGTCAGCAACCCTTATCATCATACAAACTTGTATTTTCTCTGCCAATACAATTCAGTTACCATGGTGCTGTGTTTGTGGTACTAACATTTTGATTACATGCAGTCATTTTCAAGGGAAAGGACTGTTAGAGTAACCACAGTAGCACTTAGTATTTTTCATCTTCAAAGAATATGACAGGTATCAGCTAATTATTTCTCATAGCCTGTTAATTCTCTTTAAAGGGGTATAGAGAAACAAATTCAATCCTGACTGTAAATAGGCCCAACCATCTCAGCTTAACCATTAGAGCTGGAGCAGGCTAGTTAACACATTATTGGCCAGTGCCAGAAAGATTATTTTTGTTAACATGAACAACGAGTTGATTTTATATGGCACGTCTGAAAAACAAGGAATAATTAGGTTCCTGCATTAGAAGGTTTATAAGACTTATTTATGAGGTTATTCCATTGCAAAGCAACAAACCCTGTTTTTTCAATCCAGTACATCTCATAAGCAGTCTAAACTTTCAAACCTGTGAGTGATCCTACTGACTTTATTTTAGAAGCTTAAGCACAGCTACAGATATTTTACAGGTCTGGAAATGCAAAAAACAAGCACTTTCAGGACGAGGATGACTGTCAGCTGAGGATGGAGGCACAAATTGTTCTGGCACCTAATTCTAAACCTGTGATTTTAGATAGTGCCCTCTCTGTTAGCCACCCAAAAGAAAGCTTGCCAGGTCATTACCTTCCCTTTCTCCTCTCTGTTTTACTGTGCACGAAGGTAGCAGGCATATAGTTGATTTGTGCACAGAACCATAACCATATACTTTATCTTATACGCTACACGCACCAACAACTATTAAAACCTGATGGTCCTGAAAGGCTGTGAACATTACATCTCTAGTAATGCACTCATTACTGCAGAGCTGTCTGAGTGTTAGGCTGGTATAAACTCACTGGTTCAAGAAGAAACAGAGGAGTCCTGGTTCAAGTCTGCTGGGTTTATATGTGAACTGAAACAAAGCATCATGCCAGTGAATCAATATAGAAGTGAATCTTTTCTTAGAATGTTTCTTGGAAAGCTTCTTTGAAAAGGATGGGAATTTTTTCTAAACTAGTATACATTGACCCTTAGACATGGATAAGTTTACTTACACATAAGTAAACATTTGACCTGCAAGTAGCTGGAGGTTCCCCATAAATTTCACAGATCTTGGGAGAAGAAGTGACTGCATAGCAATCCTTGTATGCAAAGAACCCTCCCTTCATTAACAAGCATCATATCATCCTCTTCCTCTTTGATTTCTTTTCTCTCATTTCTCTCCCTTTAATAGCAACAGTTTCCTTCAAATCTTTAGAATTCCTTGGTTTGAGCTATGCACCAGGTGGTATGAGAAAATCGGGTGAAGGCAAAAAGAGAGAGCTTTTCTCTGCCATCAGCACTTTCCTTTATGCACATATAAAATAGAACATTCCACAGAAGACTTACCCCCACTATAAGACTGAAACTTGCTTTATCTTAACTGCCATACAAGTGCACTATGTATTTTCCTTTTCAGCTTTCCATATCCTGCATTCCATTGCTCCCTGCATTTCTTCCTTAAGCTTAGCTCTCTTATTTCAAAATTCTTCCTTGAAATTAATGTCTTTTCTGACTTAAAAAATAATGTTTTTTCTTCCAAAACAGGGTGTGATAGCTAAGAGTTTTCCCTTGGCTTGACTCAAGCCTATCATTCTGCCCAATTCCCATGCCTGTCTCTTCCTGCTTCATCACAGTAGTAGTAGCACACATAAGCCAGACTGACATCTGTGTGTAAGGAATGACAGATCTGCTTACCTCTATTAAACCCGAGCTGGATATACTCACCTTGGCATTTCTGGGAGGACAGAGTAGTGTTGGAGGACTATTTAATAAAAATATGTCTCTGGGGTTCATTTCCCCAGAAGTTTACTATAGCCTTTAGTGAGAACCCCCAGCTGAACCCCACCTTACTTGATAAGCTGCAGGTGTTCAGTAGCCCTTCTGCCCAGAGACTGGAGCTAAGAACTATAGGACACAAGTGGTGACCCCTTCATGGCATCCCATGAAGCCAAGTTCACCTCAGATCTCCACTCAGAGGATAATCTAATTTACTGTTTACCGTGCTAATAAATGTGTAAAATGTGAATCATGTGAAAGCTGAAACCAGTAAATAAAAAGTTGTGCAAATTCATATTTTGTGTTCACTCCTCATAGGTTTTAGAAATTCGATTCATAGAGGATTACAATATAAAGAAGCTTTATGAAAAAGCATGAGCACTCATGAAATGAAAATAAAGAGTATGATTAATTGAACTCTAATTCAGACATCCCCATATGACGAAACACTGGAGGTGACAAATCTGCTAGGTAGAATTCACTGAACAAATAAATAAATTTTTTTTCTGTGGGTCTGGTACATCTCTGGAGCAGATCAAATTCTTTTTTTTTTTATTTCAGTGCAGTTCTCAGTCTCTAACACATTGCAGAGCTACTAAAGAAATCTTCTATGCCCAAAATAACACCATTTATTTTAAAATAATCAATACATCAGGCAGATAGAGCAACCACAGCACATTGAACCTTGAAGAAATAGGTTAGCCTAATGTTCTACAGCCCAAGGGAAGGACAGATGATATTTATATTGCCTCTGAATATGAATAAGAACACTAAAGTTTATAAGGTTATTCCATTAACTGGATCCATCACTGGACAGCATGAAAATTGTATTATGTTTTCAGACAAGGTCTTGGGAGAATTGTAACGGGTCCATTGATGTTATTTTTGATTTTGCCTAAATTAAATGAAGGCTTTACATTTAAAAGATTTTCATTTGGCTATAGATCAATGTTCCATTGCAAGTTTCAATTTATCCCATCCTGTGTACCGTAAAAATTTTCTTGCTGTGATTTATAGGAATATTTAATTAGCAAATACTATGTAGGTAATTCTTTGTCCTACAAATGATTGTCTTATAAAAACAAGTTGCAAGTTACATAAAACTACTTAATGAGAAATGAGACTTTCAATTGAGAATTTTAATTTCAAGATGTGTTAGTTGGAAAGTTATCCTCTGAAAAATAGAGATGTTCATAGTCTGTGTCCTCTGGCCTCCTCCCTTTCAAAACTAACACAAGGTATGACTCTTGACAGTTACATGACACTTGGACAAGAACTAGGTAGACAGTGGTGATATAGATGAGTTATGATCTGGTTTAAGTGTCATTCTATTGGTCCTGGAGATTAATGGCTCCAGGCACAGAAAGCTTGATTGCTCAACTGTGGACTTTAATTAGTAAGAATAAGAAGATAGTCTGTCCATGAAAATGTTCCAGTCATGTTTTCTGGAGACCAAAGTGAAGGCACAAGTCTCCTTCCTCTCCCACTGTTTGCTCACGTGTGGGACACTGGATGCGTTCTGAAGCTAACACTCCTATTCTCCCACACAATCTCCTGTGCAAATCTACAATTGTACACAGGCAAGGGAGATCTGAAACCACACTTCTCAGAAGGAGAGAAACACACAAGTCTGTGATGGGTAATTTGGGCAGGAATGTTCTGCTTCTAGATGATCTGAGAAGTAACTCTCATTACCCCTCATTAGTAATAGTCAAAAGCCTCACTCCTCTTTCTCTCAGCAATAACCGTCCTCCATCCTTTCTATCCCAAACCCATCTTTCAGAAGGAGTGACTCTCCATACTGCAGACATCAGTTGAAAAACACATTTCTTTAGGGGATAGATGGCCAGGGTCAGCAATATGGCCACCTCTTCTAAGGCAGTTCTATTTACCCAGTCCACTCACATGGAAAATCATATAGGGGAAAAAAAATAAAGTAGAAAATATTCTACTTTAAGCATATTCTAGTCCATAAAACTGGGACTAAATAAGAAAACTAAAACTCTTAATACCTGATGACCAGGTATAATTTATTTTATCATATGGATTGAACAGTTACAGGAAATCTGCTACTTCTTTAAAGAATTTAAATGATCTCTAAAAACACCCAGACATTGAGAAGGCAAGTACCATGCAGACTCATACCTATTATCCATGGAGTAACAGAATTGGAGTATGACATGTAACACCTCTGTGCTCTATGTGACAGGCAATTCATTCTGAAATTACTACGAAGAGCCAGCATAGAGGAGGAAAGATATGAAACATTCATTCTTGTAGCCTTGTCTTCCCTGTGAGGAGAAAAGATGAATTTCCTGCTTTGCAACTAAACGAGTTAAAATCCTAATGAAGGAAAGGCAGCTTTGTAGTTGTTGTGTGAGTTAATTTTATTTTTTTAATGCATTAAACTGGATCGTAATGTGTTGTGGTTTAACTCCAGTTGGCAAGGAAGCAGCTGATCACACTGATGAGATGGGTAAGAGAATTGGAAAGGTTAAAGTCAGAGAACTCATTGGTTGAGATAAAGATACATTCACAGGAAAAGCAAGAGCCACACCCAGAAGCAAAGCAAAACAAGGAATTCATTAACCATTTCCCATGGCCAGGCCATTTCCAGGAAAAGTAAGGCTCCTTCATGTATAGCAGTTACTTGTGAAGACATATGCCATGACCCTCAACACTTCCCTTCTTTTTCCCCTGGTTTTATATGCAGAGCATGATGCCATAAGACCTAGAATCTCCATTTGGTCAGTTGGGATCAGCTGTCCTGACTGTGAAATTTCCTACTTACTGGCAGGGCAGTAAGAAAAGCAGAAAAGGCCTTGACTGTACATAAGGACTACTCAGGGGAAAAAAAAAAAAAAAATTAACTCTATCGCAGCCAAGATCAGCACATAATGATATATAGTCTGAATGTCATGTCAACTGCAGTCTGTTTCATATGGGATTCTAACAGTCTTAACCATCTGTAAAGGTTCAGAAAGAGATATGTAACATATGTAAGAAATTTATGGATGACTTAAGATACCTATTGAGAATTTCCTGAAGGAAAGTAACCTTAATGCAGAGCAATCATCTCTGGTTCCTCTGACCCTTCCGTAGCTGCAGCCAAGAGCACTTCACAGAATAACAAAAATGAGAGGCTATTGTCATCTTGGACAATATTAAATTCAGTCAATTACCATTTGGCTTCTAAATCAAATCAATTCAGAAGATGAATAAAAGTCCAAATTATGATTTCCTTGCTTTCTGCTAGGGAGAAAAAACAGTTTTATCACACCTGGCCATGCAGTTTTTAAACTGTTCGCCAGTTCATCAGCCTCACTCTCCATTAAATACTGCCTCTCTTTCCTGTTTTTCCCTGGAAACCATTCCCCCATTCTCCCTGTACACATTCACCACCTTCCAAAATATTGGCGTTCCAGTCTTATCAAATTTAGAAAATATATGCTATAAGATCTGTAAATATCATAATCTTTTCCTACTGACTATCAAATTCACAGTGTACTGGCATGCAAGCTATACTCAATGAAAATGCTATTTTTTTTAACTTTTCCTCTGTCCAACAAATCAGATGTTCAATGAATCAGAAGTAAACATATTTTCCTAAACTATGTTTAAAATACATTTGATATGTGATTTCCTGAAATATGTGATAAAATACATTTAAAGACAATAAAAGAGGAAAAAAGTAAACAGTGAAATCCCACAAAGATAAAAATTATGATGGGTAAATGTCAAAATAAGCAAGGGTCTTAGATACGGTCAGCAAAATCCTGTAAATTTCAGCTTACATTTTACTATATTAAACGTGGTTTCTGGGGGAATTCGGAAGTTCTAAAGTTACAATATAAGGATGGCCATACCAAGACCTTTAAAGCATAGAGTTATATTTTGAAAGTTGTATTTTGTCATTCTTCTTCACCTTCAGCAACACCTGAAATCAATGCAGCTTTGAACACTGTCAACTGTTTCTCTGAATTAAGGCAAGACATATAAGTCTGGAAAAAAAATCAAGTTACAGACAGAACAAACACTGTACATCACTCAAGAGAATGTTTCTCTCTGTGTGATTTTTTATTCTGGATGGCAAGAAAATTTTAGAGTCTTCTTGTGTATAGCTATATTTTAACAGATAGACATAGGAATTAGAAAGCCTAAATATAGGTTTATTTTACATGTAACGATAACAAAAAGAGTGTGTTGTGGTGTCATATTTCCATTATTTAATTTTATAGACAGGTCACTTAGCAGTAGTATTTTATCTGATTTGATCAGATTTGCTATCAGTGTTTGATCTGATTGCCATCTCACAATAGAGATCGCATTATCTTAAAGTATGTTCGATAGTAGATGAGCAGTGACTGAATCTACTGTTTTCAAAACAGAATGCAGATGACTGAAACATATAGGGTTCTACTGTCTTAGAATAGATTTGTGCAACAGTAAGAAAGAAGAATACAGAATAATAAAATAGCTTACTAAAATTACTACAGAAATATCGAGAGTGGTAGGACATCTGATGTGTTACAAATATTTAGGACACTTTATGGACTTTTTAACATAGCAGCAATTAATAGCTTGGGCATGTTTGCTTCCTTGTGGATAAGGAGTACACTATTCTTGTGCAATTTTTATATCTTAGATAGGGCCTTGAAACATTCTAGGAAACCTGAAATTGTGGAAAACAAATTTTGTCGCAGCAAGGCTTTGTACCACAGCAACCCAAATAGCAACCTAAGGGACTATTAATTTAACTGCATTTCAAACACCTGAATTACCAGGCTAATTTACCAGGCTAATCTCCTAATGAAGTTAGAGAGGTGTAAAACCTTCAGTATTTATTGGAGAGATTAATTCAGAGTACTTCCCTTTCTCTAGCCATCAATTTCAGGAATCTACTAAAGTAGACCCAACTGGATTCTTACCCAGACATTTAAAGCTAGACACTATACATACGTATTAAACCTTTGATCTGTATTAGAATCTCAACTCCTTCAACAGCTAAAATATTGAAGTAGTGGTGGGGATTAATTATAATAACAGATCATCTGGAATGCTAAGCTAAGGGAGCAACGTAATTATCTTCATTTCAAGCCAGTGATCTAACCCATATACTAAGCGTTAATAAATTAATCCTTTCATTCAGATTATTACTTTCTTGGCTAGGGTCTTTTTCAAACATCTCACCTTCTCTTAGGAAATGAGAAGAAGTAATGGTAGAATTATTATTTGTAATAATACGAATAATAATAACAATAGAAAGAGAGTTATTACTGGTTTATTTCTCATTGATTTTCTGATTTGTTTTACAGTATAAAACTTATCATTTTAGACTGAAGACTTAAAGTCATTCCAGCATTTCCATAACCTGCAAAGTACTTTACATTTTAATATCAGTTGGCTTCATAAATTCCATATCCCTACCTTAAATAATAAATGTAGTCAAAGAGCAGTTATTGTAACAAATGAGACCTTTGACGCTAGTTTCTATACAGGTTTTTTTGTGACGCCTCAAGCAGTTCTGCATGTTGTACATCACAATATGTATGTGATCATTTAAATGTTCAGTGTGATTGATGGTTAATTAAAGCTTCTTATAGCAATGAGTCACAGTAACTTTGCAGTGCTGATAAATCCCCAACAGTCTGGTTGTCCTTTCTCTTCTAATTATATTGCCCCTGTTCTTTTATGAAAGTTATCAGGCACTACTAAATGAGTACCTGTTTTTTTATGACATGCAAATAGAGCTAATATTGTGCTGATAGATCCACTGAGCTTTACTTTGCTGTGGATGTTTACAAATGGTTTCATAAAATCTTTTTTAAGAAAGGATTTTTTTAGTGCCTGTGTAAACTCATTGTGTACTGCTTAATTAACAAGTGTAACAATACAAATAACATTATGGTGTTATTAATCTCTGGGTAGGAAGCGAATTGGTTTTAAGGATTTTAGGGATTTTAACAGACTATATTTTCTAAAATATACTTCACTGAAGCATATTTATATGTTGAATGTACTGTTTTAGTAATCTCTGCTGCTAACTTAGCAGAGTTCATAAATTAGCAGCATAACATTTAACTTGTGAAGACAGGCCCTTTGTTTAATTACTATTATAAAAATTCTTGCTCTATACTCTTTTTATTCTCTATTGCAAGCAACTAAGAAAAACTATTAAACCTGTACTGAGTCCTTGAGATCAGCTGAAGTATACTAGTGAATTTAAAATTCTCTTGTATCCAAACTTAAAATCAAGCAATTTTTTCATTGTTAATAAGTAAACAGAACATTCCCATGAACTTCATTACACTTCTCAGTTGTGGACTTTGGCTTTAAAAAAGATACAATCATGAAAGTCAAGTTTAAAATGACAGGGAAATCTTTTTGGCTTCTTCTGATCAACTGTTCTTTTTACTGCTCCTCATCTAGATTTTTTTACTCATTTGAATGGTAAGTTGTTGACCTGAGCTGGTTTTTTTGTGTAAGATATTCTCTGAACAACAATGTTCATCCAAAGTATGGTATCATTTAAAAACTAAAACAAGATCAGAAAGAACAGAAACATGACCAATGCTACAGTGGACTTGTGAACATGTTCATGCACGTGTTTGTCAGTTAACATCAAAGGTAATAAATAGAAATAAAGAATCTCCCTTAAATATACTAAGTAGCTGCCACCTGCTTAAAAGAAGTGTTTCGTTCTGGAGGTGAAATAAGAAAGTAAAGAAAACACAAAAATACGTATAGCACTGGATGTACAAGAGTGGGAAAAGTCTGTTCAAAAGCTTGAAGAATGCTTTCCACTCTAACTGACCCTTTCTCAAATCTTGTTCTGGAACTAGAGGATTTTGTTCAGCTTTGATTTTACCTACTTGTCAACTTAGGAGCAAGACTGTCTTCTAGTGTTAAGAACACTGAGCCCTTTACTTGCTACATGGGAAAGGCTTCCTTAAAAAGGACAATTTATTGTTGTCTTCTTTAACCATAACATTGCCAACTGTTCAAATAGCTCACTTTTGGACAAAGCAATTCCTAGTTAATTGAATTTGTTCCAGCAATTTTAAATTGCTCTACTTCTGGATGTAATTACACATGCAACTAATAAATGCACTGTAGGCTCAAACTCTTCCTGTTCTTTGCAGTCAGAAAATGCATTTGCAGAACCATTAATAAACACTCTTTTAATGATAATTTTACTGTTACAAATTCAGCTTAGCTTGTCTTTGTTGACCCAGGTCTTCAAACAATGCAAAAGACCATAGACCCCAGTAAAATTATTCAAGTTATGGCAATAGTTGAATAAAATTAAAAACTTGTTTTGTGTTTTACCTGTAATATTTTTGCTATCAAATAATTTCTCTATCATGGGCCAGGTGACCTTTTTTTTCTTTTCTGAAAATGAAATCTTCGAAATGAGGGAGCGATAATTGGACTCACAGATTGTTTACACATAACTGATTTTATATTATTTAATTTATATATAGACCTGGTTTAAGTCTAAAGAAGACATAAAGATAAACACATGTAAAATCACTTGTTTGTTTTTGGGCTTATCCTTTGGGAAATGAGGCTAGCTTCCTTGGATCACCCCACAAAACAGGACATTCAGCATAACCTCCTAGTTTGCAATTCACTTGGATAAAGAAGGATCCTGCTCTGAATCTATCTCTAGAGCAGAAATGGTGCCTATATCAACTCACAAACCTATAGTGAGATCTCTGAAATATATAGGTAGTCCTGAAAATACATCTGGCTTTGATATAACCATGCCGTTGTACAAATCCATGGTACATCTGCCTCCTCAATATCGTGTGCAGTTCTGGCCCTTCCCTCCTTCTACATCTCAGGAACTTAGAGATAAACAAAGGGATGTAGTGTCATACTTACATTGAATGCCTGAGTGAATTTGATCTCTGCATCCTGGGAAAAAAAAAATAATAAAAAAAAAAGCCTGGGATATGTGGTAGAGTTTTATAAAATTACATAACAAGTAAAAAGAGGTGGAGAGGGTTAAACACTGTATTTCAAAATAGTATAGGGGATAGCAAGATAAGCCAGGAGGAGTCAGGCTCAAAGCAGATGGCTGAATTGTCGAACTTCGTGCCAAACCCTATTTGATTGTTTGTTTCAAAAGAGACTCAGGGGAAACTTGAAAAGGTCATGGAAGACTGGTCCACAGCAGGTTGCTAAATACCCAGGTAAGATGTTAAATCATATCAAGAGTCCATGAAAATAGAATCATAGATAAACTGAGGTCAGAAAAAGACCTTTAAGAACATCAAGCCTAACTGTAAAGCTAACAATGCCAAGTCCACCACTAAACCGTGTCTCTAAGTGTCACGTCTACATGCCTTCTGAATAAGGTGACTCAATCATTCCCCTGGCCACTGTGCTCCAATGCTTGAGAACCTTTTGGTGAGGATATTTTTCCTAAGATCTAATCTAAACCTCCCTAGCAATATAAGGCCATTTCCTCTTGTCCTATTGCTTGTTACTGGGCAGAAGAGACTGACCCTCACCTGGCTACAGCCTCCTTTCAGGCAGTTGTAGAGTGATACATTCCCCCCTGACACTCCTTTTTTCCAGGCTAAACACTCCCAGCTCCCTCAGCTGCTCCTCACAGACTTGTGCTCCAAACCATTCACCAGGTCTGTTGTCCTTCTCTGGACATGATCCAGCTCCTCAGTGTGCTTCTTGCAGTGAGGGGCTCAGAAATGCACACATGATTTGAACTGTGCCAAAGTTGAGAGACACAATCACTCTCTATACTCTTTTATGCAGATATGTGACTCAGTATAGCCATTCTTATACTTTATTGCAAGTGAGCATGAACCTAAACTAGCAATTCACTACTTTTCATCTATTCCAAACATTGCATGAGAAGATGAAACATGAAAAGGGCTAGATTTCACTATATTATTAACTCTTCTTATTTTTCACATTATGGATTAATTGCAATATACCCAGAAAGCATTGCATAAGCTACCTCATTTTCAACTTCAAATGGAATAAATATATTAAATCTGTAGTATACCACGTCCTCTTGTAAATTTTACTTAGCACAGTCCTGATTTTTCTTTTGAATTCATATATAATCAGCTAAGGAAAAGACTCAGAGGGACTTTTCTTATCCCCTGCCCTATGTCCTTCTAAACAGTTCCACACCCATAAAGCTGTGATAAATGTCAATAGAACATATCTGCAATTGTTCCATGCTTTATTAGTTAGTTGTGGAATGCAGTGATGGTCAGATGTAGATCAATGCTGCATCTGTTTCCATTTGTTCTGTCCTATTCTGGAGTGAGTTAAAAAGAATTCCCACCAGTCTCCTTATTCATTTATTCATTTAATCTTCTTAACACTCTTCAAACCGTTTGCTAAGAGGTAATCAAGGGAAGAAAAAAGGTATATATAGAAACTAAGTAAAAGTCCTTACTTTAGGAAAAAAAAAAAACTTCCAGAGTGCCTTGCAATCTTAGCAGCTGGCAGGAGATATAATGTATAGTATACAGCAACCCAGCTCTGTCCTGTACACCAGAGAGAGATTAGCTGCTCCACGCAGACCATAAACTACAACTGGCAGTCTCATACAATGAGAACAGGCAGCCACAATCCACTGTAACTGATTCTGTGCCAAATGCCTCCAACCAGCCTTACAGCCAAGGGACCAAACCATAATTCTTCAGGTAAATACATTCAACTAAATGAGTCCTTTCATTTCAAGCAAAGAAGACAGGGAGCAAATAAGAGCATGAGAGACAGAAACTGGAACATAGTACCAGCACAGCAGTGGCAGCCCACATCCAATATAATTAGCAGTCATTCTGGAACATGTTAGGAAAATCAGACCAAGCACTTTGCATTTAGAATTAATGTCCAAGGCTACATTATGACAAGGGTCCAAAAGATCGAAACAAAGAGTCTCAAGGATGGAAAAGCACAGGCTACATGAATGCTGATTTCTATTCATGCAATTGGTTAGACTCTAGAAAGTCTTCCCTAGAAAACTTCTGTCAGACTTGCCTCACAGAGGCCAGTGAAAACATCTTAAATGGCAGCACAAATGTCACCTAACTGCTGCAAGCCCTATTCTTGATGGTATTGCTCTGTACTTAAGACATTTGTGTAGACACTGCATACATTTGCAGCGTGGAAGGCAACAACCAGATGTAATTTACTGGCCAAACATCCTGAAATGCCATTTAGAAAGCAGAAAGGTAGATAGCTTTTCCTTTTTGAAAGCAGAAGCAGCAACATAAATTATGTCACTTCACTAAATGACCAAATTATAATTGAAAAACAGTTTTCCTTCCTCGCCATTCATGTTATAATACAAACCTACTGAGCAAACTTGTTTTTCACAAACCTGTTTCTGAGCACTTCTGACCTTTGATTTCAAAAGATGCCAAGAGTGGAATCTGCTAAACCTGGAAGCAGATTGTGAACTACCACGCCCTTTTTCTTCACAAGCCCAGATCCAGGCAGGAGGCAGATGGATGCTGCTTTTTGTCTTGGATCAGAAAGAGCCTTTGGAGGAAGGGGAGACTTTTCCTCCATGCAAGCAGAAAGGGTGCCTAGGTGCCAGAGATGCTTTCTGGTGTGTAGGCAAGCAAGGGAATCATGAGACAGTAAAAATACTGCTTTGGGAGAGCATAAAGTGGGAAAGAAAAGGGTATCTTCAAACATTCACACCTCCAAAATGGGAGCTAGCCACTTTCAAGAGATCAATATTCATTTTGTACTAATCCAGTCTCAAATCCAGGGCTAATAGCTAGCCTGGAAGACAAGAGAACTCCAAAAAGACAAAAACAGGCAGCAGAAATTTCTTTTCACATTCTCTCAGCTTTATGTCGTTATCTGGGCTCTGTACATTTAAAAGTTCATGCTTCTGTTCTCTGTTCTAATAAAATCAGCATTAGGGATTCCAAACGTACTCAGTGTTTAGGGAATGATAAATTCAATAATTACTCCAGTCCCATCAAACAGTCACTGAATAGTATTTCAAAGTATGGCCCAGAGTCTCTTGCTTTCAGACTGGCACTAAAAATGGCACTCTGGAAATCCTGTGCACAGCCCTGCCCCCGCGAGACTCACTTAGGGCTGAGATAGGCACTGCAATGAGAACCTCATAAAGAGGAGGATTTTTCAAAATATATGTCTGAGACACAGTGGGAGTTGCTTTGTTGAAAGAGTACTACTTGTTTGTTGCCTTTTCTTTTTTTCCTTTTCT
>VZDJ01007755.1:46369110-46457666 GCA_008694505.1 Cyanoderma ruficeps
CTTTTCTTTTTTTTTTTAATCTATAGGTAATTCTTAATGTAAAAAAAAAAAATTAATAAAATTAAAATCAGATAAAAAACAGGTTTTGTTTTAAAGAAGGAATATTTGTCAGACAGCCCCCCAAACACAAATGTATGTACATACTAGCTTCCTACCAGGTGTATTTTTTCTACCTGTTAGAAAACATTCTCTCTCTCTTGCTTTCTCTATTTTACCATAAAATATAAAAAAGACCCAAACAACATTGAAAATATATGATAGAAGGAAACTTCTGGAATGAAGAAAGATTTATCCCTGGTTGGAAGCAGCTTTACTTTGCCACAATATTTCATGCTACATGTTTTCTACTGCACACTTTCCCAAAATGCCTGTCAGAGTTCAGCACTGAGCATGACTAAGAAAGTAAAGAGAAACGGGATCTAAAAAGCAAGTA
Source organism: Cyanoderma ruficeps (assembly GCA_008694505.1). Classification (NCBI taxonomy): domain Eukaryota; kingdom Metazoa; phylum Chordata; class Aves; order Passeriformes; family Timaliidae; genus Cyanoderma; species Cyanoderma ruficeps. Next base: position 46,369,544 of record VZDJ01007755.1, read on the forward strand.
GAGGAAGGAACAGTTAAGAACTAGAAGTGGGCTTGTATGTTTGTTTACTTAAAAAAGCAGAACTGTATTTATTCTCTTTAAAGTTCTATTCAAAAATTATTATGATATGAATTTTAATTTTCTAACATTTCCCCTCAAAACTTACATCTACCAGGAGTCCCAAAATAAGAATACTAAAGTTATTTAACATTTTAGAAATTTGAGACTTAATTCTCTGAATATTTACTCCAACAGGATTTTTATGAACTTTACAGGGTTATGGCAATAACATTTATTTTTACAAATACCAGTATAAATATTAGGGAATAAAAGCATAGAAGCTGACAATACGAGAAAGGATAGCTGAAGAATTTTTCCAATTACAGTTTTTGCTGCATCTTTATCATCACTGGTACATTAACTGTTATGGGTTGTACATTTTGTCCAATAATAGCGTCCAAGGAAGTATTTAGGATTATTAGGATTCTACAGTGCTAATTTAATTTGATATAAAGTTAATTTTATTGTCACTGTTGCAAGACACACTATTAATCTCCTGTTCTTGGAGAAGCAGCATCCCTATAAGCAACATTACGAGCCATTATTTTCCTCCAGCCCAAATGCATATATATATTTTATCTATCTATAGAGAGTCCTATGAATAATATGTATGTGGATTTTTTTCTAGTATTACTGGAAGTGGTGACTGCAAGTCTGAGCCTGTAGTCATTACCTTGAATAATTACAAACAAATGGAAGCAGAAAACAAAAGTAGAGTTATCATATCTTTAGTAGTCAAACAAGAAATAGCTAGTTCATCAATGAAATTAAGAGATATTCATTAATATTTATCTAAAATACATAATATATTTTTAAAAAGTGACAGGTATATAGAACCAAAGTAATTATTCTCAAAGTTACTTAATACAATGAGGAAAAACACACATTGAATCAATCTCTTTAAAAATCCAAATATTAAATCTCCATTGGCATTCCTATACTGTTAGGCTGTGATAAGAAAAACCTGCAAAAAACCCCAAAACCTATCCCCAGCAGATAAAAATCAGAAGTAAGTTTTTAGTCATACTAAATATATCTGATTCTGCAGAGTTCCCTTACTATTCAAAATTGAAGAAATGTAAGTTTCCTCCTGCTGTCTGTCCTACTACTGTGGTAGCACAGTTTAACTACCAAGGTGATAAACTGTTGCTCTATTTTGAACTCTGAATTTATCACTTGTAGTAAAGTATGGAATACCAAATGTTTATTTATGGTCAACAAAGTTTCCCCTTACACTTTTTCAGTTAAAAGTCTTTTCAAAAATGAGTTCCTTGATTCATTATAAAAGAATAAACACAAAGGAAAGTCATGGTGCTATTTGTCTACTCATTTCTCATCGTCATTTCTAATTAAGCATTGAAACCTCCAGACAGCATATTCAACTTATGAAAATCACGTATTTTGCAATATTTTGTAACATAGGAGTTGTTCCAAGAGAACTCCACTTTTCATTTGTCATAGACTATTCAACACACTGTATTTGTTGAAATGGCTTGCCCACAGCTACTTTGATCAACAGGGTACAAACGTCATTAAAAATCTAAATATACCACAGGCTAAACTACTGAAGACATGAAGTCTAGCAGACTCATGAGCTTTCTGGGAATTTTTGGAATTCAAGAAAAGAAGAGGAAGTTTAATATGAGCACACTACACAGCAGAGTCTTGATAATTCCTACTCTTGCAGAGAAAGTCCAGAATAAACGCCATCTACCAACCATGACAACACATGTATGTTGTTAAACCCAGGGAGGACTGACTACAGAAATCAAACTGGATGTATCAAGGAAAACATGATCTATTATCTATATTTAGGAGGGAAATTAAAATAACGTGGAGGTGTCCTTGACTGGCTGCTATTAACTGCCTTTGCTCATACCCTTATGTATGTATAGTTATGTCTGAGTCACAGTGCCTAAGAGAACAGGCAGAATCACAATACTTATGGAAAAATGTTACATTTCAGTGCTGTCAAGGCTAGGGCACAGATGGAAAAAAATTATCCATCAAGAACTCAAACAGTAACTTTTCACCATGTCACCATCCCAGTACAAGAAATACCATAAAAAGGCCAGTTTCCAGCTTTTTTTTTTTTTAATGGAACTAAGTTCCCAATCATAAAGTTAGTCATTATGAAAATATCTACTCTGCATTCTCAAGCAATGAAATCTACCATCACTAGAAACTCAATTATATCATGTATTAATATTACATACATTAAATTTCATAAGATGTACTTGGCTGAACAGAGTAACTAAATTAAATTTTAATTTAGAATTAAAAACTTATTAATCATTTCAAGAACATTAACATGACTCACATTATATATTTGCTACTCTAGCATCTCCAGAAATTGTACTGCAAGTTGTCAGACAGTGTTAGTCATCATTTCTGTGCAATAGGCAATGTTTGTGGCAATGGAGAGAGCATTTAGAATGGGTCAGCCATGGCATAATGAATTATTGGATTAATGGTATGTGTACTACACTACATATATATGTAGAGCACTGTAAATGTATGGAGAAGCATTGTTGCCTTGAGCTTTCTGTCTTTTGTCTTTCTGTAGAAGTTTCACACGCAGCCTTAATGTAAATAATGTCTATTCTTAAAATATTTACATACTTCTCCTGTGAGACAAGAAATGATTGATGGTGATGCCCACCATCCAAGTCGAAGGGGTGGCGACATGTGTAGCCAATCCCTTGACCTCTGTGCATATGTATAAAATACTGGAGTCAAAATAAAGTTAGAGAGAATTTTTCTACAACAGCCGTGTCCTGAGCCTCTCTTGAGTGTTTCTAAATTGGGACACACCCAGCTTCGCCCTGCGACAAGGCATTAAATTTCAAAATTACAGAGATCTCAAGTTTCCGATAGGTCTCTATTCTTGTAAACTTTGCATGATCATCAAGGAGAGATACAGGAAATAATGGGAAGAAAAACAAATACACTAGGAGAAAAATATCAGAAATATAATAGCATCAGTATGATTAGTTATCCCCTAGATCCAAATGAGGCTACCTGTACTTTCCACAGAGTTAAAATTGTGGCGACTTTGAATATGACTTATTATTTCTCTTACTATTATTAATTTGAAAATGCTGATACAATAGGTTGATGTATTTATAAATTACTCATTGGGTATGGTTATGCTGGTAAAGTTCAGATAATAATGCAGAGTTCATGAACAGATTATCTATACTACAAAGAAGAATAGATTTCTTTCACTGTCAATACTAATTTAGTAATTTACAGGCAGAGCATGGTATATGTGATTAAGCAAAACTTTTAGAGAATTTGAAGATAAAATGAAAGGTTACCCATTTATCTAAGCAGTGACTTACTGGATCAAAGCCAGGGTCCACAACACCTTGTCCATATAATTTCATACAAATAAATATGTTCAATTTTATCAAGAACTATTGGAGTAGAATTAGATGCTGTGATTCTTTACCACAGGATTCCTAAATAGAAAAAATTTCTGTAAGATGAAGTTCATTACACTCTGCTTCTTATGGAAGGACCAGTGACATTAAATATTAACAACTACCTTAATTAAAACTCTGCCGTTTTCACAATGTAAAAGTTGAAGAATTTTGATTTGCATTAAACAAACTCAGGTATTTTTCAAAATATGTTCCTGCACTTATAAATCTGGTTGAATGACAAACTGGTTATAGATTAAAAATACTATGAAGACCAAAATCCTAGGTGTTTCCTGTTTATTGTTTTGAGCTCATTGAAAGAAATTAAATGTTTTATCCATTGAAAAATATTTACATCAGCAACCACTTAACCTGCAATTCTGCTTATTAGTCGTGTGAAAATTTGAGAAGCGCCTGTAGAACAGTTTCACTCAGCAGTCCCTACCTAGCTCCACACACAGGATGTCGCTTAGCTCTACTCTGTTGCACATTCACAACAGTTTCATGTTCTTTGTGACACAATTGGAGAGCTGTGGGGTGGGGCAGCAGCAGAGGACCGCAAGCCTTCCAATGTATGGCATAAAGATACAGGTCCCATATATTCACTTACATAAAGGCACTGAAGTCTCCTCAAGAACATAATGTATCTACCTTTCTGGTCTTTCAGCTACGGGCAGAAATAAACCAATCACTGCAGAAACTTAAGTTGCTATCCATGGGATTTAAGTGCAATAGGACAGTAGAAACATGAGAGCACTATCTGGTAGATCTGTCTGCTTCCTTCCACAATGTCTTCTCAATATTATCCTCTTCACATCAGCATTTATTGCATTTCATGTGCCATTTTAAAAAAACAAACTAAGACGATTATCCTATTTATCCATTATATTAAAATAAAGCATGGGACCAAAGTTCAAGACATTCTTCTTAGATAAAAATGTGTATGTTTTTATCTGACTTCCTGTGAGTATGGGGCATTTCACTACCTAACAGGTTTTAAGAATGACAAGCACATTATCAAGGTCTATCAGTAGATATTTATCTGCCCATTCCTCATTTTCTGATAGCATTTACATGCCCTTTAATCAGAAGGGAATTAATGTCCTCAGTATCCTTATGAAGAAAGAAAAAAATTCTGCTTTCCCACATAGAATAACTTCATTTTTCTCATGTATTAGAGAGTTGAACTCACATATTTTTAATCCCAGACTAAGTCTTGTCTCCAGTTAAGCAATTATTAAAACAGCTGGGAAATGTAAAAGTGTTTTCATCTGAACTAAACAGAGTATCCCAGTAATATTTTATGAACACACACAATGTGAGGCATTTTCCTGCAAAAAAAATCTGAAATAAAAAACAGGCTTCTGATTGTAATACCAATAAAGAGAAAATTGGTGTACCCCCGGTTTAGTGCGGAGGTTATTTGACATAAGGTTGGTATAGGATGACAAAGGAAAAAAGAACAAATCAAAATTAATAAATGAAGAGAAACTCCAAATTCATCTCTTTGGAAGCAGGAGTAAGAAACAAGAGAATGGCTGAGCCTCATAGAATTTTAATTTGAACACTGATAGTAAAAATGGCTATGTCTGATGTTTTCATTTGTATTTGTCTTGGTCTAATGAGAGGAAAAATCAAACCCTGAAGTGTAAAGACTGTTGAAGGGTGTTAACCAGAAAAAAAAAAGAGAAGGAACTCCTTGAATAAGAAACATGAATTAGTATGGTTTTATAAGAGGAGAAAAATTTGGAAAATATTTGGAAAAGCACAGGGAGAAAAAAGTGGGTATTTAAAATAATAGTATTCTGTGGGCCAATCAAAATGAAACTCTATTGAATAGAAAGACACATTTCTAAAATCCAAATGCGTAAAAACATGGCATTTAAAAATTCAAATAGGCAGCAATTTTATTTTACTTTATTATTTGAAAGGATTTAAATGAAATATTTAATTCCTTAATTTTTTTCTAGACTTTTTGTTCAAATTAAATTATAAAAATTTGGTCCTGATATTGTCTTTATATTTCAAACACTTTTTCTTTTCACATTGCAAAATAGTGAGTTTTGCAAATATGGAAGCTAAGTCTAAACTAAATTTCTCCCATCTGTGTATTCATTAGTGTGAGATTCTATAAGGAATTCTATATTCCCTCATTTCTAAAGCACTGTTAACAGCTATTCCATTCACAGAAATGGTTTTAAATAAAACAGTGGTGTCCATTTTTTTTCCTATCAAAAATGCAATTGATTCATATTATCTAAATATTTCAAAGGAATGCATTGAATAATTTCCTCTATATTGAACTTTTTCAAAACATGCTAAAAACCATCAGTTTGGAAATTTTATTACTTTTTTCCAGCTACTTTTAGCAGTCATCTAGGTTATTATGTTATTATATTATGTTACAAAATCTTAAATTTTATGATTTAACTTTAATGTTTCTTGGTTTAGACTTTCCTTTCATTAACAGCCAACAATTAGAAAAGCAAAATTGGAGAAATTTCTTGGAAGGGAATTTTCCCTGCTAATTCCCAAACTCCTCTAGGTAGAAATAAAATGAAATCAGAAAATACTTCAACTGGTGTTGCAATATTCTAGTACAATTTATTTTTGTTGCATTTACCTTGGATACCCAGATTAAAAAAAAAAAAAAAAAAGTAGTAAAAAGCAATTTCAGAAAAGAATTATCACCAATGAAACGCTTTGGACACATGCAAAGAAACAAACTTTGGACAATGGTGGATTTTATTTTAATCTGTTCTTTCAGACTGTCTCTAGAAAAGCAATACTGCAAGATACTACTAAGGGGTCTTCACTGGTTTTAGCACTATTCCTTGTTTTTTACATACTAACCTAGGGTTGCAGCAAGAAAAAGCAAAAATACATTGTTCAGTAACATTAAAACAATGCTTAGAAATGCTTAGGGATTGTTCTTAAACCCAAAGATTGAAAAATGAGAAGTATTTTAAATAAGCTGATACACGTAAATTGTTGCATTTTAAAGTCCTTAGGTCAAAAATAGTAATGAATGAACTTTGAGGGAATAAGGGTATCTTAAACAAAGAAGTTGCTTGACAAAGAATTTATTGAGTACAAAAATGGTTTGTAAATGGAGATTGTGTTTTGCAAATTCAAGTTGTTTGGTCACTTGACATGCACTGGGAATGATAGTGGTAAGGTTGGCTCCATAGCAACATGATATATCAGGAATAGATTCCTGTTCTGCACAGCTAAAAAAATTTGGATCTGACAGGTTGGTTGGTTGGTTTGTTTGTTTGTTTTTGGTGTTTTGTTTGTTGTTGTTGTTTTTGTGGGTTTTTTGTTTGTTGTGGGTGTTTTGTGTTTTTTCATTAAAAGACATTTTTTCTTGTCCAAATCACAGCTAGCAGTATACTATTGTATTGAATTACATCTATCTCTTTCTCATCTCACCTATGAAATATGGGAGAAGGAAAGTTAATATTCACATTCAACTATATTTGAGCAGAGAGAGCTAACAAGCATATATTTTCCTTTCCTGGGCATACAACTGTCTTAATGTAAAAATCAAAGTCTTTATGAAGGGAAAGGGAAGGATACTAATTGCCTCCAAAAATTGTGCCCATGCTGCTTCTCAGGATATTTGCTGGTAGAAAATTCAAGGTGAGAGTAGGTGGGATGTTGCCTTTGTGTAACTAATAAATTCACCTTAATTGTATGTTTTCTCCATGGCACATGATACAAGGTTTGCCATGGTTGGACTGCTGTAAGTTAGACCTTGTTAGAAGGTAAGTTACTTTGATGGTTTCAGCTGAGGCAGAGTTAATTTTCTTCACAGTACCTAGTATGGGACCAATGCCTTAAGTTTTAGCTTTCATGTTTTAGAGATTATGTGCTGCTTAGGGGTGCAGTCCTGAGCCTCATATTAAGTGCCAGTAAACTCTTTCCACAGAGTAGGTAGACAAAACATATCCTTTTTTGCTGACCAAAAGGACAACAAAAGACCAAGGACAACTTTCAGGCCCAAACACATAAACAATGGTGGACTGAAGGGAGGAACAAGAAGGATGAGACTTCACAACCTGAAGCTGTAATTGGACAATTAAAACCCAATATGCAAATGAACCAAAACTTATAAAAGTGTAAGACCTCATGACCAGTCAGCCATTTTTTGTGACCATTCTTTGTTCACCCTGGGTGTAGCCCTGGTCGAGCTCTTGTCCTGCCCAAGGTTTATCCTAAAGACCTTTCAATACATACCTACTTTATTCTCTAGCTCTGTCCAGTCTCTGTTTCAAGTCAGCTTTCACAAAGCATCCAGACTATGTCTCAGATTTGTGCTGGGAACAGCGCTGATAACATGGATTTATTTATTTCCTGCTGATCTGTGCTTGTGCAGCATCAAGGCCTTTTCTCCTTCAGACTCTGCCCCAACAGCAAGGAGACTGGGGGTGAACAAGAAACTGGCAGGAGGCAGAAGCAGGACAGCTGACCCCAGCTGACCAAAGGGAGATTCCATACCACACGGCATCACGCTCAGGATTACATGCTCAGGGAAGAAGAAGGAAGCAGAGAATTATCAGAGTGATGATGTTTGTCTTCCCAAGTCCCTGTTAGATGAGATGGAGCCCTGGTCTCCTGGAGATGGATGAACACCTGCCTGCACATGGGAACTGGTGAATGAATTGTGTAAATGAGTTCCTTGTTTTGGTATGCTTACATGCACAATTTTTTCTTTTCCTATTAAACTATCCTTACCCCAATCCAAGAGTCTTCTCCATTCTACCCTTCCCATTCTCCTCCCCAGCTTGACTGGGGAGAGTGAGGGAGTGGCTGTGTGGGGCTTGGCTGCCAGCTGGGCTTATACCACAACCCTTACACATGAGGATGCAGGTTGTCTCTGGTTACTAGCAAGAACATCTCAGTGCTGACTAGGTTCCAGTGGTTGCCTGAGAAACCCTGAATAATAAACTTTTTACACCCGGGGCACTAAAAATGAGCTCTCATTATATCCCATTATTGTAATGGGCAACAGAACACCAAGAACATACTAAATGCAGTACTAGTAATGAATATAACACAATGTAGAGAGTAGTCTGAATTCCAACTGTTTTGCATAATTCTTTTAAGACTAACCATAAAATTATCTGACTACTTTTTAAAAATTGCCTTACTTATTCTTTCTTCTGCTTCAATTCTAATTGTTTCCTGAGTTATTTAGAAAATTATTTCCCCCTCTTTTTTTTTAATGTAGTATTTTGAGAAAAAAAAAAAAAAATTACAGGCTACATCCATAAGAAAATAAAATGGCCAGCACTGTTATGCAGTTACAAACTACATTCAATACTTACTCTGTCCTGGTCACTCTTGAATGACTTTAAACCACTTCAAACATAGACATTTAAAAATAAAAGTAATATAGCTACAAAAAAACACACACTCTTTCCTAAACTATAACTTGGTTCATATCCATGCAAGATGTTTGAAATGGGCTAATCACATTTAAATGTCTGGTTTGCCTTCACTGGAGGGAGTAAGGAAAAGAAGTGAAGCAGCACAGTCAGAGGATGATGATATTGGACAGTGATTTTCATTACAGAGACATGCAAGAGAACTGAGAAGCCTTTTTGAATCATGAAAATTTTGTATGGAAAAATGGAAGGAAAAATAAGATTCAATGTTCAAATATACTCAGTGGCTTTACTATTCCTATTAAATAAAATGGCATTATAGATAGCATCAAATGAATAAATTGTGGCAAAAATAAGATCCTTCTTGATTTCCTACGCACCACTAATCAAGACTAGGCACTTCTTAAGCATGTAAATACAGTCTTCTCTTCACATTTTGAAGAAATCTTAATAAAACCTACAATGTTCTGAACAGAAGAACAGAGTAGTTAGAACTTCCAGAAAGAAGCTCCTATCTGAGAAATAAGAGAGCTACTTTCTGAAGAGAAATCTGAATGTGTTTCAATGTTTGTCCTAATTCCATATAGTAAGTAATGTTTTTTAAGACCTTGTCAAATGGGAAGTAAACATTGCCAGAAAATTAAAAAGGGGTCAATGGTCATGTCAATCCTTATAGCGGCACATCCTTTTATGTTGCAAACATTGGCTTGAGTGCACTGAAAGCATTATAGTTGTCATACCCAATACACAGACCAGAACCCTATCAGTCATAATGAAGTCTTTAATGAAGGTATAATTTTGTTTATTTTGTGAATCTGTCTTGGACTGCACATTATTGATTTGCAGCCAGCTGAGCTGCAAAGCTTGGATAATGAAGTCTGTGCAACTAAACCAATCCTCCTTATGAAATATAGGAGTAGAAAACTCAACCCCTACATATCTGCATTACAGGAATCTGATTTACAACCTGGCAAATCAAGTCTACTTTTGGTGACTGTAAGCAACTAAGAGTAAGCAAGTTCTGTCATATAACATTCATGATATTTACTAGATGGTGAATGCTAACACAAATTTTTGTTTGGTGAGATGAATTCATCACTTGAAAGTACTGACTTTCCAAACTGCTTTTCTGTCTTTAGCCTTATTATTTTAAAATCCCTGTCTTTGATATACCAGTTAAAGACAATTTTTCACAGCTTAATGTAGCCCTTCAGCGTCTATCTGGGCAGCAGTGCATTATGGAATGCAAACTTTATATTCAAGAAGGAAAAGGGAGAAACTCATTTGTTTTTCTAAGACATAACCCCAAATTTTAAAATACTCGTCAGATTCAGCCTTCTAAGTTCAATATTTACTAGTTCACTTTAGCAGAGAAACATAAAAGAATATTTGATATCCCAGTGAAGAGTAATCTTTGGTTTACACCTCATTTTCATCTGATATTGATCAAAATAACTAAAGCAATCTCATTTCATGACAGAAGATAAACTGGCTAGTAGTTGGCTTCTTCCTAGTATAACAGTAAAGAGGGAAGTACTGGATTCTGGACTTTTCTTCTTCCTCCTTTCATTCTCCACTCAATCTATCTTTTATTTGCAGTGATGTGGCAGATAAAAACACTCTTTATAGTTTTTTTTTACAAGTTACACTCTAAGAAAAGATCTCTATCTCTCATACATTTATTTTCTAAAGTACTCCTATTTTCTTACCACAATTTACTTTATTATTTTGATCTTATCCTCTATTTTGTTTCTCTTTAGTAGAATCATCATTTTCATACTGCCAGCACTGTTATTGCAGTTCAATGTAGTTCATGAAGAGCCACTCACATTTATTTCTTAATTGTTCTGCAGTTATAGCCTCTTTTATAGGCGCACTGCTAGGTGTTTTTCACACCTCTTTCTTCACACGTTTGAATTTTCTAGCAGGCTTTTTTTTTTTTTTTCNCTTGTTTTGGAGTATGAATCATGTCAGTACAGAACTCTGATGTATCACAATGCTGCATTTATGTACAGTAAATTGTGGGAATTCAAATTTACAACACTTTTCTAATATGTTTTCATCCTTGGTTCTTATTCTCCACAATTTATTTTAGTCCTGGCAGTTCACATTCATCTAGAATTTATCCATTCTCAGCTGAACTTTTAACTTTTTTCTGAATATCCAAACTCCATGTGCTGACCTTTTTGTCTTTGTCACTTGCTACATTATTATGCATACAATGTGTTAATGCAGTTACTCGATTTGGGGATCTTAACTTCCCCTAGCCACTAAAGCTAGGATGTTCAGTATGTTCAAAACTGTTGAATTTCCGTACTATCATTCCATGGAGAATGATGAACATAGACAAAAGAGCCTCCTAAAGGACACTGAGAGACACAGAAGTAAGGGATATTACAGTCCTCTGTACTATTTTTATTGCAAAAGTTCTTTTTCTGAATTATAAGAAGATTCTCCCCAAATGCTGCTAGATTCTTGCCATGAGTGACTTGGAAGATGTGCTATTGCGTTTTGAGCTACAAACTCCAGCATTTTGTCTTCAGCTTTGGCATGATAGCAAATGCTTCAAGAATAGTGAGAAATGGAGCAAATATACAGGGTAGTAATCCTTCTCACCTTCCAAGAGCCAAAACCACATGGCTAAAAGATTTGAAGGTTGTACCCAAAGCATTGCATTTAATGGACATCATGGAAACCATTTTCTATAAAATTTCCTTTTCCCTGCTTAATGCTTTTGTTTTTATCATTTTCCTGATAATTTCACTAGGGGCCTTCTGACTTTTTTTTTTCTTTTGTTCAAAGAGAATTATCAATAACCAATTTACTCTATTTTTTTTAGCTTAAACAACACATAAAGCATAAAAACAAGCTTGTAACTTGAGCCAGACAGAAGCATGTAAAAAAAAGTTGAGACAAACAATCTGTCCTCACATAAAGCATTGTCATATTATTACTCAGTATAGATATTTATATTCTTGACTATTTGACCAATGTCATCACACTTGCTGTGCAATATGTCATTATCAGAGGCTATGTGAAATTCTTTACCAATTATTGCATACATAAATAAAAGAGTAAACTAAAATCCTGATACCATCTCTGAGAAAAAACTCTTCCAGAGTTTTACAAGTTATTTATGTTAGGCTTGACAGTTTCTCTTTTTCCCCCCTTATTTACTTGAGAGAAAATAAAAATACTGACATGGTATCACATCAATATTTTAAATATAGATTTACAAAATGCAAATAAGGAAAGAGTTAACAGCTATTTCTGTTTATGATGAGAAGTATCAAGAAACTGGAAAAAAGTTAATTGCATAAAGGCAAAAAAAAAAAATTCTGATCAAGAAAACAAACCTGCTCAGTATTAACAATCAAAGCAGTAGTGAGGAGAATGGAGAAGGGATATCACTAATCCAGAATAATTTTAAAATAAATTCTACTTAACTAGATTGACAGTATAGCACAAAGAAGGAAAGAGACCCCATTTGAAGGAATTTTACTGCTTCATATAAAATAATTTATGTTTCATCCATACAAAATTCTCACAATCCCAAAACAAAAGCATCTTAAAGTTTGGCTCAGAAAGTCAACATAGAAGTTGTCCTTTCATCACTGTTTATTGAACTCTTGAGCCCAAATCTTGCATGCTGTCAGGTTTCTAGTCACTCAGCAACCAATCTGTCATCTTTACTCCAGTTATAAAAAGTTTTATCACCTTCCCACCTCTAACTAAGGTTTTCTACCCTTTCACTATCCTTCTGTGCTGGGGAATAAACCAAGAGCTGCAGAAAACCCCTACACAACCCTCCAGTTTAAAACACTTAGAACTTGTATAGCAAGTACTTTATGCCCAGTACAGCTGCTGGCAGAGAAATTGGCTCCAATCTTACCTCCCACGTCTCCTGTAGCTCAACCACTTCCGCTGGGTACTTGTTTATTTCTCTTTTCCTTTCATATCCCTGACCTTTTTTTTCTAATGCGCTGAGCTGAGTTTGGAGTCACGGTGATGAATGAGATGTGATCACGAGAATCACAGTGAGGGTGCAGTGTGCGGGGCTGTTTCTCGGGCAGCGTAGTAGCAGATGGAGGAGGGGAGAAAGTGGAAATCTGACAGGTTTAGCTTGCTGACAGCCCATGTTTATAGACTCTGTAAAGAATACAGATGAGACAGAGGAAAGGCAGCGCCGACAATGACATAATAAATCTTAGCCCCAGTGTTTTCAGTCCAAAAAAGTAAAGAAATAAAGTCGAGTTTGGGATGCTGTTAATGGTTAGCCTGCCACAGAACTGAACCTCTTCACTGTCTGCACTGTTAGATGAGATTAATAGATACACTCCAGTCCACTGTACAGTACTTCTGCCATTTGCACAGAAAACTGCAGCCCTTTCCCCCATCTGACCAAAAAATTCTTCAGGTAATAGTCAAGTTAGGCATTCTAGTTCCAATAAAGAGAGTAATAGATCTGCATAGATTAAAATAAATAAAGAAACAAGCAAAGAAATAAATAAATAAAGTGACAGAATAAAGACCAGCCTCCATTCTGAAAGCAGCAGTCAGTTCCTCAGCTGCTTCAAACACTATGTTGTTTGGCTTAAGTGCAGCCATGCCAGTTTATATCAGGTGAGGTTCTTTCTTATTCTTTTCACTTGTGAAAAATTCCAAGTAAATTTCAAGTAAATTCCAAACCGTTAAACAAAGAATGCAATATTTTATCTAATATAAAATTTTAAAATGTTTAGAACTTTTTCCCTCTCCAATGTCCCAGACACAGCAGAAGTTTCTTTCACTGTTTTGAATGCATCCATCAAGAACATGACTTTTGTGATCTTTAATAGGCCACATCTTGCAGATAGACTTTTTCAGAGCTGCTTTTATTTCTCAAGTTACATTTATTTATACAAGAGCTACAACAATTCCCAGTTGTTAAATTTTAAAAAAAAATGAGTAAGAATGTAAGATGTCACAACAAAATATTTTCCTTCTTTTTAACTAGTTATCACAAAGCAAAAAAAGCACTGTTGAAGTAAGACTAGCCTTTGGTCTGGATTCTGGAAAAGACAGCACTGATTTCCTTCTCAGAAGCTGTAAAGTCTGTATCCATTTCATTCATCTGAGTCCAGTGCTAGGAGTGGAATATTGAATATTCATCTTGCTGCCTCTGGTACATTACTATGTTGTTGAATGTAATAAAGAGAAGGCCATTATACCCAAGTGAACAAACAGAAGAGATCGAAGAGCGCATCAAGCACTTTAATTTAGGCAGAAGAACCGCACTGAAATACACTTGGGTTTCCCCCTCTGTCTTCCAATAGCAACATCTGCTTTCAGGCCAGGTATCATGTTTTTAATAGCTTATTTGTTAACTGGAAGTTGTTTGTTAACTTGTTCAGCCCCCAAAATTATGTCTAATCTATGCACAGTTAGTTCAGCCTTCCATCAGCATGTGAAAGTGCAGCCAGCACAACCTTAGTTATGTGTGAACGGCAGAAATATACAGGATGACTAGCACTGTTTCCAATAACCAGCCTTTAGAGCCCAGGCAATTTTGTTGGAATGTGGGCTAAATTTATACAAATTAAGAAAAGGAGAAGGTTTTCATGAAAATCAGACTTCTTTAAGGCATGTAAAAAACCCCAAGTATAAGCACTTACAGTTTTTGAGAGAATGATTCTCTTCCTAAACTTGTGGGGAGGTAAGGGTAGAGGGAGGAGAGAAGACTTCCGTCTTAAGACACACTTTTAAAATGCTGTCAGCTCTTCTCCTATGGAAATAAGGAGGATGTGAAAAAGAAAGTAGTAAAAAAAGTTATATAAATACAAATAATAATGTAAATACATTAAGTGAAAAAACAATTTACATATCTGGTACTCAACAGAGAACCAAACTTGTAAATAGTCTCTTGAAACTACTGTCAATTATTACAGATATTTCATGGTAGTTATAGTTTGATTTTTCAGGTACATCTACAGCTGATATTTGTCAAATTGATAAGCTAAGGCTTCCTGTTTTACTGCTTCAGCTTTTGCACTCATTCTTAAAAGGAGATTACAAGAAGGAAGACAGATTCTGCGATAAGTTTGGGAAAAGGGGAAAGAAAGCAACCAAGTTTTTACAATTATTCCTGTGTAGTCATAATTCTAGCTCTTATGATCTCCTAATCTGTGACAATAGTGACCTTTAATACCCATGCCAGACCTTGCTCTGCTCTCTATTAGTCTCATAATTTGACACCTCAAAACAAAATGGTAGCTCACACAAAGAGATGAAAAGAGTATTTTTTCTCTGAAGCAGTAATGATTTTTAAAAGCATATGTATCTTCCCAGCATCTTGAGAGTATAAAAACAAACCTAACCTCTACAGTCAAGAATCCTTATGTTTTGTTCTTTGCTTTACAAAAATTTCTCTCCGGGGGTGTAGTTGAACATCGAGAAAAAAAATTCTGGCAGAAAAATACATTGTCTACCCACCCGAAGTCAAACTGTTGTCTCAGCTGAGGATGCTGTCATTCAGTGTTACATTCAGATGAAGACAGAATGAGTGAGACTGCTGCCTAATAGGACTATCATCAGTGGAACTGTTTCATCCTGAACCTGGAGACTAGTTCTATTCTTATGCTAAAATACATAAAAGTTTGACTCTTTCCAGACTATTTCCTAAGCAAATCTCTCTTAGTATACGTAGGATGTAAAATTCTAACACTGTAAGTATTATTTATAAAAGCAAGGACTAGGAAGAGGTCTGTTAGAGGTTTAGATTACCTGGCCATTCCACTTAAAAATGGAGAAGGGCAAAGAAACCCACTTGAGTGGAGTTAGCTATCTGATATGTTATTTTCTTAACAGAGAGTTTTGTTCCTGTATTATCAAACAGCTGAGGCTTACAAACAGCATAACTGTTACCAGATCATGCATGGGTCTGTAGAATTATCTAATCTCCAAAAAGGAGCTAAAAAAGAGTATCCTAGCAAGCTGAACAGCATCTAAACAATTCAGTGAGATCTCAAATCACATCCTTTTTTTTTTTTTTTTTCACAAAGTCCTAATTTTTCACAACACTGCAGAGCTAACACAGCCAATTTTTTGTGAAAAATCTTCTAGCAGTGTCATGAAAAGGAACAGCCTGACCCCTAGAAGAAACTCTGAGAGAGGAATAGAACAGAAGAAGGGCTCAGGCTGTGCATACCAGATTGCAAACGAATAAAGACACCCTTAAAATGGGTTCAGAATTAAGTGGTTAATCAAAACACTGCAGTAAGTCCCCTCATTCTAGTGTGAAAGCATGTAAGGGGGAGAGCAAGAAGTGTATATCAGAAGGTGGATCAACTTCCTGAGGCACTGTCACAGTCTAGTGAGAGAAGAGACCTCATTGCTCCTCTTTTTCAATCCCATATGAGGCAGGATTCATCAAAGGAATGAGATTTAGTTATGGAGGAAGAGTTATCACACATAAAACTTCAGAAAATATTATTTGCATGAGACTGTGCTCACTTTCAATTTTAGTGGGTTTTTTTTTTCCTCCTTTATTCCTTAAGAGTAAGGGAAAAATATTTTTGAACTGGTTATAGTTTGGAAAAAAGAAATCATAGCCTTCCAACCCCATTTTCAGAGAGCAGACTAAACTCTCCCTTGTCGGCATTGGCATTTCTTTTTCTGTACTTATTAAGAGTTTGACTTACAGAATATAGGTATATAAAAAGATATAGGAAATCTACCAGCGTCTGAAAGGTCAGACAGAAAGGAGCTTGTTGGGAAGTTTTCATCCAGGCTGCTAAGATTTGACTGGGCATTAATCTTAGTGCAGTATTTGATTTTGTTATGAGCAAAAAGAAAACCTGGGGTATGAAATTTATTTACAACATTATTTGTTACATTACCAGTTTTCACAGATGAAACAGAATCTGAATTTGGCATGAAAAATAGTGCTGGAGCTCATTAAATCAGTTCAAAAAATATAGCAGGATAGCATCCCTGTTGGAAAAGATGAATTTGGTGTTATCTTTCTCAAAATAAAGTGTTAATGACTCCTCTTATGAACTTCTAGCATATGAAACAAATTTAGGCAGTCTGTTTTCTCAAGAACAGAATAAAACTATTTTACATATATTAAAAAGAATAAAACTAAGACATTTTCCCATTCTACCATTTGGTCAGTGACTTTTACAACTCTTCAAGAGTCTTAAAAAAGTGAAATAATATTTGTCTAAATACATAGGGAAGTTTTCAGAGTAAAGTCTCAGCAAGTAAAAATTTTCCTGATTAAGGAATGGATGATTTGTCCCAGCATTAATAACAGTACATCTCCATGCTAATAATGGAAACTGTTTCATATCCATACGAGTATACAGGTGTATATATATGAAAATTATGAACAGTACTATCAGTATATTACAAGCACATATTCACATATATAGCACATATATACACAAATATATATACAAGTTTAAAGCAGAATAAAATACCTACAAGTTAGGATATTACCAAAATATGCAATATAAAATAACACCTAACCTGTAAAAACACATGCTCAAGCCCATTACCAACACACCCTGGTGTTATTTCGGCAACTGTCTCACAAACGCTTAAAACACAGTGTGCAACAGCACAAACCATGGATGTAAAATTATTTTGTAGCAAAGCCAGTCTGCATGCCGTTTTACAGTCTAAAACAAGGAGTACAAAGAAAAAGAAGAATTTATCAGAAACTTTTCTCCATTGGAGTTGAGATTCCATATGGTATATAGAGATGATATTCGCTATGATAGGGTAAGGGGAGGGAAGAAAAAAACAAAAAAAAAGGAGTAATTATAAAATACTCCTGTTTACAGGATTTTACTCTATTTTTGAATATATTTTATTTACTGAGATAGAATGGATGGTTTTTAAGATCAGGCCAGATCAGGTAACCTTAATGGAGAGAATTGGAAACAGATTTTAAACATATATTTAGTTATACACTCAGAATTTTTCACTTTATTTATCCAGCATACTAACAGTTTGGAAAACCAGCAAAATCCTTTAGCTGTAATAAAATATGCATTTTTTGAATCACCCATTTTTTATTCTCTTTGGTATATTTTGTGGATAAAAATGTGAAAATCACAGTGTACAGTACTTTAATAAGAATGAACACTATATTAATAATTCTACTATTTACCTTCCAGTTGTGAGCCAGCTCCACATTACAGAGATTCGGCTCATTCCTGAGCCCCATGCTGAATGACGACAAATACTGAAACTGCCTGCCTTGGACCCTTCTGCAGTGGTGGGTAAATATCAAATAGATTTTAATTATGACTTATAGTATCATGAAGTCCACTATTTAACTGCTCCAGTCCTGTGTGAATTTTAGTACTCAATGTTTAAGTCAGCCCACACAGCACTCTGGTGCTGTCAAGAGAAAAAAAAAAACCAAAATCCTCTAAAATTCAAGCCAAGGTATATAAATACACAGCACAAGAAGAATATGAAAGTCTTTTTCTCATATCTGAAATGCATATAACTGGCAAAGAAGTAGCAAACTTATTACAGCCTGCCTAACCCATTATATGTATGTGCATATATATACATATATATATGTATATTCTGTAGAGATCGGCTTCATTAATGATAAATGTCATGGGTATACACATTAACTCACTAAGCAGTATGAGTATCTGGCAAAGACAGAAATAACTAAAGCAGTTTTGTTGAGTAAAGCAAAGTTTTTATGCAGCTAGGAAAAGTTTCATACACTGCAGGAATAATTAAATGTCTAAATTATGGTTTGGTTTTATTTTGGGTACTTGCTATTGTAAACATTTCTTACTTATCAGCATAAGAATTTTCTGTGTAAATGGCTGTTTTTTATGAATACTGTCATCCTTTGAATGTATCATCCTTTGAAGATCTGGAGAGGAAGACAAGACTGCACTGTTCTCCAGAAAGTAGCTATGAAAAGCTATAATACAATGAGTACTCATCTATTCCTGTTTGAATCTTTTTCTTCTAACAATTTCTGAAACTATTATATCTTCAATAAGGATACAAAGCAAAACTTTGATATTATTATCGGCAAAACTGATATTATTTCACCATATTTCCTTTACCTGGCTCCATAGATGAATTAAATGACACTATTTTGGCCCCTCATTTATTGCCCAAATGACTATTATTGATTTTGAGGTGTCTCATGTGGGGAATAAGGTCTAGAACCCTCCAGAAAAAGCCTTATAGATCACTGCAATTTATACAGAGAATGTTACATAGAATGCCTTTGCCAGACACAAATGATGGCATACAAGGAAATAATTTACAAGAAAATATAAATACATTCATTAGTTCATTTTTATGATTTTTTTCAATCTTCAATGATGTCTTTGAAGAAAGCAAACAATTTTTGAATGATTGTTCTGAAACAGAAAAAAAAGTCTTTTTTTTGCTCATATTTTTGATCAACAGGAAGTATTTGTCACTACAGTGATTCCTATTCGGTCACAGAGCACAAAAGAGTGTTTATTCTCATTTCTCCTTGAAGTTAAGAGGAGGACCATCTACATGTCTTGAAGTTAAAATGACAAAAAAAAAAACAACGAAGAAGCTGAAAAACCCCAGAATATTCTGAGAGTTTGTGTGCATGTAAAGCAGAAAGCTTCTTTTTTTNTTCTTTTTTCAAAAAAGAACCACGAATGAAACTTCTTGGTTCAGGAACTAAAGAATATAGCTGTAAGTTTCCATGACCCTTTCACAAACTCTTGAATTGTGGCTGTGAAGAATGAGAGGAAAATTAAAACATTGATCAGGTTGCCAGCCAAACTTTGGCAATAATTATGCAGAATTAGCTCAAGCACGTGCCAGATTCTATAATCTCATCATTATTCCGAAACTGTCTAGCTGTAAAACTTACACTTCTAAGTCATGCAAACAAGTCTTGAGAAACGTTATGTCTCATTGTTCAAGTACTTCCCTCCCTAAGCAACGTTTACATTTCCTGTACTTCTCACACAGCTAAATCCCAGTATTTTTGGATGTATGGATTGTGTATCTCTTGTGCAGGGAAGACTTTACATATTTGAGCAGGATATACATTTCTATAGGATGTTAGAGAATCAAATGTTTGACTGTAAATTCATGTGGATAGACAACTAAAAGAAAATGAAACCCCAGTATGTTCTGGCACTTACTTAGAGGTCAGTGAATCAGGGAATCTCAAATCAATTAAAATTTGGTGAGCTGTAATGTTCAAACCATCAGCACTTAAACATTCAGGAAAGTGTCTGCATTACAGGAAAGTTATTATTCAGCCACCACTTGTCAAGTCTGATAAATGGCCACCCCTTTGGCTTACTAAAATGCATTACCACGGGCTAGAGCTAATATTACTGGACTGAAACTGGTAAAGTCTGTGCCCTACACAGGAGAAAAAAGATGACATGCATTTCTTAGTCAAAGTAACAAAGTGAGAAGAAATAATCATTCACATACTTTACACATTACATATGGAGACAAATACACCAATATTTCTTAACTATATGAATAATTACCATTAAGTAAATTAATAACGTTTTTAGAACTCGATGTGTTATATACTGTTACAGCACTTCATTATGACTTCACTGTTTCACATATTTAGTTTTATGAGATGTGAAAAATGATGTAGCTGCATCTTATTAAATTAAATTAGACACCACATGCAGTTTAAGCAATTGCTGTAATTACTCCGTAATTTCTAAAATACGTATAATAGGAATACACAAATGATATAAAGCTCATTTTTATGTAAACAGAGTAATTAATACAGAAATCTCAAACTCTCCTGACTGTCAAAAACAATATGTTTGCAAACTTTAGGAAGGGCTGGCACAGTGCCTTCAAAGACTTTAGAAGAAATTGGGTAATAAGCTTTCAGCATAATAAACCCATGCATACAGCATACAAATGGAATTTAATATGTATTATATAACAAACACTCTAGGATATGAAGCTATGATTCACCATTTTTTTTTTCCTCTGGATAATAAAGATTAATTGTAACTGTGCTCATTTAAATTGGAAAAAAGCCAAAAATCTCACTATTAGAATGCAAAATGTTGGAGGTGGCTTCTACTACATCTGTGTTCTATTTTGATGGTCAAACTTTTACCATGCACAGTTCAGGTTGGACAAAATTCCAGAGAAAAAAGGTAAGACTTGGTGCATGAGTTAGTACTGAGCTTTTCCATTTCCTCAGAGCAACTTCACAATTACTTTCACCAGTGTTACACCAACTTAAAACTGTCCAGTGCAATAGGAAGTCAAAGCATTAGTGTATATTAGAAGGTAAATAACAGCCATTTATAAGGGAATTTGTGTACCGAGGCCAAGGAAACTATAAAGGTGATGGATACAAAAGCAATACTATCAAAATCTCTTCTGTATATTATATTATGGGGTGCTTTTCACATATTGTGCAGGTTTATTTGAATAAACACTGTGTTACGTACTGCAAGTGAAATCCCACTTGTTGTTACTTAGCCAACCATATTACTGAGTGTTAATGCAGAAACACAAAGATTATCTTGCATCTATATTTTTTTTTTTGTTAGCTTTCACTATGCCTTTCTCAGGAATTCAGGCTATCAGAGTTGTGGATTTTTTCTAAACATTGGAGCATTTTGAGTGAAAGGACAGCAGTTTAGACTCATTTTGTAATTATTTTCTTCATCCTGGCCTCGAGAATAAATGTAGTGCTCATTTGTGCTGATCTCCTATGAATACATTAGGATCAACAGTCCTAAATGCTGCAGGGCAATTGCTTTTTAACTTCTTTAGTAGAGACTAAGGGACATTCACAACAGAAATTTCTTTTATGTTTGCTCAACAAACTATTCTTGGTTTTCTATATAAATCTTTCAAGAATTCATTGTTATAGAGAAATTTTCATTGAGTAAAATGCAGAGAAAACTAGAATCAGTTACAGAACAACTTGACTAATATTCCACATTCCTATAACTCAATTAGTGACAGAAAAGCTGTATAGAAAAAAATACAATATGTGAAACTTTCCACAAAAATCTTTCTATAGAGGAAAAGTTTTATGAAATCTGGAAAATAGATTCTGTAGTTTATTTCTGGTATGAATGCTCTTTTCAGGAAGAAGTACTTTTTAATCACTTCTGCCCGATAATCTGGTAGAAACTAGGTTCCTGAAATCTCATGGTTATATTTGCTTGCACTATTTCAATTCAGAAGAACATTCTTTACAAGCATGCATCTTATTTACCAGCACTGTCAGTTGCAGTACAAGGGTTGTACACCAAACAGAAAAAAAATCATCTTTATCCCAACTTTATAAATGTAAACCATGTGACACATGCAAAGTTTAACCAAAAAACTTGTCTAAACTCATACAAGATGTCTATAGCAGTGCCAAATCTAAGACAATCAAGTTGCAAATCAGTGCCTTAAATAGAATATGAAAAAGAACTTTCAGGGGTCTCATTGTTAGAGGTCCAGCGGTAACGTACAGGATCTCCACTGATGTTGATCCTGGTTTCCTTGTTACTTGGTTTACCAATTCAACTGATATTTCAAGGGAAAAGAAAGACAGAAAAAAATCAAACTAATCACCTACTTATTTCTGCAATCATATATACCCACTGTATTAAAATCTAGGTAAAATTCTGTGAGTTTCCATAAAACTATCCAGGCTTTGTAATGAGTTACATACAACATGAAACTATTTTAAAGGACATTTAAGGTTAAAATCTAAAAGGAAACTAAATAACTACATAGCATTTTCTCTTTATCAATCTCCAAAAAGTAAGTTAAGTGTAATCAGATCTATAATTCATGATAATAAGGAAGTAACTTGCCAAAGACTCAGGAAAAAAGTCAATGGAACAGCATCCCACTCCAATACTCTACTCAAGTTTTGTTCTGATGGACAGGTGATAATTATCTGAATGGGAACAACCTGCTTTTACCTGAAACCTCTCCTGCTTTTGTTTTTTATTGCTAGACCATCAGACTTGATCTTACTTGGAATAGCTTCTGATTTGCTTCTTCTTTGTTTCCTTTGCAGAGGACAAAAGCACAGAAAGTCATCAGAGGAAAACAAAAATAAAAAAAGGAAGATAATATATTTTGATCTTACAGCATCAGCTTTGAAAACACTTTTTTTCTGGATGGTCCTTGTTAATTCAGTACTACATGACTACTAAACAATGGTTCAATCTGTAGGAAGAAGATTGTCAACATTTGCAGGGTACTTGAGGGTCATACTAGAGTACTTATCTAAGCACTCAAAACAAATCCCTCAACCTAAGTGCTTTTTTTCCTGTTTTTCAAAAGAGACAGTGATAGACTGTTTGAGACTCCTTCTAGTCTGCAAGGAAACAAAACAGTTAGAACATCTTAATTCACTAATATTCAGGCAAAGGTTTTGCATGGTTACCTATTAATTTTCCTCTAAAAAACCCCACACTGGTAACTGTTTAGTATGTGTTGGTCAGTATTAAACAATGCAGAAGCGTGGCTGACTTGCTATGAAAATCTATAGCTGGTGGGCTTAAATTCATCTAACATCCCATAATAAGACAAAGTATGCACACAAAACACAGTCCCACAGTTGGATTTTAAACAAATGGCAATCCATTAGAGTGCTTTTTTGTCTTCCTTGAAACACTACAAACTTCTCTTCTCATAGATTTCAGACAGCCTGAGGACAGGCAAGGTTGCCTGTCAATTTATAGCTAAGTTTATACCTGTAAGGTACCACAGGGATCTAAGACTCAAATGAATGTCCATTCCCTTTATGCTGCACTTGGGATTTTGAGACCCATGCCCTCCAGGTGCATTAATGCTGTCTGAGACTCATTAATATGGCAAGACAGGAATTTTAAGTGATGGGCTGTGAGATGTTGCATTCCTTTTAGGATTCTAACAGGTAGTTTCACTAAAGGTCTCTGCACCATTGATTCTGTCGTACTCAGTAGAAATATATAACAAAAAAAATAGTAGAGACAAATTCATGTCAAGCAATAAAAGCAATTCCAAACACAGTAGTAAAAAAGAATAAGAATCCATCTAAGGCAAGAACAAGTTTAGTGTTAACACTTACAGGTAACTTGTCAGCAATTCACTTTCATCTAGTACTGTTCTTCTCTCTTGCCTGTTCCTACTGATACACTTCAAATGGTTATTTATTTTCAAAGCAAAATATGGTTCACATTCTTTTCCTCCTCTAAACCTTTGCCAATACATTTCTTACTCTGTTTCATTAGGCATCTCACTGCCATAAAATCATCTAGAGAGAACAGGATTCATTTGTGAAAGAGAGACAATTAGTCAACTGAACAGTTACTGTTACATGAAACTGAGCACCTTCTGCAGGATTCCAGGTTTTATTTTCCTTTCTAACCAGTTCAGGGAAGCAGAACCACAGGAACCATTACACTCAGTAAAGAATTCACAAAAAGGTAGACAAGATATTAAAATTCCAGCAAAATATTTACTGACTTGAGCCCAAATTAGCTGAATGACCTACCAACTCAAATGGATTTCAAACGTTCCCTTAAATATACCCTTATTTTATGCAAAATCAGGAATCTTATCAAGACTTTACATATTTACTCAACTTGTGTCTTCAGAAGTCTTGTAGATTTTGGGTTTGGAAGAGAATATTCACTTGAAGATCTTAGAAGAGGGCTAAATACCATTCTACCCATTAGGGATTTTACAGTAGGAAGGTTATTAATGCAGCTGAAGGACAGAACATATGTGTTGAAAGACAAAGACAGATGTATTAAAAGGAACTTTTTACTTCTTGGCATAAACCATCATAAATACATGAATATGACCTCCATACATATCAAGTCTTTTCCACAGAAAAATATAGGATGGGTGAAAAACCATCTGTCCAAACTCTTGCTAAAGTACAGCTAATTTCAAAGAGAAATAAAATTGTTCGGGCACTTGTGTGATCTACCAATTTCCTTGATAAACAACCCTGTAGTACACCATGCTTTATAATATCTTCTTTTCCTCTTACACAAAATTCTTTAATAATGCAGCACATGGTCTTGGTGCTTTTTTTGTGTGAGCTACCAAAAGCATTTTTGGTAAAAGCAAATCTGAAGACCACAGCAACAATAAATTTAATGATGATGTAGGTGAGACAGAATCACAAATGAAAGCAAATAATGTTTTAACTATGAAAATCTAAAAAGGAGAAAATAAGAAAACCCAAAAACAAACCTGAAAACTGAACCAAACCAAAAAACCAAAATCCCCTAAAACACAAAACAAAACCAAAAAACCCAAACAACAACCCCCCCTCCAAAACAAAACTAATCCCCCATCCCTCCCCCCCCAGCAAAAAAGTCCCCTCTTCTTTCTGGTCTAATGACTTTTTGAAATAAATAAATAAATAGCTGTGGATATTTCTGTAATGCTTTTGGTCTTACTAACAGGACATCTTCCACTGTCTAAGAAAAGCCAGAACACAAATAATGCTAATCACATGTTGAGTTCCATTCTTTGTTTTGCCTTCTCACAACCACTTTTTCCTAAGACAGTACAGGCAGTATGCAAGCCATGGATGTACTGAGTCATTATCTACTCATAATTATCCCCTTGGCAACAACGCAGCTACTGAGATCGTGACCAATGCCTCTGTGTCATACAGAGGATTCAGAAAGGGGCGCCATGGATCAGAATCTCTTTCCACATAATTGAATCATTTTCAAAACTGTCTTTGAAGCAGAATGAGCTTATTTTCATAGGTAAAGAGGTTAAAAATGGTCAATTTCACATTTAGCAGGAGAGTTTACAGACCAAAGACTCAGGGTCTCATGGTGTTTGTTCTCCATCCTTCATCTGGAAATTGCAATTCCTTCAGCCCAGAGCTCTGTCTGTGCACAAGGCATGTGCAGGAAAAGTGCTACTCATTATCTGCTGAAAAAATGTTCTTATATCATAGAATCATAGAATATTTTGGGTTGGAAAGGACTTTTAAAGGTCATCTAGTTCAAATTTCCCTGCAATGAACAGGAACATCTTCAATTGGATCACCTTGCTTAGCGCAGCATCCAGCCTGGTCTTGAACACTTCCAGGGATGAAACATCCACAATTTCTGCAAGCAGTTTGTTCCAGTGTTTCACCCCCTTCACTGTAAAAACATCCTTCCTTATATCCAATCTAGCCTTCCTTCAGATAAAACCACTACCCCTTGTCCTATCATAACAGCCCCTGCTAAAAAAAAATAAATTGTTGCCATCTTTTTTATAAGCCCCCTCCAGATACTGAAAGGCTGCTGTAAGACCTCAGTGGAGCTTTCTCCTCTCCCAAGATAAACAGATCCAACTCTTTCAGCCTTTCCTCACAGGAAGATCATTTTCATGGTCTTCCTCTGAACCCACTCCTACAGGTTCATGTCTTTCCTGTGCTAAGTATGCTTTATCAGATGCTTCTGCCCTTGCTGAGGAAAACTAACTTCATTTCTGCTCAACTGACTATCATGCACCCCACATTCAAAGAGACTGCAGACAGACAAAGAACACAGACAAATGGCCACAGGATAACACTACTGTATTAAAAAAAAAAATTAACTTTTTATGTTCTTGTTTAAAATATGCTTGTGATTCACACAGCTGTAGCAACCATAACATTCTCAATCAGCAAAATGAATCTCATGTATCAATGTAATGACCAAACCCTTAGGTTGATATATAATACCCTCCAGTGTCTTGAGAAATGAGTAGCACATCATTGTGCAAAATATATACATGTAGTAGGCAGAAGCTTGCATGCATAAAATACAAGAAACTTAGTTTTAAAGCTGTGTATGAGCGAAATTTTCTCCAGAAAAGAAAACACTCACAAATGTAGGTTAATACACTAAAGAATGTATGTTAATGACTAGTTAGTACTTCCTTTAAATTTTAAAAACAAAATACCAAACAATAGACTTTTCTTCTATTTCTTCTATGAATTAATATTCTAATTTGACGACATTTGTTAATGAAGCATTCCTATACCAAAGTCATCATACTTCTAAAGACATTAAAAATTTCTCTAGATGAGGATGCGATGCTAATATTATCTGTATAAGAATGTTCTTTGTCTGGAGTTTCTAGGTATCATCATAAATACTTTCTCTTCAGTTTCTGCCGCTCTCTGTTCTCCCATACATTCAGTTGCAGAACCAACCAGCCATTTGCTGGGATAACTGTTTTCCCCATTTTGAGTGCACTCCCATAAAAGCAGGACAGGCAGCATGATCCATAATTTCCCTGAATATGAGGGACATCAGGGGATAACTGGCAAGGATGAAAAGAGAAAAGCATGTGAAAATATAGGCCACATGGGAAAGCAGGAACCCCTGGAAGTCACTTACTAGAGGTATCAAGGAGAAGGGAGTAGCCAAGTTCAGGGCTTCAGGGTTAGTGTCGGTATTTTCAAATGTAATTTTTTTCCTTCTTTTTTTTTGGTTTTTGCTTCAAAAACTGTACTCATGCTACATTATAGATGCAAATACATAAAAAAGAAGCATTCTATATACATATAACTTTGCATCTATCTTAGAAAATGTACTCAGACGTCATACACATTCCTTGGAGCGTTTGCTGGTCTTTATAGTGCTGCTCCCTCATGAAGAACATTGAAAAGCTTGTTTTATAGGAGATGTGAACCTCTGAGGCTGTTGGTATAAATTCATATCTGACGCCAGATATTTGAGCAAGCAAGTACAGAAAAGGAGAGACGATGTTGAACGCAGACAGTTTTAGGGAAAACTCTTGTTACGTTGTCCATTGGAAAGCCTTTGTATAGCTCAGTAAGCAATGAGGGAGAAACTTTATTGTGCCTGGAGAAACTTCATTGTGCTTGAATCAATAGACATTAATGCAGTGCATTTCTGCCTCCCACACAATCATCTTGGCTGGAGTAATTCCCATTCAGAACTCCTTTGTCCTTTTCCTTTCATTTCCGGCTTTGACTAATTTCTTCTCTCTTTTCTTGTTTGAATGTTTACATTCAATTAAGGATTTTTTCTGCTTTATTTATCAGCAGTGCTTGATCTAAATTACAAGAATAACTAACATATAGTCCAGGGTCATTCAGAAAGTCTCATTAGCTTGCTGATTATTTGAGAGAAAGTTTCATTACCATGTAAATAGAAATAGGTTTTTTACTCAGACAGACTAATGTTTAGTGTTCTGTGAAATATGTCATGCAACAATTAAATTCCTCAAAAGATACACAGCATATGACATTCATATTATACAGACTAGTTATTATTGCCACAAAGGATAGTTTAAAAATTGCAACAATTTTTTTTATCCTGTCACTGACTTTAGTATAATATAGCTTAAAAGCTCAAATTCAGACTACACAACAAAAAGATGGCAACAAAATACTAATTTAGAATCACTTCTTTGCATGGGTTTCTTTATGTGTTAACAGTAACACACAAGACATTCACTACTGATGTTTCTAGAAGATTCATTTTGGCCCTTGCAGAATAAAGGTCAGGCCTAAGCTAGAAAAACAGAGAAATGAATTGTCAATCTACAGAGAATATACCAGAGCAGAGGAAATATCAGCTGACAAGTTGACACTGTCAAGTCCTAGACTGGTATGATATTTACACAACCTACTTTATGCAGACTTTAATTGGGCTTTTCATTTATGTGCTCTGAAATGCCGTGTTAACTCCTGTGTAATCCTTCAGCATTTAGGGACTGAACCATTTAATTTATGTGCTTAGATTTTAGCTCTTCATCATCCATTTCTACTTTGAAAGTATAGAAAATTCTGACTGACAAGTAAGACAGAAGAGAAATAAAAGGGAAACCTTTCCCACTCTGCCATAGCAGTGGAAGTTCTGCCCAAGCCTCACCCCCAGTGTAATTTCAACAACTCAACCGTTTTCATGACTGGGGCAGTTATCTGTGCACAGTCTGTGTTCCCAAGAAAATGTCTTGATTTTGTCACTCTGGGAAGCTAAATGTATTTCCACTGCCAGTTTTTAGCAGCCTTCCTGTTCCTCTTGTGCTGTGTGCTCACTGCTTGGCTTGGCATTTACCTGAAGGCTCTACATAGCTGCTGCCTGCAGCCCAACATGACCTGAACCTTCCTATCTCTGAGCATGCTCCCCAGGCTACCTCCATCTCTCCATCCCTCAGGAGCATTTATTCAACCTTATCATTCTCTTTCATACAAATACCATACAGAAATGCACAGTACCATATAATAGAATAAAATTTTTTCTGTTCACAGAGTGAAAAAAAAAAGCAAAACCCTTTTTAAAGTGGAATAAGCAATAGACATTCACAGCTCAAATGTGAACAAAGTGAAAAAAACAAAACAAACTATCAAGTTTTTCTGGCAGGTATGTGAATACATTACTATTTCCAGTTGACACAGAGCTGTAGATTTTTAGTCACTGGATTACTTTAAACAATCAATGTTGATATGCCATATTGAATAAGATGAACAGCTAGCCAAGCAGTTTAGCCAGTCATTGAGTTCTGCACTTATTTGATTAAAAGAAGGATGCATAGTGATCTCCCAGACACACAACATTAACCTTCAATCAATAATCACTTTAATGGTAGATGGACTCCTTTCTTTAGGCCTCTTCCAGTTGCATTATTGTGGAATTGCTATTTGGATAATGATTAATATGCTCAATACATCAAAGATTAATTCCTGTTTACACTGGAAGAAGCAGCATTACATATTTCCATACCACAGTCTCTGTCCTCCAGTCATGGACCTTGACGATGACAGGGTTTTGATTGCTTTCAGAATAGTCTACATGATAAACAGGGATTTTATACCTGTGGTGATCAGTAAGAGAGAAAATGTTTATGATGCTGTAATTTGAAGGAATCTACTTATTTTCTGAGTTCACAGAAACAGCATTAGGGGGTGAGCACATGGATAGAAGAAATGCAGATATTAAGTCTTTTCCCCCATATACTTTTTTTCTTCTGCTTCTAATGAAGCAAGATTTTGAAGGCAGTTTATACAAGGCTACGGTTTGGGTAGAAAAAGAACTTTGTTCTTAGCTCATCTTTGTTGAAATAAAGCAGACACACATAGATAGTAAATAGATGTCCAGTTCCAAGAAATACACCAGGTTTAGGAAAAAGTCATTAAGCGACATGCACATCTGAGTGGAATTATAATATAAATAATGTAGGACTAGGGTATGTTACCAAATTTTAGATTTCACTGGGACAAGTGTAACTTTTTCCCACCAAGACTTTGTAGGGTTGTGATCTCCTTGACATTCTCTCTAAAACCTCATTCACTCAAATCATTAGGGCAAAAAACAAACAAAATCATATCAGTGTTAGTAACAGATTTTATGTTTAACTAAAATGTTTCTAAGATAGTGTATCGACATTGGAAAAACTCTTTTTATAGGTCAACATATGAAAAATCTTCTAAACTAATTTGAATATATATATATTTTTTTAAAGAAAATCCTTGCTATAACAGGTATCTCAAATATCGTTTTTAGGCTCATGTACTAATTGTATTTTTAAGGGAAAAATCGAGCCAATGGGATGTGAGTCTTTGAGTGAGTGACCTTACTCCTTTCAGCACAGCCCTGTCTCACAGATGAAAAGAAATGCTTTGGTTTTGAAAAGCAGCACACTGACATGACTTTGAGCTGAAAAAGAAAAGTAAAAAATAAATAAGTTCCACAGCCAAGAACGAACCACCTCCTTCAAAGAGTCCTGCTTTCCTCTCTCACTAAAGCCAGAGTTACAACTTGTGTGAGAGCATCATGATCCAGGTTCTCCACTCATTGAGATAGAATGGAGAGGCCAGCTGCACGTAGGGAATATGGCAATATGCCTACAGAGTGCATGCAGAGCATGCAAAGCCATATTTGCAGGCCATATAACATAATTTCTACTCAGTGTTTGAGCTCACCCAGACAGGGTGTCTTTAGATTTATGTGACATAGTCATGGCCATTCCAGGGACAGGACTCTCCGACACAAGCAGGCAGTAATCTCTTTTTCTAATGAGAGAGGAAGAATGCAACTGTGGCACAAATCATTAAAACTCTTTAATGTCCATTTTGACAGACTTACACTAAGAGTTTAGCTAAAAACCAGGTTTGATGCTGACACAGCATGTTTATGTCAGTGCTTTTCTGAGCCACCAGGAATTTCATTCATGACACAACGTTTCCAGGAGATGGATAATATTGCCAGCAGTACCACCTCGCAAAGCTTAGGATCCACATATTCAGCTCCAGCAAAGTTTTACAAAGCATAGCATAAATATTACTGTTTAAAAGCTGTTCATCATTGCAGAAATTGAGACTAATTGGCTCTTGACATCACTGGTGCCAAGATTTGTCCTTGAACAATTTACATATTGCACAGCCTTTTGAAATCCACTGTAAAATAAGTTGTTTCTGTCTCCTACTCAAAAATAGAAATACCAACTAAAATTAAAACTAACTTTTCTTTTCCATTAGCTGGACATCAAATACACACCACCAAATTAGGATCTTGGATTAAATTTCTTACCATTAACCTTTTCATATGGGCTTTGTATTAAAAAAAATAATGCAAGGCAAACATGGAGGTGGAGAAAATAAATAATTATCTCTTCTCTCTATTTTCAAACACTGTTGGACAACTACATAAAATCATTGTCATCATTCTTTCATAAGGAAAGTCAGGAAATTGGCTGATGTGGACAGAAAACTGCTGACAATGACAGGATCACCCTTAGAAGTTCAAAGAATAGGAGTCCTCTTCTAATTGTGGCCTATTTAGGATCAGAAAACAACATTTATCATGGCTTTTAAAAATGGCTTCTTTTGACAAAGAAAATGGGTTTTATTCTAGGTCTGTCTGATTTTTAAAGGAATGCCACACAAAGAAAACAGCTCAAAATGTTGCTACTCTTACATGAAGGAAGATAGGGACATTACTGAAAAATAACTCATCTAGCTCAAGTTTCATGACAAAATATACTTTCCTACCCAAAGCCTTCCCCACCAAGCCTTCCTATTTCTTCCTTCTCTTTGACGCAGTTTACTCATATTTTCAAGCAATAGCTGTCACAAATAGAAGATGGCAAATTGCAATTTCTTCCTCCACTTGCATTCATCACTGGAACTTGTAATACTCACAGTGCATTTTGATCTTTTCTGTGATCCATACCTCCAAGATGGAAGGTTCACTGCTAACATCAGGGCATGACAGTCCAGTGGGAGCTCACTACCCAAGAGCTAGTGATGCAGGTTGTAAAGGAATTAAGAAATCAAACTGCAGTGCAGTGCTCTTACCCTGTCCTTAGCTCACAGGCAGTTCCTTAACGAAATGAAAAAAAAAGTGACAGAGACAGATGAGAACTCAATGGGACAAATGCTTTTAGAGGCAGTCTGAGCCAAAAAATTTGATGCAAGCAATATTATGATCAATAACACCTCCTAGGCTTGCTCATTCCATTATGTACAAGTCTGTGTGACTCTAGCTTTTTTTTTTCTTACTATTTTTTTGCAATTAAAAATATTTCAGACAAGTGACAGTGAACAATTTCCACTGCATTCATTTTTGGAACAAACTGTCACTGCCACCCTAGTGCAGCTTTTGTTCACGCTCTGTAAAGTTTAATGGTAATGCAAGACATTTAAGGTGTTCTCATTTGCAACAAACATTGGCTAGTCCAGTTCACTAAAGGCTATTAGTAAAGTGAAAAAGATAATGGAATTTCCTGTATGCTTCAGGGAAAGAGTAAGTATAGTAAAAGTATTAACACCAAAAAAAAAAGAAAAAAAAGAAAAAGAAAAAAAATGTGTAGTGCTCTCAAACTAAGTAAAGTCACTGGATCAAACTGCAGCTTTGAAAACTGAACGAATTATATCAGCATCTAACAAAGTAACAGAAACTGTCATGCAATGTCACATTGGAAATACATTGCAGAATGTAAACTGTAATCTATTTGGCTAACATCCCTATAGAATACATCTTTTCAATGTCACTCTTTTAGCACATCTTTTTTATCAAATATCAGCTTATTTATTATATTTTGAGTACATCAGTAGTTTTTGTAAAATCAAAACAATTCAGGAAAACAATATAATTCTAGAAAACCCAGGGGGACACATCCTATTTTTTATGAAATCAACTGTTTACCATAATGCAGAATATAATTTTAAATTTTATATTCACTGAAATATAGAAAAAAGTACATTTAAAATGAAAATTTTCTTAATTAAGGAAATCTTCCTCTATGTCCATTGAAAGAACATCTTGTTGAGAGTGAGATGCACTTGACAAACATTTCAGTTGTTGCACGATCTACACAATTGACAAAAATCACTTGATGTCACCATAAGAGATCTACATAAAGACTTGGTACTTAATTTATCTTTCTTTAGGATTGGGAGTTCTTGCTTCATGTTATCAACTGTGGTTGATTAGACACATTGGTAAATAACACAGTTTTCTGATTTGCTGCAAATGCAATCAGTTTCACATTTGTTTGCCTCTTCATAAGTTAATAACAGAATTGCTATATTGTTTCTCACTATGTAGCCCAGTTATTGGATCATGTAGTCAGAAAACCCTACTGAGATTACTCAATTTGATGATCTATTTTAGGCTTAGATAGGTAATAGAACATTGTCATGGAGATCAATAATTAACATGTTTATGTTTGATGTGTGCTTACCCGTTGATAAAGGTAGAGCAAAGCAAAGCAATCTTACAATTCTAGTTTTGGAGGGGAAGCAGCAAAAATGCATACATCTAAAAATGGTATAAACTGATTAGAGATTTTTTTTTTCTGGGTTTATAAGTCTTTGTAAGGACAAAAGAAATCATTACTTTTTTATCTTAGAACTGCATTTTAAATGACAAGAAACAATCAATGAAATTGCTGAAGCTGAGTCCATGCCAGGCTAGAAGCCTGCATTCTAATGCAGTCTATAAGATCTTTAAACCAGAGAAGAGACATTGTCATAGCTCTAGTCTGAAAATAACATCCCCATCAGCTGACCTATAGATCTGGATCAATAATAATCTATCCAAGTATCTGTGCTGATCTTCATCAGTAATTATTTTATCTTAAAAAAAGAAGAAATCTGATGGCTCTTCTCAATTCCCTATGGAAAGAGGAAGGAGTACTTGATTCATTTTAATTATTAAGGAATAATTAATCAGAAGAATAGTGCAATTCTGATAAAAGTAACAGTGCCCTGTATATGACATCTTTGTCTCTTAGATTTCCTGCTTGGAGGATATGTAGATTGCTGATGTCTTCATTCTTTAATGGACAGGAAAATGTAAACCGATTTTTCCTCTTTTTAGCTTCCCTGAAGTATCTAGAGGCCTTTGGGTAAAATACCAAAATAAAAATATTATCGCTGGCAGTGCTTACTGTCTCTGTTGCAGCCTATGACAAATCTGGTATGTTCTCACTGATAGACCTCAAAATGTATTTGCAAAGGAAGAATAATTCACCTGAAATATTTTAATATGGTCCTTCAGGGGAAATGAAAATCAATATTCTGCAGATATTTATGCATATTTACATGAGCTACCT
This sequence comes from Cyanoderma ruficeps, assembly GCA_008694505.1. Taxonomy (NCBI): domain Eukaryota; kingdom Metazoa; phylum Chordata; class Aves; order Passeriformes; family Timaliidae; genus Cyanoderma; species Cyanoderma ruficeps. The sequence continues at coordinate 46,403,943 of VZDJ01007755.1, forward strand.
GGATTTTTTTTTTTAATTGCAGATGACGCAAAGTCGTGCACGTATTAATTATAAGTGGAGGCTATTTTACAAAGAAACTAAGATTCTTAGGTAAACTAGGTACACTTAAGATACATGTATGCTTATATAATTTGCTATATCCTATATGTGCAAATTAAGAACACATGTAAAACTAGTGAAGAAAAAGAGTGAGTGCTCTAAACTGTATGGGAAAGATTCAAGAGAGGATGACCAGATGATTCTTGCATACAGTATAATGAAATAATTAAAAAACCAACTTGTCTCAGATATACCTGAGCAAAGGGAAGATCTGCTAAAATTCCAGATGAAATATGACCCATATAAAGCCGTTTACAAGATTTACAAGATAATTTATACAACAGTTTAGTAAGTTCTGCAGCTTCACCTGCCCATGGGGATGATGCAAGGTACAGGAAACTTGCTATGTAGTTAAATGCTGAGAAAAATTCTAATTCCTGTCATGAGAAGATCAGAGAGATTTTGATGTACAGGTACATGGTTTGGCACAAATACTACTAAGAAAAAAAGATTCCTTCAAACAAGGTCATAAAATCATAAAGACAAATAAGTACAAGCTAAAAATGGGAAAACTAGAGGTAAAAATGATGTCATCCTTATTCTGACATGGATAATTTCATCCTGTTTGGACATCAGCATCAATGGGCTTTGATCTCTGTTTGACTGATTTATTCCAAAACTTTTGAAAAAACATTAACAGGTTCATCCTTGTTTCCTTCCTTTGAAATATGTGTTAGTTAGTTGCAAAAATTATGTTTACTTTATAGCTATACATCCAATAATATACTAGATTGTTTCTATCACAGGATGTAATTTTGATTTTAATAGTTAATATTTTTTTCATCTAGAACACTTTGGGTTGCATGATTACATTGTAATTTCTGTGATTACACAATTCTGTTATTTTTTCTTTAATTGACTGATGCCACGTTTATCAGCTAGGCTCTAAAGAGCAGCTTGTCCTACAGGAAATGCCAGGCCCTTCAAGAAATAGCCACAAATGTCACACTTCAAATTTGGCTCTCATTATGAACTTTTCTACAGCTCGGAATTGTTTGGAAGATGATGTGGTTTAATTCATCATTAGCAAAAATATCACTCTGAAGCTAGCAAATTATCAATAAAGATGACAGAAGATGGCTCTGGTATGGGACATTAGGTAGTCTGGAGGGAGCAAAACTCTATCTACATACAAAAGTACAAATTTTAGAAAGGATCTGATGCCAAAACAATGATGAACATGATTCAGCACAATTCTCCCTTTTCTCCCCCAAAACAGTGAGCCCAGAATCAAAGCTGAGAGATTCTGAAAGACACAATGGGGTCCTCCTACAGTGGACAGGTTGGAAATTGCAGCAGCCAACATCCTATCAGAGTCATCTCAGGTCCTCATTGACTACAAACAACTATCTGGAGAATTTACAGCTCTTAATTCCCAACAGGATAGAAAGCTGAATGAGTAAATGGCAGACATAAACACATACTTCTCCCAGGAGTCATCATGAAGTCTGACCCTAATGGATCATTTATGAAATGGTTTATATTAAATACTCTCCAGTGGTATCTGTGAAACATGTAATATATGCCTAAACCAAACACTGATTTCTATTCAGAGGGATTTAAAATTTTAAATGTCTTATCATTTTGTGACATTCCTCATGCTGGCAACAATCACAAGTATAGAGTTGCTCCCATCAAAACACACAGCTGTAAAGAACATGATACAGTATCTTTAAATGTAACTACTATTTGTTCAAAATGTGATAGACACGTTTGACTTTCTTTTCTCATGATCAGGGTTGGATTCTGATGCAGTCTTGAATGAACTGATATCTTGCCACACAGTGTAATGGCTTTACTATTAGATTACTCACATATTACTAACACTGATATGAATACCAGTTTGCTGTCCACTAGTTCAACTAGTAAATTTTGAAAGATCATGCATTTTCTTAGAATGATTTGTAAAGGCCTTGAATGACTCTTTCTAATATAAACCATGAAGAAAGAATATAATGTTTTAAGTTAACAATAAATAGTCCACATTGATATGCCCTCCAAAATAGTTTCCCTCGAGATAGTAAAAAAACAACAACAACAAAAAAAAACCCAACCCCCCCCCCAAAAAAAACTCAAAACAAACCCCATGCAAATAAAAAACAAAAACAACAATGACAAAATAACAAAAAAATCACAACTTGCTGTGGAAATGGAAAAAGTAATGAAGTCCTTCATTTGAAAAGGAGTACAACTGTGTGCAGGATGTTGGACATCCAGCGCTGCATTGTAGCTCAGTTGTACTAATAGCAATTTTCTTCCTATTATCTTTGAATAAGGTTATCTATGAACTTAATATAACTTTTTCAAAGATGTGGATGTAAAAATAATGGAACAATGTTTGGGAAAAAAATCCTTGACCTATCTCCACCTGTGATATTTACCTCTACTACTCCACCATTATGTGTCTTCAAAACTGTCAGTAAATTACAGAAACGGGTTTAGTGCTTGAAGGCAAAAATAAAAAAGGGGGAACAATGCTGGGTTTACTTACCTTAACACTCTTCTTGCTGTTGCCTCTAGGAAAAACAAAATAACCCCTTTTGGTTTGCCTTATGGTGTAGCCTAGATATATTTCTCAGGCCATTTCCAAGGTAAGTACTGTCACCTGCACACTTCTAGAACCCAGGAATAAAATTTTTGCAGATGATGAGCTGTGCATTTAAATCGTGATGGCAAAATCTTTTTCCTTTGTTCCTTTTGTTTTTCCCCAAAGATAATGCTAAAGAATAATAGGTGTGAATGAATCATTGTTATTTCCTAAATTATCTGAGATTATGGAGTTGTGAAGGTTTTTTTCATATTCTTTAGTTCACATGTCAAAAAACAACAAAAATGATTCTTCTAAATATTTTTTGCTGATGTTATTTTATTTGTTATTTAAGCTTTACTTGAAATCTTCATCTTTTGTACTAGTCCAAAAAAAAAAAAAAAGGGTAAGTCCTTTCTTAAAAACTGTATCAGGTCTCTTAATCTAGCACATTTTAAAACTTGAAAATTGTGCAGAAGTGTACCCTAACTAGATATTTCACACTAATTATGTGTTTCCATTCGTATTACTTATTTTTTGTGCCACTATAACTTCTTCCCATTTTACAATGCATGATGCCAGTGCACAGCTCACAACAGCTTTCCTGATCAAGTCGACTTGCAAAAGTGTTTGTTCTCGTGGTGAACAGGCCAAATTTATGACAAAATAGTGCTTAGACCCTACCTATAGGACAGCTTAGCTCTCATTCATTTACTAGTACATAATTTTTTTTAGGAGCAATTTAAATGTTTGTTTGCATGCAAAACTATACTGGTACATTAGGTTTGTTGATTTTGGATTTAATTTTCATTAGTAACTGGTAACATCTCTGAAAAAAAAATTACTGAAAAATATTTTTTTTAAATGCTAAGTTCTTCTTTCATTATATGTCAGAGAATGAAAAGTGTCTATTGTGTAGATTTCTGAGGAGACATGAAGACAGGCAGCGATGTGTGAAGAAACCAGTACAACTGAAGGTACAACTGGAAATGAGACAAGTTTACATTTAAGTAAGCTGAAAATAAAACAGATATGGTACAAAAAATATCAGTGTGAACTCTGACATTCTGATGAGGGTGAGTGCCTTTAAAAAGATGAATTGGACAGGTCTCACACTGTGATTTGCTGTGGCACACAATGAAAAGGATTAAGATTTTCCTAATTTCATCCATATCTCACCAAAAAAATCCCCAAACAAACAAACAAAACACCAAACCACCATAAACAAACAAACCCCAAATCAACGTCTACACCTCTGTGAGTACATATTCTTTTTCCATGACAGAGACTGTAGAAGCTACAACAGAATCACTACAGAACTGCTAAGGGAAAAAAACTTGTTTGTCCTATGGAAAAAACCTCATGCTATACAGCATGCAGAATAGCTGAAAACCTGGTAGATGAGTTATACAGAATATGGTGCCTGAAGAATTTATCTTTAAAAGAAGACAGCCTGAATACATAAACCTGTGATTAAGTACCAAAATTTTCATTAGGCCTCAGTCTTGTCTGAATTTTAAACAGAAAATAAACCAACAACTCACTAACTGAGAACAACACTAGAAATGAATTGTGGGGCGATATCACAGATCACAAAAAAATAACCACTTGATATATTTTCTGAAAACAAAAGGAAAAAACATTGATAACAGGAATTAATAAAATAGATAAAGGAAACAGATGTGATACACTGGTAACAACAATAAAAAGTTCAATCACATTTATTTTTTATAAAGAAACAAGCATTAATTTGTCTTCAGCATTTAAATGGCTATAGAATGTCAGTTTTTGCCGCTCTTATAACAACTAAACAATACTGTCAACCATTTGAAGATGAATCATCTTTTTCTAGGAACAAAGTGATTGGGTTGTTTGAAAGTCCTAATGACATATTTGTTACAGGCTGATATGGCAGAGACTCTAGTTTATCAGTAATTGCATTGTGGAAGCACTAAATCTAAACAGTAGCTAATAAACAGCACTCCAAATTAACTCTCCAGTCGAAGGGTTTAATTTCTGTGCTATGGTACTCTTTTTGAACTAAATCTCTTGATGTGAGAAGTGGTGTTGCTTTGATCACTATTATCCCAAGGTTGTCATTTAATTAATCCACTGTTGCCATCTGCACCTCCTCCCTGCACCCCTGCCAGGTTTGCTCCTGCATGGAGTCTCCTCTCTTGCCCCCTAGGTTTGAAGAGTGAAACTGCCTTTTCCTGGTGGTTTGAGAATGGTGTTTGCTGCTAATTCACAATTTTATATGCAATACAAAATTATATTATATTTGGTGTGTCTTGATGGAAAGAATCACCCAGCTGGAGCCCAAACCAGTGGTCTGCCTGAACCACCAGTCTCACCATGAGTTACCTGTCCTGTGGGTAAACAAACCAACATACCCAGAGGGCACTGAATTGTGTTTGCATTTTTGTTCTTATGTGTTTGCTGGGCATACAATAGTTCTTTGGAACTGAGCTGGCCAACTAGATACACTATATACTCAGGCAGTGTTTGTTGTGTTCTTTTCTTCAAAGACTTCAAATTTGCTGATTTGTTTACACAGCTTGGGCAACATAAGTAGCCAGATTATGCACACAGCATTATTTCTGACCCTTCATTTCCCTTTAATCCTAAAATCCAATTTGTCTTCTGAGTGTCCTGGTAGAGGGTGGAGGAGAAAAGAACACATTTCAAAATGAAAAAAAAAAATGTACCTGGACAATATTAAAAGACATTTTATTTTCTGTCCTCTTATGTGTGCAAAAACCCCATAGCTTTAAAGACAATCTAGTATTTAGGGGCATAAAAGTTGTTTCAGAAGAGAGAGATGACAAAGAGAGAGACAATTAATCAGCTGTTTAACATACTTTTCATTGATCTTTGAGCTTATTTTTCATATGAGAGGATATCTGACATCAAAGTATGAGTGGTCAACAGCTTTTGTCTCTTATTAGAAGCTGAAAAGTGCAAGACAGTTTTTCTCCCTAATATTGCTCTATGTATAAAACCCTAGGCTAGATTTTTAGTAGATACAGATAGGCACAAGTGCCCTAAATTTTGATGTAGAGCACAGCATTTCTGAATCTGAACCAGTATTTTTTGTGTTAGTTTTGCCCATGAACTGTTCCTAAAAACTTAATTTTTCATAGGATTTTGGCAAGTCAAAAAAACTATACTGAGTCGTGATTATTTATTCCATTTCTTTCAAAAATACTAATTAATATTTAAGAACTTACTTGAGAAAATGGTAAGTAAAATTCTGCTTTTCTGTCATTGAACATAAACAAACAGAAAAGGATTATCTATTATGGTAGAAATGTTCTTTTAATGCTAACAAATGGATTTGAGATAGAAGTCATTTTATTGTGTAAATCTTTCACACAGGACAAACAAGTATATTTTTAGTATAGTTTACAAACAATTACATGCGTGCAAGAAGCACATTCATATGTTTCTCAATTGATCAAGAAGGATACCTATGGCACTGATGTTTATTCTTAATAATGATACTCCAGTCAAATTTCATTTTGCTTGGCACTGTACAAATCTGGAAAAAAAGACATCTCCCAACACAAAACTTCAGTAGTTAAAAATTCAGTATTATAGGTTAAGTTTTATAAACTATTCAATATAATTCTTGGCTTTTAAAAGATGTCATCAAACTTCAGATTGCCATAAAAATTAATTTTAACTTTACTTATTTTCTTAGTAGAAACATTATTTTACCTTGTAAGCAATCATATGTTCATGCAATAGAGGTTAGTAAACTCACTCTGCAGCTTGTTTCTTTGGATGTGATACTCAATCAGTATAACTCCCAAAACATATATGTGGTTAATATAGTATGAAAATAATTATGCACTGTCAAAATATTTTTTGCACCTTCCAACTTTCTTCCTTCTCTTTAAGATTACTACAAGTATTAAATTTTAAATATATATATATGGATATATATGTGGGTATACATATGCATGTACATATATGTATATGGATATACAGAGTAAAAGTCTTACTGTTTCATGTTGAAAAAAGATTCCACATGAAAAAAAGTGAAATTCTTTCAAGGTTTTTACAGCTCTAATTTTTACTTTATATTAGTTACACCCATTACGCTGTTCCTTTCAGAGCTGCACCTGCAGCAGTTTTATATCAATTGTTATATAATTAATGTGTCAAACTTGGCCTTCAGGATGACTGAGTGATTTACCTATTCACTCTCTACTTGCTTTGCCAAATGGAGTACTTTGCACCTGAAATGAGCTACCAGATTTAAGCATTCTGTGCTTAATCAGTGAAAAGCTACCTATGAAGTGAATCCTAACAAACTGATTCCTAAAGCCATGGAATAAATGAATTTTAAAAATGTAATTCATAACAACTATATGTGATTATAAATCATCCAGCACCCTATAAAATATTGTTATTTCTAGACAGGGCATCTTCAGAAAATCATGAGTTTTTCTCATGTGAGAAAACTCACTAGTGACACAAAGTCAGAAGTTTATTATTGGGTACTCAATGTTGTAAACTTTATTTTTCCTCCCCATCCCCACAATGACTTCAATTAATAAAACAAATATATTTTGTATTCTTGTATTTTGAAAATTAGGGTTTTAGTAAAATACTGAATAAACTAAGGTTGTTTTTTTTCTCTTTTTCTGTTATTGTGACTCAGAAATCACTTGAAGTGATTTTTCATGCTTTTTTGCACAAAGTACAAATAAGAATAGTGAACTCATTTCTATGAGACTGTGAAGACAATCCACTTACAACAGATAGAGCAATTTCATTTCTCTTTTACATTTAAATGCAGAATGGGTTGGATCCAATACTACCATTTCACTTAATTCTCTGCTTCTCATCTCTTTAACTACAAAAAAAAATCTATATAGTGTGGGTGTGTGTATCTAGAAACATGTTCACTGCTAAAATTACACCTGAAGGCAGAAAATTACACCAGAATACAATAAATGATTCCATCGAGAATAGTTGCAGTGCATAGAATGAGAACGTATCCCACACATCAGCATGAGCTCTCTTAGCTATAGCTAGACTCTCAGAGTGGTTTTCTATTTTTTCAATTTTTATTTAGCTAAAAATAACTGACAGTATCTAGCACACATATTAGACAACTACAATAACATGAGTGAGCAGAGTTTTGCATTTTTTTTCCCTCTCAAGTTTTGGGTGTCTGTCTGTGAATGGGGAGAGGCTACTTTATCCCAATATCAATCTCTACTCCCCTGACTGGATATAACTAAGCCCTGAAATCCTATAAAAGGCTGTATAAGCTAGAAAGGGTCTCTGTCCTTGTCCCTTAGGTAAATGGATGGAAAGTATATATGCTGGCCTTTTGAGGGAATGTAATAATGTAATGTAATATTTAATAACACACACTAGCCACACAACAACCATGATTGGAATCAGATGACACTCACTTAAGAGCTTAACGAGAACTCAAGGAAAGAAAAAAAAAAATTAATGCTAATGATGATGTATAACCTCTCAGTGAAAATTAGTTGATAGATCTGGACTGAAGGGAAGCAAATGTGAATGTTAGTTTTAACAAAAGATTTCAAAAGGATTTAAGGAACTTCAGACTCATTAATACATATTCAAAAAAGATAAAGGAAAAAAGAATAGGAAAAAAAAATGTGACTATCTGGGTGAATACTGTCTCTTCCTTTCTTTTACAGAAGCTAATGTTGCAAAATTTGTAGTCACTTGACTTTTCAGCACATTTGGATGAGAGTGATCAAGTTCTTGTGTCTTCCTTAGATTTCCAAAAGATTTTAATATAATTTTCCATACCTCAGGCTTTTAAGAAAAATAAGCAGCCACTGCATTTGAAGATATGAATTTAGACCATAGGTGTAAAGAGCTATGTTGCATAATGGAGGGGTGGTGGTAGGGGTTCTCATCCATGGAATCCCTCCAGAGCCTCTGCTCAAACCAGCTCTGGCCCTTGTGTTGTCTGATATCCTCATCAATAGCCTGGGTAAGAGGCAAGCAGCAAGGTGAGCTGGTTTGCTGATGAAGATACTTAAGAGAACAAGGAAAATTGCAAAGAATTGTTGAAGGATCTTAGACGTCCAAACAACAGAATGACAAAATGAAATGTGAAAAGCATTACAGATTAATAAAGGTGCACATGAAAAAAATAAATCTACTTCCACAAATAAAACAATGAACTCTAGTTTAACTTAAGGAGGATCACGTTGGTGTTTGGAGAGTTTCATCAGAAGATGTACAAAAAAAGCAAATCACTGATATGAATGGGGAGCAAAATACCAGAGGAAAAAATTAGGAGATCACCCTGCCATGGTAAAAATTCCAAATTTTCTCTCATATCTGGTAAAAAACCACAAAATATCCTCCCCCCCCCAAAAAAAAAACCAAAAAACCAAACCAACAAACAAACAAAAACAAACAAAAAACCCCACCCCTCAAAAAAAACCAAAAACCCAAACAAACAAACAAAAAAACCCCACAAAAACCAAGACTATTGTTAACCTCCAGTAAAGGTAGTAGCAGCCAGACTCGAAGTAAATAAGTCATTGTTCAATACCACTCCTTGCTAAAGGCAACAGTGACTAGAAAATGGTATATTATATATATTCAAAGGTTACCAGGCAGGCAAATCACTCAACAATGTCTCCTGGCAACCAAAAAATCTGGAGAATGGAAAAGTACCCCCTTTTCTTCTTCCTCCTGATACCTTTTTATCTGAAAGTCACCCTATTGTTAGACTCTTAACTGAGGCACTGCAGTTTATGTAAATGGCATCATCTGAGCATTGCTTTTATATTTACACACTGCCTTTTTCCCATGTGTTGGGACTTGTGGTATCTGGGACGCCCATACAGGAGAGAAAAACTCACAATAACCTTGCAAATGTTCAGAGGAAGTTGTTTGCCACCGAATAGATTTGATTTGTAATTTTAAAAAATCCAAACCAACAATCAAAAAATCCTGTACCACAAAAGATTTGTTGTACACAAGCCCGGCTTGTTTATTTATTTTTTTTACTAAAGTATGGTGCACACAAAACCAGCATGACACATAATTTATCATATATCTTCTTTCAATCTTGAAATAAATTGCAAGGAAGTTATAAAACAATTTAATAGCCATATTTTGAAATGTTTTTTGGCTCCAAAAATGAACTGTTAGAATAATATATGGGTCATGATTTGCCTTAGAAGAGTATCTTTCATATATTTCTATATTTCCTGAGATTTTAACAGTCAGCAAACTCTGCATAAAACATATGAAGGCAATAACTATGAATGCTTTGCAGTGAAACTAGTTCTGAGTTCACTTTTTCCATTCCAGACAAAAAAATACACCTAACAGTCAAAGAAATACTGTTTAGATTCTGAATGCAAAGCACATGTAAGCTGAAATACAAGTTTCTGGGTGAAGAACACTTAAAAAAATTAGAATCCAGAATGAGAGAATAAAAAAAAAATCAAGGCTTTGAAATTATTCAGTCATTACTGATTGCGTTCTGCACTTCTCTAAATTAATTTTCAATGGATTTCCCTGAAGAGTATGTGCAGGATAATTTGAGTTTGTTTCTTGCTTTATCATCTGCTACATAGCTGGCCAGCAAATATATTTTTGTACCTTCTGATTTATATACAGATCCATTTCAAACACATTATATCTCTCTTTACCTTTGCCCTACTCGTTCAGCATCTTCATGCAGACTAAGCTGGAGAAATTTTTTTGAAGATTTCATCCAACTGTTTTTCCATTTTTAATTAAGAATTTTTATGTGCTTAGGGAAGAAGAAAAAATATTTTTGTGGAATGATTTTAAAAATGCTTTGCTTCAGTTTCAAAAACCTAACTGAGCAAAACCAAACTAAAAACCCAAACAAATCACTTTGTCCGGAGCTGTGGAAGGAAAACTGGGTAAAAATACTCTAAGGTGGAATACTGAAAGTGTGGCTGGAGGACAAGAAGAGGGAGAAAAATGAGCTTTACTGCAAGGAATAAACGGCATGATGTTGCCAGCACAGAAAGACATTTTCAATATAGTCTTAGAGAAGGGAAAAGCACAGCTCTCTAACGGTGTATTTGACTGAGGACAGTATTGCACATTGCCTTTTGTTGATTACTTAGCATGTGCAAAAGTAAGGTGATGGCTCTGGGTGATCTTGTTGCATGGTAAACCTGTTATTCATGTCCTCTTACTTGCTTACCAGATAATAAAGAAATAGAAATATATATATCTGAACCAGAAAGCAGACAGAATAATAAGTGAGAATAACAGCCTTTGGGTGAAAAAAACACAGTTCCACTCAATGGTTCACAGATAAACTAGTGGAATAAGTCTGGTTGAGATTATTAACTTAATCAATCGTGGACATGTGCAATTGTGGAAAGGAGATTGAGGAGAAGGAGGAAAGGTCAGTGAATGATTATGTCACCTGTAAATAACAGGAGCTCCAGAAAAAAGAAAATATTTGCAAAAGCACTAGACTTGAGACCCCTGTGTGAATTCAGAACTCACCTTATCTTTCTTCTCCATCAAGCAATGCCAGACACACAGACACATTCTACACAGCTATTGCGGCTGCTTAGAGCTGGACTGTCTCTGACCTGGGGAACCAGCTGTTCAGATGTAACTCATGTGGCACAGAACCATCTCTCAAAACCACCAGGTGGTGCATAAGCTTTAACATAATGCACAGACAATAATTTCTCCTGTCCTTATTGTAATGTCAGGACTCCTCAAACAAAAGAAAGTGTACATTTGACAGTCATTGAAATAGGATTTATTAGTTCTAGGGAATTTTAACAATGAGAAGGAAAGAGAACCCACCCATCACTTAGCATATTTGTAGTATTAGTATGATTTTTAAAAAATAAATCCCATTTTCTTCCAGTATTTTATTGATTATATTTTAAACCTTGATTTCAAAATATATTTCAAAGTATGAATGTCTTTGCATCACTATATTACAAACCCTGCAACAATATCGCCTGCTATAAAATTAAACTGGCAGAACTCCTACCAGAATTATGGAAATTCTATGAAAAAAGAAAAATCTTTCACCTTAAAATATTGTTTAATCATGAATGTTAAATTTAATAACTACATATTAATAAGCTGTTAAATTTCTTTGAAGAACTTGATTTAGCAATCTTGCAAAAATAACCAACTAGCTTACTACTAAAATGTGATGAAGTTTCTGCTAAATGATTGTGAGATACTTTTGTCCCCAAAGATCTTTGAATATTAACATTTCTGAGGTATTATTTGATTGCTGTTAAAATAAAATAATTTCTGTTTTCAAATTTTTTTCCCGTGAAAACAGAACATTCTCTGATATAATTCTACAAACACCAATAGTTTTCAGGGAGTCAACAGGTAATTAAACAGTGCCTTGTAAGCTAAAATGAATTCAAGCCAATGAACCTATAGGCTTACTGGATTGAATTCTTTATATATATATATATACATGTATACATATATATGTATGTATGTATGTATGTATGTATAAATACATATGAAATACAAATACTCTGCTAGTGTCTGCAGGTGAAAAGCGTGTGGTGTCTCCAAAGATTCATGGGGTTTTTTTAATGAAAATGTTGAATTTATCTTCCCTGCAGACAAATTTTCTAGTAGGTTTTGCACTCATTAGATTACTGTTTCTGAGGTTCCTGCATTTTTTATGCTAGCCGTTATCATCACTATTTCTGTACTTCTTAAGTGTCCTATAGGTTAGTATCAGCACCAATATGTTACTTATAGAACCATGGCATGCTTTGGGTTGCAAGGAACTTTAAAGATCATCCAAATCCACACCCTGACGTGGGTAGTGATACCATTTACTCCATTCAGACTGCTCAGGGCCCCATCCAACCTGGCCTTGAATATTTCCATGGGTGAGTCAGGCAAGACCCTCTGGAACCTGTTCCAGTGCTTCACCACTCTAAAAAGAACTTTTTCCTAAAGGAGAATAAAGAATTTCTTCCTCTCTCAGTTTAAAACCATTGTCCTTTGTTTTGTCACTATCTGCCCATATAAAAAGCTCTCCCTCCTTTTTATAAGCCCCCTTAAGGTTCTGAAAATTGCTATAAACTCTTCCAAAAAAGCCATCTCCATCTCTTCTGCATGCTGGACAAGTACAACTGCCTCAGCATGTCTCCACACAAGACATGCTCCAACCCTTCATCTTCATAACCCTCCTCTGAACTTGCTCCAACAGGTCCGTGTACTTGCTGTGTTGGGGACCCCAGAGCTGGATGCAGCACTGCAGGTGGGGTCTCACAAGTGCAGAACAGAGGGGCAGAATCCCCTCCCTTGACCTTCTGGCCATGCTGCTTTGGATGCAGCCCAGGACATGTTTGGCTGTCTGGGCTGCAAGTGCACATGGCTGGGTCATGTCTAGCCTCTCATCCAGCAGCAACCTTAAGTCCTTTTCCACAGGGCTGCTCTCAAAAACTTCCTCTCCCAATCTGTACTCATGTCTGGGATTGCCCCAAATCAAGAGCAGCACCTTGCACTTGGCCTTGTTGAATTTCATGAGGCCCACCTCCCAAGTTTCTCCAGGTCTCTCTGCATGGCAAAGATTGCATCTCACCTGTCAGGTGTGTCAACTGCACCACTCAGCTTAGTGTGCTCTGCAAACCTGCTGAGGGTGCACTTGATCTCACAATCTGCATAACTGATAAAAAAAATGAAAGGACGCTGGACTCAAGCCAGGTACCCTGAAGGACACATTTGTCAGTGGCCTCCACCTGGACATAGAGCCACTGACCACAACTCTCTGGCTGAACCCTCCAGCCAATTACTTATGCACCAAATAATTCACCACTCAAATCCATGTCTCTCCCATCTGGAGACAATGATGTCATGTAGGATCATATCAAAGGCCCTACAGAATCTAAACAGATGATTTTGCTCAATCTTCCCTTGTCAAACATTTCTGCCATTCCAACAGCCATGCTGGCTGTCTCAGATAGTCTCCTTGTCCTTTGTGCCTTCCCACATCTTCCAGGTTGATCTGTCCCATGATCTTCCCAGAGAGAGGTAAGGCTCACTGATCCACAGTTCCTTGGATCTTCCTTTCTCCCCTTTTTAAAAATGGGGGTGATATTTCCCTTTTTCTTTTCTATTTCTAGCGGTAAGATTTTATCCAATAACAAGAGTGGACAGGAGTAGGCCTTGGATATCTACTGCCAAGCCTACTTACAAATTAAAAAGAAAGAAAGGGAAACATTTGTCTCATTTGTAATGTGCAGGTTTATAGATTAGTGTATTGAATTGTACAAAGGAAACCAATTTCTTAACATAGCTCTGATTTTACTGCCAGGGACTTTTTTTTTGTTAAAATTTATGTGCACTTAGCTGTCACACTATACAGCACTACTTTTGATTAAAATGTCATATAATTAATGAATGCATTATGTTTTTAATAATTTAAAAAAACAAAATATTTTATTGAATAACTTAACTGGTTATTCCTCAAGTATTTGGGAAGGTTTATTTCTTCCCAAATACTTACAGACTGTAATAGATCTACAATATTTAAATATTTAAGAGCTCATCAGAAACAATGTGAAAGATTGTTTGCAGAGGTTTAATTATATACTATAAGAAAAAAGATAAATGTATAAATTACCCAATATGCATAAGTGCTTTTATAGTTTCCCATTTCTTTTCATAATTATGTGGTTTCTACTCCCCCATCACCTACAGCCTTCCTGGTACTGATATACAACTTGCTGTTTATTCCTCAATGTATTCAGCAGCAGAGCTGATAGAAGACAACACGAGTATTTAATATGGAGGTTCCTCAACACCCCCACCAGCACCACTTTTCTGAACAAGACTGCCTTCAGAATCACTGGAAAAGCACTATCCAGAGACATGAGTCGATACGACACAATCATTTCACGTGGGTCCTAATTCTGTTGTGACACCTCTAGCTTTTCATGAAATAACAAGTTCTTGTGCACAGAGATAACCAGAAGACTGGAAGATACTTGCCAGCAAGCATGTTACCTAGGATCTTCACTTAAAACATGTATCTTCAATGTGCTGTTGAAACTAGCCTTTTAAACATTTTTCAAGTTGATACTTTACCCCCATTTCTAATTTTCATTACAAAGATGTGATGTGACTTTGGCAAGCTACCAGACACTCATCCAGCCAATCTCTCACTCCCTTCAACAGGACAGTGGGGATAAATAAGACAGAAGAACTCACAGGTTGAGATAAAGATGGGGAGATTGCTGGTCAATTGCCACCATATGCAAAACCGTCCTGATTTGGGGAAAATTAATTTAATCTACTGTCCATATTACACAATTTGATGGTGAGGAACAAAGGCAAAATCAAAAATATCTTCCTCTCCTCCAGCTTCTCCCCCGGCTGACCGTCACCTCCTTCACTTCCAATTCCTCCTCCTCCCTGAGCAGCTCAGAGGGATGAGGAATTAGGGGCTGCAGTCAGTTGCAAGAGCTTCTCTCTGTTGCCCTCTCCTCTTGCTCTTCTCTGCTTCAGCCTGAGCCTTGTCTTGGAACTGGTTGCGTACAGCAACGGGGAGCATCAGTTCCTCCTCACAGGCCCTCACTGCTCCTGCCAGCGCCTGGGGTCTACCCCTGGCACAACAGGAATATTGTATCCTATATATACATACATAACCTGTACCTATCCTATATGCACAATTATATGAACATGCACATGAAAATACGTACAAGTAAATAACATGGTTTAATAAATCTTCCTCAAAAAACCTATTGAATGCTTTCTCACCTATGTCAGAAAGACATTTCCAATAAGCACATCTCCTGAAATTAATACACCTATTGCATAATAATCTTTCAGAAGATTAAAATAAATAAAACAAATCTAACTCAAAAAAATCCCATCTTTAGAATTTTGTAGAAAAAGCAACAAATTCCCTGGAACCTCACACATCCAACAGCACCTCAGGTTAACAAATATTGCCTCAGTTGTCTCAGACAATCATCAGTAGGAACAAATGCATTAGACTTTAATATATGGACTGAGACCACACAGAATGTTTGTTAGTTTTCTAACAAATCTGGCATTTCTGGTTATTGTCTAAATTCTTGTCTTACTACAATGGAGAATGTAATTTAAAAATTCTTAAGGAAAAACGAAAGTATAACCTTTTGATAGAAATCTAGTCCTAGCTCTGCTAGAAATGTGTTTTTTCTTCAATTCTTGAGACTGAATGTCTTCCTTTCTGCCTTTTTCTTTTTATTATTCTGTTATTTTCAGGTGAAGGCACTCGACCTTTCACTTTGGAAGGAATAGGTACATGGTTCAAACGACAATACAGAATAAAATTTTAAGATTATAGGGGATTTTGTTCCACTTCTGCCTACCTGTTTACCCTTGACCGGGTACTTGAACCACTTCAACTTTCTGCTGCTTCTTCTCAAGCCTGGTGCCTCTGTTCAGACACCAGAAGGAGTGGTTTAACAGACAGATTGTACATTTATTTTAGTAGGATTTAAACCTGTACAAAGTTGCTTTAGTGAACTGAAAGCCTATAGCATATTAGCATATACTCATTTGGACAGACTTTTTTCACCATACATAAGATAAACATGTGACGATAAAAATGACAAATTTTATTTTCTCTGTCATAAAATGCAGAATATATTTTCCTACTTACTACGTAAGCATAAGCTTGAGAAAGCTAATTAAGGCATCTGATCAATTTTATCAACAAAATTTTGCTGCTCTTTTTTTTTTTAAGAGTTTCTGAAGAATCGATTGGGAAAAAAATCTTTCTAGAAGTTTAAATTTCCTTCCCAAAACTGTAGCAAAATCAAAAATGTATTTTAGAGAATATGTAACATTTTATAATGTATACCTATAGATACAAAATATATGTTATATATTATATACATCATATAAAGTATGTGTATGTACATAATTACATATAATATATAATGTATACCATACGTACACACACACATTTTAATTTAATCTCATGTTTTTCTAAGACACATTCACTGTTCTGAAAGATGGTTTTGATTGTAACATATTGAGATAGGTAAGATTCTGGTGTTGTTTATCCATATGGAAATTACAGTATTCCAATTGCCTTTTTTCCCCTCAAAGAATCACATCCAAACGTTTTGGTGCATGTCAGGACAGGCCTTTCAAGATCTTTTTTTAATATTAAAGACAACTAAATAATGTAGTATTATATACGCTTATTTATATCAGCATTGATCCTTGAACATTGCTTGGGAACTTCTGGGAGTTCCTGGTGATAAAACAATAAAAACAAACAAACAAAAAACCAACAAGCAAACAAGCAAATAAACAAACAAAATTCCAAACCAAACCAAAAAAGAGAGGCACGAATAAAGCCAAAACTACCTTCCTGGACAAAACACAGCTTTTTAAGAGATGGCCTGCTCTAAAAAGAAAATCAAATAAAGACACTATTTTTGAAAAACTGGCATAACTCATCTCAATTCTATTTTTTTTTTCCTGAAGTAGGACTGATGCAGATATTTGTGAAGATACTTAGCCTGAAATTAAAACTGTAAGTTTATATTCAGTGTTTCTCTTTCTGTCTACCTGAAACAAGCTTAAGGAGATTCTATTACCAAGTATCTGATGTATCCAGGTTATAGCAGCATTTTACAGTAGCTAGGACTGGACAAAATGAGATCATTAACTTCACTGCTGTAATTATTACCTGTATTATTAACTGCAACCTTAGCAGTAGAATTAAATACTTATCTGTTCCAGGTACTAACTTTGAGAAAGTGGAAGGCCCCCAATGGAAAACAGTTCTGTCACTAAAGGCTGAAATGTTCCCTGTAATTTAGTTCCTTTTGCTGACTTTTCCTAATAGTGTAAAATCACTTTTAGCAACGAGGCTATACCACTTAGAAAAGGCACTGAGAAAATCCATACAGGTTATCTTTCCCAGTCTACACCAGGTAGGATTTTACCGGGCAATTCCACGAGAATGCCACTCAAAGGGCACAAGTGATTTAGTGAAATTTGAGATGAGAGCCTGAAACAATAAGCATCATGGTCCCTTTGGTGTATTTGTCCTTGCTGTACTGAGATTTACTTCAGGATTTGCTTTACATTAGGGTTGTTCATTATCTGTTGTCCATATAATTACCAGAACAGAATAAATTTTTTTTCCAAACCCCCTTCACATTTTTCTAATAATTTTCATAAAATTAGGGTTTTTTTAAAAATAAGAAGAAACCCAAGCCTGTGCTCAGAGGTATGCTGGTCACACCTGTCATTCTCAAATAACTTCAGCATAATCTGCACCACTTCATTTTTTTCAAGAAATACTATGTGGACACAGAACTCAAACCACGGACAAAATATGAGTGAAATCTGTGAAGGTATACTAGTTAACAAAGGCTAATGGACCACTGTTCCAAAAAGATCTCCTCTTGCTATTTCCAATTTTTAGAAGGCATTAAGATAATGATTATATATATGCTTGAATAGGTGAACCTATATAAATAACAATGAGGCGCAGGAATTATGTAGACAAATCAGTAAAAAAGCTAGCAAGGGTGGAGATATACAGATATAGATGATATAGATATGTAGGACATACTGTAGATCACTGTGGGAAAGTTACACTCTGCCCCAGAAATAAATGTACACCACAGGAGTGTATTTCTGTGATTTTAGCTTTTGTTTACTAAGAACAGGGAGAATTAGAAAGTATAATATTCATGATTAATGGTATTTTTTGAACCATCACATATGCAAGCACCACTTTGGCTGGCACAAGAAGGTGCATTGTAATTCCAAGATGGTTTGCAGGGAAACCTGGTTTTCATTAACTGATTTGATCTTTTTCAGTGATAAGATGATAGATTCATTTTTACTGTCACAACCATTAACTAAAAAACACAAAATGCAATCCAATAGTTCCCACAAACAAACAAGTTAATGGATTTTCTGAAGTTATCCATGATGAAATAAAAAACTTACCTAATCAGTGTTTTTATATTATTTCGATATGAGATATGGAAGATTCCAGAATGTTTTAGTCTTACAAAAACCTGCACTCTAACAGGATGCTTTAAAGACATAGTTATTTTCTTACCCAAAATAATTTGTATCATTGTTTTTTTAAGCCACCTACCTTGTGTCGTTTGATGTATTGTCAAAATATTACATAATTTCTTTTATTTCCCAAAAAACCTTTTACTTTTGTGATGACTTGTTTACAAAGCCACTAAGTTAATTGCAGTAGGAGAGACTTTTTTAGACAACTTCTGAGACAAACATGACATAGGCATTCTGGACATTATTATTCCTGATTAATATTTACATGAACTAAATTATCAATAATTAAAACCAGAAACCCAAGCTTCTTTATATGTGACCTCAAATCAATCTGCTTCAGGAAGACAAGAGTAATTTAATGAGTTTTTTGGTACTTGACCTGCAAGAAATCCATACAACTCAGCACCAGAGAAGTTGTGTCCAATTGTATTCATTCACTTCCAACTCCTAGCCTCCCTGCCAGAAAAAATCCCAAAGAACCAAACACAAATAAAACCACCAAAACCCACGACAAAGAAAACACCAACTCTGAATGTGTGCAAGTCTATTGCCATTACATGGTTGCGTTTTCAGTTTCAGAACAATTTTTGATACAGAACATACCGTTTAGCCTTCTCTCTAATATTCAAAATATCCAACTGAGTATTCAGGGAAATATCAACATATTGAAACAACCACACCACAAACTTAAAGGTAAGTATTTTTGAATTTAAGTCCAAATTGTGTCATTAAAATACTCTACAACATTCTAGGGAGAAGTCTGAAATAGAATCAAGTGCCAAACAACAGAATCTTATCTCACATGTGGTACTTCATGCAAAGGTCACATCCTGTGTTGACTACAATATAATTTTAAGTGGCATGGATTGCTTTCAAAACTACAACTCACCAGCTATATGTTGATCAAAAAGAAAACTGAGCAAGACCATAATCTTTGCTATAACTCTCTTTATGCAGGATGAATATAAATAGGAAGGAACTCAGAGAGCAACTCCTTGCTCAGCTCTAAGTTGCATTATGCATTCCTCTTATTTATGATTCCTTTGATTATGACCCAGGAAAGAAACTGATGTGTTTGCTTGCATTAGCATAAATTTTTCAGAATTGCAAAGCATTTAATCTATACAGAAGAACCATTACAAAATGGCTGACTCATTGCAAACCCATGGCTGCTGTCACTACATATAGTTATACAATTACACAGGATTTTATTTCATATAGGTCATACTAATGATTGAAAAGACCAAACTATTTCCTATAACAGAAAAACCCCTTATTTCCAGTGCCATCTGCAACTCCTCAAACAACAATTTTAGAAAAAGTCTGTTGACAGAATTTAATTCATTTTCTTCTGGCTCAACCACAAA
The DNA here is from genome assembly GCA_008694505.1 of Cyanoderma ruficeps. Classification (NCBI taxonomy): domain Eukaryota; kingdom Metazoa; phylum Chordata; class Aves; order Passeriformes; family Timaliidae; genus Cyanoderma; species Cyanoderma ruficeps. The sequence goes on from VZDJ01007755.1 coordinate 46,423,995, forward strand.
TCTCTGTTAATTTCATCTGAAAGACACGGGAACAATTAGCAAGGTTAAAGATCTTATTAGCCAAGAATAACAAATGTCAGTGAAATGAAACCTGCAGATCTTAGGTATTTCAAGTTACAATTGAGTTAAAATTACTATTACAAGTTACCAGTGAGTGATAAAGGAATGAACTATTTTAATTGGGACTCTGCTTTGCTTCCTCACCATTCTTATGTCAATTTATTCCTCCTCCAGTATAATCAGACACATCCAACCTTCAACTTCTGAGTAAGGTCAACAAATTGTCCTACCTAGGTATCATAAAGTCCTTATTGAGAATTTTCAGATATAGATTTCTCACTCACCCCTGCAACAGAGCCCATGTATTTTGAATCTGAATTCTGAATCATTCCTCAAAGTGACTCACAGCCTAGCTCAGCTTGCTCATGTCAGATAAGAAGACCCAGAGACCAGAGCAGAAAAACTGTCAAGGATCATGCTTCAATCACTAGGATTACACACCACTTTTACTAATAATGCCTACCTTAGTGCCGTTAGTAAAAGTTGCTTGGTAGCAGGACTTTTTCAAGGGCATTACAGATTTCAGCAGTTTCCATTTGTCAATTACACCAGACTTGGAACAAAACTTCAAAACTTTTAGCTCTTACAAATGTAATTCTATTAGTCTTCAAACACAAAACACATGATATAGCTACATCTGAGCTATGCTCATATTCATTATTAATTAAAATCCAAACTATGGTTCCCAAAACACTACAATCCTTGCTTACTGCAATATTAAAATTTTTGAATTATTTTATCTTTTTGATCATTTTCATTTAACCTCTCATGAACTTCTTTCCTCTAGAGTCTTGACATGAGAAAAAAAGAACTTTTGTATAGGGATAGAAGAGTTCTATCATCTTGTGTGCTCTGCCAAACCTCATCTCCTGAAAGCACCAAAAGACAGTTTGGCACCCTCTCCTTCTATCCTTCATTATAGCATCAGACAGTCCTTACAACAGCAGACCTTCCTCCTGCAGGTCTTCCTCCTGCCTGCCCCTCTCATGCTTTATTTCTTTCTTTTCTGTTACCTTATTTAAAAGAACAGCTAGAATCTGATATCCAGAGCAAAAGAAATGTTATGTTGGAAGAGGAAAACAATTCAGAGCATGCTGAAGGGTTGACTCCCATCCTGTAATAGCCTGAACTGTCTTTTAGAACATGAATCCTTTTCCCTTGAATCTGCTGTTCCCCAGTCTCTGTGACACAGCCCTTATAAGATATAATACACCTAAAAATACCCAGGAAACTAAGTGGTAGTGGAAAACTTGGCTACTGCTTAACAACTTCAAAATTTGTTGTTCATGGCTATTTACAGTATACTCCCTTAGAAGCTCAAAACCACATTTTCTTTCCGAGAGGTTTTATCTACACATTATTCTTTATTATTGATTTTTCTTCTCTTTTTTCTTGTAACAACAATCAACAGAAGACTTTGCTTCACTTAGATTCTTATTACCACTTCAAAATCATTAGGGTTCCTTTTTGCTTTGTTTTGTTTTCAATTTATTTGTTATATTTAGAGATCAAAACTATCTTGTGGTCTTTAGATACTGCCTTTTTTATTTTTATACAATGAAGATACACAGATGCAGACACACATATAAATAAATACTACACATTAATGCATAATAAGATATATTAAAGAGAAAAAAATAGCCATAGAAAGAAATAGGCAACTTAGTGACACAACTTATGATGCCTTTGTTCTTTAACTACTTTTTCAATTCAGCTATAAGCATGTTTTAAAGCATGTTTAACATGTTTAAAACTAAATATAATGAAGTAGAAAAAACAATATTTTATATTTCAAGATATTTACTAGCTTCATTAGCATTTTTTTTATTTCTTAAAAGCACTATACATTATGAAATCTGCATGCTTAGCCGAGCCATGAAAAGCATAAATTAAGGCATCCTGGGCATTTATGCTGATGACCCTTAACAGTGACTTTCACCAAATTGATTTGAATTTAGTCAAGAATCCTATTAATGATCCATCCTACTTTCCTGAAGTTGTGTGTTGACACTTCAGTACTAAGAGACAAGCCACAAAAATTACTGGACATTTACTCAACAGAATAATCAAATTGGTTCTCCATTTCCATAAATCTATTGAGTAAGCTAAAGCCATTTTACATTGGTGCTTTTCAGGATACTATTGCACAACATACATAGCCTCCAGGGAGCTGCTTCTATTTCAGTGAGCAATTTAATTTTCAGCATAATTTAACGTATAATTGTGTCTTTAAATTAAGTCAATTCATTCAGTTGTTCACGTAATTAATTCTGATTTATTCTCAAGATCTCATCTTGCAATTTTTTCATTATTTTTTTTCTTTGCTTATAATTTGCTGAAGATTACATTAGATTCTCAGATCTTTTGGAAGTTTTCTAAATCGAACACACTGACTATTAGAAGTGAAAATACTTTTTGGTCTTATTTTTGCTTCAATGAAGCTTCATGTTAAAATCGTCATTGAAGGCTGTGGCAAGAGCAATGCTGTAAAGGAAATCTGGATTGTTATCTGCTATTAAAAAAAAAAAAGTCTAATCTCTTTCATGACTATGGCCTGTATGTACATTCTGTGAAAGCAGCCAAGGAAAAATATATATCCCATATTATGTAACCACCACTGAGGTTTTTAGATTTGTATGCAGTAAAGATGAACAAGGCAGAACAGCCTTACAACTAATTTAATGATATCCATGTGCTACACCAACTTGCTACTTATCATTCAGCTTGATGCACACAAACGGCCCTTGCTATCCGTCATTTTAGACTGCTCCTGACAACAGGTTCCCTACCCTAACAAGACTAGAGAGTGATAAACCTTTAGTTGATTTGCTATGTACAGGGCTGAATGAAGCATTGACCAGGTTTCTGTGGCAAGAAAACTATGAACCATAAAGAGGGTTATTCATATTTCAGCTTTTCCTCTTTTGTCTATGTGTAGATGGAGCAATGGCTCCATCTTTTATTGTTGTCATAAACCATCCATTTATTACAGTAATAAATGATGAAACATAGATTGTGGTTCTTCTTCATGTCAATGACTTTTAGTCTTATACTGTATCAGAGCTCAGTGAGTTTTTATTTACTGAGAATAGAAGACTGCTGTTTTGGATTAAATTAAAGCAATAATGGTATGATGAAACACCTACATGGGAAGGATTTTCTATTCCTTTCCTAGGTCTGTATGGCTGTTTTTACAGAATCATGGAATTAGTATTCAGATATATTTTCATATTTTCACATTTACGTCCATTGCTTGTCCTGTCAATGGGAATCACTGACACGAGTTCTCTCACACACCCTCTCTATCAGGTACTTTTCCAAATTGATAAGATCCCCTTGGGCCTTCTTTGCTTCATGCTGAACAGCCCCAGCTCTCTCAGCTTCTCCTGGTATTGCAGATGCTCTAGCTGCTTTTTTATTTCTTTGTGGCCCTTCGATGGACCTATTCTAGTAAAATACATATCTTTCTAGGACTGGGGGAACCACAAGTGATCCAGCACTCCAAGAGTTGGTCTGGTCAGTGCCAAGCAGAAGAAAAAGGACCACCTTCCTTTACCTATGGGCAACATTTTTCTACATGCAGCCTGAGAGGCTGTTGGTGACCTTTGCCATACAGGCATGCGGGCTGGCTCAAGGTCAGCCGGGTGTCTCTCATGATCCCAGGTTCTTTTCTGCAGAGCTGCTTTAAAGCTGGCCAGCCCTACTTGGTACCAGTGCCTGGGGTTACTCCTCCCCAAATGCAGAACTTGGAACTTCCCACTCTTGAATTTCATGAGATTCTTCTCTGTCCGTCACTGAACTTGGGTTGAACTTGGTGAATCACACCCGACTGATATATCAGGTACTTCTCACAGGTTTTTGTTGTCTGGAAACTAGCTGAGCACACATTGTGCCTAATCATCTAGCTCATTAATGACGATGTTAAACAGTACTGGCTCCACCCTTGACCCCTGGTTTACTTCACTAGTGACTTGCCTCTAACTGGACTTTTTGTCACTGATCACCATCCTCCAGAACCAGCCATTCAGTTTATTTTCAATCGACCTCACTGTCTAATTATCTAATCCATGTTTAGTTTTATCTAAGGACGTTATGGGAAACAATGTCAAAGAATTTACTTAAGTCCAGGTAAAAAACATCTACTGCTCTCCCTAAACATTGACTGCTCTCTCTGTCTACTAAACCATTCCCTTCATTGCAGAAGATTATCAGGATGGCTAAGAGTGGTTTCTCATTCATAAGTCAACACTGACTACTCCTGAGCACCTGATTCTCATTCACATTCAGAAATGGTTTCCAAGGTTAGTTGCTTCATTGCCCTCCCAGGCACTAAGGTGAGACTGACTGGTAGTAATTCCCAGATCTTTATTCTTTGCTTTCTTGAATATGAGTGACATTTGTCCTCTTATGGTGTTCAGAGATCTCTCCTGAATGCCATAACCTTTCAAAGACAACCAAGTGGCCCCACAGTGACATCAACCAGCTGCCTCAGCACTTGTGAGTGCCACTTTTCAAGCTCCATGTACTTATATATGCCTAGTTTCTTATAGTTCCTAAAGGCTGATTTACCAGTAAAGACTGAGCAGGAAAAGGCATTAAGCATCTTTGTCTTTAACACATTTTTTTTGTCAGCAGTTTATCAGATGCATTCAGGAAGGAGGCCCACTTTTAATGGTCTTAGTTTGGGACATTTTTTGTATAGGTTTTTGGTTTTTAGTACTACCCCAAAAAATTCTTTATGGAACTGCACCTAATTCGGTTTCCTGACAATATGAATATTCAATGACAAGGAGGACAAATACCTTTTCCTTACTGTTCCTTGTGCTGTTTTTGTACTTGTAAAATGGGCTTTTTCTTCCTGCATCCCCTGAAAAACTCAACTCCAGGTGGGCTTTGGCTTTCCCCATGCCACATATGGCGTCTAGTATAGATACTGGCATGAAATCCAATATGAAGTAATTTTGATTCCTTGTTGCTGTTTATCAAGAGGTTGCAATCAGTGCTCACTTTATGCTTAGTATTTCTTGAATCTAGAGAGAAAATAAAAATGCCCTAGGGGAGAAAACTCTGCTTTTTTCTTATAGGCCTGTTACAAGAACTGCATAGTAGGGATGCAGTCTTGTGTTGGTTTCCAGAGGAAGTGTGGGTGACATTATTTTCCTTCAAAATGTTTTCTCAAGGGATAAACACAGGTGGAAAGACCTTCTCTGAATGTAGGATTCTGCAGTACGGAATGGCAATGAATTTCCACAATTTGAGTTACTTCAGACTGAAGAACTGCCAGTTTCTAGAAAGGACATTCAACTGTGTGTTAAAACTGAACTTTATTAATCCAACGCTGTTTTATGGCATGCTGGTTTATGGCATAAGTTACAAAACTTCCATCCTTTTGTATTGCATGTTTGATCATTATCATACTATACTTGTGCATAACATTTTATTTTAGGTTTTAAGAAGAGAATGTGATTTTGAGTGGGTTTTGCCCATTTCTCCCAGGCTTTCCAGGAGGTTATACATTTAAAAATCTCTGCAATAGAACAATGCTCCCTTGAACAAAGGTCAAAGAACTCAATGTTAAATATATTTTGCAGTGTACTATGGAAATTCAAATAAAGTAACTACATAAAAGTCACAGAAAGAAAAATGCAGGTCTGAATATATTATTTTGAATATGAAAAATATTTGATTACAGACATCACAATAATAATTGCTCTGATAAAGACATCAAATGGATTTTTCCTGCTATTACAATAACTTTGAAATTCTGCATTCTTGCTTAGTCTGTTCTTATACTAACACAATGCCTGAGGAATGGAAATCATGCTTTTGCACCAAGGCTGGGGCTTTTTTTGGCTGATGTTTTTTGTTTGGGAGATTTTTTGTTTAGGTGTTTGGTTTGTAGTGCTACCCAAGAAGATTCTTTATGAAGCTGCACTTAATTCTGCTCCCCATCAATATGACAAGGTAGAAAACATGTGGTTTCTATAAAATTCTAGAAACAGAGTACAATAAAAGCATGTACTTATTCATGCTAAAATGCATCCTTTCAAAAACATAAAAAACCCTCTCTTCCTTTTTAAATAATTATGTGGTGATAGATGTAAACCAGAGATAGTAATAATAAAATGAGGAGTAAACATTTCTAATGAAAAGAATCCAAGAGATTACTTACCATGACAGAGATAAGGAAACTGTAACATATACTAGAAATACAGTATGACTGTGTTTCCACGTGGTGAAATTGTTGGAAACATAAAGAAAAAATTGTTTCTTTAATGCTCATAGATGGACCAGAAGAAAATGGAATCAAATCCTATTCATAGTCTATTCTATAAATCTGTTGTACATGTTCACAAATTGTTATTTTAATACATTCGTTTCCTGACCTGATGTCTCAATATAGGTCCTGTGCCTTCACAACTGGTGTTGCAGAAATCATAATAATACTGTGAGTTTTATGTTTTCTAAAGGAAGGCAATGGTTTTAGAGGAAAACAGCCTCAAAAGAAGCAGAAAAAATATCTAAACACATGCATTGAAATTATCTGCTTTCAGTGTGTTTTCTCTAATGTTACAATTAAAAATTGAGTATGTCAACTGCATCATGTAAGGACCAGTTAATTTACCATTTTAACTCTCACTCTGCATCCCATAAAAAGAAACCAACAAAACCCAGGGAACAAGACCTCACATATTTGCTAGACTAAAAAGAGAGCTCTAATGTAGCAAACCTAAAGAAAACTCCTTGCTACTGAAGTCAAATAGCAAACACTCACACCTATCCCTATGCCCACCCAAAGAATCAAGGCCATGTTATTCAAGCATCTACAAATTACAGAGAGAGGGAAAATGTGTTTCTATTTTGTCTGCACTAGTTTGAGGCGTCTACCTGGGATAACAACTTCAGTATATCAATTCAGGAAAAAAAATCTTAGCTAATAATTAATAGTCCCTCCTTGAGTCACATATTGCAACAGGATGATTATTGCATCCATTTACAGCATTTATTAAGGCGTGATTTCAAGCTGGAGGTTTCTTGAGTAGAATGTTTCCAAACATAGAAGTCAAAATGCTTTGGCAAGTATTGAGTGTGTCTTCCTTTCTCTGAACTCCCCTTGCGTGCATGCCTGTCCCAAATAAATCTAATGCTTTCACTGCTTATTCCATCCTTTTATTCAGTTCCCCTTTTGCTGCTGAAACTCCCTTGCTTCTGTTCTCCTTTGCTTTCTTTCCTTCTTGATCAAATATATCTTATGTGTACTTCTTCCTTTGAGGCAATAATAAAAGCCAGCTACAACAGACAAAACAAAAAGGTTTCATGCAAATATACGTGTCCCTATAGCAAGAAAGAAAGTGGGCTCCAAGAGCAGTTTAAAATTATATTTGACTGACTATAGTGTACTAGCCAACAAATAAGCAACTGAGAATCATTGCAGTAAGCCAAATGATCTTGGAATTGAATAAGAAAAAATAAAATACAGGTTGTGTCAGTAGCAGATGCTAAACTAAACCCCATGTGAAGTGACTGCCAAAGTAAATAAAGGTGCGTCTGACAGCCACATATGAAAGTTTTGATTTCCATTTAAAAACATCAGTACAATGCATAGGCACATTGCAGCAATGTGAATAATGCTACCATCTCCCTTTTGAAAACACAGAACTAGCACAAAGTTGAAAAAAAAAAAGTTAAGAAGCAGAAAGAGCATTTGGAAAGAACTCTCATGCTAAGCAGTCTCATCCTCAAATTCGAGCATGAGCCCATAAATAGCCCCAATCAGAAAGTATGTTTCTTGAGTGCCTCTGTGCTCATATGGAATAGCCTCAAATTCTCTGGATGACTTAGTGTCTATCTTCATCTGAAGATTCCTTAAGATGATGAATTTGTACTCACATTTAGAGAATGAAATCCACACAAGTATAGCAATGATACCAGTTTTCATTTGGACTCACAAACAAGAATAATAATGTTTTCCCCTATATATAAAACGTTAATAATAAAGAGTTTCCAAAAAAAAAAAACAAAAAAAACCCCAACAAAACCAAAAGAACCCAAACCCAAACATGTGTAAGATGTGAGATGGATTNTTTTTGTCCGACCAGTTTCACCCCAGCAGAATGCCTTATATTCAGGCTACAGAATATACTATAGGAGAAGCTTCCAAGTGTTGCTGAATTTTATGTTCTACAAAATAATATAATTTTCTTTAAACATGTCATGGTTTAGGAATGGTAGTCCTCAGTTTCATGCCCCTCTGAGACCCCAAAACCACATGCTGCTCCCACTTTTCCCCTCTCCTGCCCACTTTCTCCTCAGGTGGGAGAAGAGAGTTGAAGGCACAATAGGTAAAGATGGTGAGTTAAGAATAATTCACTGGAAACAGCAATGAGGTAAGAAAATAAACAGTAACAGCATCAACACTAATAACAAAATTGTACAAAAAGGAGAGTGCAGAAGCCCTATCTGGCCACAGCCATTCCACCCAAGCCACTCTCTCAGGTCAGGAGCAGCATTACCCCACTGCTGCAGCAGTCACACTTTTTCCATTGGAAAAGCATGACTTTCCTTCCTGGAAGCTGTTCCCTGCCCCTGGCAATGACATGATGTGGTATCGAGTAACACAATGTCTTGGCTGTGCCCTCTTCTGCTGATCTGAGCCGGAACCAGGACAAGCCATTAACAGAGTAATGTAGAAATACCCATCAAAGCCCTCACAGCAAAGGAGATCTGCCTTCTAAGCCCTAGTCTAAGCACCATGTGGTAAGTAATATAAAATGACTGGTAAAATAACTGAACTTGAGCACGGAGTGGACTTTTCTCTCAGTGTAATTGGGTTATCTAATGATACTGTGCATGTATGGATTACGCTTATAAAACAGACATCCGGGGTGTACAGGAAAGATTAAATATTATATATAATCTCTCATTTAGTGTTTATTGTAGTGCAGGCTTGGATTAATGTTTGCCTGTGTTGTTTTTATGTGGGCTTTTTTTTAATGGCTACATTTGTTCAGATATTCTACACCAAATAAAAGTTTAACTAGCAGTTATACATATTGTTGAGTAGTAATTTAATTTTTTTTCTGTATTTATGTGACAAAATTATTATGAGACTTTCTTAAAGAGTTTTGGGATCCTCCCTACAGCACTATGTGGAGCTGTATTGTAAAAAAAAGAGGGAAATAAATTAAAAAAATGTAATTCTCAAGCCATTATTTGACAATCAGTTCATTCAGAAATCAATACAGTGAAAGCCTTTTATGGAGAAGAAAATTCATTTTAGTTTAGTCATAAAGTGGGAGAGTGGAGAGAGGTTTTGGGGAGGGAAAGGGACTATGTAAGCCCCATCCTCTGTGTTGATCCTGGAAGAAATGTTTTTGACTATCAATTAATTTTCATTCCAGCTCAGTGAGCAGTAGGTAAAGCAGGACTTTACCTCTTGCTTTTTCTGTGCTCTGCTGTTTAGTGTTTTTTAACTAAGGGAACTGTAGAAGGTATTTTCAGTCATGCAATGGAAGAGAAAAAAAAGGAAAGTTTTCCCTTTCAACTTATTATAAGATAAGGTTTCTAGAGAAAAAATAACTATCCAGAAATTTAAAGGGATGTCTCATTTGAATAAAATAATAAATAGTACCTGTAATCTAAAAAATGTGATCAGAAAAAGAAAAATAAACCCAAAAATCTAGAAGCCACTGACAGAGGTCAGTTTTACCATGTCAAACAAAAGGTTGTTTGGTTTCTTTTTTTCAGCAGAAAATTAAAACAACGTGATACTACATTTATTTACATACATCAATTCTTACTAAAATACAAAGGAAATCCTGACTTCCAAGATTCCTTACAGGAAATCTAATCTAAATCTACTCTTTTTCAGTTAGAGTTTTTCTGTATCAGACTCATGGCATTTTAATCTACTTATGAGTCAATTACTATGCAGTGTAATTTTAGCAGGTGCTAAACACTGACTTCATATTCTGAACCTACTGTCATCCCATACTGAGAAAAAACTTGAATGATCATGACTTAGGAATTACCTATGCAATTTCTGTACATTAGCTTCTCTCCTTACATAGGTCAGAAAAATACCTATGATGGTCAAAAGAAAAAATAATTCTACACTTTATAGGTTGACTAGAGATTATTTTACATTATTTAGCAGCAATTGTAAAAGAGCTTATACTTGGTGTAGTAGTGGCATTTCAACTCATAATGGACAAGTATAAAAAGTCATGTAAATGTAACAGATCACAAGAAAACTACTACACCTATAGGAAACACTTTAAAACTCTTATTAAAATGTGCAACTATAGAAAACTGGCTTGCTGCTAAAAAAATTGTGAAAGTGCATCATAAAAATATAATATCTACAATTAATGACACAGATCATGACCACTTTCTGTCACCAAATAACACTTCAAGGATAACAAAAAATCCCACGTACGGTCCATATATGAGATCTTGAAACTTATGCAAGAAGACCTTTTAACTATTTTTATAACTAACTGCTAAAATATATCTCTGAATTAGAGGAAATATTTCAATTTTTCAGTTTTGAATACAGATTTATATATATTAAAATATTGGCCCTACCCTGACACCCACCCACTTGTCTAAAATACATCATAGCAAAAAAAGATGAAATGGGAAAGACATTTCACACAGTAGTCCTACAAGCTTTTGTTCAAGGAACAAAGTTATCTTCATTATTAATTTTCTTTAAATAACTGTTGAAAAGAAACAGAGACTGTCTTTAAAGCTGGAAAATTCAGAAAAGGGTTTTATGTAGTTCATTTGTTAAGGGATTGTGAGAGATTCAGATAAATGCTTCAGATGTCTAGTATTATGAAAGAATGTGACACTTATCCTCAAATCTTAGCCATCTCAATTTCTTGAAATTTGTGCAAAATTATTATCTCCATTGCCACCATGGTAACAAAAATACATTCTTTCCATAAACAGAATTTATGGTCATACAAAAAATTTATAAAATTTAATGAATTTATGGAAAGTGCATTGAAATATATCAACATTTATCAAAAACTCAGCTTTAGTGACACACTGAAGCACCTTACAGCTGGTCTGTACATGGAGGGAATGGGGGTAATGACTACAGAAATACACACTAGTGAGAAAAACACATAATACTGTAAAAAGAGTCCTCTCTTGTTAACGTTTACAATAAAGCATTCCTTTTTCAGGCTACCTTCTTGCCTCACTTTCATGTCTGTAATATTCCTTTTTCATCCACAGAGGTCTGCTACGTTTATTCATATCAGCAGTTCATCATGTAAGTATGCTCAACTTTTTCTCAAGCATCCACGTTTATTCACAAAGAAAATTTAATGTTCTTATCAATCCAGCTGATGGGATCCAGAAAAAGACAAAGTTGGCATTTAGTCTATTACTTATTTAATATTTTGTATAGAACTGCCTCAGAGTATTAGCACTTTTGGATAGTTAAATATTTACCATTTCTAGCCCAATTCTTTTTTCACTCAAAGAACAAATTTTTTGTACCTAATAGAAAATGACTGGGGCAAAAAGGTACTTTATATCTTGTTACTCATTCTGTGTGCCTCCCTAATCCATTCCTTGTTTCCAGGTGAGGAAGTGTTGGGATAATTGAACATCAATATAGGCTCTTCTGTATTCTACTTTTGATTTCATCATCTTTCCTTTATTTCATAATCAGTCATTACATTACTTGGTGAGTGCCCCTGACTCCAGAAAGATGAATTTTCTACTGTGACAATTTAATTCACTCAAGATTTCCCGGTCTGATCTGTTATTCTGAAATTTTATATAACTTCTGAATTTTATCATTCCACTATTCTCCCAAACTCAAGACATGAACTCTAACTTGACATTTTGTACAAGGTATATCTACGTAAGGTATTACGCAATTCCACTATTCCTTTTCTTTCTTTTAATTTTATAAAGTAAGCAAAACCTGCTTTTTTATGCATGTCTTTGAACCTTCCATTTGAAATGCGAGGTAGAGCCAAGGAGAAGCATCTGAGAATACTTCTCATTAACAACACCCCAAAACTACACTAAGGGATTATTCCCCACTTCTCCCAAACATCTGTAGCAGCAGTGAGGACACACTTTGCTCAGCATGAGGCAGGTATGCCAACTTTCAGAAAGAAACCATACACCCACCCTACTGCAAAAAATGCAAACAATATGAGGAAACCTTTACTACAGAAGTGTCTCTAGGTTCAGCATAGAAGACCTTATACAAATCACCATAGGTGATGCTAAGTGAGCTTCAGATAATAATATTTCATTGTACTCCACTTGTCTAGGTCATAAAGTCAACACACCCATCTGATCTTGATATCATAAGTTATAGGACACAAAATGAACTGCAGATGTCAAAGGTCTTGACAGGTAGGTGAGCTAACAACCAGAATCAGTCCAAACTAACATTCTTACTGGCTCGTTGATCTTTTCAGTTTTCTGTAGCATACTTGCTACCACACCAGCCTTAGTTGCAAAGTTCATAAATTGTGTACTATACTATTATAGTATTTCATATAAAAAATATAATGCAGTAAAATTTCAGGAGCCACTACTATCTTTATCAATATAAATAAATCAATGTAAATTAAAAAGCAACTTAAATTAAGGGAGTGATAAAAATACTCAAATTGTGATTTGTAGCACAAACTCAATATCCAGGATAAGAATACCACGACTTCAGAAAAAAAAAAAAATGGAAAATCTTTAGCTTGGTCTAATAAGGATGTCCTTTGTGGCAATTAGATCAGGCAATTAGAATCGAAAGTGGAGCTCTCCCAACTGATTATATTCATGCAATACTGCCAGTGGTGAGGTCAGAACCTCAGACTCATGAGGGTCACCTCTTTAAACACAACTATTGACACTGAAGAATAAGCAAGTCAATCAGAACACATTTCTGGTGTCATCAGACATTAAACACATGGAGTCACCCCACAGGCAGTATCACGATTTATGAAGGTAAGAAATGGGAGCTGCCCATTTACACGGAAATACTTGCCTGTTTAATTAGTACAAACCTGCATTTTCACAGAAAAAAAAACATTCGAGATATCTCAAATGTGTTCCAGGCTTGCACCCATTATACTCCACAAAGTCATCCAAGGGAATATTAGAACAAACTAAACCAAAACTGTATTTTACCTTTTTTTCCTGTTGTCACTCTGTCACCTGACAAGTTGAGTTAAATACCACTGTAACTCACATAGTCTACAACTAAAGAGAGGGTTTTTTTTGCTTCTAGTTAGTTCCTAATGGGGTCTGTGAGGTACGACTGAAAGCAAAAAAATTCAAGAGAACTGTGGAGCAACACAGCACTTAAAAAACCACAGTGTAGAGGGCATATTGTAATAAAAATTCATTTATTTCCTTTGTGTATTCAGCTCTAAAATTACTTGGTCCATGAGTCAGTCCTTGCATAAGATCATATGTCTGATTCAGAGACCACTCAGACTAAAACTGAGGTTCGACCTTTAGAGTAGTTATCAACCTTGACAATATAGGAAAAAGATTATTCCCTTTAAAATTAATTTCACTTAAAGCCTTTAATCTTCCAAGAATTAGAGCCTTCAGCCTCATCTCCATATAGGCAGACTAGCAGTCTACCCTAATTCTCATCTCTAGCTTGTCTGCATTCCAGCAAAAAACAGAGTTAAAGTGACCTGAAAAAGAAGCATCAGAAACCCATACTTCAGACAAGGCTATCTTACCCTGCCTGCAGGGTGGAAAATGAACAAAACTTTTTGTGATTCCAAAACTTCTGAAATAAACAGGATCACTTATTTGTGGGCCAGCTGTTATTTCTGTTTTTCAGGTAACTAAACTTAGTATGATGATAATGACTTAATAGCTTGCTTTTCACTCTTTTAATGAGCTGCAGGAAAAAAAAAGGCATCATATAAGTATTTTATGAGAAGCATTTAAGGATACATGCTGTGAATGCTTGAATTGCAACAGTCCAAGCTCTAAGGAGATTGCGTGTTTTTCACATAGACGTGTGTAAAGATGTACTGTTATATTTTAACATGATTTGACATAAATCTTACAGAGAGAAGTAGTGAAACTGACAGCTAAGTCAGTCTTTGAAGAAATCCTGACACATTCAGTGTCTGAAGGGTTTTTTTTTTAATATCTCCCAGTTATACTGAAAACAATAGAGGCTTGAGGTCAGGAAAGCTTAAAATCATTTTAGCATAATCTTTCAATGCACAAAAAATATATGTATATTCAAATATTTCATCTTCTAGCCTCAGAAATCACTGTGTTTCTGATAGGTGCTTATGTTCCTAAATATCTCTAATAATGAAGAATTCATGATTCTCCTACACAGTCTGTTTCAATTATATTTTCCATAGTAAGATTTTTAATTCTGTGTCATCCAAGTCTCTGTTGCTATAAAGCTAAAAAGCACTTAATTCTTGCCCTATTTGTCCTGGGGAAAAAACAAGTTCTTCTCCCTTCTTTCAGGAACTTTTCATGGCAGATTAAGATATTTTTTTCCATCTTCTCTTTACTTTGAAGATATACTTGTTCAAAGGTTGTCTCATGCAATGAGTGGGTTTTTTTATCCAATCAGATATCTCAAAGTACAATGTCAAAAACACTACAAAAGTATTACTGGAGCTGAATAGAGATGAAAAATCGTCTCCTAAACTATACATAGTATCACAGAATTATTCAGGCTGAAGAGACATCAGGACATCTTTTGTCCAATTTTCAACACAGAGCAGGAGTAAGCTGTGAGGTCAGACCACTATGCTCAGGGCTCTATTCAGTCTGGTCTTGAATATGTCCAAGAACAGAGTGACTAAACAGTTCCTCTGAAAAACCTGTTCCACACTTTGACTGTCCTAAGACTTACAAGGTCTTTCCATACATCCAGTCTGAACCTCACTTGTTTCAGTTTGCACCTGTAGCCTTTCGTTCTCTCTTATGCATGCCCATCAAGAGCGGAGCTCCATCTTTTTGCTAACCCCCTTGTTAGCATAGGCAAGCTGCTGACATGTTCTCCCAAAGCAGTCTCTTCTTCAGGCTGAACAAGCCCTGATCCTGCATTCCCTTCTCAAAGAAAAAATGCTCCAACTCCTGACTAGCTTTGGGATTGTCTGCTAATCCCAATTGAGCTAGTTGATATCTTCCTTGTATTGAGGAGCCCAAAACTGTAAGGAGTAGCTAGATGAGGTCTCACAAGCTTTGAACAGCAGAGGGATAATCCTTCTCCCTCAATCTCCTGTTTCCCTATGAATACAGCCTTGATACCACCTTTGCTGGCCCAGGTTAAACCCCTCACATATTAATTTATCACAGGCCTTCAAGCAGCACATGATATACGCGTTTGTCTCAGCCATCCAACCAGCTTTGTATCCATCTAGTTTTCTACCATCCAACACTAACGACACAAGACTTATTAAAGTCAAGGCAAGTATCACCCATTCCCTTCTCCATGCTCACAAGGCAGAAAGCAATCAGGTTGGCCAGGCATGAATGGCAGCCTGACAGCTCCCAATCCCTGCCTCTTCCTTCAGAGGCCCAGATGTGAGCTTTAGGAGAACTCTGTGATTCCCTTGGAAACTAACATGAGATGTCTATAAAGTAGTTTCTTGTACTGTCTTTTGGGCCTTGTTTGGATGGTGTGTGCAAAATTTGCTTTTCTACAGTCACCAGATCATGTTCCAAATTTTTCATGCTTCATTCTGAAATAATTTTACAGCACCATCTTCAGTTTGCAATCCCTCCTCTCTTCCTTCCTGCCTGCCCTCCCCTGAGTAGTCACCTAATCAATTGTTCCTCAGTCTGTATTTTGTCTCTGGTGATTTTTATGCAAGGATGTCTAAGTTTCACCACATCTTTTAGTGAAATCTCCATTTCTCCAGGGTTATTTTGAATGCAGAATCTAGCTTCTACACACTCTTAGTTCTCATCAGCTTCTTAGATGGCAAATTTATCTACAAAATGGATAAGAAATAGAGGTTTCTATTTCATCACCCATCAGGTTAATTATAATATTGAATAAAGCCAGGTCTAGGCCCATAACAAAATCCTGATCACCACACACTTTTACTCTGAACGTAATATATCTATCTTTTCATTATAAAGAAAATTCTACAAACAACTTTGTGCTTTCTCTTTGTTGATACATCTAGATCGAAGACAGATTAAAACACTAAGTGAAACAGTATCAAATTCTTAGTCAGTAAGGTACCTGCTTTCTCCTTTCTCCGTAAGGCAACAAGATTAGAGAACTTTGACATAATTTATTCAAAATATGTGAATTTCTACCATTCAATTTATTTTTTAGCTCTCATTTCTCTAATCAAAATATTATAAGTGAGGTCACTGATCAGCAAACTAAAAACATATTTTAAAATTAGAGCTATGTAACAGTGACATTGATTCCATCTATTTTACAGCAGAGGTCTTAACAAATAAAGATTTTTGCCTTGGTCAATATAAGAAAAGAACTAAGGATTTTTGTTTGTTTGTTTGTTTTGTTTTACAACAGTAGGGAATATAGATTTCCTATGTTTTGACCTGGTCACTTTCAAAGAAATTCAACCTGCTTTATGTTGCAACAGCAGCTAACCAAACAATCTTTTTTAGATATGGGTGGTAGCACGATGTCACAAGATGGATAGGCAAAAATAGAGACACAATAATTACTTACAAGCAATTTGTCTATGACACTTCAATTAGGCTTTTTTTTTTTTTTATTTTCTAAGGAAANTCTAAGGAAACTTACCATTCCCAAAACATTCCATTTTCCTTGTAAAATTTTATAAGCAATTTTTTTAGCAGTTATTTCCATGGCGTTGCAACAACAACTTGCCACTTTTAATCATTTGTTTGAGGTGAATAAGGATATTGCAGATTTCCAGCTTAATTTAACTCTTTCCTTTCAACCATGAGAAACAAATTCATAAATTTCTAAGGAACTTCATTACCTTGGATTAGATTAAGACTTCATTTTTTGAATTCACATCATCATATTCTTTGAAACCTGTTTTCAACCAGCTTGTTTCTGACCCATGTTCAGAAAATTCACGTTTTTTTAAATTATCTCAAGTTGGCATTAATATCTAAAGAATTCCAAATTAATAACTGCTATTGAAAGGTGCATGTGTTTGAACACAAGATTATAAAAACATGTCTCAGCTATGCATTTGTGACCTGATCATCCTGCTTTCTCAAAACAGCATGTTCTATGCCTGTCATGCATTGCACAAATTATAGAAGGCTTTATTAAAAAGAATACAAAGGCATATACATTAGGCCAAATTAAACTTCCTAAACAAAGAGCAGTTTCTGCCAGTTCACTAAATAGCCAGCTGTTTCCTTCATGGTTTTACTTTAATGGTTCTCATGAATCATGAACTCTTAGTCTGTGATCCATTCCAGGATTAATGGAAGTAAAATGATGGTTTTTATGAGGATAAGAAACTGTGAATGTAGCACATATTTATATATTGAAAAAGAATTTTGATCATAAAGAACTCGTTTTCAAGTTTACATGAAATCAGAGAAAGTAAACAGTCAAATACAAAAATTGTATTTGAATAATACAAATATTATTCAAAGCCAGCATTTAGTTCCATAGCAACAGCATCATTTCTGACTAGCATGGTAGATGTATAAGAAAACTCTCTCTTCCTGCATCATCTGTTATACTGGTTAGATTTCTAAAGTAATAAAACATCCCAATGGAATACTAGAAACTAGATAAACTTTCACATCATCAAAGTAGAAAAAAAAACAAAGAAAGGGAAAGAGTTGAATTAGAAGAAAAATCACCACAGAAAATCAGGAAGACATTTCCAGTACAATGTTTATGAGCTAATCAGAAGAAACAGCTATCCTGAAGAGATGAAAAAAGTCTTGCTGAGGGCCTGTAAAACTTTACAGCATTGTTTAAGCAGCTATCAAGTAGTCTGGCCTGAAGCAGTTGACAAACCAATATTCTCCTGATTGTGATCTTCTGACAATACTCAGGAAGTGTTCTCTAGAAAACACACTCTCTACATAATGACTGAATATAAACATCCTAATGCCATGTTTGCCCATCTCTTGACAATCCAAAGGTTTGAATTATCAAGAAGACTCAAACTACACACACATATCTTGTGGGTTTTTTGGTTTTTGTTTTTTTGTTTGGTTTGGTGGGTTTTTTGTTTGGGTTTTTGTTGTTGTTGTTTTTTTTTAAATTTAATTTTCAAGAAATAACATTGTGGTACAACTCTTATATTTCCCCTTTAGATTACAGAATCATAGAATGGCCTGGGTTGGAAGGGACCTTAAAGGCCATCTCTTTCCAATCCCCCTGCTGTGAGTATGGACACCTTTCACTAGACCAGGTTGCTCAGGGCCCCATCCAACCTTGCTTTCAACACTTCTAGGGTTAAGGCACCTACAGCCCTCAGCAACTTGTTCCAATGCCTCATCACCCTTAAAGTACAAATATTTTTTTCCTAATATCTAATCCAAGCCACTTTCAGTCTCATGTCATTCCCCCTTGTCCTGTCAGTACATATCCATGTAAAAGGTCTCTCTCCATCTTTCTTGGTTTCTTGGTTTCTTGTGCTAATTATGCAATGGATTACAGCTTTAGAAATTTTAAACTTTGTTTTCTTCATAATACATGTTGAAAGCTGACCACCACCATTGTCACTCCTGCAGTACAGGACTCTGCTGAACATTATATTCCTGTATTTCTTTCCCTGACAGAAATGTGTAGAATTTTGAGTCACATATTAGAAACTAAAAAATAAATTTAAAAGAAAAATTAATAAAACTAACCAAAACCCAAAAGGTCTTGCTTCCCTGATTTTCTTGGTTTGCAGGGCTATGAAAGGGAGTCCTTATGACATCACATACATTCATTTCTCTTGCATTTGTCTTCAGTCCCTCTACACTGGCATTCTGAGAATGGAAGTAAAACATTTTCAATACATTGGTGGATAAAACTTAATTCCAGGTATACTGGCAACATTTACAAACCAAACAGATAAATTCAGGCTTTACAGTGTTTATTTCGCAGACTGAACACATGCTATGTTTTTTCATTTCAAAATTGTTCTTCAGTCACCATGAGTATTTGAGTTGAGTATTTATACTTGAAAAAGTAGCTGAATTCAAGCAAAGGGAAAAGGCAATTCAATTCAAAGGCAAAGGATTGTTCAGGAGTTCATCAATTCAAAATGGGAAAGATAAGTATTTTTGTCTTGTGCCAATTAAGCAAGTTTTTAAAACATATTTATAAATTTTAACTTTTAAAAACAGAACAGAGCTTAGAAACAATGGGCTCAGCTAGAATCAGTGTTTCTCTTCCTTCTTTTGTGGGAAGTGTTAAGTATTCCTTTAATAGCAGAAATTCTTTTAAGATCTGTTTTACATTTTTTCCCTTTCAAATGGTAGGTGTTACTGTTAATTGAGAGAAGCATTTTAAAACTTTGACACACTCTATCCCCGAACAAAGATTACATGCACAGTAAGTTATAATCCTTGGCTTTGCAATACCGCTTTATGAGGCTAAGAAGATGAATGTTCATAGCTCTTAATCCTCACCATGATTTACAAGGCTCTGGGTATCCTTTCCCCAGAGCATCTACAACTGTGCGGTTGTTCTGCCTGCTGCTTAAATTACAGAGACATCTGCAAAGTAAATTATGGATTGTTGTCCTGCAACCAAGCTGCCTCCTGATCTCTCTTGTAGTATTTCTTCGATAACAGCAAAAGGCTTTCTTCCCCCTTGTTTATCACTCTTGTTTTTCCAGACTGGGTGATACTATGATGACCTTGATTACTGCCTGCTCTGCTCACTTTCAACCAACACATTCTACTGTAAAAACCCACAGTAAAAAGAAGGGGAGGGAATGAGCTACGAGGGACAGAGCAGACAGCTATGTAATGTTTGTTTTATCCATTAAGCTCTTCAAAGTTCACAATTCACACATTTGGAGATTATTTTCTTCCCCCAGAAAATATGTGTATGTAGCTAAACTTAAGATTTTGAACTCTTAGAACAATTCTGAATGAGGTGAATACAAAGCTTTTTGTTATTCTAATGCCTCTCTATCACATATTCACTAATATGCTGATTTCCACATCTCTACTTTCTGCACACATCAATATAAACTTATCAAACACTTAGAGAGTTATATAAGCTATTTGAAAAACTGAGCCAGATTTTCAATTGTGCCTAATTTTATAATCAAGCAGTTTAAAATTTTATTTCATAATAAATGCAGTGAGAATATAAATTCATTCTCAACAACAAATCATATACTGAACATGCCAAAGTCCATCTTTGTCCACACACAAGCATTCTTAGAAGACAGTCTACTCAGTGCTGATGTTATTAAATTTCAAATAAAGTTTAATAAAATAATTCCACATTGCTTGCTGTCTATTATCCTTCTCATTACATTCCCATGCTGTCTACCTGAGTGTCCTGAAACAAAATGCAATTTAAATTACAATTCAGGTGTCAAAAAAATAAAATTTTAAAGGCAAAATGCACGGAAATATATCACCCAAACCAATTTACTAAGCAGAAATGATAGTCACATCCCAAGCTCTTCTGGCACAATTCCAGCAAGCCTAGTCAAGATAGCGAGTGTTGATCGCATTGACATCAGATAAGTTCTTTTCATTTATTTGTCAGAATCACTGAGATATAATCTCAATTTCCTAATTTCTTTTGACTAGTCAGAAGCCCAGAGAAGATGAATAACTGAAAATTGTCTTATGCTCTTTGTCCCAAAGACAGTAAAGGCAGATTCAGAAAAAAAATTAGGATCCTGACACTTTTAACCATGACCAAATAGACCAATAACTAAAAATAAAACATAACCCAAAACATTCACCAATCTTTGCCATCTTTTGGAGACTGTGCTTTAAAGTCATTTAGGGTTTTACCTCAAAATACATTATAACTAAAGCTATAAGATTCATACCTTCTTATCTATTTTTTTTTTTTGGCCAGCATTAATATGTTGTCCAGAATATAGTAAAACCAGTTTACAGTACACTTCATATGCAACAACTGAAGCAAACAATAGTGTATTAATAAACATGAGGAAGCCTACAACATTGGTTTTTACCTACGTGAAAGAGGTTCTGGCAAGGTATGCCTTTGAAAGCAGAGAAATACCATTTGACAAAAATAACATCATAAAAATAAAGTTCAGAGAGAAAATTAGTTTCTGTCCTTTAAGAGGTACAGAATAGAGTGTAACAGTATTTTTATTTTCTCCAATCTACATCTAAATTGAAATAGTCTGAAGAATGTAACATCCAGCACAGCTGTAAATAGTGAAAATATATATAGTAAATAGTGAATTGGTCTGTAGCAGCGAAATATCTCTAGATTTCATCAAGCAATTTTGCTGAGATATGCAGCAAGGATAATTAGAATCCTCAATTTCTTTAGCTCAGTTAAGTGGGCCTAAAACTAAATTTTGTTTAATATATCAATAACAGCAAACAAACAAATAAGAAAAAAAATCCATTAACTAAAAAATGATAACTGAATCCACCAGGTATAACACAGCAAGTTCATCACAATCATTACAGATTTCTTTGAGATGACAGAGACATCTTTTTAAAAGTCTACCTGTGAATATGAAGCCACATC
This sequence comes from Cyanoderma ruficeps, assembly GCA_008694505.1. NCBI lineage: Eukaryota > Metazoa > Chordata > Aves > Passeriformes > Timaliidae > Cyanoderma > Cyanoderma ruficeps. The sequence continues at coordinate 46,445,704 of VZDJ01007755.1, forward strand.
CTCCAAGGCTTTATACAAATGAAGTTCAGCCCTTAGCCGGCCTTATTCACCACAATCCTCAACTGATTGGGTCACTATAATCTGTAACAAACATACAAAAGTTAAATTGTCATTGTCAACAATTCTTTCTCATGAAAATGGGAAGAATAACAGCCAAGCCAAAGCAATGTGTTGTTAGAAAATCAATCTAGCGTTAAAAAAAATTACAGATCACCACATAGTACTTTTTCTGTGCCTCTTGACTGAATATAACAAGGTGAGGAGCAGGACACAGACACCCCTCAAAGCTGATGGACCCCACTGAGCAAACATTCAGAATTAAACTGCTCACATTCCTTATTGCTCTCTAAAACTTGGGGGATTTTACTGCCAGTAGACATTACTGCAGAACATCGTATTACAGCTCTGATTTGTATGCATTACCTTGGCTGAGTTTCCTTTGTGTCAGCTATCATTCATCACAGTATGAAAATAAACATACAAAGAATTTTTTTGAAAAGCATGGAGTAGCCACAATCCGAGCTAGGGACATCTCATATAATGACTTGTTCTTTTCGCAATGGTTTTACTGCCAATTTTGTCACTACTATAATGGTATAAATCAGTATCTTATATGACAGGATTGTAATTTTTCTCATAAATGCAATTCTGTAACTCACTGAAGCAACTTCTGTAACTAGCCCATCCTGATCTGGTTTGTATTACAGCTCTGAGGCACACTGTAATTTGAACCTCAATCTGATGTATAGATGATAGGGGTGGGGAAAAGCAAACAAAAATACTGGAATACTTGTCTATCACTTCAATAGGATGAAAACTTGGAGGGTTCTTTGTTGCTTTTATTTAATGTCTAGTTGTTTGCACAATGGGATATTTTATTGCAGATGGACAGAAAGCTAAGCTAATAGGGGGGAAGAGAAAAAGAGAAGTTAAAATATATGGGATTCCAAAGCTAAAACTGGAGGGATATTAAGAGAGAGATGGCATCCAGATGCAAAACTACAGAACCAGAGAAAACTCAAGGGGAGACAAACAGCTGAGCTGGTGACTCTTTCATTGTCTTCTTTCATACCCCAGGCACCGTCCTTATCCATGATAAGAGGCTACTAAAGAGAGGCACAACACTCACTCTGAGTCAAACCATTAGATAATATTAAATTGAGGCTTTTAGAAATGTACAAACTTGGGAGCTGCGGGTAAATTATGCCTGCAGAGGAGAATCAGCCATTCAAAAGACATTAACAACCCAAGTCTCCACACTTCAAGAAAACATTAAAAGAAAACCTAATAGTACACTACAACATAAACCACATATTTATAAATATATAACTTGTTTACAGCACTTCCCCTCTCCTTCACTGAATTAATACACTTCTGGAACATTCAGAACTTTTAATACTTTTTGGGGGTGTAGGGGGGAAGGGGAGGGAATCATGGAATTTTCTTTAAGTTCAGTGGAAGTAGTATTTATTCAGTAAGTAGTTGAAGTAAATTTTGAAATTATTAGTATCATTCAAGCACATTTTTTTATGGCCATTCTATTCACTGACAATGAATTTACTGTAGGAGTGATTGACTCCAATGCAATAGCTGGTACTATTCAAATACTCAGTCCACATGGATGTAGTGATCTGTTTCACCCTTTACATTCACCATATTTGCGAGGAAGGCAGCACCAGAAGCAAACCTACCCACTTAAGAGGAGAATTATTTTTGAGTTTCTTGCTAAGGCAAGTAGGATTTGAATCGCATAATTTATTTCAAGCTCACCAAACCAACCACATTCCCTCTCCTTCTGAAGAATTTACTTGTGGTCCTTACACTACAAATACCTGCCAAAAAACAAGCTTACAAACAAAAAGAAGCAGTCCAAAGGGAGAAGAATCCCAACACTGTACAAGCTTCTTTTGTTGCAGAAACCCTGAATAGAAAACAGAAGTTGTAAACTAAATCGGTCGCTCTTTCTCAGTGTTAGTTCTTCATGTTATTGGATATGATAGCAAAAGTATTAACTTAATGGATCAATAACACTTGATATCAGTTCAAAAGAGCAGCTGAAACATGCATCCAGAACTACACACATTGCAGGGCTCTAGAGTCTGCTGATGTAGAAATAAATAAAGAACTTCATAAAAGCCAAGGGAAAAAAAAAAAAGAATCCAGCTTTTTGGTGTCAGCCCTGCAAGTTCCTGTTTCCTTCAAACATTCTTAAAATGCAGCGTACAGCCCTAATTATGTATTGCTTGGCACCTCTTACCAAAAACATTGGCAAGAAAAAAGAGATCCCAATGACTCTTACTACAAATAAAGACTGGAGTGGTTCTGTAAACCTTATTGATTTTTTTTTTTTTAGTTGCATTGATTAAATTTGAAAAATCTTTTCTGCAAATAATCCAGTTTACTTAGTTGAAGGAAAAGTACAGCATGAAAACTGTAATATACAGTGTGCATTAATCATCTAACCTGAGGAGATTGACTGGGAACTATGGTGCCATTGAGTACCCTGGAATATATCCACAGAGAACATTTTGAACACATTTACAAAACAAAGTTGTGAGGATTGTTATCATCTGTGAAAATGCAGAAAGTATCAAGTGAAAAAAGAATGTGCATATTTGGTGAAATATCATTCACTTTCATTTGTAGATATTTTTCACAGTATCATATTTAACCAGAATTCACCTAAATTGTGCTGCATGGAATTATGGTTCCTTACTCCCTTTGGTTTTGCAGGTGGACTGAATTTTGCAGTGCTTTTCTGTCAGTACTTCCTTGCCCCCACTGGGGAGAGGTGGATCACAATGGCTAATGAAAGTGATGATTCATCCTTTGTGAAGCTGGCATCTGGGCCTATGTTTTAGGGGTCTTTTCACATTCCGTTTATATCAACATTTATTCTCCAGAAACAAATGTCTTTGGGCAAAAACTCCCCACACACAAGGTCGTTCAGAAAGAACTTAATCATAGACTGAAAGGCCTCACTTCTCCCTGTACTTCTCAATATTCTTAGTTTTTCATTTTACTGCACTAGTGTGTTTACAGAAATTTGGCAGTCAAACACACTCTTCAAAACCGTAATAGTCAATTTTGTAAAGCACATTTCCTTCTGGGCTTATTTGATAAATACACTTCCAACACAATTATGCAACAATGTACAGCTAATAATGCTTTCATGTTTACTTATTGACAAGTCAATATGAAAACAAGCAGCATTAACTCTTTTGCTGAATTCTGGTATTCCTGTGACAGAATTCAGTAATAAAGCTTCCATGAATTGCAGCACTTCAGGGTAAGGCTTTGCATCCACACCTGCATTTTCCCTGTTTCTTCTGCCTGCACTGGATGGAGTCTATTTCCTGACATTGCTGGCAGTCTAAGTGAGACCCACTCATTACACTAAAACAACCAACAGCATTTGCTATAAAATTATCATTTTTTGTCACCCTTTTAGCACTTGGTATTTTTCAAAGACATATCTGAAAGGATTCCAAAAGACCCTACACAAGTCCAGTGAGTTTCTAAGCCAGCTTTCTCTCAATGGATAGAAGATGTAGCAACCCCTGAGTCAGAGTCTTTTAATGTAATTTTTGCAGCAACAATATGAGTGTTGAGTTTTATATGGTCCAATGTTATTTTTATTCTCTCCTGTGTTTGTGGGGGTGTTGTGTTTTTTGGGTGTTTTTTTTTTTGTTGTTTGGTTGGTTGGTTGGTTTTTTGGTTTTGGTCTTTTTTGGGGGGCGGGCTTTTTTTACCATGGAACTAAACGCTACACAAAAATCTCTACTAGTCAAGTCTACTAGTTGGACTAGCTACAGAAAAATGAGACAGGGATTAATTACACTTTGAATTCTGGGGACTTGGGAGAAGTTCCAGGTGAGGCAGGGTAGCTGTATTTGAAAGAAAAGGAACCTAGTACGTTACAGTGACAATACACAGTACACAGTCAAACTATGAATTTAAAGGCATTTAAAAGAAAGGATCATAGAGAAATAGGCGAGAATAGACACATAATTAAATTAAGTATAAATCCTATAAAAGACATGGGAATACCAGCATGGTGAAGCAATAGAACTCCTCCTGGTTTGCTGAGGATTCAGAAAACAGACCGAAGAGATTGGCAAAACAAAACAAAGTCAGAAGTGTGCCTGAGTGAGCAATATTGCCACATTCACCACAGTTAACAAAAATGAAAAAGAATGGATAGTAAAAGAGATGAGAAATATAACTTTTACTCAGAAGAGAAGGAGGAGGACAAATCATGCAATTGTTTAGGTTAAAAAAGACCTTTAAGATCATCAAATCTAGCCATTAACACAAGTACTACCAAGTTTGTAATGCCCCGACATTTTAATATGACTCTGTGGTTTTTGAGATTGCCAGCAACCTACATGATTTCTTACAAAATGAAATTGTGCTGATTTCAGGTGGCATTAATGACTAACATCAGGTCATCCAGTTAAGGAGGAAGAACACAATCCAACACAGACAAGCAGCTACAAATCTTTAGCAACTGGATTCAGGTATGAGTCATCCATTGACTCTAAACAGCTCAAGCACAACTCCAAAGTCAAATAGATTCATATAAACTACTTGAATGACAGCTTTTTCTGTGAATTACAAGCGACAAAACCAAAACTGAACAAAACAAAACGCACATTCTTTCCTAGTAAAAAAGATGAAAAACAATCCATGAGAATAAGAGATATCTTTATAAAGGTGTAGAGTTACATCACACACAATTTTTTTTCTTTATTGAGGTCATTAAGAAATGTCATGTGGACAAAACAGGTGGCTGTAATTCTTTAGCAAGGGTCTGATGGTAGGTGTTGGTGCTTCCAGGGTGCCGATGGACTGCAGCTTCTCCTATCCCTCACTGTCCAATACACCTCCTAAGATAAGCATGTAAAGAATTTTCTCATCCTTTTCTTCCTTAAGCCCCTGACAATGGGAGTAGCTATTTTTGCAATGTGAGTACCAGTTCGCTAGAAACTGGAATGAAACCAATCACCCACTTCACACAGCAATTGGACTGCTATCAGAGAGTAATGATTTTCAGTCACTACTGGCTTAGCTTGAGTCTGAACTACCGGCTCAAGGGTCAAAAGCTTTATAACCAATTATCAATCTCCTGGTCCATCCAGACCCCTCTATTATCTTGATTTCCTTTTGAAGATTAATGCTGTTGCCATAGTTTAATCAAATAAGCCTTTGGCTCTGACATTTACTTCCGTCCTACAGCTCCTTCTTCACAGAAACGAGACAAGAAAACCATAATAAAATTCCTTCTATAAATATTACTAAAAAGTTAAATATTGACTGTTCAAGATTTATCTAGGAATTAAGACAAAGAATTCTGTCTCTACACTAGATTTATTTCATGGTCTCTTAAACATCTGTATTTTGTCTGAATTTTAGACAGGAATTAATGTGGTTTCAAACACCAAGAGCTCAATATGGCATCGAAAATATTTGGTCTTATCATTAGGTAGTCAAAATTTTCACAGAACTCTTGAAATACATAGAAAGAATATATACCTGACCCTCTGAAAACCACCTTCTGGACTCCAGTCTATCTGCCCTAATCTCCTTCCCCTCTAAAGATATAATTTAGTAGAAGGATAAGCATGGCAGGATTATCTAAGATCATGCTCAACTATTTGTGACACTAGCCACTTTATTGCTATCTCCAGATTAAAAGTGTAGTGATCTTCTAGGTAGTTTTTGGTCTTTCTGATGTCCTTTTATATCATACACATGCCTCATGAGAAATGAGATGTTCTTTTTAAAGTTCTACTAAAAAAAAAAAGAATTTTAAGATAAGTTCTAAATATATGGTTTACTTCTTAGAATCAATCATCCTGCACATTCAAAATATTTTTACATCTTTTTCTTTTGGAATATTTCACGCAACACTTGTGTTGCATCCATGTTTCAGGAACAACAGGGAACTGATGAATAATTTGCTATACATAAATTCTTCTGTGAAATCATACCATATGTCTACTTGGTTAATGGCTGTAGAAAGATAATTTGTCTAAGTGGAAAAACAAATGGGTATTCCCTTAGTTTCTCTCCATTCTCTCTGTAAGAACCTATTTACACAGACTCATAAAGACACAAATACAATTTCTTTCTAGTACATAATGGATTTTTATTATGTTTTCTTTTAAATTTAGCATGTATTTCATTGTTATTTTTTTCTTTTTTTCAGTAACTCTAATTGATTTATTTGATAAAATATTAAAAGTCTAAATTAAAGGGAAAAAGAACATTGCCTCTACTCTCAATCTAACTAATCTAATCTATCTTCCATTAAGCACATGGGCAAGATAAAAATTGAATAACATTAAAAGAAATGTAATGTACTGAAGCCATCTGTTCTTATTTGATATGGGACATTATCATGCTTTTTATAGTCTTAATAGTCTAACACAACAGATCCAAGTTGAATTTATAAGGTGGCCATTATCTAGCACATTTAAATACTATCCACCCCCCAATTTATTTTTAAATTAACAGTAGCCAATACCATTTTGAAAGTGGAGTGACAATGCAATTTCATACCCTCCTAAGATCTATTCTGCAGAAGTTTGAATGAACAAGCAAACAGTCTGCCTCAGTTTCAGCACGGCATCTGGAACCATGACACAACGTCTACTCAGGTACAGAAACAAGCTCTCTGAAGAGAAGTTAAGCCCACCTGTACAAGGGCAACTTTGTCTTGTGTTTTGCAAACCTGTCAAGTTTTGGGATCATTTTTACTATCACTTTATAGCTTGAGGAAACCAAAGCTGCTTGCTTTCTTCTGAAAACCACTGTCAAACATAGTAGTGTTTTGCAGTGTGCTGCCTTTTATTTTTATTTCTCAGAAGCTGCTGTCTTTCTTTGATATTATCAGAACCCAGGGTTTTCACCAGCAGTGCACTTGAACCTTTCTGAGTGTTCAAAAATATACATTGTCTGTCCATTTTCAGGTTTTGGGTTAGACTCCAGTGTTGAAAATTAGGCTATGTGCACAACAGCTTTGAATTACACTTTTCAATTGTGCTCTTGAATTTTGAAATTGAAAAAAAATACAATGAAATCACTGTTCAAGGTATTTTGTTATCAGTTATTTCTTTTTCTTTTATCTCTGTGGTAAGAACTGATCCAAGCACTTCTATTAAACATAATGACAGTGTTAATAGTGTTTTATTCCCCCATTACATGCACAGCTTCACTGGTCATGACTGTTCCTGGGGGTTCTAGGGTTCATTTCTTTTTTATAAGGCTTTCCACCATAGACATTCCAGTTTATGCGATTGCTTTTGGCAAGTGGAATTTCAAACGGAGTAAAATATTTTGGTAAATTTTTTTCTGAAGTTATTTCTAGAGAAAATGGCAAACAGTTGCAGACCTAAATATCTAACAACTGTAATTTTTAAGTTTTAAAGACAAAATATTCTGCTAAAAGTAGGAAACTATAAATAAAAGAAAGGGTAAAACCTCAAAAGATTTTACATTTTGACAACTAAATTGGCTCCCCTATAGTCCTGAAATTTCATTGTTTACAGGAAATAATGCATCACTAACTATCATAGCTTAAAATCCCACATTCCTGGGCAAAATCTACTTCATTAGCAGCGTTTCACAATGCGTTCTATGAGATTGAGCTTTTATGAGATTTCGGCATTAGCTGCTTTACAGGTAAGTATTGTAGAAACTTAAGGCAAAAGAAAAAACGCTGTGATGTGCAGACAAATGTTAAGCCCAAGATACCTATGCAAGGTACGCTTTTTACATACAATAGCACATGTGGGTATGATGAGACCTGGTTTTGGAGAGGCTCTGGTTAAGCCTAGATTAATTGAAAAGCTGGTGGCTATAAGTAACATAGGAACAAAAACGCTGCAGACTCAACACCTAGATCTTGTCTCAAACATGCAAACTCTCCTAACCTCAAGGGCAGGAATAGCAACTATAGGAAGGACAATAGCTTACTAAGAAACAATATTTCCATATTTAATCTTGCAGATTACAGATAAATATGTCCACTTTTAAGAGAAAATAGCTTCTTAATCCCTTTTCCCATCAGAAAACAGTATATCACCAGAGTGTGTGTGTAAGTCACCGAGATGTCTATACTATAAATGAAAAGATATTTTACTATTAATTTCATTTTTTAAAAATTATAGGAACTGTACAAATGCAAAATGGTGGCATTAAACATGTAATCTGAATAGTTTGAAAACAGATTTACTGCATCACCTGAAGTATTTGTTCTCAGTATAAAGAAAAACCCTAACAATCCCTCCAAAATCATCCAATGCCTAAGCAGGCTAATAGAAATCAACTAAGAAAGAGCACTTCAAAATCCACTTAGTTCTTTCAAATTACTTTCTTCTGTTCTGGAGTTTATAAAATATAATGTTGCTGGAAAAACACCTGTGAATATAAAGTCCTGTGAAATTATTCCAGCAACATAATGGCATTTGGAAGTCATTGAGTAGCCCAGATGTCCCCTGGAGGACCTGAAAAAGTGGCAGCAGAAGTCCAATTAACTGTGACGCCAACAGCCACAACTACACAGATGCAGCAGAGAGAAAACAGGTAGTCCTAACATAACCTGAGACTCCCTTTGTCTGTGTTCCTTCTCCAACTACATGAAAAATGCAGTGGCAATAAAGGGCTTTCTGCTCATGATCTATGTAAGAAGAATTTCACCCTTACTAACTATTTTGAGAAATATTAAGCAAAGATAATGGAATTACAAGTTGGGGGGACCAGGAGGAGGGGGCAGTCAGGGTGTGAAGCTAAGAAACCCCCAGATTTGAATTTCCCATAAGGCAGAAAAGTTATATTTGTCATTCATTCCTTTGTTGCAGAGAGAGTGGAATTCAAGTGTTCTAATTATAAATTAATATAATTTAAACTGATACAAATAATTAACCAGGCAGAAACTATGCTCAACAATATAAAATCTTTGCTTTTAATTTTATAGAATATTTTTATTAATCTGAACTACAAAATATCTTATCACTTTATTGAAATGTAACATTTTAATCCATAAAGTTGAAGCTTTATATATCTATTTTGCACTTATGCTTTAAATGTTTTCACAGGAAATTCATAGCACGTAAAAAAATGTGAATCTTGCAAAAAAAGGTAGAAACAGAAATCTATATTAACTCTTTCTTATGGAACTATTTTCCCAGACAGTGACAATATAAAATACAGTAAAGTTATAATAGTAGCATATCACCTTGTTTCTGTCAATTCAAGGGCACACCTGGAGATTCAGATGGTTGGGAAAAAGTCCACAGCTGTGATAAGTGCTATGTCCTATTACAATTTCATGACAAGCATAGTAGTAATCTTACATATGAATATACCCACTGCAGAGCATGAGAAGTTTATGATTCACTTAACTACCAAACATTGGAGGAACACATTGTGCGTAAGAGGGGGGAAAAAAAGGTGGGGGGGGGGGAGAAAAACCAGAAAACAAACAAGGGATTTTGGAGCAGAGGTGATGTTCCTGTTTCTCAACAGAATAAGAGCCACAACCCTTTATGTCTGCAGCAAGTCACTGAGATGAGGATAATTTAGCTTAATCCAGCTGGAACAGTAGAACAAACAAACAGCGCAAACCGCGCTCTTTTCTCTGTCTCCTTAGTTCACTGGAGCAAGCATCAGTGCCAGTAATAGCATTGTCTGAGGCTAGGAAGTCAAACTGAAGTGCTTAATGTAACACTAGGCCTGTCTTAGCAGTTCTATTAAAATACAGGCTACTGACCCAAGTTTATTCTCAGCTCTGAGTGATGTACCCATTAGCAATGCTCACAGCATCCGTGATAGGGGGAGGGTGTGATGGTCCTCTAATGTTTTTATTTTCAAGGGTATGGATCTGAGACAAGACAAAGAACTGGGAAATAACCCTATTTTTGATTCCTTTCTCTTTGTGCCAAGATATACTCTGCTCTGTCAAATCAAACCTCTCAGACAGATTGGAAGCAAAAACAATGCACCTTTGACACCGAGACTGGCAACTCCATAATTCACTAATGATGGAGAACATATGAGCCAGGAATGGATGCATTTTGGCCAACAGTGAGTAAACAATTACTGATTATCTGGGAACTCTAATTAAATTTCTGACTCTTACTCCCAGTTAAAAGCTAGGTGTAACTCCTATTTCCACATCAAAGGGTTATGTAATTGAACACACATGAACACTACACAATTTATGCTAACAAATACATGACCTATAGGGATCCATCCTTGGTGACTGAGAATCTTCCTGCACTTGACCTGCCAGGTGCTTCTTCACGCATTCAGGTGATTTCAAAGCTTGGATTTCTTCACTAGTAACTTCTATAACAGGGCAAACCCAAGTTCTATTTTCTTCAGTTGAGCTACCGGTCTTTTAATCTTGTTTTGTGTGTATGATTATGCAACCTTTGTAGTAATTTAACTACACACATCCCCTTCTCCTTCACCTGTTATTAGCAAAATCAATAGTTGCTCATTTTATGTACGTGCATTTCACTATAAACCTCCTCAGGATTCAGGGTCTATCCTGTCGATTAATCTGCCAGAATGACCAAGGTTTATTCCCAAGTAGCCAAATTTACATACATCATGCACTCCACAGTCAGAAAAAGCAAAATTAGTGGGCTTAATTTCAACCTAACCATGGTCATTTTGTCTCAGTGTATTATTAGTATATCTTAATTTCCTGTTATGAGTGATGGGAAAGGATGGAAAGTCACTGTATCACTATGATACATGCCATATGAAATCAGCTTTGATCAAACAAACCTATCATTATTTTGTCATCAGTTGATGGAACAAAAACCTCCTCTAAAACCCACAAAACCTCTGGAAGTTTCCTGGAGTATTTTATATATATATATAAAAAAATTCCTTTCAATCTTTTGTACTGAAAGAATTTTTGGAAGTGGCATTGACAGACTATGCAATGAGTTTTTCTTGGCATATTCACTAATACCACATTCAATAAGAAAATTATAGCCAGCGCTTCATCTGTGAAATCTATTTCACATTAGCAAAGGTTTTATTTGGCCACAATAAATCTATTCCATCTAACTGATTATTTTAATCAATTTCTTCTCCTATTTTTAGTTCACAATGAAGACACTAATAAAAACCTGACACTGGTCGAAGCTTTTGCCATAGTGTTGAATGAAATCAGTGTAACTAACAGAGGGGCCAGTGAGAGTCGGAGACTGGTGGAAGACGATGATGCTTCCAACATATTCCTCTCATCAGCATTCAGGCACCACAGGATGGCTCTCAATTATTAGACAGTTCCTGGTGCAATTCCTAGTGTTGGTCACCAGAAAAAGGGAAGGGCAAAGATCTGCATTCACCAATTCAGGAATAATACTGACCTGAGTTAGTTTGCCTGTAAAGTGACAAAGACACCCTATTCAGCATACTGACATAATAATCATTGGCAGAACTCACTCATTTTATTCATTATTTCTTTGGAAGGCTAGTTGACAAAATTAAGTTAAAACCAAAACTGCTTATTAAAAAATATATTCTATTTGACAGGCATTTCCTCAGATACATAAGGAGCTTGTAAATCAGATTGTCCTACAGACTACTAAATATTTCAATTTCAAAAACATCTGTTTACATACAACAGACAGTTAAGGTACACATTAGATTAAAGTCAAGTGATACTATCTGTAAAATTTGGTTGGCATTTCTTAATATTTGGATTTTATTATCCAAATTGTATTTGATCCCTATCTGTAAGATGACATGAAAAAGACCCCCTAAAAGTCCCCAGTCCCCTAGGATTACATAGATTCCTTTTGACAGTGACTATCCGGGAAAGCAATGATTTCTAGAAACACATAAAAACAGAAGGGTTGAAAATGAAGATCTGAAATGTTTCTAATTCTAGTATTAAAAAAACAAACAAACAAAAAACCAAAACCAAAACAAAACAA
>VZDJ01007755.1:46457696-46615866 GCA_008694505.1 Cyanoderma ruficeps
AAAAAAAAAAACAAACCAAAAACCAAAATAAACCCAACCAAAGGACATTATGTTGAATGATGGCAAAATAGTCAATTTTATACTTAATACTACTGTTTTCTCATAAGATGTAATTTAGCAGTAATTAATCCTCATGTCAGGAAAAGAGTTATGTGAACCATTTGTTAGTGACTGCTAAAAACACTTTCCTGGAGCCCATAAAATACCCAAGCAACTACCTATTTCCTGAAGGACTGATCAGAACGGATAACAATTCACATCACATTTTTCCTTCACATTCTCTTGACAAACAAGAAGCAATTTTGGGAGTCATTGCAAGATATACATGAAAAAAATACTTTGAAATATATTTAAATAATAACCTAGCAATTTTACACAGAGTTTTTACAAAATTATCAACTTAAAAAGGTTTGTTTACTCAAATTTTCTCTAACTGGGATTTTAATCTTTGAATGCAGAAAACACTTCAATTAAAAATTCATCATTTTAAAGTTATTCTTCAATTTTACTTAATACAGTAAGAACTCTTTCCATATTCACAAGTCTTTGCATACACAAGGTACATTAAATAACTCAATTAGAATCCTAGAATTAAATCAAACCATTGATTTATGTTACTTTACTTCTCTTTGGTTGTTTTTTTTTTCAAATATACAGTATCTCAAACCAACAATACAACAAACTTCAAACAAAAACAAACCCTACTGTTGGAGTCCAGGGCATTCATTTGGTCTCGCTGGAAGGCCACAGACCTTGGCAGAGAGGTCTGGGACTGAGCAAGAGGGTTTGAGATCTGTACAGGGGGGTCTGGAATCTGTACAGAGAGGTTGCAGACCCTGGCACAGAGCCCAGGAAGACACAGTCTTTGACTTCAGTCTGTGGGAAAAAGCTTCTAACATTGAGAGAAGAATTACAAGTCACAAAGGTGTGACAGACAACTGTGTAGTTTGTCACCAGGTGGAAAATTTTGTAGTTTTGGGGTTCTTAGAATGGATGTGAATGGGAAACAAGATGGAGGATTTAGGGTGGTGCTCTGGGTTCTTCTCCTTCTCCCCTGGCCTCCATTTTCTGATGTGATGATGGCACAAAATAGTTCAAGAAGATCGGGTCAGAGTAGAGGTGACCCCTTTAATATAGGTAATAGGCATTGGCACATACATGTAAATAACAGACAGGTAATTATCTTTATAAGAAGGTAGTGACCTCCCATCAAGGGGGGAGTCGTCCTGTGTCCGAGCAGCTGAGCAGATCTCGGCCAGGCACAGAGAAAATTGTAAGATAAGAAACAATAAACAATGCGAGAAACCTTGAAAACAAGACCTTGAAGACTCCATTTCATTCTCACGTCTGGCTCAGGCCTCTCAGAGGGCAAAAGACTCTCAACCACCTGAATCTTGGGTGAGCATAAAACCTGAGACCCCACCATGATACATTTCTGGATCTAGAGGTACTTTATTTTCGCTGTTATTTTGGTAGAAAAGTTATGAACTTCTTTCATCATTCTAGCAGGCATCGTGGAAGAAATCAAAGTTGTTAGATGTTACCATATGGTTTCACTTTTGTAAAGCTGAGGTTTACAACTGCTAATGCAAGGATCCCCTGATTGTATTTTCTTATTTTAATGAAGAATTTTTTAGGAGGTTAAGGCAAATAAAAACTATGTAGAAAATCTATTGTATTCAACTCTGTCACTATTTTCTTATTTAACAGCAAAATTAACAAGAAGTCTAAACTGAAGTTTAGAATCTTTTAATGTGATTCTTAGATCACCTGGAGGTAGTTTGTTCCTATCACAAGAGCTATATTGCTTACAAAACCAAACAAATCTCCTTCTCAAAAGAAGACCCAAACAACAAAGTGAAAAAAATACACCACTGTAATAATTTGTAAAACATCATATTTAGACACTATTAAAGGAGAAGCTTTCATCTACTAATGTAAGTTAAAATACAGATAAGGTTTCAGGTATGCTCTCCAAGGAACCCCTCATTTGATATTCAGATGAAAGAAAAGAGAGGAGAGAGGGGAGAGGGGAGAGGAGAGGAAAGGGAAAAGGAAAAATGCAGCAGCCGCAGTCACCATCACCACAGTGGTATCTCGAATTGGTATTCTGAAAGGAAGCACTACTGACACAATGTTGCACGAACCATCACAGTTACAGGCCAAGGGAGTAAATTAAAAACAATATGATAGCTGTCTTCACATTTTTACAAGCCAAGAAACATGATACTTGAGATTGGGTTCTGTTTTAGCAACACGTTTTTACAAGCCTGCTGCTTGCTGTGAGTAAACTGAGTAGTCCTTGTGCTTTTGCTGCTCAGGGGGGCAGCTCAGGGGGGCAGCACAAACTCTTTTGCTGCTCAGGGGGGCAGCACAAACTCCATGTACAGCTTCATCTCTGACGTTTTCCAATTACAGCAGGAGCCCATGGAGTTTATCCATGTGATAAAGTCTTCTCACAGAAGGATTTGAAGGACAGCTCTTCAGCAATCTTAGATCTATTTTCTCTCATCATGTCTGGGCTTCCTTAGAACTAGATTAGCTCTCTTTCCTCATGTAAAATGAGGAAATGTAGCTACCATATCTAAATATGCCTGTGCAGGAAGAATGGAATCTAATCATATATTCTGAGATAAAGAAGCTTCTGAAGCAAGTAGACCTGGACAGCATTAATGCAGTATAAACATGGTGCACTTACATCCTAGAGACATGCTGGTCTGAAAGTGCACTGTTCTTCACAACACTTTATAAATTGCATAGTTTTTTGTTAGTTTGGTAATCTGAGAAAAAAATATAATTACACAAATAACTGAAAAATATTAATTCAGTAGATAGACAATATGCCTTGACTGTATTTTTACAATAAGACACTAAAGCTTTTTTCTCTGTTCCTCATAATTAATGTGTTCCATCTGTGACCAGTTACTTCGAAAATAAAATTATAATCCAGATTCCTTGCTACATACTTCCTTGTACACATTCGTAGAAAACTAACTACATTAGTTTTGTCAGGGAAACTGGTCAGGAAGACAATGAGAAAAAAAATATGTACTCAACATGTAGACATTTTGCTACAAAAGATGAAATGACAGTAAAATTGGAAGTGTAAACCTCTCCATCATCCCCCAAGTCTCAAGTCAGCTTCACGTGTGACTTACTCATGGATGAAACTTTTAAAGCTTTTTCTATGATTAAGGACATCAGTTTGTTATGTGTTCCAAAAGAATAACTTCCTGCTATGATATAAAATACAAACTGTTACCTGAAAATTGTAGTAACAAGTCGCATAGCATTGTAAAGAAAGTGAAAAAGCTAAATCATTGCATTTTAATTAGAATCCTTGAAATCAATCAATCAAACATAAAAGAACTCCGATAAGAAAAGAATTGTACAAATTCCTTGTGTACTTGTGCCACCTACTGGGTATTGTTGAACGACGACAAATATTAGCAATAGCACTTTCACTTTGCTGGCAGAATTCTAGAGGAAATCTGTATTTACATACTCTACCATAAATTAAACTGACACCTAATTAAGCACTTAGTGTACAAGTTCTCAGAAATTGCTACATTCACAAGTGCTGCTTCTTTTCTGCTTCAAAACTTCAAAGAAAATAAAGAAAATACATCAAGCTGCCTTGAACAACTTCTCCATCCCACCTGGGTCATATTCTTCTGAAGATTTTTGCTGAAATTAGTAAATTGAAGAATCCAACTTGTATTTGGTGTGTGCCAAGAATCCTCCATATCTTCAGAGCACATACTAAAATTTAAGATGCTGAGTGACTCTTTTTTCTGAATGAAGTACATGAACAAAAGTTTATTTTTCAGTTTCCTCTCTGGAGAAATGCACTCTAGTTAAAGGCATGCTTGCATGTTTCTTCGGAAGTATTACGAAATATGTAACATACTCAAAAGGTAGGAGCTAAAACTTTAATTTGAAAACAAACCACATATACTTTAAAATTTGGTTTTAAAGATGGTAAATTAAAGTTGAAGCTTATCAGAGGAATTTAGAAGACTGTAATCAAAAAGTAAAACATACGTGCTCGGGGTCACATGACTGTGCATGTTTCCATTGACTTCATTCAGCCTTGAAAAATACTTCTACTAAAGAACTTTCAACTGCTTACAAAGAAAAAAGGAAATCCAGTGGGCATCTCAAAGAGATTTCATTTTAGGGAAAGATAACCCTTGATTTGACTTGTATGTTAGAGGAACTACTACAACAGGAATGACCTGGGCCAATGGAGGATGAGCCTCACAGGACAAACTGGGCACACAGAGCTATGATCCAGTCTGAGTAGTCTTTGGTACCCAACAACTCAACACAGTATCTGCCTTCTGCTGTCTTGATGTCTTGAACACCACAGTTCAAGCAAGACTGGAATAATTTTGGAATAATGAGCTATGTTATTTTACACACAACATAATTGCATAATGCTCAGCATTCTTTCATGGGATTTTATTTTAACTTCCATGTTTTTCTGTAGATTAATTTCTGCCTCTCTGTTTCCAAACTCTGACTTTCATGTCAAACTAATCAGAAGAAGTGTCATACTGCACATCCATGTAGAACTTTATGCTCTTCTGTCATAGTCCAATCCTAAGGCTCTCTCCTAATGTCACAGAAATGGTAGTACCCGAAAGATTTTTATAATTAAGCACATCAATATAAATTTATACTACCATTCTAGGAACTTTGTCCATGTCTTTACCAAAAGCAGATTGTCTCCATGAGATTAAATCCATACCCCTCTCCCTAATTTAAAAACCAAAAACCAACCAAAAGAACCAACAAAATAAAACAAAACCCCCCACTCCAAATAAACAAAACAAAACAAAAAATTATAAAAGAAGCAAACCCTCATACTTTTTTAAATCCTGAAAACAGGAAGCTACTATACAGCTTCCATAAAACAAATGAAATGTTTTTGAGTCTTTTTATACATTTAAGTGAAATTTTTATAAAATTAAGTCCTTGTTAAAAACTGAAGCACATTGTGCAAACTTGTCTGTTGCCAAAATATGGGGCTATATACTAATTGAAAAGTGCTTAAGTAAAGCCATGGTCCTACAATATTTTAGCATTCATCTAAACTAAACATTACATTATTCATATGGAGTAAATGAAAAGCTGTGATAATAAAGAATGATTTTTTTAAAATTTAAAAATTACTAACTTTCTATCAGTGAATCCTGTCTGGAATTCCCCAAGGGTGGACAGCTATAATATTTATACACCATATTCCAACAGTCAGAGGATCACAGAGTGTGGCTTGTATTTCATGCTTCTGTACACTTTCCTGTTCGAGCAGTGTAAAATATTAGGGTTTAGAAGTCTTGAAATACCTTTACTTTCCTGAGGTGGATTTTACACTGTAAACAGAGATTGAGAAATTGGACAGAGTAGAAGACATTAACTCATCTCAGAATTGAGGAACACAAAGGTTTTAATTTTCTGTTCCACAACATCTTGCTGTTCCCAATGTAACAAAGCTGACACGAATCCAATTGCTGAAAATCTTTAGAGCCATATTACTATGCTGGTTCAGTTCTTCTCCTGATAATATTTATGAGCAATTCTTTATGTATCTTGATTAGGATCATCCTGTACAGGGGAATTTCCATGGTAGTAAGACACAGTTAATTTTCCAGTTACCGTTCATACATGAATGGATAAAAAATAATTACTTGCAAGATAAGTACTTTACCTAGGGAGGGAATATAGTTTCAAGTCTTTGAAACCTATGAAAATCCACATTCTGACATGATCTAAGGTCTTAATCAGCACATTCAGGCCCTCACTTATGTGTGCATCTATGTATTCAATTTATTACAGTCAGCTAGCCACTTAGAAGGAAGAAACACACAAAAAAATTATGTTTAATAAAAATTGGCACAAATGAAATCCTCAATTACACTCTCATTTTTCTCATGCAATCACACGCCTGAATGGATTTTCAAGTTCTTATCTTCTCTGCATGCATTTTTGTAAATACCTCTAAACCTTGCAAACTATATGCAGCAGCAGAACTTTAAAGCTTATTTAACACAATCACATTTCACAGGAGTTTTTGGTGAGTCTTCAGGATTTGCATTTGAGCTAAGCACAAAGAAACTGCATCTGAAGGTTTCTGTGTTTAACCTTTCAAGAATATTAAACAAACAGAAAAAACCCATCCATACCAATGAAAACTAATTCCATCTCAGCTCGGGCACTTTGCTTTCTTGTGGTAACTTATATTAATACCTAAAAACCTATTCCTTTCTTGGATGTCTGACCTTACAAGACGCTAATTTTAAGAAGTGCTTAGGATGTGAAGCATGGGATGTTAGCAAGAAAGCTTGGCTTTAGAGCTAATAACCAGAGTCACCGGTTTGAGTGTGGTATCCTGTGTCTTTGTCAAAGATGTCTGGGTCAGTCTGTTTCAACATCTCATTTTTGCTTTGCTTGTATTGCAAAGGCAGTAGCAAAGGCAGGGTACCTGTGTGGATAGTAGCACTCATGGTACATGACCACTGGTAAGGAAGCTTCTCACTATGACCATTCAGAAGGCACTCTGACAGTCACATTGACACCACCAGAGACTTTCACTGCTGGAGCCAAAGCCCTTCGCAGCTGTTGGGTCCAGTGAGCTACAGATGCCCATTCGACTCCCTGCACACCCCACTCTCACACAGTCAGACCAGGTTTCCTGACCAGTTTCACCCTAGGTTTCCCTTAGCAGAACCTGAGCTATCTCTCTCCATAAAGTCACTTATCTATGGTGCAGCAACAACAGAAACCGCTCCCCCCCTTGAGGAGGGACCCATGACAAAGAAATCCCTGGGCTTTTATACCCTCTAAGTGTGCCATAGTCTGGGGTCTTCCAGATGAGTTCTTGGCTTCTCTTGTGCCTCTGAGTGTCTGCTCTCCTGGCTGGAGGTCTACATGTCCTTTGTTAACCACTTCACAGCATCTTGTCTCAGGCTCCTACCCAGAGCTCAATCACCACACTAGTGAGCTTTGCTTAGAGCAGTGCCCCTAGATAACAAGGAGGTTGATCCCATATGGCCCAGCTGTACTGATGCTCAACAGCAGTGTTGTAACTGGCAAAGAAAGCACTAGGGCAGCTGGAGATGCCCTGCACAACTCTATGCTCACTGCCTTTCCAACAGTGCCTCCCACCCGAGCTAATTAGCAAATAGAACAGCCAGGGGTTGTCTCGTGGACCACATGTGTTCGCGGTCAGATATATACACATTATCTACATGCATCTCAGGTTGAGATCCTAACAACTGGTAAATATGCTTTTGCCTTTTCAACAGGCAGGTAGAATAGATAGAAAATCAGAAACAAATAAGAAGCTTCAATGCAGAGAGACTAGAAAATCTTTCCAGTTACCATATTCTCTTCTGAAGGAAAGGACTGAAGCCTCATCATGGCTTAAAATCACAATGTTATTTTCATAGGGCACACAGGTTTTAAAATGAAAATACTGTTAAAAGATTGCATTGCTCTTCCTTGAGTATTTGTGTTCCACGTAGCATGATTTCAGTGAGTTATGACACAGATACTCTGAAGTGAGAAGATAATGACAGATCATAAAACATCAAAAGTTTGTACGTGTATTTTCAGACAACTGTCAGACACTTGCCAAGGCCTGCCAGCAGGCATAACCTGTTTCCAAGTTCTCTTAACATACTTATATATAAATGGAGGCTGTACTTACATTGGTAAAGCTAGTTTTGCTGAACAAGGTATGTACAGTGCCCTATGGAGCCAAATCATTTGCCATCTTTGTTTCAGAAGAAAAAAAAAACCAAAATCAAAGCTGGTATACCTTAAAAAAGTTTATAAAAATGTCAACCTGAACAATTTTTCCTGTAACAGTTTTGTTTGATTTTTTTTTTTCATCTCACCTGAAAGGATATGAGCATGTCATGTAACTCTATACTTCCTACACAGATTAGCTAGAGAGGGAAAGCCATGCCAAATCACATTACAGCTTAATAATGTTATCTTTAACTTCTGGGAGGGATGATGAACAAGTCTTTGAACTTAATTGTCCATTTGTCCATTTTACGTGTTCTGAATGATGATATCTTTTTTTTTTTTCATCTTCTAATGCATTCAAATTTTTTTGAAGGATTCATGAGCACAAGAATTGCTGTGCATGTGTGCTGTGTTAAGAGAACATGCTGGATGGGTGGAGAGATGGTCTTGAGGGCAAATGAGGGTGCTCAATTGTAGAAAGCTTCCTAAGTGCCAGATACGATGGGCAGAAACAGCAACACAGCACAGAAGGAACTTGCAGACAGGGTGAATGCTGACAAAACTCCTGAGGAGATGTAGGGAGCATATGTACTGCCAAGTTTTCAGAGGAGGCAGACAAAGTTAGAATAACTTTGGATCTAGAGGTGTATGTGTGAAGAACTGGAAATCACTTGGAGAGTAAAAGCCATGGGGAAAAAAACCCAAACTGCCCTAGAAGAACAGAATAAGCAGGGAGACACTGATTCCAGTTGGTGTCATTTCCAGATTTTGAAAGCTGAATTTTAATCTCTTTCCAAAAAAATACACCATACACCTTGTTTGGTTTGATGCTTCATGAAACCTGAGCTGGAAGATTTTCAGTATTTTCAGTGCATTTACTTCCAAAAAAAGAGTGCCAGGAGATAAATTTCAAGATTCTCTCAAATTCAGACCTTGTCAAAAATACGTAGAACAGCAACTAACATTTGATAAAAGTCATGCTCACAGAAATGTGAACTTTGAATTGTATCCTACAACTCCATGGCCCAATCTAAATCCATGGATAATGATACCAATAGAGGAATTGCAAGGTAAATTCACCTGATCTTCCTCAGTATGAAACCAGCCATTTAAAGTTGATGTAGAATTACTTATAAAAATAAACATATGCAACAGTAGAAGTCAATGCCAAATAAAAAGAAAATACTTAGGGATATTTTAAAAGGCATGTTTGAGTCTAATATTTTAATATAGTTGCAGTCCTNAAAAAAAAAAAAAAAGAAAAAGTCCCTAATGTAGAAAATGAATAATTTCTAAGTATGAACCTGTTTCACCCACTAATTCTATTAAAAGGACGGCAGTAGTTTAAGTTTCCAGAGATACCACAATAAGAAAATTCCAAACTAGGAATGCAATACAGCCTCATTACTATGAGACCATATTTTTAAGAAAGGAGAAGAAAAAAGACTTTCTTCTCAGATTGTCTTTATAATTCTGCAACACAGAACATATTTTCAAACTTTTCTCCTCAACTACAGACATCAGAAGAGTGCTCTTTTTTTAAGGAAACCCAAGATTCATTTGTTCCTTTATATCAGAAGCCTGAGTTTTAGAAAAACAGCTACAACTACAGCAAACCTTACAATTAAAATCATCAGGTGTGATGACCTTTGCACTACCCATGACCCAAAGAAGCTTCTTGTAAGAACAAAAGTATAAAACAGGTCTCCATGTCCTACTTTCCAATCTTCAGAAGACTACCACCCATAGGTCTAAAGAGAAGAATTTTACTCTGAACAATAAACAATAGGCAGGGGGGTGGCTATGGGAGGGGGATGCAGAGAAAGCTGTCTCTTCCTCTGAATCTCCTTTTCAAATTTTTTATAACTCCAGTGTGTAGTCTCACTAAAACTGCACAAGAGACTCAGAAAGAGCTGGTTCAAGGGAAAAGCCCATACTAGAAATTCCATAATTACAAAAGCTCTCTTCAAACTCCTAATTAAGATGATATGCAATCATTTAAGAATTTCTTTCGCTCTTCTTCTTCTAGTAAAATATATGAAGTTAGTAAGTCATAAATTAAAGCTAACCTTTACTCTAAATAAGAAAGATTGGTTTTGTAAGGCCAAGTCTAAAGAATCAGCTTCAAACAAAATACTCTCTGTCAACAAGTAGGACAGAAACAAATGCTTAACAAAAGTATGAGCTTTTAAGACTCAGAAATATACACACAACTTGTGAGTGCCACTGGAATTATCATCTCACAGTACCTCCAAACTTCTTTCAATTATCCTCCATTTTTATGGATACTTAGACCTAAAAGTTTTTGAAAAGGATCATTCAGAAACCTTTCAGGAGATTCAAATATGATCCCTCTATTATAAAATAACCTTGCACAGACTCTCAAACTAAGGGACACATGGCTGTCACCACCAGCATCAAACATTTCCCAGGTGCTAACAATGTCCTGCAGCACCTCAGCACTGTTCTGCTACTGGAAGCCCAAGGAGACATGGGAACACTGGACATAACATTGATAAACTGGAGTAGGTGCTAGCAAGATCCTGTGTAATCCTTTTATAAGGCAGTATTAATAAGGCTGTCCTCCATTATTTTGGACTACAATTATTTTCATTGCAAATAGACTAATAATAAAAGGGGTTCACATGTAGATTTTATTTTGTCTGCAATTAAGCCAGGACAGATCTGTGGTGCAATCTCTCTTGTACATAGTATTTTGAGTGCAAGGGTGAGGTACCCACACAGCACTTTCACTGTTCTGCACAAAAGGGAAAGGGCTGTGAGCACTTAAACATTGATTCCACTATTACACTTCCAAGGATCAAAACAGAAGAATTGTGAAAGGATCTTTCAGCTCTTAGATTTTGATGCTTGCTCTTTTTGTACTTGTATCTACTCAGGCCCTTAATAACCAGCTTTCTTCAAGTTTTGCTAATATAATCAACAGCTCTTAAAATCAGGCACTGAGAATTAATAAATAAGAATAATCTTCACACTGGCAGAATTTACCATTTCATTTTCCTTTCCACTATTGTGAATTATCAGTATCACTAAAATTTCCTTTCTTTTCTTTTTTCTTCCTTTTTAAGTGACAAACACCATGAATGTGGAAGACTGAAATTGTCTTTCCTCTTAGAGGGGATCCTGGGTAGTCCATCATTGCTGCAGACAGCTAATATTGAGCTAGAGAAATTATTATCTTCAGATCTAATGAGAATCCCACTGTTAAATGCTGCATTACTATTTCTGGGTTCATAGCTCCAATATTTAACTTTATAATAAGTCTTGCATTCTTAAAGGAGAAGCCACTGCCTGAACAATCTCACACCGTGCAAGGAGTCACACATCATGGTTTACTGGTTGCCTTGTGAACTCAGTAACTTATTGATTTTTTACCAGCTACAGTGTGGTAAACATGGCAGTAAATTAGCAGTATATGGTTCTGCCATTCATATTCCTCAACTACAACATAATTTCTCTTCATTTAGTGGTAAAGTACATTACAGATTGATTAAAATATAAAACAAACAAACAAACAAACATACCCAACCATAAAACAGTACCAGGAACACTGGGGAAAGCTCATATTTACTTAAAAAAACATCAAATCTAATAGAGCTTACACAAGTGGCAGGAGACAATCATTACTTGAAAGGATTAGCTGTGGGTTATGCAAAAGAATGAGATACTCTTATTTAATTTTGTAATGCTTTCTACCCATATGACAATGCTAATCATCATATTCCAGAAAGGCAAGGTACAGGCAAAGAATGACCTGGGTTATGGCATATAAAGAGCTATTATACTTGGATTACATTGGTGGCATTATTGTGTGACAAATTTAAGGAACACTAGTCTTCCTTAATAGTGTCAGATTATCTGTCAGTTACTGATGGATGTGAAGTCTGTAGAGGCCACTCTCAAGTATTTCTTCAGAAATTCCCAATTCCGTCTGATGTTGAATAAAGAAGGAGTAAGAATGATTTTTCCTCTGTTTACTGAAAATGTACTGTAAGCTGCCTGAAGGCCTAACCTATTTTATAACTTAATTTGAATTTATCAAAATCAAGTAAGCAAGTGAAGGCAGACTTTTTTTTTCTTTTTCCCATGCAAAGGTAAAATTGCAGAAATATCTGGAACATTTCTCAGCATTGCTGCTCACCTCTAACATTAATCAATTTTCAGTTATTTCTGAGAAATTCATAAGTGTTGACAACAAGGATGATGACCTGCAGAGGAAATTTAAATGCATGCCTGCTTGCAAACAAGAGAAAGAATCAGCTTCTTACACTTCCATGTTCTGAAAAACTGCCAATCAAACATTTTACTGATTCCTTATTTCTAAAAAGTGGATCTTCTACCCCACATTGCAGCAAATCAGACATCCTGTTCACAGGTATTCATATGCAGAAGTTAAGTAGAAGGGTGAGATACTGGTTTTATACAAAGATGTTTAATATTACAATCACTCGGTATGAAAAAAAGATTGAAAAAGAAATAAAATTGCCTCTTTCAATGTTAGACTGAACGTCTCTGAGTCTGAACACAAGCTACTCCAGCAAACAGGACTGAAAAATAGACTAAATTCAGGATCAGGAATAAAAGAGAATAAATGTAATATTGTGGCATGCCTGGAGGTAACTGGGCCCTGAAGTAAGGTTAAGCTTACTGAGGAGGG
Organism: Cyanoderma ruficeps; assembly: GCA_008694505.1. Classification (NCBI taxonomy): domain Eukaryota; kingdom Metazoa; phylum Chordata; class Aves; order Passeriformes; family Timaliidae; genus Cyanoderma; species Cyanoderma ruficeps. Next base: position 46,470,133 of record VZDJ01007755.1, read on the forward strand.
TGAGAGAAACTCCTGAAGAGTGTAAGAATCTGCTGGACACAACACAGGCCTTAGCAAGAAATTAATAAGAATTACACCTGGCGCTGTGAGGAAGGGCTGGGTTTCATTGAATGGTTCAAGGGGGTAGGTGTGGGAGAAACAGATACATTGCATGAATAACTGAATGGAGAGCACTGAAACATTTTCGGGAGTCTTGTAAAACCAACAGAACTCTGGCAAACACCTTAAGACTACAACGAGTCTGAGATTACCTTTGGTAACACCAGAAATACCAAAATGGAGAATGCCTGTAGTAACAGTGTCCCTAAAAGTTAAAAGTAAAATTGGGGCTGGTTGTTTATCTGTGAGGAGACAGGATGGAAAACAGAGGGGTTAAGGTGACTCAGAAGTAGCATGCACAACAAGGAGGACAGAAACAGGAATGAAAGCAGCTGGTTGAATGGAGGCAAGAGCAAATCTGGTCCCTGAACATGCCAGTCCCTCCTATCTTCTTTTTAAATTCTACTTCAAACTTACTTCCTTCAGGAGCATGTTGTCTATTCCATGTGTATTCAAGCAAGCAAGATGCTTGCAAATTTCAAACAACTAGGCAGTAAGAAAATGAAGACAGGAGAGACTGTAAATCTGCAACTGGATATGTGTGTGAATGTAGGTCAAAGGGGAGCTACCAGAGGGAATTTCATGTGCAGGTTTGAACATGTTTAGCCAGTGGGTAAGAACAAGATTGACACATGAACAGTTCTGGCTTATGTGAGGGGTGTTTGTGGGTCTGAGACACCTGAAAAACAAAGGGATGTCCTTACAGCCAGCCCTATTTACAGCGTGTGTGTGAGGGGGTATGTACACTGGTGTATTAGCAGTAACAGGATGAGAAAAAGGGGCAGCCTGGCATTTAGCAGGGATGGCAAGCCCTCCTCTCTGGTTTTGAGAACTGCCATCAATTCCAAAGTCCATTGGTCTTCTCTTAATATGCATAAAGAGTGAAACACAATTCTGAGCTGTATGTGGTGTTTATCTTTTCCTGCCAATTTATATTCATGTTGCAATCTACACTGTTTAGCTTCACTTAAATACTTAGCACATGTACGTGTTTTATAGATGCATAACTTGGTCTGTTCAATATTTATTATTTGTCAGACAATAAGAACTCCACAGAGAGCAGGTATTGAGGCTTTTCATAAAGCAAGTACTTGAGGTTTTTTTTCCTTCAAGTGATTATCCAGTTCTTACAGTGATTGCAGTAAGTTTGCCTTTTATAGATTATTGACCTGGTTTACTTCCATTTCATTGATAACCCATTATCATATATCACAGTAACACAACTGCTGATAAGGCACACTCCGTGCAGAAGCCATCCACCTGTGGCCTGTAGGTAAAGAAATGGGTGCAGGAAGCCTTGTGAATTCTTCTCACCTGTGAGAAACACTGCTCAGAAGTGTAGTAAATTGAAAGACACAGTTACTGATCTGGCAAACACCAACAATCCTGGGAACACATCTGCAAGATCTCCAGATTGGTACGTGCAAGAAGTGAGTTTTATCTTGACACGGCTCCAATTGGTTATGCACGTGGCAAAAAAAAGTCACATGGGCTTGATGCAGACATTTCAGCCATTAAACTAATGACTCACACTAGAATCTACCATCATTTTGACAGCTTTAAAACAAAAAGTATCTATTTATTTCAAATAGCACTTCCCGATTGTGAGTTGTGCCCACGATTTCTATTAGAATAAAGCTGATGTTTTAGCAGTCTGGTAATGAATTGCTTTATTCAGAGTGACACTGAGATTTCAGAGCTCTTTTGTTTCTGAGAAACTGAATTTCAAGTTCATTTAGAATTGTTTTCCCATAAGGTTTTTGATCATCACAATTATGCCTTCAAAATCTATACACAGGCTTTTATATTCCTGCTCATTTTCTTAAGTAATATGGCATCAAAAACATCAATAGGGAAATTAAGTTCTTCCTCCTCCACTGAGAAATGAAAAAGATTCAACATGCAATTTTCAATTTAAAATTTGGACTGCTTTTTAACAACTGCTGTTTTTACATTGAACCAATAACAGCAATTAAAAATTGGCCCTGCATTTCAAGTGCAGAAAAAGGCATTTATTAGAGAATAATGGCAATAGGCATTAATGAATTGCGTTATTAAACAAAACAGATACATGAAAAATTTCTGTCTGTACATATATATGGTTTTGTAGTGGTGACATAGGAAGTTCACTGGTTATATTTTGAGTGAACAAAAGTCAGATTTAAATCTACCTCACTGAACACAAGTTGTAAATTAAAAGATCTGTGGTAGAAGAACAGAAGAATTAGCAAAGAGATATCTAATATTTTTCAACGTTTGCAAAGCCTATGAATTTACAGCATTATTCATCAATATGCTTCATCTCATGTATCCATATTCATCCAACTTGTATCAGAAAAGAACAAACAAACCCACAGACACATATGTGAATGTTTGAATCAACCTTATCCTTATACTACAAGTCTTGCTGCCAACAACCACATAAATAATAACAGAGTAATGTTCTGTAACCTCAACCTTCTCCTTCCTCTTTAGGAAAAGGCACTATACTACATAAAAAAAAATGACAGGTTACTCTATTACACAGGTTAAGTAGCAAATTGAAAGGTCTTTACACAGTATAATTAAGATTATTTCTTCAATTTCTACTCAGAATTTCCACTAATTTTTTACTATTATTTTTGCAGTTTTGCATGAATGAACCCTATTAATCTTACTTGTCTAATACACCTAAACCCCCCAATAAGTCAGTATATTAAATGAAAATCATATGCACAGGTATTACAACTTTTACATATACATCCAGTCCAAATAATGGAACCTGAAGTGTTCTTTTCAATCTTGTATGTCATTAAAGCACATTCTCAACACTGCTGATACTTGTATACTAAACTGATGAAAGCTGAAAAACAAACTCTCACAAAAATACTAAAACATTCCCACTAAAATACTAAAACAAAACAAAAAAAACCCAACACAACAGCAACAAAAAGAGCCCAGCATCACCAAAAAACCACAGAGCACTGCAGCTTTAGTTTACCAACATGCTTCTTTTCTCCAGAAACAGGACATCATAAAATAGCCTAAGTGTGGCCGTTTGATCCTGCCTGGATGCTCAGCCACTAAAGCTGCTCTATCACTCACCTCTGCAACTGGATAGAGGAAAACAATTATAACGAAAGACGAATGAGGACAGGAAGAGATCACTCATCGTTTACTGTCACAGGCAAAGTAGATTTGACTTGAGGATATTGATTGAATTATTCAAAATCAGAGCAGGATAATGAGCATTAAAATGAATCTTAAAATCACCTTCATCCCACTCCTCCTTCCTTCAGAGGCTCTACCTTCTTGCCCCGGTGGTGGAAGAAGACAGGGAGTGGGGGATATGATCACCTCATCAAAGGATTTTCTGCCACTGCACAGGGAGAGGAGTCCTTCCCCTGCTTCAACTTGGGTTGCATCCCATGGGAGACACTCCTGCATGAACTCCTCTAGCATGAGTCTTTCCCACAGGCAACAGTTCTCCACAAACTATTACAGTGTGCGTCTCTCACCACAGGGTGCAATACTTCAGGCCCACACTGCTCCAGTGTGGGTCCCCATAAGGGGTCATAAGCCCTGCCAGTGATAGTATAGGGTTAAAATGATTTCTGAGGCAGAAAGGCCTGAGAACAGAATGTCAGCTTCACTGCAACCAGGATGTTATTTTCATGGTATTGTTTTAACCAAATCAAGTAGAACTCCGCCTAGGTAATGGGAAGGCGGGGGGGATGAATGTGATTCTTAGTTAAACATGTAGGCTCTAAGAAATAAAGCTAGATACTAGGTCAGGTAGATCTGTACCTAGATAATCATCAATATGATAAATTACATTATTGTTAATTGTAACATTTGTTTGATAACCAATTATGACTATTATCTTCAACAAGAATCAATGGTTACAATTTTATGCTTGGGTAGAATCAATGGAACAATAGGGATTTAATTATTAACATGTATAATTATGTAACAGGAGGGTATAAAAACACGTCTATTTTGTGATTACGTTGGAGTCAGATTTGGGTCTGTCTACAAGTCTGCAGGTCTTGACAGGATGCTATTCCAGCACTGGGTTCCCACAGGTTCACAGGATTCGACTGCTCTGGTTGGGACTCCTCGGTGGGCTGCAGGTGGATATCTGCATCCCTATGGATCTCCATTGGCTGCAGGGGCACAGCTGCCTCACCATGGGCTGCACCATGGGCTGCAGGGGAATCTCAGCTCCGGCACCTGGAGCACCTCCTACCCCTCCTTGTCTGCTGACTTTGGTGTCTGCAGAGTTGTTCCTTTCACATATCCTCACTCCTCTCTGAGCACAATTACATCTGTCCTATAATTTTTTTTATTCTACTTCTTAAATATGTTATCACAGAGGAGTTACTACCTGCTCTGACTGGCCCAGCCTTGGCCAGTGGCACATCCATCTTGGAGCAGCAGACATTGGCTCCACTGGACATGGGGGAAGCTTCTAGAAGCTTCTTACAGAAGCTGTGTGCCTCATTCCCCTCGCCACCAGCTACCAAAACCTGGCCACATAAACCCAGTATAGCTAACCATAAAAGTCTTATGTCTAGCAGTAATGAAATGTTTGGCCTGTCTTTCAGAAGTCAGTAGTAGTGTGCATTTCAGGTAAAATGGAACCTCTTCCCAACAGGTTTTGTAAATCCTTGTTACTTTTTTCCACTTGAGCTTCTAGTAATTAGGAGAGTCTCAAACAGTGAGCCAGGTTAAATTCTGTTGTAGGAGGATAATTAAAGCAATGTATAACTTTGTACGTGTGTTAGGAAAAGATGAAGCCCTATGAATTCACTGGATTCTATCTTCAAAGAAGTTTGCAAGTTACACACTGGACTTAATTCATGAAGGTATTTAAGTGAACCTGACTTATGTGTCTGAATGCACCCCAGAATTTTCTACCCCTCCTCAGTAGATGTCTTCCAGCAGGATGTCTCCTTTCTCCTGATGACGGTACACATGGACAGTCAAGTTGGCAAAGATAGCAACAGGCAGAGCTCATCTGCTGTGTTAATATTCCCACCTCATTTTCACAAAATGTCACCAAGTACTGTGACAGCAATAAACTTCAAAACTCAAACTTAATTAAAGCACATTTAATGCAGATGCTGCTGCTGGCAGCAAAGTAGCACTGTCACTGTGACCTTTTCTGTCAAGGTGACTGCTGCCAGTCTTTAGAGTATCTAATGTATAAGTAATTGAATATATAAGTAATATTCAGATTTCCTATGTACTGTGCAATCAGACAACAGAAAGCAACTTTTCTGCAAACATATCTATTTTTCTTTGCAATTATTTTTCTCTGGACATTAATTTTATTGGAAACAAACAGGTTCAAAAAAGTCTTTAAGGACTTCTATTAAGCAGCATTTATTAATACAGATTTTAGAGTGATTCTGATTAATATATTGTTACACTACTTTTCATTCTCCCAAGTACTTCAAGTGCTTTAAGATATATATGGACCCTTTTTGAAACTGCCTCCAGCACCTTTTAATATTTCACAAATACTTCCTAGGTCTGTTGAAAGGACAGACAGAAACAGATACTTTTTTTTACCCTGTAGGATATTCAAATGAATAGCTGAAAATGTCTTTTACTACAAGCATGAGCCTCACTTCCCCTCATCCTCCTTCCCACACTGTTCTTATTATTTTCCTCCTTTTCCTCTGTGCCATCTAAAACCTTTCATTTTCCTTCCTCCCACTCCTTGCTTCCATTTTTGGCTAGATGGCTAAAACAGAAGTCATATCCATGTCAAGGCTGCAGCAGGTACCGTGTGTGTGCCTTGGCACACCCCCGGGGGCCAGGCCACCTGGCTGCCCTTCCTCCAGTGCTGCACCCTGCCAGCCTTCCCTCAGCATGGACAGAGGTACAGACTCCTCTCCTACCTCTCAGAATTTCACAGGACTCACCCGAAGTCCTTCACTGCCTGCAGGCTTCCACTGCCTGACAAATGTAAGATGAACTGGCCAATAGATTCAAAAGCTATCACAGATAACTGACAGACACAGACACTGTGACTCTATTAGAAAGCCAGTAAATCATTAAAATTATGCTGAATCTCTTGATATATATACACACACAACAGAATTCTCTTAAAACAGATTTCCATTAGTTAAAGAAATGTAGATACTGATTATTTATTTGGATTTCTTTTTTGCCATTTTGTACTTTTAAATATCCACAGCCCATAAAGATCATTCACTTCTGACAGGATTTTTCTTCCAGAGTGCATGCATCACTGATTATAGTCTGGCTCACGTACAATCAGAGTTCCATTACTTCACACTGTAATTAAGGATATGTGAATCAATTACTAAATTAATTCCAGGGTTATAAAGCTATCATTAAAGTCAGAGAATGACTCAGGGAATTAACAGGTACCAGGCAGGTAACGCTTCAGATGAATCTGCCTTCAGTGTTTTTTCTCCCAACAGCAAGAGTGCCTCCTGAAGTTTCTTAAAACTAGTTTAACAAAGTTAGTGATGTCAGAAATAATGGTCCTACTCTGGCTTCAGGGTTCAGTTAGGCAACCACAAAATAGATATTAATTGTTTTTATACTGCTTTAGTACATGTACTGCATTCCAGCTGCTGTTTCCTTGTGTTCGAACACAACAGAATTGTAGGTCATTTCCTTGGCTGATCTTCTGAATAGCTACATCAGCATATTTAAACGTGTACCAAAAATATAGGAGCACTGGTTCATTACACAAAGTTCATTTTGAAATTTCCCATTCTCTTTTGTAAACTGTGACTTCTTACAGAGTGAACAGATATACTAGTAGAAAACAACTTCAAGATGAAGTCACCAAAAGCAGTACACAAACCATTTCAAAATAAATCTAGTTAGCATATTTTATAACTTGAAAAAATAATTTAAAGGCAATATTGAAATACAGGCAAAGGAAAAGAGAATATAAACCTTTAAAATAATAGAATAAACTAATGACACATGGAATATTCTCCACTTGACGATAAACTATGCTAACATTTTTAGTTTTTCCTGCTCAGAAGTCTGCCAAGTACTACTCTAACTTCTTTTCACAGTACTATGAACGACATAGGGATGACTCAGGCACTTTAAGACAACTTCAGATGTTAACTTTGATCTCAACTTGCATCTGTTTTATTTGTAAGTATAAACACCTATATTGTGAGTTGCTTACCACACAATCAGAAAAACCTTTCCAAACTGCATCTTCCAAAATAAAATTTTAAGCCTCTTCTTCAAACACCAACATTTTTCCTACACAGTCTTTAGTCTGCCTTTAAAGCCAATTACAATAACCTAACGATAAATAATTTTTATCTATTGTTTTGTTTTGGTTTTTATCTTGGAGATGTAATCACATATTACTGAAAGAGTTTTCAAAAGAATACCACCTAACATTTCTTGACTCAAAGAAGTCACATGTATTGAATGGGACTAAACAACATACAGCATTTTCCTTTTGAGGTGGGGTTTCATGAGTGGGATCTCTTTGTGTAGATTCAGCTTTTTATTTTGTATTGTACAGACAATTTGCGATTACTTTTACCACTACTGATTTCTTATACTGAAAGGCTGCATTTGCACGAGATTTCAGCACCAATACATAACTTCTTCAGTAATTTAACACCGTTTAGTAATTTTAATTAGTGGTTCCCTTTTTCAGAGCCTAAATTAATTTCATAAAATCCTAGCACTCATTATGAACTGCCTTATAGCAAAGCACAATCAAAAATTAATTGTAGAAGGAGGTAGAAAAATAAAAATAATGGATAGTCACCACCTTGGTTTGGGCTGAGACAGACAGCACAAGCTACAAGAAACACAGAAGTCAGGAAATATGACACCTAATCACTAATTCTTCGCTAGTTTTTGTCTAACACCACAAGAGACAAATAATATCCTCAGAAGAAATGTCTAGTGACTAACAAAAGCTGTTCACATGCTACATGAGAGGCAGCATCACTTGAGAACAATTTTCCTTTTCAGCCTTCTCCCCTTAGATCCTGGTCTTGCTGTCTGCTCCAAAACAACAGATTAAAGCATCTAAGGGGAACTGATGAAGCATGCAACAACCCAAATATCCCAGAAGCTTCTAGGTGTAGCTGACAGCAGCTGGTAAAGCTGGCAAAATTGTGGAAATACAATTTCAAAAGAAGTAGTAAAAAATTAAGAAATTACAACTTTGAAAAAATTACTGACACTTCTACATCCTTGAAGCTCCTGGTAGCAGAAATTTCTCCTGCTGTATTGGCATAAGGTACCAGGAAGAAAGGCAGCAAGAAGCTAGCTGATTGCTCCCTCTGGTTTAGCAAGAGTATCATGATGGTTTAATCCACAATCACAGGTTCACTTGGTTTGCATCTGAGGCAAGAAATCCAGCCAGCTAACACAGCTGCATCTGGGCCTTTGCTACATGACAAATTAAGGTCAGTAGGGCCGACCTGAGCTGGCTTGTAACAGCTCAGCTTTCCATCTTAGCTGACCACAGAGGTCTTTAGTCTGGAGAAAGAGAAGCATACCCAAAAGGACAAGTCTTCCTACTGAAAGGCTGGTAGGATAGTCCTTACTGCAACACACGTGACTCAAGAGGAGGCACAGATACATAACTTATAATTAGACATGAACGTTTAGGCTACCAACACCAGGTGAGAGTGCAATCACACAAATAGCAAATGCAAGACATCTTTCCATAGGAAGCCTAGTGCTTTGTTATCCACATCATCCAATGGCTCAGCAGACAAGCAGTCATGTTGGTTAAAAAAGGAGCAAGGTGAGAAGAAAAAAGCCCAGCTCAAACCATGATAGTTTTTACAGACATCTCCCATCACCATTACACCCAGGAACTTCAGCACAGCCTGGTAACTCAGGTGCAGAAATCAGCACAATTTCCCAAACTTCAGAAAGCCAATGCCACACTCTATTAGCACACAGATTTCATGCCCTTCAAGATCATAGATACATAAATTAGTAAGCAGATGGTGAGACTGCCCAAATTATGCTTTTTTAACTTTAAGTACAGATCATATTCCAAACTACACAACACGGATTTGAAAAGGCTTCTATTTTTAATAATGACCAGTATCAAGCACCAACCAAGAAATACACAGAGAAGTCAGTTCCCCTATTTGAAACGTTGCCCACAAAAATCCGTTTTTGTTTTACCCAAGCAAAAAGGACACAGGACTGGTCACCATGGTATGAGAGAGACATACAGAAGAAAACTTGACATGCATATACATATAGATATACACATATAGAAATGTATATAAAGATACAGGTGTATATATATATATATGAGCATGGATAGCACCTTGTTTGAAAGAACCATTGGTCACTTGCCTTATGACTTTAACATAACACAAGACCATGATCTGGCATACCCAAATGACAGTTTCTTGCTGTGCATTTATGCATACTGCAGGCAGCCATTTCACTGTGCTGTTGCATGTGGAGATCAGCATTACTATACTGCTCAGCCATATGGGCTCATCCTCAGAAAAATAAGGTTTATCTGACACCAAAAACATTGACAGAGCCTCCTGAACCAACATATGCAACCTGTACTACACTCTGGCAGAGGGAATCCAGTCACACTACAGTACTGGAGAAAAACATTAGGATGCTATAAACAAAGCTAGATTTAGCAGTCCTTTATTACGTTCTCTCTATATTTTTCTGCAGAGAATATTTTCCCTTTTGCTCTGAACTTCCTTATGCTTAAACAAATCATCTATCACAACTGGTAAAATATTTAGTCCTATGGGTACCAGCACAGATGTACTGTCTATAGTTATGAAATTGCCTGTTGCCTCAGTTTGTAAATTCAGGGAAAAAAGTAGCTATCTTGTAAAAGTCAGGTGTCTGCAATGCCAGCTAGCACAATGATACACATCTACTACTTTAAATGCAAGAAATGAAGAGCTGGTTTAGTAAATACATAATACATGTATATTATTCCCACATTTTAAAATCTACATATCAACTAATGTGTATGCACACTTAAGAATCCAGCTAGGAAGGCTGATGTGCAACAAATCTTTTTTGCGTTAGTTATTCATCCTCCAATTATTCAGCAATATTCCAAAACCATAAAAATGGCAACCAAAAAGGTGCTCGAGTATTGTGACAACCAGAGTTCTGTCTTGCTGTCAGTGCAAACTCGTCTTTCACGTCCTTTTACCACCAAGTACAACAAAAAGAACAGAACTGGTTACAGACAACCAAGCTGTGTGACACCCTGTTTAAATGGTATAGGTCTGTAGTAGAGCTACAATAAAACCAAACACTCTGAGCTGTTAGATATATTATACCCATATTTAAAAACATTTATATGCTAAATGTATCAAGATAAAGTCCAGGATTTTTTTTTTTTTTTTAATTAATAAAAAACTGATGGGCTAGGTTCTCTAAACAACTCAGAGATTTTTGATGAAAGGTTATGTGTTGGGTCACTTCTATTGAAGCTAGCATGGAAAACATGGAAAAGTACTTATTAGGAAAAGAAAAGTGTAATAAATGAATGTTGAAAAATGTCATTTATAGTAACATGCTCACAAATGTAAAAGGCATTGACGTTAATCTATTCTAGCTATATTAACACATCATAGGTATATTAGGTAGCTTGCCTAATGTATGCCAAGACAGGCTTTGGATAGTTAAGTTTGGATCTGTGAGCAGAAGTGATGTAATTTACAGGGTTCTTTTGCACTGTAAATCTGACTGTGAATAATAGACCAGGTTCACGGTACAAGTACCAACATCAAGGAGGTTTTTTACACACTTTGGATATGCATATAGTTACTCTATCACAGTATCTTCCAACATTTGTAATCAACTGTTAGGTCCTTCTTGAGAACTAGTAAAAAAACCCAAAACTTTCTGGTTTCCATACTGCAGAAAATTTCTTACTAAAGCTACTTCCAACAATAAGGAAATAAAGAAAACTAAAGTGATGCTTTCAAACTGGTGTTCACTGGCTGTTTTGAATAAAAATACACCTATATTCTTTGGAAGCAACCCATAAGAAAAAGCTGGTATATTCAGTAAGACAAAACACAAACAACAGTCTGCTCTGCATAACATTAAAAAAAAAAAAGTGTATTAGAGGAACATTGATTTGGAAGACAGGCTGTTACTTCTTGCCTGATTTCTGTCAAGCCTGCAAGTACATTTATACAATTTTACAACTTACTCGGCAGCATTTTCCTCACTAATACATCTGAAAAAACCCACTCACTCTAAAGCAATCTTTTTAAATGGTAAGACATGGCAGAATTTTTTTCTTCATATTTATAACTATGCAATAAAAATTTGGTTTTCAGCTGTATATTTCACAATAATTTTGCAAGGTTGTCATGAAGCATGTAAGCACATCAAAAATGCTACGGAATGTGAGTTTTCCTTTCAAAATGAAACATATGGCATTTCATTTTACCTAGTACACATCTTGAAGCAAGCATATAAATACTTGGTATGTGTGCAGATTATAATACAAGTGCAAAGACATTCATTGTAGTAAGGTCCTTGTGCATATAATCAGCACCTGTAGCTGGATAAACCAGTCATGGTGATGATCATGCAAATTAGCAGAATTTCTTTTCTATATATAGATTAATCTTAATTTCTGTTATTATGCAGGAACAGGAATGTTTTAATTCTGTCTACAAAAGGCATAATTATTTTCTATTTGTTTGTGTTCATTCCAGCAGTTATAAGTTTTCCCCATGTTTACTGCTACCCAATTACTTCATAAACAGGAAATGCCATACATTTTTATCTGTTATTATTGTGGTGATGAAATATCACTTATTCTCACTGTTACACTTCATGAGGCAAAGTTTGTCTCTGCATAATTATTAGCAGTTTGACAATAATTAAATAACTTAAACTGACTTTTTCATTGCTCACTGAACTTTATTTCCCATGACTTTTGCAGATGATAGAATTCTACATCTTGATCTACGACCTTCATAGTTCTGTATGTAATATTGCCTAGATGAGCAAGTAAATATGCTGAAAAAGTCCTCTTTAGTTTTATCCATCATATAAAGTTTCCCACATCAGCCTTCAACTGTATTATTAGTATATAAATTAAGAGAACAAATTACTTACAATGTCAAAAGCATGCTAATATCTTTTGCCAAATGTTTTTTTTTGTTTTAATTCACATGATTTTCAAAAATTTTCCTTACCTCAAAAGTTAAAGCAACTGAAAATATTGTAGTGTCCTGAAGTCCAAAACATACAAAGTAATCTAATACTAACACTTTCTTGAGTCATACAATCCAGATATTTTTGGATTTCAGTTCATGCTCATGAAACTTTCTTTAAAAATCTGCCATGTATTCACAGCAATGGATTATTTTGGTAGTTTTGTACTAGAGAAAGAAAATGCCTTGCCAACTCGCTAGTTACCACACCTGTGAGTAAGCAGCACTCCATCAAAGGCAGAGGTAGAGCTGGTCAGAGTGTTGCAGCATGGCTGACAGACTCCCACGGGGACAGGCATCAGCACTGCATGTCAACTTTGCCATCATTTCTGTCAGCTGTCAGGGACAGCAGTGCAGAACTGGGCCTTAGCAATGGCAACCAGCACCAGGGCGAATACAAACCAGACTTTGACAAGGGAACATGTCACAAAACATATACAGCATAAGATTACCAGTAGAAAACATATATAGCTGCAGAAAAAGTAGGAGACTAGTCAAACAAAAACGAAATTAGTCAAGTGATAGAAATAACACGAGTATGAGCAGCTGGTATAATACTGATGTGCTTTTTGTAATTGCAGTGCCATCATTAGACATCATTCCTGGCCTTGGGAAATTTTCCAAATTAGAATATGGCTGTATTGGAACTACTGCGAGTAATGTTTTAGAGTCACATAAAACCACCTTATGTGCTTGACAAATATACTCCCTGAATCAGTCATCAGGTGTTGATTCCCTTTTAATTGAATTAGAGACCATAAGGACTATGAATGGCACCCAACTGGTCAGGTTAAAAACTCACATTGACTTGCAAGGAGACATGATCCAGCACAACTGCCAGTAGGAAGAATCTCTCATAAACAAAAACAAACTTACCAAAAAAACACATTTTCAATTCTTGTTGGAAGAAGAAAACCCCAACAAAACAAAAACCAACCAACAACCCTCAACACTAAAAAAATCTTTTAAAATTCAAACCCTTGGAGGGTTTCTAAAGCCTTAAAACCTCAATAGTAGCTGAACTTTGTTCCAAAAATAATATTCCTAAACCAGTTGCATACTTTGACTTGAGTTTCCCCTTCCGTCCACTTGAGCTTGATGATTTTCACTATGCTGTACATACTTAGGTGTTTTTTTGCTTTACAGATCAGAGTTGCTAATAATTAGTTGCATCTTTATAGAAGTTGCAGAGTATTTCAGGATTGTTTTATGTGAGCCACAACCAAAGGTGCAGGGAAGAGAATCATATACAATGAACACTTCCTTTATATAAGGCCATGATCATACAGAGAATTTTGACCATTTATTTTGTGTTTCATCATAAGGTCCTCTTGGAGTTTCACTTATATTTGCTTCTTTCCAACAGATGTAGACAGACAGATATGCTGGAAGGAACCAAGCCTGAAGTGCAAAAGCCTTGACAGAGAGAGAGAGATTGCAAGCAGAACACAGGGTTAAAATTATACTAAATAAAAGGTTGTACATAGACAGTAAAATACAGGTAAAAAAAAAAAAATTGCTCTTTCTTTCCCTTAAAACCAAGTTTCAGGTCATCTACACTGAAAGTTTCAGACAAACTAGGGTAAAATTAGACAGGATTTTAAAGCTAAACCTCTGTGAAAGATAAAGTATTAGAATAGATAATGTAGGGTTAAATATCTCATATACTTCTCTCTCCAATTCTACTAAAATCATCTCATTTAGATGAAATGAAAAAAAAGGAAAAAGTAGAAGACAAAGATGCAAGGTAAATTATCAACATCTGTTGTGAATGAGTTTTGGCTCCTTCAGAAGTCCAAAGTAGACAAGATTTATCCCTTAAGCATAGTTACGTACAAACCACTTAGCTTCCTGATAAAGGATAACAATTCTCTAAGTATTTTTTCCACCACTTAATGATTTATAATTACTGGTGAGGAAGAGACAAGAATCATAAGGTCAAAAATGAAATATAATTACTAAGAATGAGACATGATAACATAAGTGCAACTGTCAAAAAGTCAATACCAATGTAGGGATTTATGAAGAGAAATTAAATGCAAAATGAGACAGTTTCACAAGTAGATCTACTGTCTTTTCTTTCAGTTACAACTGAAATTCATGAACAGAATATTTGGTGCAACATCTACTTGCAAACCGCAAATCAGATTAAACTGTTGATATGTATATAACATTTTATTCTTTAGCTAATTGTTAGAGTAATAAATTGTCCTTGTAATTTGAATTTGTATTGAAAATAATTCTAATTTATAAGTGGTTGCTTATAAATTCTTTGTAATAATTGCACTTCTTGTTTTGGGCTCAAGACATTTCAGAGATAAATTCAATTGACATGATATATGTGTTGGCTGAGCTGATAAGACAAAAGCCACAAAACAACATATAAAATTCTTCCAGTTCTTACTGCCTTTGGCCAAGTTTCTTTTATGATAACAGATGAAATGTATTACTAGTACTAACCTGAAACAGGACAAGCAGCCTGAAAAGTAGCATGAACAGCTTTCCTCTTTTATCTATTATGAAAAGGGTCTTTAAATAGAGCTTTGTTTTTAGCATATTCTACAGAAAATTACTGAAGATGATTGTTTTATACGATATAGCAGAACAATTAAAAAAAAAATCTCAAGAATACACTACTTTTCTGTCAGATTCCTAGAGCAAAGAACTTGAATTTGATTAAATCTAGAAGACCTTTTCACCAGCTTGAAGCAATTTTAAATAAATAACTATGCCCAAATATGAATATAACTTCAAAAACAGATGCATCATATGCCTTAAAGATATAATTCAACACAAATAGTTAGATATTTTCCTGAGTGGCTTTTTTTTTTTTCTTTTAAAGAAAACAAAACCTAAAAAAACCTCAGGATATATTTTGACTGTATTTAACACCTATTGAAGAAAGAAGTATTAAGTGTATTTTTTGGAAATGATGAAAAAAGGTTAAAGATGCAGTTTATGCAAGCCAGTATCATTTTGTCCTTGGTAAGGAAGCTGTGAAAGTCAATGCTAACACTCACATAGCCGAAAAGAGGTTTTTTATTTTTAGAACAATGTCCAGATTAGTCAGAATACCCATGCATCAGGCAGCAAATTGATCAGAGAATTTATTGTGCTCCAATTTAGAACTTCATGAGTCTTCCTACTTTCACCTGAAATATTGCACTCAGGTGAATTCCAAAGAAACAATTTCAACCTTGCACGGAAAACTTTATATTCCCAAGAAACAAGCAGGGAAGTATGTTTATATTTCAGCCTGAATTAGCAGTGTCCTGGCCGCAAGGAATGCCAGAAGCGTCCTGCTCTGTGTTAACAGCAGCACAGCCAGGAGGCTTCAGGGAGGATTAGTGTCTCCTAGTCACTGCTGCTGAGACAATATTTAGAATACTGCGTCCAGTTTTGGACCTTCAGTACAAAGCTGGTATTGAATAACTGAGTCAAGTTCAGCAAGGGAGGGCTAAACCAAGTTCTTGCCCTTTGGGAAGGAACTCTCTGCACTGAGCTGGAAGATGAGACACAATTAATATGAACTAAAAAACACAGATCACAGTTTGATATAAGGGGGGAAGGACTTGTGGTGGGGAACAGAGAAATCACTGTGGGGATAATTAGGGAGTGAAACAAGTTCTCCAAAGAGGTTGTGCAGTTTCCGTCACTGTAGATTTTTAAGACCTGGTCTCGACTCTGTTGATCCTGCTTTGAGCAAGAAGTCAGACTAGGGGACCTCCCAAGGCCCCTTTGAACCCAATTATATATAATTGTAATGCAGAATTATACACATATATTTTTGACAGAAATAGAGCTATTCATTTTGGTGGTTGTCTTAACTAACCTGAAGACTTGTAGCAGGCAACAGTCTCCTGCTACAAACTGCCTCTGTTCAAGAACCACAAAAAATAAAAGAAAAACCTCAGGAAAAACAGAACCTGTGACTGGAATCTCAACTGACTCCCAGTGCAGTGCTGCTAAAACACAAAGGGATTTTGTTGATTTTTCTTTTAGTTTAACCCTTTCCTTTAAACCAATGTGCACATAGACATATATCTATTAGTGTTTGAAATGCATCCACATGAACAGTTATACACACATGTGTAACTAGCCAGGATCTATTTTGCAAGACATCCAAACACACCACTACACACTATGTTTTTACTATGGGCTTAATTATCTTTCATGGTTTTTCCCATTTGTATGTGTTCAAGTCTATTCCCACCAAAAACAGGAAAAAATAATATAGTAGTGTAGACACACTATTTCTCCATTATTGAAGGGGATGAATCTGTTGAACTTTATCAGGCTGTTTACAGTACTGTCATTAAAGCAAGTTGGATAATTAAGTTCATATTAAGAGAGGTGATACTCAGGCATGAAGTTCAGGGCTAGAATAACAAGTCAGTTATAATCAGGACACTGAGTCAATTTTAAAAATGAAAGGTTCAATTTTCACTAACAATTAAATCTTTATTCTTAATGTCTATTCCATTTTCATTTTTCAGAGTATGCTGCGATGTTAAGGCACATACATACACACTTCAAAGTAAGCCTAATTTGAGCATCCTAATAAAGCATCAATAATAATTTGGTGTTGATTTTCAGCTCCGGCGTCATGAGAAGTTACAGGCAATTTTGCTGTTATACAGAAGTAGACATTCATTTAGACTGGAGATCAACAGAACAGATATTAGTGCAACTACAATACCAGAATAACATAATCTAACTCCTTTTAGACTCCTGGAAAAAGAAGAAAAAGAATTACTTCATTCTGCATGGAATTAGCCCATGAGCAGATAAAAGAATGGAATCCATTATGTTGAGTTATAATTTCAACCAGGCCTCCTTATCAATAACAAAGAAGGGATCTCCTTAGCAGGCAAACAAGGTTTGGAACCCTGGTTGTGAAGCACAAAGTTGAATCCTGGTTGTGAAGCACAAAGTTATGTGCTACAAGAGCTCTCAGATGAAATAAACCAATCCCAAAAGGTAACTGGGGGAAAAAGTCATTATTACAGGGAAGGTCTACAAGAAGAACACAGAATAAGTAAAGTTATCCAACTATGCATGGTTCACTGTAAGAGCAATCATTACTATTATACAAAAGACATTAGCATCAAATTTTTTCATATTAAAACACAAATTTTTCTGTAGTACAAGACATCAATGCCAGACTTATCTAAGTCTACCAATATAAGAAACACCAAATTTGATTTCTTCCATTTTCTATTACAGGGATGAAATTGAGAGAAAAGGTACCTTATTCTCATTTACAGTCAAAACAAAACAAAACAAAAAAATTAGGAGCAAGTTGTACATCAAGAAGGCAGCTGGCAGAGAGTCTCCCTAAAGCTATAGCTACCAACTCATCGTGATGCTAAGTAGACAGAGATGTCATAAAATAACAGCAGTGAAACACTAAAATAAATTTGTGAAAAGCACTGATTTTTCAGGAAGTCAAACTCATCTATCCAATCTCAATAGTGACAATAGAACACACACAGAAAAAAAATCATTTTTCAAAGGCAAAAACAGAAAAAAAAAAGAGGTCTTAGGTATATCAAGCAGTAAGAAAGTGCAAGGGAATTCCTACTTTCTTGAAAAAGATATATTCTCTTTATTAGCCTAAGGCTCAGCTTTGTACCATCTTCAGTTTAGTTTTATGGTTTTTCTGTGCATATATCCACTACTTTTTGTGGTCATAATTCTCACAAGTTTCCATGAAACTCTCTTCTTCTCACCTCACATAGTTTATCATATGTGCTTGGAAGACGTTCTTCACTATGACATAGTTACTTCTTTCCCTTTTACCAGCAATAGCTTTTTCTTAATTATATATAATAATTGTTATTCTAGGTATCCCTTCATCTTGGAAACTCAGGATTGTTTTCTTAATGCACTGTTACAGTATGTTTATAGAAAACAGGAAAAAAGTGTGAACTCCTAACAGCTTACAAATTTTGTTTTCCAGGTAGGGCTGTTTCAGTTCCTGTCATGCACTGGTTTAATTTGTTTTCCTTTCATTATGTTTACAGACCAGAGACTATTGNAAATTAAAAAAAAAAAAAAACCAAAACAGATTTTTCCAGGAAAACTTTTTCTTTCTGGTTTGGTATAGCTGCTTTAAGAAAGCAGCTATATCATCAGCAAAACAGAAAACTATTCTTACATTATCTTTTTCTACTAAAAGCATGTAAGAATGTATGCCTTATAAGCAATCTTACAAACACACCACTTGAAAAATCACGGTTTGTTGAGGGATCCTATATCAACTGGTTTCTTGCAATAATTCATTGACTCAGTAATGGTTCCCGAGGGGTTTGGTAACATTTTTTCTGGAACATTCAGTTTGTTTTGTTTTGGTTTGGTTTTTTTGAAAGTATTGTTAAGTGCAATACAGGCAGAGAGGGACCAGACCATTGCAATGTGCTAACACATTTATGATTCAATTTGAAACCCACCATTATGAACAGATTCATTACATGAATGTGAACATTAATTAATGCTAGGGCTTCACTTGAAAAAAATTCCAGCTGCCTGTTACTAGAATTATTAACTCTTCATGGCATCTCCTGGATGCTGTTGGACAGATATTCACTTAGGAACTGGACAGTCAACACTATCAATACACTTCCCAAAATCTAGGTTTTACTGAGAATTTTATAAAGTGTTAAAGAAAAACTACATCAGAAAGAGGTAGCTGTTTAAGTCTCCACTAAGGCTTAGACCACTAAAGTTAAAATCATTGTGGTTTTGTTTAATAAGAGTTTTTTAGGAAAACCATTGCTTCCTTAACAGCAGTAGAAACATTTATCAATTTTAGCCTAGTATCTTAAGAAAAATTACTTTCTCTAGCTGGCATCATCCACAACCTTGAAATGGGATAATGTTTCTGAATGAACTATACACAAGAAATCCTCATTTGAACAACTTTTGTGTTGTTTTCATATGCTTAACTGGTTTCTAAATCCAAATCAAGGCAGTAAGAACTTGCATTTATGTGTACCTTTTGCCACTTTAACACCAATCTTCTCACCAGATAACGTTCTGTTGCTTGCCAATTGATCTTGTACCCTGATCAGGCCATCTATTTTCCCAAATAATAATTTAAAACATAAAATTATTATTAACAAAATTTAATTCAGAAAGGTTTTATGCTGCTGAGAAAGTCATCAAAAGAAACAGGCAAAAAGACTCTTGTCATTCACACACGCCCAAATAATAAAGATACTTTTTGTGATCCACTACTTGAGTCTCTTGATAACTCACATGAAGCAAAGTTACAGTTTTTGTTGTACATTCAATATAGCAATTTGAAAAGCCTTCAATAACTATTTCTCCATACATAATGTATCTGTAAATCTATTAATGGTCAGTGAGGTGGAATGCCTCTCTTATGAGAGCAGGCTGAGAGTGTTGGGGTTGCTCAGCCTGGAGAAGCCTGCAAGGTGATGCCATTGTGGCCTTTCAATGGATGAAGACTTATATGACAGACTGGAAGAGAATCTTTACCAAGGCTTGTAGAAACAGGACATGGGGCAACAGTTTTAAACTGAAAGATCGTAGATTTTGGTTAGATTTAGATGGGATATATGGAAGAAAACTCATTTGGTTTGTTAGGAATTTCAGGGTATTTTATTAGTTTTTATTTATTTGTTTCGTTTTACACAATGAGGGTGGTGAGACACTAGGACAGATTGACCAGAGACCTTCTGGATGTCCCACCTCCATCAGTATTCAAGGCTGGATTAGGCAGAACTTTGAGCAATCTGCTCTAGTGGCAGGTGTCCCTGCCTGTGTCAGGGGTTGATCTAGATGATAATTAGATGTTGGAAATAAATGATCATTAAGGTCTCTTCCAACCCAAACCTCTCTGTGGTTCCAGTTTAAATTCCTTTTTGTTTATTCAGCTCTCAATAATATTTCTCTAGAATAGAGTGTACTCTACTTCCTGACCTCCTTCTATTTCTGGTGATGGCATTTTTATTCTGGAGCTAGAGAATGAGATGGGTACATCCATAACTGCATAATATACCCATCATGTATTAATCAAAAAAAGCCTTGTGAGATGAGATTCTGGTTTTCTGTAGACCAAATAGAAAAAAAAAGATTTTTAAAAAAACCAGAAAGCATTAGGCATGTCCTATATGGGCTAAGCCATTATGACATGTGACAGATAATGGTTAAGAGAAAAATACAACCTTTTCCTAAATCTGAGTATCATTTGCCACTCATCAACATATCTGATAGCATGACCAGCTGTATCTTATCACATCATGGAATTGTTCCTTTGGCAAAAATTATCACATAAAACTAAACCAGCTAAGTCTAACTGGATATGCTATTCCAAAAACATACACACATACAAAAAAAAACCAAAAAACACCAAACCAGAAAAAAACACAAAACCTATACAAAAACAGAACAAACAAAACACAAAGAAACCCAATTAAACAAAAAAACCAAAATAATACAAATAAATAAATTAATTAAATAAGACTCCCCAAACTCCAGCTATTATTTATTCTTTTCTCTGGTAAGAGAAATATTAAATAATTACACAGGGAAACAGAAAACCTCATTCATGTTTTGGAATAAATAAGTTTTTTGAACAGAATACATCAATAGTAATGGTAAGGGAAAATTTCTATGTAAAATTACAGCTATGAAAAGCTAGACATCATAAGTGATCCTGTCCAAGCCTGTACATTCCTTAGCACTGAAGATTTATGTATTTTGCATACTTCAATTTTGCTAACGTTATTGCAAGAGTTATTTCCAAGGACTGATAATGTCAATCTTTTTAAATGGGGAGGTCTGCCTTGTATGACTGCTTCATATTCAAACACAACATTACTTTGCCAGTCATTTTGTTTACCTCAGGGAAAAGAAGAATATTTCTGTTTTCCCAACATTCATTGTAACCAGCAAACAGTGGCACAACTGCAGCTGTCCCTCACATTCAGAGCATAGCTTATTTCTGAAAGTGCTGGAATCTAGCTAGTGCTGGAAACAATAAGCCATGCTGAGTTACAAGCCACTTGGTGCATAAAATACAATGGGGAAAATAGGTAATAGGCAGAACTGTTTCAACACTGAAGACTCAGAATGCTAAACCCCCATTTTTACAGGATAAAAGCTCATACCCAAGGGAAGGGAAACAGTGGAGAATTAGAAAGCTGAATGCTAAGTATGAGATGCGCTTTCTCAGCAGCAAGAGAAATAATCTCTGGAGACCATTTTATTTGTAATAACCTCCATACAAAAATCAAAGCAGAAAGCAACATAAAGCACATACATATTTTTGTAAACTATCATAACAGCTTGTAATTACATTTGTACTACACACTTTCCCATGCTGCTGTCTTTGAAGTTTATTAACACTAATTATTGGACTTTGCATCTTATAATGCACAGTTAATCCAAGATTTCAACAGAAAAACATATGTTTGCTACAAGTGGCTGTTTGAACATCCAAACACAACTCATCCCCTGATTTAATTAAGGATAATGACAATATGACCTTTTAAGATCTCTTCAAGACATTTCCATCTACAATGCACTTTTTTCTTTATAGATGGGATATCATCAAGTGAGTCTCTGGAACCTTTTTCAAGTATTTAATCAGACATGAAAAGGAAAAAAAAGAGGTTATTTTGAAGGGCTATCATACTAAGTTGTGGAAAGCATGTTTTGATTTAAACAATTTTCAGAAAATTCTAACAAATCACAAATATTATTATTATGTTCTCTGTAAAATTGAGTGCTATAAAAATTTTGCAACTTCCAATTTTTCTAAAACCACTAGTGGCTGGAATAAGGCACCATTCCAGCCCTTCTAACTGATGTTTTCAAAGACTGGATTTATTCTTACTCCTTTAATATTTGTAAGATGGCAGCACTGCTGTCTTATAAGCAGAGATTCTGAAGACACTGTATCTGCATGTGAAACTGCTAATAGCAGTAATAGCAGTTGCATCTGTAGCCATTGATACATCTATTACATAGAATACACAGCAAAACTGTCAGACCTCTTTTTAGATCAGTAACTCACTCTGAGAAATGTTTCCTGGCCAACAGGTTCTGTAGTCACCTAGAAATGGCATTTTAACCCAACACCAAAATACACTTTAGTGAAGCCAGAATCAGATAATTAAACATAACTTCAAAAGACAATCTGACAACTGCTCAGAAAGAAGATGGCAAAAACACAGTCATCAAGTTGAAGAAAAATAACTGCCTGTATACTGTATGGGTAGTCACAGATTGCCCATTTATAAGATAAAGTGAGAAAAATTCAACCTATAAAAGATATTGGAATAATGGCTAATTTTCATTCAGTTAAGCCTGAATGAGGTATATTTACATAAAAATCCTTTGATCTGAACATCGAGCTCTTTGTTCACATTCTCAATCTGCAACACTCATTGCTACCTCTCATCCTTGTTTGTTGATGGATTGTTGTAAGATAGAAAGAAGCCCATTAATAAGAAGCTACCAGAATATATGAATGTTAAAATTACACTGACTCCCAATATTTTGTTGACATGAGACTATAAAAAACATTGAAAAGTACTAATTTTTTACATCTGTGCAGATTTAAATAGGATAAGAAGTAGCTATTTTAACAACTCTTCCGCCTCCCTCTAAAAACTCCAGAATACCTCGCAGAAGATGAGATCTGGGAAATACAATTACTGAAGGGATTTACTTCAGTTACAGGCTGGTTTTCATGAAGATTTTCACCATGGCTTCTCATACCAGTGATAAGACAGTGATGGATAGAGTTGGAGAAAAGGCCACATATAATCAAACCTACTTAAACACATATACCAGAGACTGGCATCCACCAGTGAAAGCTTCACATCTCTACTTCCTCACAACCAGATAAATATAATTAATCAAGCTCAACTCATAAAGGCCTTCCCATAAGCACGTTTGAGTACTTCCTTTTCCTCAACTACCTGCTCATAAAATTATGTGTTCCCATGCAGGTAACTAACAGGGAACCAAACACTCAGCAACCAGGAGATAAATTCTTATGCTCATCTCAAATAGACAAGGAAAAACAAGAACTCAGTTCAATGACTGCAGTTAAAATCCTGTGATAGCACACCAGCTGACTGTTTTAGCTTCTCTGAGTCTCTAGACTTTTTTTTTAATATTACATTAGCCAAAAAGGCATTTAACAAGTTATCTTTTCCACTCACTATCGCCCTATCGCTGAGTTAGAAATCAAACAAAACAGAGAAAGAAGGGTTGCATCAGTAAGACATACATCCTCATGCTGTGTGTCCCCAGTTGGTTGACACCTTTCACAAAGGTCTCAATTCCCTGATAAAGAGCACTTACCCATCTCTCTCCTGGCCCATTCAGCTTCATCTTGCTCTAACGGTGACAGGCAGTTTAGTGCACTGGAAAACGATCCTTTGTAAGCTCTGAATCACAGGGCTGTCTAAACTTGTTTTCCTGCCGACTTTATCCCAGGCAAAACTTCTACATGAAGCAATACTGTCATGCCAGAATAACTCAACAATCAGTAGAACACAGCATGACCTTATAAATAACCAACATGACAGATAGCTAGGGAAGAGTAAATAGAACAAAGTAGATTTAATTCTCCTTTTACAAAATCACTTGTGAAAGACTATCTACAATTTGAGTGTTCTGAAGAAAAAACATTAAAAACAGAAGACAAAAGGATCAGTTATGAAGAGTATTTTAAGGACAAGGCAAAGGTAAACAACATAATATTCCCAGCAAAACAATCCAACTAACAATTATTTCAATTAGAGACATTTTCCTCTCTGGAGATTTGCATACATTACAACTTGTATAACAGTAATTCTCCATTATAACTACCTAGAAAACTCAGCCTGGTATTCATAAGGCATTTATACCGTATTTATTACTGCTAGGTTGTGCGATAAACCTAACCCCTAGAACCACAAAGGAGCTCAGAGACACAATGGCAGGAATGGGAGCACTCAGCTGGACTCAGACCCATCCCAGGAGGCATCTGCCCATCTCCACAAACTCAGAGGAGCACAGGGATGCACAAATACAGGTGGGAACCCAACCCAAGGGCTTCAAAGCAACAAACATCCTATCCGGACCCCTCTCAGGATTGTCCCAGCACAGCCTCAACCTCATTGTCCAGGTGTGAAACTCATCACATGGAGTCAATCAGGAGCAATCTAGAAATCCCTTTTCAGATTATTAAAAGAGTTGCTTTCCAGGAGACACGCTGTAGGACACAAAGGAGTGGCAATCCCAAGTCACAAGACTTATTATAGGATGTTTAGAGGAGGAAGCAAAGATCGAAAAAGGCAGAAGTTTAGCTGATTTGGGAAGTAACAAGAGTAGGAAAACAGAAGGATAAGAAGTAAAGGCCATATCACACATCAATAGGTGGCTGGTTAGTACACTCATCTGCCCATGCCCTGTACCTGATGAGCACAGCCTGTTTTATCTACTTATAAAACTACTTTTTACTTCTTTTGTGGGTGAGAAGGGTCTATGGCGTGTGCACGTGTGTCGCTGGCCATGGATATGTAACGTGAGCCCTGTGTGTGCATGTGTGCCTGTAGGAATGCATCCTCAGCCTTGCTCCCAGCTGAGTCTGGGGACATGGTGCTGCAGCACCTTCACCTCACCTCAGGCTGATGCATCCTGCGTGAAATATTTTGCTCTGACAGTTCTCAGTCAGAGAATTCTTCAGAATTACTACACATGTTGACTTAATGATAGAAATTTAGGGTGCTTTGCCAAAGTCCATGAAATCTAGAGACCAGAAGGAAAATACTTTGAGGATATCATTGTACAGCACTTGTGTTAACAAATAAGGATTTTTAAATTACTTAATCTCACAACCAGGAGGAACACACCGCAGTCATTGTTCTTTTTCTGAAAAACACCATTTCTATATGTCATACTGAAGGTGCAAGTTCAGCTCGTAACATGCTGAGTTAATTTTTATTTATCCTCTTTTTCAACTATTGTAGACCACAGTCTCTTTAACAAAAAAGTAACCTACTCATTCTAATACTTGCAACAGTACACAGACACCTGTTTTCAGGAATTTCTAGTAAAATTATGTTTAAATTATTTAATATAAAACCAGATTTTTTTCATTAGATAAAAAAATCTGAAAGCACAGACCTCTTGATGAAGTGTTGATATTATCCAGTATTCTAGATTACAAAAGTATTTCCAAGAGGAAATACACCCTAATGTGACTAACAAGTAAAGGAAACCACACTATGCCAAAGTCAAAGATTTATCCTAACATTTTGTCCAGAGTTAAGGCAAATCTGCTCCAAAATACCAATTAACTTTAACGTATCCATATTGGGTTCTTCATAATAGTATAGAACAACCTGACTAAGATAACATGCAATGCCAACTTTATTCCCTGGGTTTTGTGTACATGTTCTTATTTGAGAAACACAACAATGTTTTCACTGTAACAGTAACCCAATAACAAATGTTAAAAGAAAGACCCTCTAACCTTAATTTGTATTTAGCTCGTGAATCAAACCCAAAATTTCTACACAACAGAAGCAACTTTTTACTCTGTACATGTACTAAAGTAGCTGAGATGGAGTTGCCAGTTGTGACTAGATTTTACTGTAGTTCTAACAATATCAACAGTTGCCTGTTGCTACTTCCAACTCTTCAAACATGAGCTCCAAAATTATTTCAAGCTAAATTAAAATATTTAGATCTTCCCAAGGATCATTCTGCATATTTCAATTTAAATAATATTTAGCAAATAAAGTATAAAACTTTTTACCTGTGAATCAAGGAATAAGCTACTCTAAAAGTGTAACGTTCTTTGCCATGCTAAACAAACAGAACTGTGAAGAGATCTTGAAGTATATACTACTGTATACCTATATATCTATAGTATATTGTTCAAGCTATTGAACACTATACTATAGGTATAAGAATTTCTGTGCTTATTGATACAGATATTCACATGTAGAAGGATGTTCTGCTTAAGAGGGGAAAAACAGCTCAAACTACCTTGTTTGCAAAAGTTATCATTGTCTGATGGAGATCACAGTGTTTTTGAGGAATGCTGAGATCAGCCTAACTCATTGCTCCCAAAGATAAACATTTTGAGGATGAGAAAAATAACATTTCTTGACAGAATCTGGCACTAGTGAGGATGTGGCAGGCAAAACCTCTGATAAAGGAACCAACAAGTGATAACACTGATAACTTATCTAAAGCTGCTGAGTTGACACAGCAGCCTAGAAACTATGACTGACAGTCAATCACTTTATACCATACAGGCCCAGCCCCACCTTTGAACAGGCAGGACTTCTAACACATCCCTTCTAGGAGTGTGTATGGAGATCCTACTCCTGAGACAAAATGCCCCTCAAGGTTACTCCTGGAGGCTGAGTGGAAGATTTGGCCACAGTTGTTTGTATGGCTAAGTAACATCAATCACTAACTAATAATTATTTTGTTATTTTTAAGACCATTGCTTCAATATTGCTTCAAAAATAGGCATACTACACTAGCAGTCATAACTACACTGTGTAGCAAATAATT
The DNA here is from genome assembly GCA_008694505.1 of Cyanoderma ruficeps. Lineage (NCBI taxonomy): Eukaryota > Metazoa > Chordata > Aves > Passeriformes > Timaliidae > Cyanoderma > Cyanoderma ruficeps. Next base: position 46,496,991 of record VZDJ01007755.1, read on the forward strand.
CTGATTAAAGTACTTAAATCTAATCATTATCAATTTAAGTAAAAATGTATTTTAGTCATACAAATATTTTTGTTTTGCCATCCTTAATCCTGTGGGTCAAGGTTATATAAAGGCAGAATTACACCTGTATAATCCTTGAGACACACACCATTGACCAAATCTGGGACTCTCTAACCAGAGATGGAATACAATACCAGCATTTACTATAACATTATTCTCAATAAGTCCAGCAATAAAGCAGGGGGAAAAAAAAGTTTATAGGTTCATAAGATAAAGCTTGTACACAATAAAGGTCTTCTGATGCAAGTATCTACACATTAAAAAGCACTATATTTCCTTGACTTATTGGCCTATTTTAGAGTGAAACATTGCCCTTCAAAGAAGTAGCACAAGATGTTAGAATGAGCAGCAGGTAAGGCTGCCTGTACATGAGCCTCTTGGATACTCTGCTGCGTTCAAGGAACAAATTCCTGATGCTGCTGCTTCCAATATCAGCAGGTATGCTGGTTTGGGCTAGGATACAGTAAAATTTTCTCCACAGTAGCTGGTATGGGGCTATGTTTTTGTGGTGGAAAAATGTTGATAACAGGAATGTTTTCATTACTGCTGAGCAGAGCTTACACAGCATCAAGGCCTTTTCTGCTTCTCACATCAGCAGCAAGGAGGCTGGGGGTGCAAAAGGGTTTAGGAGGGCACTCAGCCAGGACAGCCGATCCCAAATGATCAGAGAGCTATTTCATGCTTAATATATAAAGCAGGGGAGAAGGGAAGAGTGACAGTATTAGTGTCCCCAAGAAACTTCTGTGCGTGTTGGGGCCCTGCTCTGTGCATCATGGCTGGATAGTTGCCTGTCCATGAGAAACAGGGAATGAATTCTTTGTCATGAAACATGCTCATGCATGTGTCATGGTTTAGGAATGGTATTCTCCAGTTTAGTGTTCACACTGAAACCACATGCCCACCCCTCATCCTACAATGGGCTGGAGATGAGAAGTAGAGTCACAAAACCTGTTGTTCAAGGGTTGAGATAAGCGCAATTTAATAGAAACAGCAACGAGATGAGAGAATGAACACTAACAGCAACAATATTAATAACAGAAGTGTATGAGAGAGGCAAGAATTCCACATGAAAATTCTCACTATGGAGCCCGATCCAATCTCCACCATGCTGCCCCAACCCAAAAGGGAGCCCCTTCTCCAATCCCCAGAAAGTGATGTGAACTGGTATGGAATTACTACCATGTCCTATCCACGCCCCTTCCTCACTATGCCACAAATTAACCCCGGCCTGGCCAGAGCCAGGACAGCATAGCTTTTTCTCTCCCTATTTAACTGTCTTTGTCTCACTCCATGAGCTCTCAGTCTGACCCTTGAAATTCTCTCTCCCATCACACACCAGCGTGGGGGATGAGCAAGTGGTGTTCAGCTGCTATCTGGGTTTCAACCACAACACCAGGCATGACAATTTCTTATTTTTTACAGTAGGTAATTAGAGTCCAGCCCAGACATTCTGAAACATACTGAACTGAATCTTGGCATTTGCTGTAGTTCAGTCACAACCCCTGCTGCCAGCATATGCCACTAGAATGGGATTCATCCAATAAAACGTTTATCTAAAATGTTCAGATGTGCCCATGACTCTTTCTAATAAAAACACACTCTTTTATATTCAGTCCTTCAGAGAAATCTTGAAACATGGGGGCTTCTTTCCAGTTTTTTTCCCACTAGTTCTCTCTCAATTAAATTGCGTTTTCTGCTAAATTTCTTTCTATATTTTAGTAGTGAAGCAGTTGCTCTTTGTAGATTTTTCTAATAATTTTATCTGTTTGTTGCCAGGAATGCATCTTGAGAAAAAGCAGGAGAAAAAAATTACCCAGGAATGGGATTTTTATTTATGCTCTAATAAATGAAGCAATAATCATTTTTTTTATGTTAAAAACCAAGTACATTTCCATAAGAAAATAACATTATGGTGAGATTTTTTAGCCAGTCCTGCTCTGGGAGGACATGGGGTAAGAGTTTTAAACAAAAAGAGGACCAATTCACTGTAAGTGTTAGGAAGATTTTTTTTAAAATTTTTTTTTTATTTAATGATGAGGCTGGTGAAACACTGAAACAGATTATCCAGAGAAGTGGTAGGTGTCCCACTGCTGGAAATATTCATTGTCAGAATGGACAGGGCTTTGAGAAGCCCCATCTAGTTAAAAATGTCCCTCCTCATGCCAAGAAGGTTGGACTAGATGATCTCAAAAGTCCCTTCCAACCCAAACTATGCTGTGATTCTATGGCTTGCAATGTAGTGAATTTGACAGTTTCTCCATATTTCACCTCCATAGTTGTTTGTCTTCCCTTACAAAGTACATACTTATAAGCAAAAATGTCATTCACCATGAGCAAGAGGAGATACTATTATCTTCTGAAAAAATCATGATGAGCAAAAGGCGATACTATTATCCTCTGAAAAAAGTAGTTTTCATTTTTCCCTAAAACCAAAGCCTGCTCTATTTACACTGCAAGGGTCCTACAATTAGTATGAAGCTGTTCTAACTCTCCAAATATTTCAAATATGCTCTGGGACAAGCCTGTTTGGTTGACCTCATTTGCCATACTGAGGCAGGTAACTACTTCTTTTCACATACACCTCTGGCCTGTGGATCCATCCCACACTTCCTAAACATTCTGAAATGTTTGTCACAAGTTTATTTCCACAGTTATAGTGTGTATTTTCTTCAAAATGAGAAGAACATCTACTAAATAATAATTTATTACATAGATTGGAAATTGAGCTATAGGAAAGTTAGATTACTTACTCAGGACAGCTTGAGAAATTTGTGGCAGAGTAAGAAATCCAGTCTAGATACTTAAGCTGGGTTCCTAGCCAAAATATATGCAATAAATACTAATCATGTGTGCCAGACTACAAATGGTACAAGGTTTTCTGGACAAACTATTTTGAAAAATTTGATGTTTGTGTGTTTTCAATAATGAGACTGAACATCTCAAAAGAAGGAGTTCAGAAAGTTAACATGACCACATGACAAACAAGAGCTGGTTACTTTGTCTTGCCTAAGGTTTTCCACAATGGACAACAATTCTAGAATTACTAGATCTTTTACTCTGGTCACCCTATAAGGTGCTGTGATGACTTCAAACATTGGAATTCTTGTTAAACTTTAAGGTATACCTTAAAAAAAATAAAATAAAAAAATCCATCAGTGCAAATATTTGCATACTTAAATCCTTTTCTGTTCATTTTTTCCACAACCCTAGCACATATTTCCAAGCTTTGTGCTGGGGGCAAAGTCTCATATTGTCATCATATCAGAGAATACAGGCTTTTAGCACACAATGGAATAAATTCCCAGAAAAGACCACCATGACTTATTACACAGAAATCATTACGGCAGTAAGAGACAAAAATAATTACAGGTTTAAAAAAAATAAAAATCTATACTTTCTAGAGCAGGAGCCTTGCTATTTCTGTGAGAAATACAGAAAGAATAATAATTTTAAAAAAGATTAAAATTAAACTGTTTTTGCCTCTACAGAGATTATAAAATTCCAGACACGTTACAAATATATGCAGACTGTGTGCTCCTACAGTGGTTAAATATACATTTTTATCTTTGTGCCAGATTTAAAACCAAAGCTGTATACAGGGATTTAAAAACCTAGTTCTGGATAGTCTGCAAAGAAAAATGGTAAAAAAAAAAAAACCCAAAAATAAACCCACTTCTGTATTAACAGCATACTCCCCAAAGCCCCGAAATGTAACAAACCCGATCTATTGCAACCACCTTTGAACCAGAATTATGGCCACTGCAATCTCAGTATCTCTTATGACACAAAGTATCAGGGAAAAACAGCAACTATGGGAGAAGAACACATTGTTCAAGAGTGAGAGGAGCCTTTGCGAGTTATAAACTAATCAGAATAATTCCCAGACAACATGCTGTGATATTTGCATTGTCAGCTGGTTATTATGATTTATTGGAAAAGTGGGACATGGACACAGCAGTACAATGGAATTGCACTGTGATAGCTGTAGTAATCTCATTACACAGCTTTTTTTTTTTTTTTTTTNTTTTTTTTTTTTTTTTTCAACCAAGACTCTGCACAGCCATGGTTTTCTTTAAAGCACACAGGACAAAAACAGAGGGGAACCAACCCTCCCATCCTTGGCAAAAAAAAAGAACCCAATAAACCCCCAGGTGTTTGAATCCACAGCTTTGTGAAATCTCTGCTTTGATTTTTCTTCTTTTTCTATTTTTTTAAAAAGGGAGTGTTTTAGCAAATCCACGATCTACATACTATTCTAGAAGCAGTTGTGATAATGAAATAAATAATAAAACCACAATCAGTGCTTCAGAGCACTTCTTTTGACTTGACATATGTGATAACCATCTCATTAGGCTTTCATTAATGAAAAACATCATCAGTCTTTGAAAGGTTAACTTTATCTTGTCATCACAATGTAAAAGTGTCCTTCACAGGTTTTCAGATAGCCTGGTAACAGATATTCTTACACAGAGAGATGGTTTAGAGGTTTGAGGGGTTTTTTTGGTCGTTTTTGTTAATAGGTTCTACCAGAAGAATTCTGCAATAACAATTAGCAGCCATAAGACTATAATATTACACACACAAAGTTACCTCTTACATTACAGTAGAGTAGAAGAGTAATAACATAGGACTTGACACAAAAAAAAGTTGAAGAATAACAAAGCAGCTGGAAAATACTTAGAAAATAATGTGAGAAATACATGCATATATTTAACTCATTGGCATCATAACCAAGATGGAGTGCACCCTCAGCAATTCTGCACACAACACCAAGCTGAGTGGTGCAGGTGACACACCTGAAGTGCAGGATGCCATCCAGAGGGACCTGGACAAACATGAGAAGCAGGCCCATGGGAACATCATGAAATTTAACACAGCCAAGTGCAAGGTGCTGCACCTGGGTCGAGGCAATCCACAGTATTAACACGGGGGATGAACAGATCCAGAGCAGCCCCAATGAGAAGGTCTCTGGTGAATTACAGTCTTGACATGACCTGGCAATGTGCATGCACATCCCAGAAAGCCAAATGTGTCCTGGGCAGCATCCAAAGCAGTGTGGCTAGCAGGATGAGGGAGGGGATTCTGCCCCTGTGCTCTGCTCTGGTGAGACCCCACCTGCAGTGCTGCACCCATCTCCGGGGTCCCAGCACAGGAAGGACATAGGACTGTTGGAGTGAGTCTAGTGGCGGGCTGTCAGATGGCTGTAGGACCTCTCCTAGGAAGAAAGACTGAGAAAGCTGATGTTGTTCAGCCTGGAGAAGAGAAAGTTCAGGGTGACCTTACTGGCCCCTTTCAAGGGGCCTACAACAAAGCTGGAGAGGGACTTTTTACAATGGCATAGAAAAGGAATAATATTTTTTAAACTGAGAGTAGGTTTATACTAGATATTAAGAAGGTATTCTTTACTGGTGGAGCAAAGGTGAGGAGCCTCTTTCCCTCTGTAACAAACAGGGAGTTGATAGCACTCAGACTGGTGCTTAGCCTAACCTAAGTCTGTCACTTAGATACAGAAGGGAGAGTCTACAGGCTTAACCCCTCGTGTATTTCACTATGTGAAGGAAGTGTCACAACACTTCAGAGCCTTTAGTTTTAAAGGCATGTTCATTCACTGCGGCAACAGAAAAGCGCTTGGTGGGGAGTGCTGCTTTTCATTTTGAGACAGCCAGGCCAAGCATTTGGATCACTCCCTAGGAAAAAACAGCTTTCAGAAATAAGTATAAAGATACTCTGAAAAGCAAAGTGCTTACAAAATGTACCTCACAATAATCCTATACCTAACCACATCTGCAGCCCCCAAATGTTTCTGTGCATCAGCAGTAGAAAGCACCCACTCTCCATTCACTCAATTTGGGATGAACACTTTAAAAAAAAAAGAAAAAAAAAAGAATTCTGAATACAGCAGACTCCAGATGTTTCAGATTGCTGTGTGGGCATAGAATGAAGCTATTCAGTTTCACAGCATGAAAGTAAAATACAGTAAATTACCTAGCCAGGGCATCAAAGTGGCACAGATTACGGCTCTTCTTCTATAATCATCAGATGAATAAAGAGCATTTTCCACATTAAAACCTCTTACAAGGGACGACCATTATCCAACGACCATTATCCAACTCTTCATTTACTCATTAAGCTACATCTAGGTTTTTACTTCTCTAATTGCAATTTGATACAAGCTCTTTAGTCCTAAAGTGTTTTTTTTAAGAAAGAAAAGAGGTTTTATCACCTACAGAGTAAAAACACCATTTTCATTGAAGAGACCTTGAATTTAAAGCTGCATATTTGCAATGTGAGTTGTTTTAAAAACAGACCAACAGTTCATAAAAAACCCAAAACAACAACCTGACCAAAACAAACAAAGATTAAAAGAAACTCCCAAGGGGCAGAAGTGAGATCTAGAAACCCAAGTCCTCCTCTTTATTTACATGCAGTCCTCAACACAGGTGGAGTCAGAAAGCAAGTAAAGAGTTCAACTGTCTCCTCCTTCACTACAGTAAAAGTTCCCCAAAATCATATAACCCAATAGCTGAAAGAAGGAAATGTTATCTTCCCTACCAAAAAGAGACCGCATATTAAAACACATGACCCAGTTTACCAAAGCAAATGAGACTGGGAACTGTACCTCCAAACCCTGAGGGGAAAGAAGGAGAAAGGGCTCCAGGCCCTCTGCTGTCCCTGGAAAGTACCCAGGTGGAGCAGGGAGAATTGTTAGGAGAAAGGAAAGGCAGGAGAACTGTTTTGGACTGACCCAAATCCCCCACACACTCTGCACCAGGGCCACCTGAGGATGCATCAAAGAGTGAAGCTCAGCCCAGGAAAGGGTAGGGGAAGAAAAGTGTTGATCTAAAGTAGCTGTTTCTTACAACTCAGATCTATTTAAAATCCCAATATAACTTCTCTCACAGTCAAATCTGTTTTTGTCTGATAGTACCTCATATGAGATTCCTCCCTCTATTTAAATCCACAGTCTTCCATGGAAGGATCTCTCCTAGTGGGGGAGTGAGAGAGCACATAGGCAGGCAGCTGGTGGCCAGCCAGTTATCTACCTACCACAGCAGAATATTCAGACTCAGGTCTTCATTACAGTCAAAATTATTTACTTTCTTTCCTCCAGAACCAGAAGACAGAATAAAGATATTCTGTTTTATCAAGTCTTTGATATAGCTAGGAATCCTGAAATTCAAAACTTCTGGTCCATAAACAGGTAAAAAAAACAAGTAACCCCCCTCCTATTTCTTTTGACTTTGCAGCTAATCCCCTTTCTCACAAGTATCCAGATTCTGCATACTAACATGGTGTTAATATGTTTAGCTCTATATATGCAAATTAGACTTAATATGATTGGTATAAAATCAAGTATCATAAGCAAACCCATTAAGTTAAAAGGCATTAACTTCCAGCAAAAGACCGTGCATGATACAGGTATGATAACTTTAACATAAGCAGCAGTGAACATGTACTTGTGGTACAGCAATGTGAACAACTTCAGTTGAAACCAAGCTGAAATACTAATTCTACCAGAACACATCCCTTTTTTTTCTTTTAATAAAATAATTGCTTCAAGATTAATTTCTAAAAATTATTTTTCAAATAAAATTTTAATAAGGAACTAGCGTGAAAGTGCTTGCTAGTCAATTTAAAATATTTTTCTACTACGCACATGAATGAGACTATATATACCTAAAGTTAAGTAAATCAGATCATCTGCATTGCTCCGTGTGGACGCAAATGTGAACATTTTGGCCTTGCAGTTAATTACCTTCTATTTCATCTTTATTTGACTGTATTCACATTGCATTTAGTTTTCCAAATGGAAATGGAAACTCTAAATGCACAATTACCTATAAAGTGCAAAGACCAGAAAAGAGAGAAATTGCTCAAACCAGTTATTGTCAACGACTTTTACTGGAGTGTGGGTTCACCATGTTTCTACAATAAAATCCTAAGCCTTCCACTGAAAATGTAGATGCCGGATGATAAAGACTCCTTTTCTGAAGTATCCCTTATGGATGCACATATTTAGTCTTCAAATCACTAGTTTAAAACCAGTGACTTGACATCATACAAATTTTTTCCACAGAAGAAGAGGCCTGAAGATTGGGTGGTACTTGAGAAAAGGCTGAGAACAAATTGCAGCATCAAACAAAAGAATATTTTTAAAAGTGCTGAAACAGAAATCTGCAGAATATCCTTACAGAAACACTTAAATTGCTGATGAATAGTGGATAAAATAATAATTCATTACCTATTTTTAAATAATGCTGCTAAAAAAGAATCTAAAATTTACAGCCTGGTGAGATTTGTCCCATTACTGAGTAAACTGATAGAGAATCTAATTAAAGATAGGATGGCAGAACAGTTGGATAAATATAACTTGATAGACTCAAGCCAGCATGGCTCCAGTAAGGGGCAAAAGGGTAGAGGATAAAAGATATCTCAGTCCTTTAACCCAGTAGAGGTACTTTTTTGCAAGCACACACAAAATGGGAGGGGCAGAGGGAAGGAAAGGGAGTAGATGAAGATGGGCTTAATTAATTTCAGTTTTCAAGAATAATATAATTAGATATTTCCTAAAGGAGTATTAATTTCTTTGTAATTACACATAAGGATATCAATTATTTAGTGTTATGTCACCAGCTGTGTACTAGGTAGTTTTCTAAGGGGCAAATATCTTGATTTAGAAACTAATTAAGCAATCGGAAATAAAGTTTAAAAGTTATTCCTCAAAACAACCACATCTATTTTTAAACAGAAGAATCTCATGGGTCTATGCAGTCAATGATTTGGAAACAGAAATAGCTAGCAAATGCATGACATTTCCCCAGTGACACCACACTGACTCTGTTACAAAACAAGCAAGATGATAGCACATAAAATGTAACTTGAATATTACAACTTGTGAAGTTGTTCCCAGTGAACAGAGAAGAAGACACCTCTGCAATCAGTCTTGAATTTTTTTTGGTGGTTTTTTTTTTGGTTTTTGGTTGTTTTTTGGGGGTTTTTTGGGTTTGTTTTTTTTTTTGGTTTTTTTTTTTGGTTAACATGAATCATGGACTTCACTACAGAAAAGTTGATGAGTTTGGTTATCAGATGTTAGGAATGGAATGCAAATGGAATACTTTTGGTACAGGCAATTATAAGCAAAAACGTCTAAACAATGGTTTGATATTTTCAAAATCATAAATGAAATTTAAGATGACCACTTCTATTGAACATTTAGAAACTAGGCATTCAGAGAAATTAAAGTTTAATAGGCTCCATCTTGGTATTTCTTCTGTTCACACATACTGCTATGAAGCAGGAACAAAAGTATTTTTTCTAAAACTTATAGAGAGACTGGTGAGAGAAAACAAAGGAGAAAAAAAGGTTAAAATAACCTGGGGATGTTACTACTGTCAACCAAACAGTCTGGGTATGAGAGTAATTTCTACCCTCTACATCCACCTAGGAAAGCAGGAAAGCAGCAGAATTATTAGTTTCTGGGGGTAGTGAGGAAGCAGGAAGGGTAACTCTTCAAAGTGTCAAATCACAAGACTAAGCAAATTTGGAGAAATCACCAGCCAACAAACAGAAAATTCAGGTCATGTTGAGCAGCATATTCTTACAGACAGAGGATCAGAGGGGAGCCACAAACACATTCAACAGGTAGGAATTCCCTGTGTCTCCAGCCAAACACAGATGACTCCTTACAAAGAGTTTGGCATCACAGAGCAGCCCTGAGGGCCAGGCTTGGCTGTGGTACCTGCTGTCTCTCAAGAACTGGGTGCAGGCACCTTTGCAGTCCCCCTGGACACGCACATTTTGCACAGCACTCACAGGGATGCTGCTCTCCTTTCAGAGATCAGCAGGATCCTCTTTCACAATTCATAAATTGTCACTCACAAAGACCTCAGCAGGTTAAAGGAGCTCTTCCTCAAATCCCTTCCCTGCTCTGGCCCATTCAGAGGGATCTTAAGCAAGAGGAAGGCAAGGTGGAATCTGTTCCTGTTCTTAGATCCCTGAGGTTTCATCTGCCTGGATACCTTTGAGTAGAAGGCACAGCAAAAAGATCTCCACAGTTTAATTGTGTTTTGTATGATAAATACATATTTCCGTATGTTTTATACCTCCTGTTTTATTATTCTTTTTATGGCATTCATTCTTGCATCATGAGACATTAAAAATGAGTATTAAATGATTAATTCATAGTCATTCATCATTTTGTAAGTCACTAGTCAATTTGTTTCTTCCTCAAGTTAAAGACTTAGTTACTTAATCTTTCCTTATATTGAAGTCATTAAAAAAAAATCTGATTATCTTGGCTGTTGCTATCAATAGTTAGGGGATCAAGTTATGAGCTTTAATGACAAACATCAGCTTCTTATCTCTTCTGCTCATTGGAGGGAGAAAAGTAGATTTAAACTCCAGTTAGACAAAATCTGACAGTCTCAAGCAAACATTCAGCTCAAATGAGCTAACGTGAACTCATAGCAAATTATTTTACCATACAGATATTTTCTTGGAAACAAAATATTCTGTTGCTTCAAAAACCCCTTGAAAGAGAGAACCCTTTAAAGGGTCACAGTAGTATTTTTTTTTTAAGCAGATGAGAATACTGTATTTCCCAAAACCTAATTTTTAAACACAACACCATATAAACCCACTTGAATTATACCGCATAAACAGTATAATTTCAAACAATCTAGAGCATATCAAGTAACCTCCAAATGGAAGCTCCAAATAGAAATAAGATGTATGAAAAGACTAATGAAAGATTAACTGAATTGATGTATACCACAAGAAGCCTCAGCTGAGCTAAACCCATCTACTACAAGAGTAGTCAGCTCTCATATTTCCCATTCTTTTCTCAATTACATTAAAAAAAAAAAAAAGCTTAATTCAGTGTATGGAACTTGATTTTTCTTTTTCCTAAAAAAACCACACTGACTTGTCTGCCTGGGAAATATAATTTGTAACATTTGTATATTTTTTATAAACCAGTGAAATGATTTCACTTTAATGATTCAAATCTTCTGCAGTATCAGACAACAATACACTCCTAATCATCACCAAACTATGTTGTTCTTAATATTGAAATTTTAATTTTTTTTAAACAGAATATTTAATCCTGCATTTCCAAAGGCCTACTACTCTACTCTGTTTCTATGCAACCGTAAGTGACTGGGGTTAGGTGCCTTCACATCCTCTGAGAGCATAAAACCCCAAGAAACATTTACTACAGAAGACAAACAGGGGAGATGAGTAAAGGGAGAAGCACATGTCAGAAGTATACAAAGCTCTGCAGCAGGTAACTAGACAGAGAAACTAACAAGAACCGGCCTGAAAGCCTCCAGTAGTCCCTAAAGGCACCCAAGAACAATGCCTTAAGATCCCCAGTGGTAGAAGTGGTATGCAACTCTTTCCTGTCTACCTTCCAAATATGAAGTTGCTTCACTATTTAAATTTTAATTTTTATTTTTTTTGGAGAAAAAAGAGTAAGTCTTCATAAGGAGAGTGCAGTCTAACCTCCACCCCCGAAACAAAGCCATAACATCACAACACTAATTGGACAGAAGCAAGATGGATAGGTCAGAGCCTTCTCTTAGGCTGCACATCCCAGTTTGATAGAAGTGCGGAGAATACCTGTTGTTAACATGACACAGTTATTGCTCAGTTAGCCTCAAAGGTTTCTACAAGGTTGGCAGCTTCACCCAAACTACTGATTGAATAAAACCAGAGAGAACTGCTTTCTTACATCTCACATTCGTGTACTTAGCCTCCTCTCATCCTGAGTAGGGTAAATAAGCATATAAAAAAATAAAATAAAATTAAAAAATCAGTATTACTTCGGCACTTTCAATACATTCTAGACACTCTTCAAAATTGTTCATATTCATGTTAATGGATCATAAGCTCTATAAAATTTGTTTGATCCAGTGCTTATCACTTATATATGCAACCAGTTAAAGCCCACATTGAATGGAAGGAAAATTCAAGTGTTTTTAATGGGGCTTCAGAATCTGTAGAAAGGATGTCTGCTGTACTCCCTGGAGTGGAATACAGAAGACTGAATGCAGTCATTCAGCAGCAACAATAATGAAAGGCCTGTAGCTGTAGCAGCATCATATTCTGATTATGCAACATCACACAGTACAACAGTAATTAAGGATGCAGCTGATCTAACTAGATGCTAGGACAGTGAAAATATATAAGCATCAGCATGATTTAAAAATCTCTTATTTTGGAAGTGTTACAAGTTATCACAGCATGCTATGCATCAAACCACTTGAAAGAATTTGATTAAAGGTGAAATACAGAAAAAAAACCAAAACTGTTCCCCTACCTCTTGCATTTCTCTAGAATATATTAACTCAAAAAATTCAAATAATTTTAAAGCCTTAAGCACTCCTATATCAACTGATACTAACTTCTCAGGCTGTGGTGTTATAGAAAAGCTGAGAGAGAGGAGAAAAGCTTTAAACTCCTGAATTCTTTAGAAATATAAGCCAAGCACTGTGTATTTTAGACCTGACAAGAAATTATGTATTGTCTAAACTTTAACATTACAGGAAGCTGTAAGTGCAGCAGATCAATGTTGGAGCATGTATTGGAATTGCACTACAAGATGCTCAGGAGAAGCTCTTAATGGCTCTCTCTCTGAAAGAGAGTCAGGTCTTGAACATAAAAGTCAGTCAGCAGGAAATGCCACAAAGCCCATGGAAAATTAAGATTGATAGATGTTGTCTAAAATGTTGGTTAGCCAGATAGATGACCAGATTAATTAGTAATTAATGACTCACTACATGTATCTGCTTCCCTCTGCATTCAAAAATATCTGGAATTATGACTTGCTCCTGTTGAAAGCAGTATTTCTAGGTTCGACAAAACACAAAGCCTGTACTTATTCCCTGGACTTTTTTCTTTTACATAGAAATAGTGGGGGTGTTCGTTAATAAGATGAAAATCTAGGATATCTAATGAAATTATGTCTCTTATCCTTCCTAATTGCTCCTTTATGATTATTCTTTTACAGGTACTAATCAGGAGGGATGACATCCAGCAAAGCTTTAACAAACACTTATCTGTTTATGAACAATTCTAAAGCATGGTTCTTATCACATGCTAATTTAGCTGTCTGTATCAAAGCTCAGCTGACTGTATAATTGGATCAGACACTCCAAGGATAACAAATTCAGTAACAAAACTAAGATGCAGCATAAGAGCTTAAAAAATTATTTGGCACAAAGAAATTCTTATATTGCTATACTGCTAATTATCCATCATTACCCAGAAAATGTTACTGCTGGATAAGACAAAAAAAAAGACAGATGAGGCACAGAATGAAGAAAAAACCCCACAACAATGGGAAAAAAACCCAATCACATGTGATAATATCTGCCTAAACAATTTTTGGAAGCAAAGAAAGCAATCATTTCAGATCATTTTTAGTAGTTATACCACCACTTTGCTCTCAGGAGCTCCTCTTTTGACAAACAGCACACCAAGCAGGCATCTTTCTGAGTCAGTTCCCTTAGATCCTCTTTCATAAAGTTGTCAACCAGGTCCCTTAAGAATCTTCTGGCCCAGGTTGCACCAGCTCTGTGATGCTCCCAGTTGATTTCTGGCAAGTTGAAGTCCCCCATAAAGGCAAAGACAATCACCTTGAAAGCATCCTTTAGTTCTTCATAGGATAAATCATCAGTGTAATTGTTCTGGCTGGGAATTCTTTAGCAGAATCCCAAAAAGACATCCACATTATTTGTTTGTCCCTTGATTCTTACCTAGAGGCTCCCAACTGTGCCAGTGCCAACTGTGAGCTCCCTATACTTTAACCCTTCTACTACATACAATGCCACCCCTCTGCCTCTTCCACCCTGTCCATCTCTCCTAAAGAGCCTGTAACCATCCAACAGGGCACTGGACTCACCCCCACAGGATTCAGTGATATCAAATCTTGGACAAGCTAAAGACTCAAGCTTCCTTTTGCTGTGTGCATCAGTATATAAACATTTCAGGTGTGGTACCTTGTTTGTAGCCAACAACTCCTGAAACACATTGAAGGATCTCATTAGCACTTATTTCCTCAAGTTTTAGCACACCATCCCATTGCTCATCGCTGGCAACCCTGGCTTGTCCTTTCCCCCATTTCAAGCTAGTTTAAAACTCTGTCAATGAGCTCCGCTACTCCTGTGCTAGAACTATTTTTACCTTCTGAGAAGGGCATATCTGGTCAGGTGACAGTAGACCGGGTGGGGAGTAAAAAATCCTGTGGTCAGGAAACGAAACTTTGTTGCTGACATCAACCTTGTAGCCACACACTGACCCAGTGGACCAGCCTATTCCTATTATTTGTTGTTACTGAAAGAACTGAGGAAATCACAACCCATGCTCCTGATACCTCTACCAATTGTCCCAGCACCCTGAAGTCTCTTTTGATTGCCTTTGGACTTCGTTATTTCAATGCTGCTGGTTTGAACAGACAATAACAGACAGTAATCAGTGGGCCTTAATAGAGACTGGAGAGTTTTTCGGTGACGTCCCTTATCTGAGCCCCTGGGAGACAGCACACTTCGCTGTGAGTTGGGTCCAGTCTGCACATGGGGCCCTCCATTCCCTTTAGAAGGGCATCTCCTATTACAGCTACCCTTCTTCCTCATGTAGCAAGAGCTTCTTACACTTCAGGATTAGCCTATCATTAATTAATTTTATTCAACACACTTGTAATAGGGCCAGTTCTCCTCTAGTAACACTCCAGATTGATATCTTTTGGTAAAATTACTAGGAAGAGAAACTGGATTGTGTTCTGTCCATAACCATACAACATGAATCAACAACTGAAGTAACAAACTAGTTAACAAGTGTTACATGATATGTGTATTTATGAACTCAGCAATCTGAGCAATAAGAGAAGCAACAAAAAAAGGAGAAAATAGTAACATGGCTGCATTTTTGTTCACCAGTTGAAATTAAAATACTAAAATCTAGAATATAGCACATATATATTCTATTTATATTACCAAGTTGAATATTATTTAACACAAGGAAGAGCAAAAACAAAATCTCAAAATATTACTGGGTTGGATATGTTGTGGCAGATACTGACAGCACAAAGACACATGAGAAAAACAAACATGAAATAACTTAAAAGAATCCCTAATGCATTTCTCACTCAGCATGCCAAAGTTTTCCAGTCACCAGTTTCTCTTTGTGAGACACACTGAAGTCTGAAACAGGCATACAACAGAAGCCGGAGTTTTCAGAAGGGACTAAGTTTTTTTCCCAGAGTATCCACTAGGCTAACATAGAACTAAGCCAAAAAAACCCAAGAAATTAAGTTAATACTTCATGAATGCAACGAGCTGTTCACAGATATATTTACAGATAAATACATAAATGCTTGCTTTTCAAAGTATCATTCTACTAATACTGCCAAACTACTAACATTATGCAGGTTTTTTCTGTTTTTTTAAATAAAGCTTTACTCATCAAGCTACTTCAGAGTATGTTTACTTCTGAGATCAATAAAATTTAATCAAACACTTAAAAACCTGGTTGAATTATCATTCATGACAGGAAATTCATACAGGCTCTTTAGAAGTACAGATATCTGGCTCCTACCCTTACATCTTAGGGTTTTGATGATTATTTCATTGAAATAAAATTCAGGGATTGTTTGCTTTTTGGTTTGGGGTTTGTTTTGTTGTTGTTGCTTTTTAACACACAGTTTTCCAAAACATCAAACAACTAATGCACTAAACAGCAACATCCTTTAGGACTGATGCTCTGTGTGGTCTTCAGCCTGTGTGGAAAAACGAAAAGGCTGAACACATCAAAAGTCCATACTGTTACATTCAATAATGCTAATACTAAAAACAAGAAACATAAGCCTTTGAAATAGCATATCCATGGAAACTGTAGTAATTATCACAGACCCACACCTATAACCTTTTCTCCATTTTTAAATCTGTAGTAATTGCATAAAAGCAGAGAAGAGAACTTATGGGTAGTAGGAAAATATCTAAATAGGATTCAACTCACAAACACAACAAACAACACCTATGATGTAACAGGGATTTGTAAATACTCTTTGCTCATGGACTTCAACCAAAAGCTTGAAGAACCAAATTCTCAAGGAAGTCCTTTTTATGCTCCCCAGAAGCATACCAAACAAAACCAACATCTACCACACTGCTCAATAACGCCATTTTGGTTGTTCCAAGTTTGTGCTCCAGTAAGAAACTCTTTAACAAAACTTCAATTACACACAAACCAAGAGATCCCAAATTCCCCTACCAGCCCAACCGCACAGCAACACGAGACTTTAGTAACAATTACACAGAACATGCTTCAACCACAGCTTACCATAACACTGTTCAGCAACACACAGAAGATGCCAGGAGCACCCATAAATACCCCCATTACATTTAAACCAACCCACACCACCTGCCTGTCACTTCCTCATAGAGAAGGACCTCTCACATTGCTCCCAGGTGTTTCCCCCATGCAGGTTAATGAAGAGACAAGAGCTAATTGCTTTCCTCTTATCTATCACATAAGGTGTCCTGCTTTAATTCACTAGACTCAGTAGTGAAATTTTCAGCTATGCTTACTCCACCTACTTTTCAGTAAAATAAAGGTATTCAAGAAGGAGTTTCATTTTAAATCATCCCAGGGGGCGTATTCCCTTATTCTCTGTGATGTTGTCTACTTATAAAAATGTTAGTTAAGATTAAAAAATCAGAGACAAAATGTTTGGAAAGTAAAAATAAGCTTTTTTGGAGAGAGGAGATGAATCAACATAAAGAACAAAAAATTGTTTAAAAGGAAAAACTCAACTGCCTTGATTAGACTGAAGATTATACTAAGGAAAACTGACTATTGATGAACTCAAAATCAGAATTTATTTTGGTTACATAAAGAAAAAAAATTTTTGCAGTAAGACAGAAGTCAAGTATAGAGGGTGTGAAAATATAGATTAAAAATTTAGATAAGAGGATGTGAAAATATAAAGCAGGTACGTCAATGGCTGTTAAAAATATTTCCTTTTCAATCACCCAAAGACAATAAATAGATTTAGCTGAAATAAACATTATGGAATGCCACTTTGTTGTATATGAATGCACTTATAGTACATAGCAAAATACAGTATTCTATGCTTACTATGGGTTACAGCTATACCACATATAAAATGAGTACATTGAGTGAAATGGGATAACAGAAGTATAAATACAGTCTTTCATTCAAGATCACTGTGCATCTTGCCACAGGTATTATGTCTGATTTGAGGACATAATACCTTCCACAGTTAAAATAGACTCTGATTNGTGAAGATCTATCTTCACTTAAATTTACTGCGCTATAATATCTCTAATTTTATTTGTGGCTATTTAAGGGGATGAACCAAGAGTATAAATCAAGAACAAAGAGTTTGCTTGTGTGCTATTTGGTTGGGTTTTTTTTTCTGGGATAGAGCTAATTTTCTTCTCAGTACCTAGAACAGGGCTATGTAACAGTGTTAACAAGACAGAGATAATTTTATTATTGCTGAGCAGGGTATCACAGAATCAACCCCTTTTCTGTTCTTCACAGCACCCCACTAGCAAGAAGGCTAGGGGTGCATGAGAAGTTCACAACTGACCCCAAGTGACCAAAAGAATACGCCATATCTTATGTCACATGCAGCATATATAGTGGGGGGAAACAGGAGGAAGAGGGGGGATATTTGGAGTGATGGTGTTTGTCTTTCCAAGTCACTGTTACACATGATGGGGCCCTGCTCAACACCTGCCTGCCCATGGGAAGCAGTGATTTAATTGCTGGTTTTGCTTTGCTTGTGCATGCAGCTTTTGCTTTCTGTTTTGAACTGCCTTTATCTCAGTCTAGCAGTTCTTCAATTTTTACTCCCCTGATTCTCTCCCTCATCCCACTGAGCGGAGTGAGCAAATGGCTGTGTGGGGCTTAGTTGACAGCTGTCATTAAACCATGGCAATTTGAAACTTAGGGCAGAGTTCTTGACAGTTTGGGTTTCTATCCTCATATCAACAAAAAAAATAGTTATTTTCTAAAGAACAAGATACTTATTAGGTATAATTCTAATCAATGCAAATTAAGGTATTTTTAGCATCTGACTATTTAGTCCATGCACATTTTATGGCCCTGTGAACTCTCATGAGGCTCACAGTTCTTGCTGATAAAGTGTTTCTACTTGCGCTAGAACCAACTTAGAAAGGGTATTAAGTAGTCCCATATTGTAGGACATCTGACCTTTAAGTAAATTGGCACCATAAGCAGCCCAATGTTGACGTTCCAATTCATGATATCCCTCTCAAGGTGATATCTTTCCCGATACAGATGACACATCAGTGGTTCTCCAAATAGCTGAAAATACCCTCTGTCTATACTCCATCTTCATCAGGACTTTCACAGTATGGGCTGGATTTTCACGTCTTATGCTCATGCAAATAGTCACTTCTGGTTATCACGTCTCTGCTCGGATGCAAAGGAACACCAAATCATTTTGGATCCCCAAGAAATAAGTTTGATCAAGGAGATTGATTAGGTAATTGAAAGTCTGTAGAGCACCTTGCCCCTGGGTTTCAAAATTTCCAGTCCATAGGTAATTCTCCCTCAATGGACAGTAAACAGCATTTTACTCTGACAATCAGAAGTGAGTAGAAAGGATGTTTGGGGCTCTTGTCCACTTTGTGCACATGAGGTTCTAATGTCATCATTAAGGCCTTGAGCACTTGCACAGTTTAGGTGGTAAGTTTCATGAATGTGATGAGGAGTTTTATCTTTATGGCTAACAGGCTCACTAGTAATTTACCAAGGAAAATGTTTTGTTCTACTTGAATTATTAAAAAAAAAAAAAGTATAGAAAATCTAGACTTATTGCACCTTAAAAATAAAATGGGTGTCTTCATCTTCTCTGGTGTGTAATATAAATGAAAGCATGTCACAACTAATATAATAAGAAAATGCAACAAAGGAATTTTAGTAAAGTGTTATAATTTGCAAATAGAAGACCATATCAAAGTCAGCGAGACAAGAAATAAATAGCTCTAAGCCTAGTCAAATTTTTCTTGCTGTTGACATTGATTAATTGTTTACCTGGTGGTGTGGTGGTTGAACCTCTTATTAGGATGCTTAGTACTAATTAAAATTTTAAAAGAGCTCTCTGCTTCACATGCTTATGTCTCTCTTGGGGCCCACATATAGCTGCTTTCCCTTTTCAGTGGAGAAAATGATGAAATTAATGAAAATTCCCAATGTCTGTCACAGTTCAGGCAGCAAGTCTATTCTCAACTCCTTGAAGAGAAACCAGTGTCTTTGGTGTACTTCTGAAAGTTTAAAACGATGAAAAATGCTGGAAGGTTTCAGAAGATGGTTTTCACCAGAGGACAGAGATGAATTCTAACCAAAGGGCTAGTAAACATGAGAAGTTTTAAAAGTTTGTGTATAAAATAAACCAATGCCTGTAGGAACCCAGATCTTTTTATAATAACAAAAATCTTGAAACATTTTTTGTTTTTAAAATTTATATTAATTTTGATTTCTAACTATTTTGATTCTTTGGAAGTGTTTTCTCAAAATATTTTGAAACATTGTGGTTGTCATAGTAAAGTAGGACTTTTCTATACCTTGAAGTTGAAGGTCCTGATCCTGGAACTTGAGGTAGTCAGTTGAAAGTAGGTCAATATTTTATGACCTATTATGATGCTTATGTTTATACCTGTTTCATAAGAAGATTTCATTAGGATCATCCGATGGTCTTAAGGTTTTTTTAGTGCAAAAATGAAAAAGAAACCTCAACCTCGAAATTTGAAAATCACCCGATTTTTAAGTTAAAATAGTAATAAAAAATAGTCATTCTTTGGTTTTCAGTGGATGAAAAGTGAATATCAAAGGAAGTTTTTTATTTTCTTTTTTTTGGTAAACTTTGTAAGCTTTACCTGATGTCATATTTTTACCAGTGACTTTAATCTGAAAAAAATAACGATGAGAATGATAAAGTATAAAAATATGGTTTTGCAGTTTCACCTGCAATTTACAGAATGTATTCTCTAGCAAAATGAAAATTGAATTGGATTTCTACAAAGAACTACTTCAGAAATCTACAGAAACAAATTTTTATGGGCCTGCAGATGATATTCTGAAAAATGTAGTGGCATAATGTTCAGACTGGAAGCTAATTAGTATCATCTATAGAAGACAGAGAAAAGTACAGAGGATGTTTGAAGAAAAGAGTGCTTTGTTGTTCCATACACCTGGAATTATCTTTTAGATTATGCTACTAAACTGAGGAGACCAGAATTATCTGTCTTTACCATGAGGATAAAATAGAAATTGAGCACGAAAGTTTTCATACTCAGTTTTGCCCTTTTGTCTTAAATCAAGGCAAGTGTGCAATAAGCTATAAAACTCAACTTGGCGTCTCCAAAAGAGTTGGCTGAGGTAGCAAGGCTGATGAGTGTACTGTGGGATAAGATCAATAGCTTTGGAATCAAGACTTACAGTCCTAGGAGCTGTAATTGATTTTTTAAACTTTTTACCACTCCCCTGAACAGAACTGTATAGATTCTTGAAAACAAATTCTATTTGTGATGGGGATTTGAGATTCAATATTAAGATATATTAAATTTCAGGGACAGCAAGAATCACCTTTTCTCACATAGACTCTTTGTAGGTAAAATGAAATGGAAGCCTACAAAACAATTCTTTGATACCAAAAAGGGTTTTGTTTCTTTTTTTTTTTCTAATCTTTGAAGGTGAGAGGTGTAGTGGGAGAGGGAGGGTCCTTTTTCTCCCTCTTTTCCTTTTTCTTTCTTCTTCCTTTCTCAATTAAGCCATGGACAGGAGAAAAGAGGAAGGGCATAAAAAGATACAATTTTCAAAATAATACCCAGAATATTATAAGAAAATATCTTGCCACTTGTTTCCAATACTTTCTTTTACATGAAATTATTCTCAGACTATGGTCTATCATCCTGTCCTAACTGCAAGGGACACAGTAAAGAAGTTACCATGACTCATCTGCACTTGAGTAATTTTGACTTGCTTTTGTGAAAAGTACTCTGTGCATTGATTCAACATAACACATACTCATGTAAACAGCACCTAAGTTCAGCCAACAAAATTCAGCTGGAAAAAGACCTACTAACAAAAGAAATAAAATATAGTTCTCCTGAGGTTACAGAGTAAAATACTTGCAATCTATCAGCTTGTAAGAATTCCAAGTTTCACACTTTGCAATAACGATGATTTTGCTAAAAAATCTATATATGCTGTATATTACGCACTTCTGAGTACAGCTATCTGATGCAGTAACATTTATAATAATATGCATGTCTGTGATTGTACAGGTTTATCATTTTACATTGAAATGTAATGAGACTTAAAAGAAGTTAAATAGAATTCTCTGTACAAGTATTTGAAATGCATATGTTATTCAGAATTTGGTTGCTATCCACAATTGCGGGAGAGGAAGTAAGGCTTATTATAATTTTTTGATCAAATGAATAAGCTAAAAATCTGTATTTATTTTGATCTAATGAATCAAACTCATAGCTACGTAGAAAATCAGCAGTGGTGGAGTCATTCTGGATGACATAGGTGCAGAAATATATCAAAGTGCTACATAGGTACTAAATTTTAAGAAATATTTTCTAGGGCTGTCCATCTCTATTTTCAATTCATAGAATGTTCTGTTTATTCTACTATTTCAGCTATTCACAAAAGCTCTATTTATGTGTAATTACCCTTGTTTCTACATGGGGCAGTATGATAAATATGAATGCAGTTTTGATGATTTAAGCCTAAATCTCAATATTGGAGTTTCACATAGGCATTTTAAAGCTGAAGGATTTCTCCTAATGTTAAAGGGCTATTAAACCATATAAGAATTAATTTGAGCATAAGCAGTTCAAAGAATAATTCTGATTTGACCGCATATCCACAGAAAACAGCATGTCTTGTTGTGACAGTCTCTTCCAGTTCATTGCCTAGTTTGAAAGTGTGACAGTACACAAAGGAAATTAGAATGGTCAACTATTTTTAAAGCTCAGAAACATCTGTTTCAGTGGAACTGAGAAGCTTATTTCTTTACTGAATGAAATTAATTCAGTTCTGTAAGGAAAACTCTGCAGAACTCAAGTGATCTGGACCTAAAATCTTTTCAACATTGTATTTTTAATTCTGACATAAAAGCTTAAATCCAGACACCACAGCTTGTATTTATTCTGTATTTGCCGATATGGCTTTAAATTTTTTCAAAGTGGAAAAAAACCCAGAAAAACCAGGACAAAACAGGTGTATACACTCTTGAGAGATATAAATCACATCAGAAATCTACTGAATTAAAAGATATTAATCTCTTTACTTTTATAATGGAGCCACAAAGAATTCCATAAACCATGTTTTGAGTGAAAATGGAGAACAATTCTTAGAATATGTGATCAGATTTAGATAATATAATAATAGTAATAATAAAAATATTAATACTATAGACAGAGAGGAAGAAGCTCGCGAACTCCCTAACCTTCAAGGCATCAGATTTACCTTCAAGATCAGCTTGTCTACAGGAAAAATTAAGCCTGAGTCAAAAAGGGTTTGAACAAGTATCCTTACACATATTTTTGCCACTTAACAACCTGAAATTATTATTTCTTTAAATTTAATTTCTCATTCCAAAATAGAGTGAGATAAATCAGAATGATCATTCTTGTTGCAGAATGAGAACAGGGGAACACATCTACTGTGTTTTTTTCTATGCTGTTCTACCTTGACTCCCAGTCTAGAAGCATATTTTGGGCCACAATTTTTGCCAGTCTGCTCGTATTCAGAGAAGCAGATGTATTCCTCTGCCGAGACAGCAAATGTGACTCACGTCACTAAACACTGTCTCTAATGCCATTTCTGGTCCCATCTGAGGCAAAGGTGGCAGTCATGGAACGACTAGGTAAGGTTATTTATCTGGATTCTGTAATATTTACCCTTATCAGCTTTAGTCCACCCCAGGACCCAGAAACTTTATTTTTTTTTTTGTAACTGTGCAAAGGAACTTAAAGTATGATAAAAATGTCAAGACAGGATACAATACTTGCAACTAAAGGTACAGTAGTACATATCTCATACCTAAATATCTTAATCCTCACAGGACCTAAAGGTCATATTGCCCCTCTTTCCTTGCAATCCAGCATCTTTGCTTTTCCCATGCCTCCTTTCTCCCCCAAACTTCACAATCAAACAAGCACAGAGTACAGAAAATTAATACACTGCAGCAGGTAATTTCTGGAACATGTCAGTAGTTATCAGATATTGGGGGGGTTTTGAGTTTCTAGTAACTGATTTTAGAGACTAGCATTGATCAGAGCTGCATTGAATATTTCAAAGCCACCATTTGGAGGAAATAGTTCATTTATTTCCTTAGAATGTGAACATGTGGACTTAAATCATCTTTAAGCAGAGATTAGTGACTTGAAAAAGTTTAAAAATGTTGAATATCTGTAGAGACGTACAAGAAATAAAAAAAAAAAAAAAAATTGCTGTTACTGATTCTCAAGAAAAACTCCATGGTGTTGTGTGCACATTAATTAAATCCTTTCATATCCCGGTTTAAGGATATACACAGAAGTCCAGATCCTGAGCTATGGTAAACTCCATTAAAATCAACATGCTATGCTTAAGCTAAATACTTCAGGCACAGCACACCTTTCTTTCTTCTTGCTTTATATATACCCTAAAGCAGATGTCATCATGTTCCAGAAATGACAATTGAAAAGAAGCCTGGAGTTTGCATAATCAGGCCTTATTTACAGGTAAAATGTGTTTCCTTGCTTACTCACTGCAGGACAGTTTTAGCAAATAGAATAATAGGGGTTTTCCACAAAGCTCTAGCTAGAAAAGTTCTGTGGACTTTTTGTTTAAATTTGAAGACTGTAATTAATTTTTTTTTTAATTCCATGTAGATTTGTCTTGCTGATTACATGATCTATTGTTCTATGAAGTATGGTGAGATTGCCATCCCTTAAACAGACAGCACTCATTGAAAATTAAACCTCTACTAATGTATTATAATTATTACTTCAGAGTAATTTGCTGCTCCAGCAGGGAGTCAGAGCTAATCTGATGGTAACATTTCTTCTGTGGAGCTGTTAATATTTTCTCTATACTGAAAATCCACGTAATGGATCTAGCCTGAGGCTGATTAATGATCTTGGTACTGGAACAGTGATTTGTAGCTAAATCAGCCCTCAATGAAAGAGATTCAGTGTTACTTCAGTCAATACTGTTAAATAAGTGTAAACAGTGACTTTGGTTAGTGCAAATGTAATCTAGTAAGGTGAGAGAGAGAGACAATAAACTGAAATAAAGGGAACTTCTACCATTCATGCATTCCATTTGAACATGGAAAAAATCACAAAAATAAACCATTTCTCTTCAACATACCCATGTGCACCGCACAAAAAAATCAAAACCCTCAGTACTACAATACTGAATTGCCATTTCCTGAATGATGCAAAAAGGAAATTGACCAGTATGGATAATAACTCATATTTCATCTTTATCAACATAAAGCTGAAGATTAAGGAATTCAAATCTCCTCCCCTCTTCCTCGTAAATTCTCCATGTTTCAGAATACAAATATTTATACAACACTATTACTAGAATTATCTACAGGTGGATCACATGTATATAAATAAAATAAATATAAATGAAAAAATTATCAGCAACTTCCACTGCAAGTTTTTTAGAATATTGTTTTCATTTACAGTTCTATATGTCTAATTGGAATAGGGCTTCCTGATTTTTTTTCAAGAAAAAAGAAGTTTAACAATAATTTCAAAGCTTGAAATATGTAGATAATGTTGATTTAGTTACTGCCTGTAATAACTTTAGAGTTAATATTTTGTGTTCTGAATTAAAATGAAAGTTGTGTTTTACTTGAACTAATATTACTTTCTTATGAATCACAAATATTTAAGATTGTGATTTTGGATTATTAGTTTGTTTTCCAGGTCTATTAATCTTCAGCCTATTTGTTTTTGCTTAGAAAGCAGACAAAGAAGAATGAGAAAGGTGAAGTGGGGCTCTCTTCCACAGTTTCCTAGCTTCCCTGTTTTTGAAGACGATAAATGTATATAGAAAATATTAAGTTCACAAGATGCTAAAGAAAACTGAAAATATTCTAAACAGAAATGTTCTCAGATTCTTTTTAAAATATGTATTTTCCCATTCTTCCTTTTATTCTGCAGGATTTTTTTCTGAACATCATTTAAGGGTATTTCCTAATGGACTAGTATTACCATAACGAGATGAGTAACCAGAGATAAGATCTGAGTCCATCAGGGCAGACAGCACAGCAACAGATAAAATCTCAATCCAAATTTGATGAAAACTCCAACTGACCTCTCCCAGGAAAAGCCCTCTGCATTTTTCCTTTTTTTTATTATTATTTTTTCTGCTCATGCTCAGGTACCAGGGAGCCCCTGTCAAATCCTAGGGGAGTGGGGAGCCTAGACCTCCTGAGTCAAGAAACCATCTGCCCCTCTGTCCAGTTCCCTGTTTTGACTCCTTCTCCCTTCACACCCAATCCATCACCTCAGCTTCCAGTCTGGCCTACAGCTACTATACAGTGTTTCTGAATATTTCTCAGCTTTACCAAGAGAGCCTATTTTAAAATATTATATCAAATTGTCTTTTCCTACTGTCCCAAATCCTCCTTTCAAACAACAGCAGCAGCTCTTGGGTCAGCTTTGCAGTTCATCAATATGAAAAATTAATTTGAGTAATTTCAATACCTGAGAAATTGCAGAAAACTCCAGGTTGTGTTAATGCTGAGTGTTATAAATTAAAATCTTCAATTAGACAGCTGTACCAAAGCACAGAGACACTACTGCGAGAGTAAGGCTTTGTGGGAAGTCTCATTTGTGGCACAACCCCCCGGTGAAATGATCCACCTCAGACACTGTAGCATTTGAGGGTCACTGATTATCACAGGGTCAGTAAATACTTATGTATAAATACTTTGCTGGGAAGAACAGTTTATGGGATCTTAGGGACAGATAACTATCTGCCTTAGCAAACAGCTATATCTTCTTTGCTGAGACAACATGTCTTACCTTCAAGTGTGGGTTTTGTACCTTAGATTCACTGTAAGCTACAGTTTTATTTTTAAAGACCTAAAGATAGGTACAGTCCTTGGTTCTTTAAAGACCGATTCAGTTCTTGGATCAAATTCTGGATCTATTTTTAAGATATTTTGTAAGGGGTTTGGGTTTTGGTGGTTTTTTTGTTTGTGTTTTGTTTGTTTTGTTTTTTGGGGTTTTTTGGAGTTTTTTTTGTTATACCTCAAAGGACTGTTAAGTGACACAATCCTTCCCAGAACCTGACAGGGAAGGTGGCTGTGCACTGTCATCTCNAACAAATCATCTCTGTTAGTCAAATGACACTTTCTGTATATGGAAGTGTCTTATACTTCCATATACAGAGACTTGCCAGACATATGTCTCAGCCTGTGAATTTTTAGCTATTATTGTGTGAACATACGAAGATATGTGAATATACCAGGATATATATGTTTTTAACCAGATGATCTAGAAAAAGAAAATTGGTTATAATAATAATAAATACAATTACCTGAGAAACAGAGAGTTACAGTGCCTTGGCAGAGGCAAATGGCTGGAAGATTTAGGACTTCTCTCAGAAGAATAACAATGCATGACTTTCTGCTCTGTACATAGAGATATATGTGTATATATACATATAGATGTGTGGGTGTTTATCCGTATGTACAAACTCAGTTTGCACCATTTCCAGTTTTATTGCTATTGCTCCTCAGTTACCTTCTGTGGTAACTTTCTTACAAGCATTCCTAGCAGTAGGCTTCATTGTAAGTCTGGGATCCCACAACAGGAACAATTTCCTTTTCCAGCATTCTTTTAGCACATAGAACCTGGTACCTCATTTCTTTTCACTAGTAAAAACATGTTTCAGATTTTATATTTTATAGTTGGATAAAAATAGAAAAAAAATCAATGTTTTCAATATCCAACACTTCTTTATTCCTTCTAAAAAGTGCACTGTTTTCATTACTATGTCAGTTGTTATATATAAATATTTGGCATTAAATATATTGTTCAAACTATTTTCCCTATTGATTATGTAGTTCATCTGCTACAAGCATGAAGTTAAATCCCTCTTCTAAGAAATGTGCTACCCTGTACCTCAGTAAGAAAACACTCCCATCACTAATAAGAATGTATTAATGCTGTATTAATGCTCTGCAAGAGCTCAGAACCAGAACCTGTTTGTCTTGGTTTGTCTGGGCTTCCTTACATTTCCCACATTCTTTCTTTCAGCTTGTTTTTCTCTATTAGCAATCATTGAATAATCAGTTTATTATTTCCTAATTTACTTCTGTTTTGCTTAGCTTTGAAAAACTGCATGCTATGCTGTTGTAATAACTTTTTGGAAAGCAGTAAGCTGCAATTACTCTGTATGGAATGGAGTGGCACGGTAGCATAGCCATGTGATTTGAGCAAGGCATAGGATTACAGCATAGGCCTTGTGAGCGCCTGGACAGGATAAAATGAAGAGCTATCAATGATTTAGCAATAAGAATTACATGCCATTATCAGGATGTAACCCTGGAAGATAGGCAAAACCTTCTTCAGGGGCAACAAAAGAAGAAATATCCAACAAATACAGAAAATGTCATATAAAGTAATTTCATATGCAATGTGACCACCAAAATGGACAAAGATGGTTGCAGTTTCCCAAAGGAGACATCCAAGTAACACAAATTTACCAAAAAGAGACCAGGATAAGCACAAGGACTACAAATGGTCACATCATCTCCCTGACCACACAGGCCACCTCCAAAGCCCTCTGGATCCCTAAAGTCCCTGTGGATAACATCCCTTCCCTCTAGGGTATGAAACACACCACTCAGCTTGGACTACATGTAATCCCTATGGTCCATGTCCCTAATAACGATATTAACCAGTGCCTATCCCAATACCAACCCCTGAGGAACACCACTTGTCACTGGACATAATTGTGGATATTGAAATTATAAGGGACCAGCTGTATCTTCTTAATTTTCACAAGTTCATGGGGATTCATCCCAGTTTATTGAATGTTGTAATGGCAGGACCACTCTTGATCCTCTACAAAAGCTTTTGGAAGTCTGGAGAGGTCCCTACAGACTGGAAGCTGGCCAATGCTATTCCAGTTTACAAGAAGAGCATGATACAAGATCCAGGGAACTACCAACCTGTTAAATCTAACCTCAGCTCCTGGAAAAACTGCAGAGATCATAGTGAGTACTAATGGAAGTTATTTAAACAATAATGCAGTCAACAGTCACAGTCAACACGGGTTCCTGCAGGGAAATTCCTGTTTCATTAACTTGATATCCTTCTAGGAAAAGATCACTCCCCTAGTGGATAAAGGCAAAGTGGTAGATGTAGTTTTCCCAGAGTTTAATGAGGCTTTTGATAGTGACCCTCATAGCAGCCTTCTGAACAAGTTGCCCAGCTGTGGGATGTGTGGATTCACAGTGTGTTGGTAGAAGAACTGACTGAAGGATGGTGACAGGTGGTATTCCCCGAGTACAGCTCCAGGGCTAGTCCTGTTTCATGTGTGCCTCAGTGATCTGGATGCAGGAGGTGAATGCACCATTAACAGGTTTGCTGATGATCCCAAACTGGGACAGGACGTTGACTCTCTTGATTAACAGGAGGCCTTGCAGAAGGATCTATACAGACTGGTGCTTTGGGCTGTGATTAATGGGATGAAATTTGACATGTGCAAATGCCAGACTTTGAACATAGGACAGAGAAATGCTGGGGAAGAGTATAAATGAGGAGAACAGTGGCTGGAGAGCGGCCCTGCAGGAAGGGATCTGGGACTTCTGGTCAGCAGAAGCTCAGTGTGAGTCAGCAATGTGTGCCCTGGCAGTCCAGAGGGCAAACCACATCCTGGGGTGCATCAAACACGGCATCACAAGCCAGTCAAAAGAGGTGATCATCACACTGTATTCAGCACTGGGGTGAACCCACCCTAAGTATATTGTGTAGTTCTGGGATGCCCAGTTTAAAAAGTGTGTGAAGATCTCTGAAAGTGCCTGCAAAAAGCTAAGGAAGCTGGTGAAAGGGCTGGAAGGAATGTCCTATGAGAAGCTGCTGATGAATTTGTGCTTGTCTAATTTGGAGAAAAGGAGGCTAAAGGGTGACCTCATTGTTCTTTACAGCTTCCTGAAGACGAAACGGGGAGAGGGAGATGCTGAGCTCTTTTATCCAGTAACAGGATGTATGGAAAGCTGCACTAGGGGAGGAGAACATTATGACACATTTCTTTACCAAGATGGTGATCCAACATTGGAACAGGCTTCCCGGAGAGGTGGTGGATGCCCCATGACTATCGGTGATTATGAGATATTAGGACAATGCCATTAATAACACTTTTGCTGAAGTGATCAGGCAGTTTGACTCCTGACTGCTGCAGGAGTCATGGCATCAGTCTTCTAGATATTCCTATTACAGCGATCTCTGATTTTCTTCTTCATAAATACACAAATATATTAATGTATAACATGAGTAAATAAAATTAGTGGCTGTTCCTCTAAGAACAAACTGTGAACTTTCCATGCATAATACTAACCTGACTAATCATGACAGTGGTTTGTCTTCAGTGGGATTAAAAAGGTTTCAATATACATTATAATACTTACGTAAATTTTCAAATTTTAAACAATAATTACTAGCTAAGTTGAAATGAGATTAAACATGGATGAGAATATATAGGTATTATTAGTATAATAAAAAGAGATACTATAATTTCAAGCAACATTTCAAAGAAAATAGTAACCCTATGAAAATACAATACAAATATTTTTTCTAATAATATGGAATATTCTATTCTTATGAAATAATATTTCATTATAAAAGAGCTTTAATTAGTGGGAGTGATATAATGAAGAAAAATAAAGATAGGAAAGTATCAGCAGAAGAAATTTTTTACCAGTTTGTAGCATTTTTCAGAAACAAAAAAGGCATCTCACTAATTGGATCTCAATTGCATTGGAAAGCACTAGAATTATTTCAGTGATGTTATTTCAGACAACTGACAAGAAGTCCTGAAGGACAAATAAATGTATCACAAAGTCCCCAGTCATTCCTTTTTTTTTTCTTTACTATATACTTTCATACAGTGTTAAACATGTTGAAATATATTTTTAAATTTCCCTATTAAGAAAAGTCTAATACAAAATCAGTTGCAGAACATGTTTTAATTTGGTTTGCTTCTTTCCCTTCCACTGACTTTGGGACAAATTGCTTTCAGCTTCATGCTGCCAACTACTGAATAGCTTTTCTTGGCATAGGACTAGAAAGGTGTTATGAAAACTGAAGAATGCCAGTTTATCAGCTGACATCATTTCTCAACTCATCTGAAAAACCTCAGAGGAGGTTTTAGAGGCTGTGCCCTTCCCAGAGACTGACATATCATGTTATGGGTTTTCTCTCTTTTTCTTTGTTTTTCATTCATCCGGTGTTTCCACATGAATGTTTGTACATCATGCATCAGCCTTTACTTCAGCAAAGAAAGGAACAAGGCTAGGAATTCGACCTCTATCCATCCTCCTTGGTAGTGGTTTTTCCCAAAAAAATACTGAGAAGGGATCATTTCACAGCCTGGGCACACTAATGAGTTGCAAACTGTCTGACTTCTATGACTTATTCTCAATATTGGTGTAGGGTCAGGCCCCTGACTTCTATCTCCATAAAATCAAATTAGCAAGATTAGTTCTAATACCTTATGTTAGCCCTGAATTGCTTCCTAGGTAATTGGTGAATTCAGTAATGGAAAGAGGTTAAACTAGCACTGCACTTTGGAGGGAATATTACTACTGGGTAAACATTATAGAGAAACGCATCACTGAGTGATAGGTATTTGTATGGCACTCCTTTCTACAAGAAACTGAAAAGCAGATTGCATTAAATTGTCAGGGAGAAAAGATTCAAGGTGACATAATGTAAATAGACTAAGTGCATACTCTTACTGGTTGGTTTAAAGCTAGATACAGATTTTGTAAATGTAGAGAAAGCAAGTTTCTGATAGAAAATAGGTTTTGACTGCTCCATTAGGTGGCAACACTCCTTTGAAAAATTAAAGTATGACTGTGCTTATCCAGTCTCAATACTCATTTACTAAGATGAATATCTAGGCCAAGAGACACTGGGTTTAACTTCTGCTCGCTTATATAAACAACGTAAAAAAAGTTTGATTATTTTGTTGCATAATTTCAAAGCCTTCATTTCTAGTAATGAAACCAAGTTCACCAAAAGTATGAAACAACCGGAAACATCTTCATTATACTAACTATTTACAAAGTTTTGAGTTAGATATGAGAGAATGGAGGGATAGCAGATTATACATATGCAGATTATAGGTATTCTGTAAATTTGCTCTTCTATAAGAAAACTTTCTACAAATTATGTACCCTCAAGGATACTGTTTCAAGCATGCCTTTCACCACTGTTGGACAGATGGTTGTTGGTTCATAACTGGGGGGGAAAAACATCACAAGAATGTCTAATATAGAAATGTTTTCTCAGTAAAGAAAAATCTCTGGTTTTATAACCAGATGTGCTCTCTCCACCGGGGAGGAGAGACAAGATAGAGAAAAACAAGATGATAGCAAAACAACAGCAATAATGACCTGTGGTGTGTAGCTAGTGATGGTTTCTGTTTGTGGGTTTTTTCAGTTTGCTATGCTGTTCTCCTTAAGAGAGAATTGTGTATTCTGATGGGGAAATATATGAGATGCTCATTGAAGTGAAAGACAATACAATGAATTCACTTGCAAAATAGTGATGTGGGTATCAATGAGGTGTGAGCCCCTCAATCTCCACTTATGTGAAAGAAACTAAAACAGAGAGTAAAGGAAAAATAAGTTTTGAATGTGGCTGTGGTTATTTGGAAGCTTTCTTTCAACGCTGTGACAATGGAGCAAGTCTCCTTTGTCCAATCCAAATAACAGTTTCCTAAATTTCCTAAAATGTTAGATTTTGCCATGTTTAGATCATATGACAGATTTCTAATCAAACTGCATAACTTTGTAAAGCCTCAAATAATTTTTGTAACAATAACAAATAATCCTAAACTACTTCAAAAATATTAAGACTGCAAAAACAAATAATAAGAGCAGAACAGACAGATTCACTATTATCCGTTTGGTACACACCATGACATTGCAATATAAATTTGTTTTTCACAACATCCCTGTCTCATCCAATGAATCTAATGAAGACTTGCTCCATATATGTATTTTTATTTCTTCAAAGTTTCATGGGAAAGTGAAACACTGATATCAACCTTTTTCTAATGTCATCTGGATTTAGGTTTTCATTTTTCACACCTGTGAAAATCAAGAGGACTGACAGAAGTATCTGCTAAGTATCATCAAATGCATGCTTTTACAAAACACTTCTCAAAATAAACTCAAAGGCTTAAAACAGCTCTGGTTAACTCCAGGTTTTATGTGTCAGGGCTTCTGCAAATCAGTCAATTTAAGTATTCAAAAGTGAATGATACCCAGTTGTTAAAAGACCCATTCAACTGATTTTTTTCAGAATCATACAAAGAATTAGTTACTGAGATGGAGAGAAAATGCAATTGTTTATGATGGCTTTAACAATTTATCTTTCATCAACTCAGGAAAGGTGTTGAAATGCTGCAATGAACTTGATATGTCCAACAATCTGACTAATCCCTATAGAAAACCCTAAAAGTAATTGCATCATCATCCAAAAAAACGCAAAAAACAGTAATAAGGAATATTTAAACTTAACCACAAGTAAATGCAAAAAACAAGCACAGTTGACACTGAGTAACTACATTTCCATAATATTTTAAAATAAGTTAAAAAAGTATAGTGACTAAATTATCACTATAGTTTGTATTCACAGATGATTCAGGATGAAAAGAATGTCAAAGCAGGGCCAGACATGGGGTCAGACCATATATTTATCTGGTTCAGGTATTTATCTGGTTTTAGCTTGAAAAACTCCAAGGATGGAGACTGAACAACATTTCTGGGGAAGGTGCTCCACTTCTGGACTGTTCTCAAGGTGATTTCTACCCCTCTTATAGTGTGATCCTCTCTTATTTCACCTTTCGTACTGTGAAGAGCCCAGCTCCATCTTCTCACAGGTGTCAGGGCAGGTGGTGGGTCCTGCTCTAGGGCACCCTGGAGCCACCCCTCCAGGCTGAACAAACCCTGGTCCCTCAGCACCTCCTCATGGGACTAACTGCTCCAGATCCCAGCCAGCTGAATTTACTCTGTTTTTAGTTTTGGCGCCTTAAAAGTGGACTCAGTATCCACATGTGCTTTCATGAGCACTAAGTAACACCTACAAACCCGTGAGGCATTAAACTTGGTAAATTCTGGCTTAATATAGATTTTCTAAACTTTGAGTGGGTTAAATAACTGCGCCTGCTTCTTTGCATACCTAAAGAGTCAGATTGATCTGCTTAATTCCATGCACCTCATTAATGTCCCAAGTAAGAAGAAACATTTCAAATTTATAGATTTTGTGAGTTGTAAGCAGATTTATTAATTCTCCATTAAATAAGTATAAATTTTAAGTGAATTTAGTACACAGCTGGTGTTGCCCTGGACAAGGGACAAGGACAATGGAAGTGGTATGAATGCCTGCCAACATTTGGCAACTGTTTTACAGAGATTAATATTTAATAGTTCACTGCATTGAATTTAGATTTATTGACAAATACCCACTTCTCATTATATTGGCTGACTTAACATTAATTGAAGCAATAAAGTTGTTAATCGAAGTTTAATTTTTTTTTTAAACTCTATTCAAGATTCTGATCTCATTAAACAAATATAAATCTACCCATGGGATGGGATGTACACAAGTATAGCTAATAGATCCATTTGCTAATCAAATTTCAGGGTGCTTGACTTCCAGAATTGTACAACTAGAATTTCCTCTCAAGACAACTTCATCTCATGAAGAGTAATCACAATGTGAAAAGTGAAAAGAAGCAAAGACATTCAAGCTTTACGAACAATTATTTACAAATTCAGGATTTAGATAGTCATAATAAAAAATTATGAGTTTAGAATTACAATGTTAATTAAGTTGTCAAATGTAGAAATGCCATATATAGGGAATTTAGGAGGCTGCTTCTTCATTTCCCAAAATCTATAAACATTAGATGAGAAAGAGACCAATTACACACAAAGCAGTGTAGGAAGAGAAAGGGCACTTCAGATGGCTTACAGTAAGAGCAGCATTTAAAGCCCTGTACATTTACATGGATGTGGCACAGAAGGAATTAATAAATTGTTTTTAATGTCCACTGGGGATAAAACATGGAGTAAGAGGCTTAAATTGAAGCCTTAAGTTTGATTACACATTAGTAAAACTTTTAACTGTAAAGACAGTTAAGCATTAAATTAAATTGAGGCTGTGAGATTTCCATCATTGGAGGTATTTACCAGGATTTGAAATAACTGTCAGGAACAGCTGAGGCAAGAGGATGAAAAAGATGGTCCCTTTTGGGAATAGTCTTTCATATTTGCGATATAATGTAAGACTTCTTTTCTTTGATGCATCTTAGGAAAGTAATTACATATTGCATGCTGTGAAATCTCTTCCACTAGAAGAGAAATCCTAGACAACGTCATTTTTCTAAATGCTGTAGAAACGGGAAAAAAAAATGTCCCAAGGATTGCCACAAATTAAAATGGAAAGTAAGGAGGATACATAATAGCATTTGAGCACAGCACTGAAAGGGAGAAAGCTAATACAAAAATATGTTAGTGTTAAAAGCACAAGGTTATGTCTTATCTAACTTTGATGGCTTCAAAGGTTTTTATTAATAGGTTGGAAAGGTATTTGTGAATTCATGTACAAGCTGTCTGTCTCACTATTATTAGCAAGCTAATTTGCAGTCTTGTAAGTAGTTTCGTAAGACAAGCCAAAGACTAAATAGGCTTGGGGAATTGCCCCTCAAGGATGTTGATATCTGGGAGGTGGGAATAGCTCTGGGACAAAAACATCTTTACTGCTGCTGGTATCATATTTCCCTTAATTTAAACAAAGGATTTACAGGGTTGTCATTGTGCAACCTTTCCTGAAGAAGGTTACATTACTGATGATTCTGGACAATCTCAGCCACCGGGATGCTTTTTAAAGCTAACTTTAATGAGAAAAATATGAGGAAATATTATGGACAATTAGGAAGTAATGAAAGCCATGTCACTGCAGCTGATGACAAAGGATATTGAAAGACATTGCTATGCGTTGAGTCTGGATATTAATGTGCTAGACTACTGCATTTTTCAGAGGTTGGATTTATTTTATGAAATAACTCCATTAATAATCCAAGAGAACGCATAAACACAACATTTGTTACAGAGGATTTTCTATCACTGGGTTGAGCAGGCATTATGAAAGTGAATCTAGTGAGGAGAGAAATCAAGACAAGAACTACAATGAGATTGATTGAGAAAATATATAGTCCTAGAATTCACTTCTCTCCACAGTGAAGGGCATCACACTTTTTGAACAGATGGGACAACCACTTCAGTGCTATGTCAACAGCCACTGAAGTTAGCCTTAGGATCAACCCAAAAGCACCCTGACGGGAATTGTCCCCTCCACTGATCTGTCAGCCAAGAGTCACTTCATGTGCAAAACACAGTGACCTTAACATGCATCTGTGCAATGATTCCAAGTCCCATATCTGTTTTCAGACTAAAGCAAATGTAAGGGTTAGTGAGTGGCATGAAGGAGGTGCATAACCCATCTATAAAGCAATATGGCTGACACCNTTTTGGTAAAGAGTTATCCAAAGCATTGGAATAAACTGCTCTCAAATTTCATTATTTTTCTCCGGGCATACTGGTAATGTCACTCATCCACACTTCATTACTGGTATGAGGGCCTGCAGCTTGTGGCTGCTCTAAAACAACATGCTCAGAACAGAGACATAAGACAGAGATACAAGCTCTCATTATATCTGACACTCATCAGTGCACTTAACTGTAATCATGCTCCTAAAGATCACAATCTTCTGAAAAAGAAAATGGTTCTAACATCAGAATCAAGACTGTCATGCAATGCCAAGATGTACAGTCATGAATTATGTATTGTGTATCTCATTTGCCTCAGAAAGCCATTGGGTAAATCAAAGCTTTTCTGTGCATCCAGTACATAGCTATGAAGCACTAACCAAGTATTATGCTACCAGATGGTTTAGGTTTGTTCTTTTAAAAAGTTGCTCAAAATGTAAGTACACCACAGATATATAAAAAGAATAATTCTATAGAAAAACTCAAATTTACTCTCAATCTCTCTCCCCCCTTATCTTTTGATGGCATTTATCTCAAGTTTTGAAACTCTTGCTTCAAATGATCTAGAACTCTAGAAGTGTTTACATACAACTTCTTTTTTGCAGAAATGAATTTAAGAGCCTAGAAAGCATTCTTATCAGTAGGAAGAAAACACAACAGTACCTCATTGAAGAATTCTCAGAATTATCATATTCAATTTCAATTATAAAGGAAAGACATTAATAAAAACATGTTTAATAAAAACCAAATAGGAATGAATCCTCAAACACTAACTAGAACGGAGCAATAGCCCCTACAGTGTGCATCTCAAAGAACTACTCAACTGAGCATGATGAGTGTGAACAGAGGATGACTCGCACAAACAAGATATCTTTTTCTATTTGGTGAACGCATGTGTTTCTTCTCCTTACCTCCTAATAACATCTACAATTGATTGCCCAGAGAGGGAGGATGTTACAAGTCTGTTGTGTCAACATTTTTAGAAACAAACTTTAGAGACCCCTGGGTATTAAAGAGTAGGTCATGACAAAGGAGTTTTCTTAGGAATGTGTCTTGTGAGGATCAGCCTAGTCAGAGACCTGGAATTACATGCTGTAGCAGGAAGACACATACTGTAATTCTTTCCATATAGGAATCAAGTTCCAAGACAACACAAGTTTAGTCTTGGGCCTCACTACTGCTATTTGGAAGGTGGTTCCAAAATCTTCATGACCCTAAAAGGTAGACACCTTTTCATTCCAGACTGAATTTATTCAAGGTCAATATATGCATATTTATTTGCTCTTGGACCAGTAATTCTCTTTACATTTCCTCATGCTCAGTCTCATTCCATGCAAAAGTTGAGACAGTGATTGTGTCCTCCCAGGCCTCATTTTATTTTGGGGCAATGTTTTCACATTGATTCATTCAGGCTGGAAGAGACCCCTAGGAGGTCCCTAGTGCCCCTCTGCTCAGAGCAGGGCCAGCTCTGAAATCAGACTAGGTTGATCTTCTCCTCTGGCTGTGAACTGCCATAAAGAGCCCATCTCTGTCTTCTCAGTAGATCCATACAAGTACAAGGAAGTTGCTTTTAGGTTTTCCTGAAACCCTTCATTCTCCAGGCATGAAGAACCTTTCCCAGAGTTATTTTTTTAATGATCCATCTGCCTTGAAATTATTTGTCTATTTTTGGTTTTGTCTTATGTCTTCATTTTGCCTTTGTTCTCTCTGCCTTATGGGCCATTTTAGTTTGGTTCCATGCTCTCTATTATTATCTTTAATGAAAATCAAGGCAAATAAAGATTTTCTTTAATTTCTGCCTAATCCCCACTACACAGCAGTCCCACTATTTCTTTCCTTTTTTATCTTATTTTATGCATACGCTTCTCATTTTTATTCCTCTGCAAAACTGACTTTTGGCACTTCTCTACTTTATTCATTACTGAGCTCTAAAACACAGATTAATTTCCTTTTCCACTCTTTAATCAGTCCCTCTTTCCATTGTCTGCTTAATCTTAGTATCTTTCAAGCCAGTTATGAATCTGATAATGCCTTTATGCTTCCTCCTCTTTTAATGAAAGCTAGCCCCTGATAAAAGCAAACCAAACCCTCTCAAACAAAAACGAAATTCAAGTAAACATAACAACAATACTTGGACATCAGCAAAGCCTTGGATGATGTCTTTCCATGGCATTCCCCTGGAAAAGCTGGCAGCCCATGGCTTGGACAGGTTCTCTCTTCACCGTGTTAAAAGATGACTTCTGTGGCGGGTCCCAGATAGTGGTGGTGAATGGTGCTGCATTCACTTGGAGTCCAGTTACTATTGGGGTGCCACAGGACTCAGTATTGGGCTCAGTCCTGTTTAATATCTTTACGGATCATCTGGATGAGGGGATGGAATTCACCCTCACCAAGTTTGAAAACAATATGAAGTTGAGTGGGAGGGTTGATCTGCTGGAGGGTAAGAAGGCTCTGCAAACAGATCTTCAAATTCTGGATTGATAGGATGAGGCCAAAGGGATGAGGTTCAATAGGGTGAAGTGGCAGGTCCTTTACCTGGGTCACAACAACCCCAGGCAGTGCTACAGGTTGTGGGAAGAGTCACTGGAAATCTGGCTAGTGGAAAAGGACCTGGTGCTGGTCGACAGCCAGCTGAACATTAAGGCCAAGAAGGCCAATGGCATCTTGTTCTGTATCAGCAATAGTGTGGCCAGCAGGACCAGGGCAGTGATTCCACCCTGTACTCAACACTGCTGAAGCTGCACCTCACCGTCCACACTGTCCTGTGTCCAGTTCTGGGCCCCTCACAGCAAGGCAGACTTTGAGGTGCTGGACTGTGTCCAGAGAAGGGCAATGGAGCTGGTGAAGAGTCTAGAGAGTAATTCCGATGAAGAACAGCTGTGGGAGGTTGAGTTGTTTAACCTGGAGACGAGGAGGCTCAGGGGTGACTTTATCACTTCCTGACAGGAGGTTGTAGCAAGCTGGGGGTTGGTCTCTTCTCCCAGGCTACTAGTGATAGGATGAGAGGACATAACTTCAAGCTGTGCCAGGGGCATCAGGAAGAATTTCTTCATGTAAATGGTGTGATTGCGAGGCTGAGATTATTCCACTTCAGGAACAGAAAGATGAGGCTCACACAGCAGCAGATTAAGGGAACACCTCTTTATTTTAAAATTTGCCTCCATTTATATACATATGTACAGAGGTTAAGAGATTGGCTACTTCAGGTTGACACCTCTCAACGTGGATGGTGAACATCACCATCAATCAACTCTTCTCTCAGAGAAGTATGTAAACATTCTAAAAATACACATTGTTTGCATGAAGCTGCGTCAGAAACTTCTGGACAAAGACAGAAAGCAGAAAATTCAGGGCAACAAAAGGGTTGTACAACGTTGGAACAATCTGCCCTGAGAGGCGGTGGGGTCACCAACACCGTAAGTGTTCAAAAAATACTGGATGTGGCCCTTAGTGATGTGGTGTGGTTGATGTGTTTGGTCAAAGGTTGGTGTCAATGATCTTAGAGACCTTTTCCAACCTAAATGATTCTGTGATTCTGTGAACATTGAACTAAATTAGGCCAAATTAAGGTAATGTAAAATGTATATACATTCAATATGGTGAAATACATATTTAATATTCAACCCTAGGTGAAACACACTAGTATACCTCCAGCTGGAAAAACTACACAGAACCTGCTGCTATACTGGCAGGATAACCATCTGCTTGTTAATAGGAATAGGAAAGAACAGTTCAGCAAAATGCAAAGATGACTCATTTATCTTTCAATGTGTGTTTTTAAAGGGGTTTTTTACTTATTATTCAGTAGTTCAAACAGACTATCAATTACTAGGAAGTGTAACATACATGACTATTCCTCCAAATTGAATTTCAAATTTGTAGGAGGTATCTACTTGTTATCAAATTAACCAAACAATGAATCATCCAATCAAAAGATAGTTTGGGTTGAAAAGAATCTTAAAAATATTTTTCCCAGACTCCCTGCTGTGGGTAGGTACTCTTCCACTGGGCCAGGTTGCTCAAAGCCCCATCAAACCCGGCCTTGAGCACTGACAGGGATGGGACATCCACAAATTCCCTAGGCAACCTCTGTCAGTGCCTCACCACCCTCACAGTGAAAAACTTCTTCATAACATCTAATCTATACTGACCCTCTTTCAGTTTAAAGCCATCATCCCGTGCCCTATCACTCCCTACCCTTGTCAAAAACCCTTCTCCAGCTTTTTTGTTAACCCCTTTAGGTACTGGAAGGATGCTAGAAGGTCTCCCTGAAGCCTTACCTTCTCCATGCTGCCCAACCCCAACTCTCTCATCTCTCATCCTGTCCTCACAAGAGGAGAGCTCCACCCATCTGATCACCTTTGTGGCCTTCCCCTGGACTGTCTCCAACAGGTCCATAACCTTTTTATGTTGGGGAACCCAGAGCAGAACTCCAGGTGGAATCTATTGAGGGCAGACTCAGTATTGGAGAGGGAGAATCTCTTCCC
Source organism: Cyanoderma ruficeps (assembly GCA_008694505.1). Taxonomy (NCBI): domain Eukaryota; kingdom Metazoa; phylum Chordata; class Aves; order Passeriformes; family Timaliidae; genus Cyanoderma; species Cyanoderma ruficeps. The sequence goes on from VZDJ01007755.1 coordinate 46,537,401, forward strand.
TCAGCCTGCTAGTCATGCTACTTATGATGTAGCCCAGGATGCAGTTGGCTTTCTGGGCTGCAAGCACACTGCTCATGTTGAGCTTTTCATCTACCAGTAAACCCTGTATCCTCTCTATGGTGCTGCTCTCAATGCACTTACTGCCCAGCCTGTATCCATTATTTGGGATTGCCCTGATCCAGCAGCAGGAACTTGCCTTTGACCTAGCTGAACTTCATGAGGTTCTCACAGGCCCACCTCTCAAGCTTTAAAAGATGCCTCTGCCTGTCAAGCATCTCTTCCCTTCAGCATGTCAACCACACCACACAGCTAGATGCCATCCACAAACTTGCTGAGAGTGCATTCAATGCTGCTGTCCATGTCCCCAAAAAAGATACTAAGTAATACTGGTCCCAGTATGCACTCCGGAGGGTGCTGCTTATCACTGGTCTCCCCTTGGACATTGAGCCATTGAACACAACATTTTGAGTGTGAGATCATTGAGCCAATTCCTTATCCATTGACTGGTCTGCCCATCAATTCTGTGTCACTCCATTTTAGAGACACGGATGTCATATGGGACAGTATCCAATGCTTTGCACAAGCCCAGGTAGATGATGTCAGTTGCTCTTCCCTCATTCACCAATACACTAAACTTGTTACAGAAGGCCACCACATTTTTCAGGCATGGTTTGCCCTTAGTGAAGTCATTCTGGCTGTCAGCAATCACAGCACTGTTTTCCACGTACTTTAGCACAGTTTCTAGGAGCATCTGATCAATGATCTCACCAGGCACAGAGGTGAGACTGACTACCCTGTAGCTCCCCAGGTCTTTTTCCCCTTCCTAAAAATATTATCTTTTGCTCTAATTGTTTCCTATTAAAAGACTTCTAGAAGTTTAGAAGGCAGCATTAGCTGGGGAAGAACAAAGAATTTTATTTGGTGCAAATCTTCTGGATATTGGAATTTATTTTGAATCAGTTGTGCTTTCAGAAAAGGAAATGCTTTACAGACTGGAGTGGGATGCACAGATTGATGTGCATCCCACTTCAGTCTGTAAAGCATTTCCTTTCCTCAAAAAGATTAGTACTACATTGTTATACTTGGAATGATATGAAAATGTTTTTTAATTGGAATAGTTGGCAACAGGAACACAAAATACTTAGAGTGTGAACTGAGGTTATAAACACAAGCATGAAAAAAAAAAAGTAGTTTAATTTAAAAAATATTCAACCAGAAAAGTAGTAAAGACATAGAGACTACAGGTAAGCAGTTTCAAGCCTATATCGTATGGCGGTTTACTCCCTTTTGTCATTACTTGTATAGGATCAGAATCATGTCTGGGTTTTGGTTTTGGAAATCAAAGGCTATGACTACTGATAATGAGCCAGGCAAGACTATGGCTTTAGCAGGAAGCAAGACATTTAAAAACATGAATAAAATTCATACCTCAGAATGGGAAGACTGTACCATGTTGTAGGTCTTCTATTTGCAAAACTTTGAGGTTCAAAACCAAAACATGGAGAACCCTATTTAGATATCCTAGACTTGGAATATTGTCATTCATTATTTTCAAAGATCTGAAGTCTGAAAATCTGAATAAGTCACGCCACATACAATAAACTTTCTGCGGCAAATCTGTTTCATTATACAACAGGGGAATATTTAACAATACAGACTTCACAAGTGTGAATACCAAAAATCTTAATACTAAAAGACAGTTTTGCAGTATTTCAGCAGTAGTACCTGCTGTCTGTCTTGAAGCTATAAAGAAAAGGTTTCCAGGTACTGTTTACATTTAAGTCTATCTGATAAATAAGTATGGACAATAACCAGGTACCAGCCTGTTACACTGTGTTTTTCCTCAGAACTGTCTATGTTGTGATGCAGGCACTAGGAGGCCAAATGTGGATAAAATACCCTAGTAAGAAAGGTAAATGCAACAGTACAGAAAAGGTAAAGAAACAGGAGTTAGAGGTTAGGGTAGCAAAGATTAGATGAGAGTCAGGGGAAAGGGCAAGAAACAGCATCGTAATTAACAGTACATATGTTCTTGCAGAAATCCAGAAAGTCTGTGAGTCTGTTACTTTAAACTGCAAAAATTGTTAGCTAAATTCCCTCTTGGCTACCTGATAGGTAACCTATTCAGAGGTCAGTTTACATAACAGCCTAGACTGATGACTGCAGGAAGGAAAGCTTGTTTTCTGTATATAAACTAATGTACAATATACTGGGACATCAAAGGTTCTTAAATTTGGTATAGATAAGACAGGGAATGCCAGAATTCAGATGTTTTCTGCATCCTTAGTTCAACCATCTTGTGCATAAGAACAGTAACACTGTCTTCGAAGGAAAGTCAAATTTGCATTGTAAATCTCTGTCAATTCTTAGGCATGAGGGAGAAAGTATAGAGCAGTCATTTAAAACAGTAGCCTAACCTTTTCCTGTTGGGATCTACTGACTGCGTTCTTCGGCGGCTTGCACACATTTTTCATGCACAGTTCTTTATAAAGGGAATCAAAAGAAGGATATTCCCCAGCAGCTACATGCTGGTATCTTTTCCTCCTATTGATATTCCTCCAGTCATCAAATGGCTAGTCTTCATAAATAATTTTGAGCTGCAATAATAGGTGATTAATAAAATCCTAGGTTCCTTCTCTTTTATTATGTTGAGTAGGGATAAAGGCAGTATCTGCCCTTCCCTAAAAAAAGTGCCATCACTATTACTAATTAGAAAAAACATCACTGCCTCTGGAGAGACTTTATGTATTTTCCAAAGCTTATTTCTGTTTTGTTCTTTTTACACTTTCTCACTGTAATTTAAAGCACACGAACTCATTCTGACTCCTGCTGTTTTTCTTTTAAATGAATCTCTAAATTTGCACTAACAAAGAAGGGCAGGATAGAGGATCTAGACCAGCCAGTCACATTGGTTTGCTTATAATTTGATAACAAAATATCACCACTCCTCAATGAGTGTTATTAATAAAAATGGAAAATGAGTTTTTCAAGTCATCCAGATAGGCTTTATGACATTGAAGGAATGAAAACAATACAACTCAAGTACAGAAATATGAAAATACAAGTCTAAGGATTGCTTCTGTAGCCTTCTCCCTTTCTGTATGGATTATTCCTTCTTGTCTGGTGTCACCTGGTAGCTCAGGAAGAGAAACAAGGATGGAGCCTTGTCTTTGGCACAAGGCAGAGCACTCTTCACAGAACAACTTTTTTGTCGAGTATCACTCGTTCACATATTTCCATGGTTCAACATATTGTTCTCCTGTCACTCACCTTCTTCTACCTGACAGAGTTTTTTGGTAGCCTATACTGAACTCCTATCACTTGAATTGATACTGTATGGTAGCATGGGAAGTTTTGTCAGCCAGATAATAAATTAAACCTGACAGACTTTTCCCTTGCATATAAATAATTGCTTACAATACAGGCAGAGAACTTCTGATCCTGAGAACTTCCTTTAAAAGCATCACATAGTTACTGAGCAGAAACATTCATAGTCTTACTCAAAAAGGGCCCCAACTTTGTTGCTGAATTAATAAGACTTCAGTCAAGCTAATTAGAAGCTGGGGGAGGGGGAATGGAGAAGGAAGAAGGAGAGAGTGAGGAGGTGTTCATTAGCGATCTCTTCAAGAAATTATTTCTGGAAGTCTGACATCTGAAAAATTGAGATGATGATCAATTGAAATATTATCAGAGCTACTGTATATGGGACACAACTGACAACCGCAGTCCATGATTTAGAAAAATATTTTATTATAATGGAATTGATAAAAATAAGGATATTAACAGTCTTATTTTTCAGAGATAGGACAAAAAGATGGTGGTCTTGATAGACGTTTATATTGGAAAACATTGCAGTTTAGCCTCACCAAGAAGCAATGGAATTTTTTGGGTAAATAATACTCTGCTTTTTTTCTCCTTAACATATTAGTAAAACTTCTGTCTTAAAATTTGTTTCACGAAAAGTAAGACTGAAGCAGACAGCAGACATGGACTACATTATACTCAGAGTTAAATTCTGGCAATACTAAACACAGACAGAAGCAAAGACTTATGACACAAACACTAATGCAGAATTAAATATTGATATACCTGCTATCATGATTTATGAACCAACTTGTGCTGAGACAGAAAACGTACAAACAAGCTGTATTCATGGTTTAACATCACAGTAAAGAATATAACAGATTAAAAAAAAAATAAAACACAGCATGGGAAACAGATGTGCAGAGATATGTCAGCCTTGCAGAAGAGAAACAGGTCCAGAATAGTGACCCACTCTCCTTCCAGCATGGAATGCTACAATGATGGAACCATTCTTCTTTTGTGACAAAAATTGTCCACACATTATTAGACACAATTTTGGATGTCTGATAGAATTTAAATTTGCTGTAGAGCTTTGGGTTTAGTGACAGGCTTGTCCACTGATTTATATTTTGTTCAAAAATCAGTTTGAGAGTCAAAAGTCCACTTTTCCCTATTTTAGAAATTAAAAATGACATTAGAAATGTCAACAGTAGGTGGCTGACCTTTCCAGTGAATTACTAAATTTTAGTAGGATAGAGTTGTGTTTTCAAATCACAAGAAGCCTGCATGCTTTTCCTCTCTTCTGTCAGACCTCTACCTTGGCAACAGGAAGATTTTTTCTTACAGTAACTTTTGAAGATAAAGTCACAATTTTTACACATCTTGGTCTGGTAAGGTCTTGACCACTCCCTCAGAGGGATAGACTGCACCTTATACTATCTAAAACTTCCAAGCAGCTTGCAAGATTGAGCCCATAAATGGCATTTGAAAGTGGGTTGTATTGTTAGTTTACATTCATTATATTTCTTTATGTCCTGCCATTTGTGCGCAGCGCTCATTTCAAGCGTGCATTTTCAATGCAGAAGATTCTATCAGCAGCAGCAGATGTGAAAGTAATGACAGGCTGAGAAATGATCTGCTGGCTGATTTTGGAAAGTACTTTATTTGGCTCAGAACAAATTTGGTTGTTTAGAAGACCTGCATCATAATCATATTCAATTTCAACTTCTGGGAAAGGGAAGGAAAATCCCCCAGAACAAGTTTTTTTATATAAAATGTATTAAAAAAGGGTATTCAGGAGAATGCTAGTAGAAAAGATAAAAGGCTCCAGAACCACTAGAAGTAAATCAAAGCAAGTGAGGAAAACATAAGGGGTACTAAGCTAATTTGTTAAAGGAGATTGCGGGAGAGAGAGTAGATGGGACAGCTGTCCTGTGCATTATGTTCCCTTCCCGCAAAGGCCTTAGCAAGAATCTTGACTTTCAGAGAGAAGAGAATACTGTCCATGACCTTCTTTCATGAAATACCATCAGTGAAACTTTCCCAGAGTCTCTGACAATTATAAATGTTTTGCATCTGTCATTTTCTCTCCCCTTCACCCTACAGCTCTTCATTTTGTCTCCTGTCTTAACCCTTTCTTGTATCACCACATCCAGCTAAAATTCATCCAACTGAGCTTTGTTTGGAGTTTCTGAAGCCTGGACACACTATGCCTTTTCCAAAATTCCATCAGTAGGGGATTTGTTGATTGCTGTTGCTTTGAAAAATTAGAAACTGACAACTTAAAATAGTGAAAGAAATGTTAGGTTTAGGAAGCAAAAAAAAGAAAGCCTGAATTTAGGAAACAAAAATTCCTATCCCCTAGGCACTCGAATGCTTGTTAATCCCCTCAGAAATGACCCAAATTAAAAAAAAAAAATCTTTTTGTATTCTACAGTATTAATTACTGCTTGTTAAACAAGCAAAACTTGGCACTTCCTGGCCTCCAGAATTTCTTCAGGGTTCATAAATAGAAACATAGAAAACTATACTTTTCTTCTCTGAAAAGGCTGCCAATTAATTTCTCCATGTGTATCTATTTCCTATTATACAAAAGCTAAGATAACTTAGAAGGTAACTTAGAGGACAAGAACAAACTGTTAAATCAGAAAAAAATAATCTTCTACTTCACATCAAATTTGTTTGGTATTTCGTCTCAGGTTTTGCTAATCACACAAAGCCCCAGAGCCTTTTCTTATATTTTATGTTGTCTGAGAGTTTCACTTGCAGCTTCTGTCACCCTCACCTCTCTGACTGGATTGCTATTCTGCCAGTGGCTGTCCCTTGTCCCTCCCCTGTCCCATTGCACAGCGGCTGATCAGCAAACAACCTGAAATTACTTTGCCTTTGCTGTCCCAAGGCAGTGCCTGTGATACCAAAGGACTGCTGGGCCTAATCAAACCTGAAAATACTGCAGTGTTTTAGAACTCCTCGGATCCAGTTCCACTAAGTTGGCATCCTTGGATACCCTTGTTATAATTCCCACATGCTGCACAGCTACACAGACTCTTGTTACAATTCCCACATGCCACACTGCTACACAGACTTTTCTCAGCTTAACTCCAAAATGAAGGAGATGAGAAAAAGCTCAACCAAAAGTATTTTCAGGACATCTAATATCATGTTGAAAAGCCACAAAGAGGCAAGAATGCAAATGCCCTCTCCACATGTTAGGAGAAAAGGCTAAGAGGAAAGAAAGAAAAAGAAATGGGACTCATTGAGAAGGAAGATGCTGAATCTAACCACAGGAAAGGAAGTTACAGATGTTCAGGCTCCAATGGAGTTCATAAGTGGTGGAAAAGAGCTAAATGAAACCAAGCAGAAAGCAAAACTGGAATAATGTGAACATAAAAATGCCTGTAATTGCCCATATGAACAGTCTGTGTAGCCTGAAATCCTGAGAAGGATGAGCAGCAGACACTTCAGGAAGGAGTAGAACAAGCACAGAAAATGCTAATTCCTTGAGAGACATAATTAAACATTTAAGGGAGTGAAAATGAGATTGCATCTTGGTGACATTAGTTATTGGTCACTGATGTATGGCTATTCTGAACATACTTTTAGCCTTGACAACATTCCAGAGCAATCAGAGCTAATTTTGATCTTGCACTTTAAAAAATGTAACCTGGTTTATTTGTTTTAAGCCTGCCTAAAATTGCCAATGCATTTTCCCTTATTGTTGCATTGCAGTAAATATTGGAAAGCCATTTCTTCTTCCACTTTTTAGTACTGGTATTAGTATTAGTATTAGTGTTATTGTAGGAAAGATATTGTAATTAGAGAAAAAAAATCTAGGTCATTCAACAGGATGTTTTGATAAAGATAATAAGTCAGAAAGACGTAGCAGGTAAGAGGTAGGATGTTTTCTAATGATGGATATAAGGTATTCACTTTGGACTCATTGCACTCTGTCATTCACTGTTAATTTGTTACTGGGTTTACACAAAGATCAGAGGTGATATTATTATTATTATTATCATCATCATCATCACTCATTGTGCATTGTCTTGTAATTCTTTTTTTTCTTTCAGCATGTTCCCTTTTCAGAAACAGCTCTGTTAGTTTCCTGTAATTACACGCCACACATACTTCATTTCTCTTTCCGCCAGCTAAAATGATTGGAACATAATTTTGGAAATAAAAGAAATGCTTTGTTTTAATCATAACTTCCTTGAGAAAGCAGATTTTGGAAGGACTTCTGAATTGTTTCAGAATATATGGTCTCTGCCAAAATAAGTAGTCCTCATTTCTAACTTTACTTTGGCTGTCTAAGAAATATTGAAAGCTAGAATCATTCTCTTATAGAAGAAATGTAAAAGGGAGAGTTTGGATGTTTGGAGTTCCAATCTAACTGAAATGTTCAATCTTGAAATGCATAAAGTGCATTCAACAACTGGGTCTTATAAGGAGATAAGAAATATAAAAAAGCCTTCCTGGTTTTGAGTTTTTTTGTTTAAAAGTTATCTCATTGTAAAAGCTGTAGCTGAAACAATATAACCATGGGACACAATGTTTCTCTATCAAGTTTTCTCTTTCAGAAAAAATTGTTGTAAACAGCTGGGGATATGGTAAGTATGAAAAATATTTAAATGTCATCAAATTCTTTCATACCTGTTTTATCATAGCTCTTGTTAGACACTGGCAAATATCTTTGGGCCAATCCTTTTTAAGAAGCAAGAGAGATAAATAATGACATATTAAAAAAATGGGATGGGGGAAAGGTGTAATTCCTGTTGCCAAATAATAGCCCTTGCTAATAAAATATATTCTGGCAATCAGACTAAAGAACCTTTATTATATTAGAGAAAACTTTGAACTATTCCTTGCTAGGAAGAATACAAAGCACTCTTATTTTGGGAATCTGCTGTGTTTCCTGGATTACACCTGCCATAGAATTCCTACTTTCCATGCAATCCACAGAACTTGAATACAAATATACATTTATTTGTGTAGGTAATTCTGCTTTCTGTAGAAGCAAATCAAATTTCTTTATTCACTCTTTAGTTCAGAATTACTAGATATCCATTAGGCATTTTTTTCCTGAGTGATATCTGACCAGGAATTTTGTGATTGGCTCCATGGGCTGAAAAAATATACCACATACATTTAAAGAGAGAACATCAGGAATATGAATAAATGAATTACTGACAAATATTCACAAGTACTTACTAATTGTAAGTAAACATACTTTATATCTACTCTGAGCACAAAAGTATACAGGTCTTAATATTTAGTTTGATAACAAGTTTAAGAAATCCAGCTCTTATTTTGCATTATTTTTTAGACTAAAATTAATTATCTGATTTTTAAAATAAAATTGAGCATTTAAAATGTATGAACTATATTTAAAGCCAATTCTCCCAAGAGGAAATTTAAATTAGATTCATCCTATCCTAGTTTAAATTAATCCATGCAGCTTATTTAAAACCCTACAGAAGGAAATAAATAAACACATATTAAATTTAAAATGGTAAAATGTTTTGCTATAATCCAGGAAAAGCAAAGCAAAACAAAAGAAATCAAAACAAACAAACATGTCAGTTAGTCTCTTTGTACAATAAAAGTAGGAGTTATCCATAACTGAAGTTTGTTTGAAGAACAGAAATGTGATAGCCATGCAAACCAGGAGCTGGTTATGATGCATCCATTTGGATGGTATCCCTTATGTTCATGGGGGGTATTATAATAACTGCTTCTAGTTTGACTGCCCAAAGAACAAGGATTGAACATTGTTGGATGTATGCAGATGCAATTCCATTGTTGCTGGGCTCTGTAAAGCCACTCTTCTGCTTCTGGCATTGATTAAATAATTCCATTTGTTTAATGCCACATATATCAATAAACAAAATGCTATACCTAGTTCTACATATTAATTTTACCCAAACTGAGGAATGACCTTATAATGATACAGTCATTCTAGGTAACTAAGTATTCAGAAAAACAAAATCTCTTTTTAGTTTTCTCAGTTACAATCAAGATAAAGAGAGCCAGGCTAAGTATATTTATAAATAAACTTACATGAGATAAACAGAATCAGTGTAATGCAGACTGCAAATACTGCACTAACTTTAGCAAGCTGAGTTTTCTTTTACATATTCTAAGAACTGCCTTAATCTCTACCTCATTTTGATATGATAAGAAAATGAAAGTTAAGCAACGAATGAATAGAAATCCAGAAAAATGTTATTTTGTTATTGCTCATTAGATGTAAAGAAGAAATACCAGTTTGTTTCTCTAGAGATAGCACCACAAATTAAGATTGGAGATTCTCAGCTGTAGAAAACTATTTCAAATATATACCAATTGACTTTGCTGGAAAAAATTACCTGTTTTGCCCTTCTAAATACCTAAATGTTTAAGTTCTAGAAAATCAACCAACCAACCAACCAACCACAAAAACACCCAAGAAACCCTCTCTCCCAAACAAACAAACAAACAAGAAAAACAAAAAAGAAAAATAGGAAAAAAAGCACAAGGATGTACTCCTTTCCCATTAGAATGAATGTTTAAGGTTTTACAGATGATAATTTTAAAGTAATTTTATAATTTGGGATTTTATAAATTTTATAAATAATTGATTTCTTTTCTTTAGAAAATCCCTGTTGTTTTTTTAAAACTCTCTGTTTGGCAGAAGGCTGAGATGTCCTCTCGTTTGAGAGTTTCTTGAGAAAATGGTTTCTCAATATCCCAAGCACCTAAACAGAAATACAAACTGAAATGTGAAGAACACAAAGACCTCATGAAGTGTAAGGCTCAAAGAGGTTTCCTTTTCCTTTTTTTTTTTTTTTCCCCTAGTAGTACCATTCTGAGTTGAAAGGATTATCAGTGCTGCAGGAACTGTTGTGATTTGGAGTAGAATAATTACCAGTACACTGTGATGATCAGTGGGTAATAATGCAACATCTCATCCTTCCCATTCAGAAAATTTCAGGAGGTCTGAAAAGAAGGAGGGAACATGATATACACATGACAAAATTGTATTCTTTTATTTAAGCTTGAGGATTCTGTCTCCTACAGTTTAAACAGATGTGTTATTCTGCCTCTAAATACCTGCATGCATGATGAATGGTTGTGCAATGTAGTATACAGACTTTTATGTTTTTTATTAAGTTATTACTGACTTTAGTAACCCACATTGCCAAAGCTGGAAGACCATATGTTTCTCTCTCCTACTTTGACTATGTGTAGTACTGCTGATCATTACAATCCACCCTAGGAAAAATTCATTCCATTTTCTTGTATTTAAAATCATAACTCTGCACCTCTAAATTGCACCTTAAATTTTTAAATATCTTTACATAAATCCATGATTTAATTTAAATGGTGGCAGTGATGACATTTTGCATAGGATCAGATCAAAGAATTCACTGCTGAAAAGCTGTGTCAATTCATTAAACAAAGTCTGTGGAAACAGATATCCCTAACATACAAAAATAAGGCATAGTCATTCTCTCATCTACTAAAAATGCCTCTGGCATTACCCTTCCCATGTTCATGGAGGTTAGTTCAGGGTCACAGATAGTAGTGCCCATGCCACATAGTATAGCTAGATGTAAAGGATTTTTTAATATATTTCTAAGTAATTATTCTTTCTAAGAACCATTTATTAATGACTGATCATTCCCAATTGAAATAAACTGATACAAATTATTTCAAATTATCTCAGAGGCAGAAAAGCACACTGAAAGTATCCATATAAGAACAACTTTCTTCTACACTCATTGTCTGCTGCTAGAGGCAATCAACAAGTCTTAAAGTGTGGCCTGTAGGACATTACTGGTAACTGTATAATGCTTTCACTACAGGTAGAAGGCTCTCCATTCATAAAAAAGTTTAAAAGATAACCAAAAGACATTATTACAGCAGGATCACTGGTGCAATGATAATTAAACTTGCTTACATTATGCTATTTTAAGACTGTGTTTTCATTCTTATAATGATTGAATATTTGTCCTCTCTGGATTTTATTCTTTGAACAATGCCATGCCCAAGCATAGTCACACACATATATAGAAATGGCAATATTTCTCTTTTGTTTAAAGTGGTTAGGAGCTGAGTTTGAAGTCCAGAGCTGCCTTTGGGATATGACAAGTTATGGAGAGGGTGATTTAAAACTCAGCTTTCATGACACACATCTTTGGTCTGAATAGGAGTTGGAGGAGGCACATAAAAATTGCTTGAAGCAAAGTAGCAATGTTAAAGATTCAATATTCAACCTTGAAAGGACATTGTAATAGTACAGTTTAGACAAATGCTTTTACAAAAATGTTGACACAAAGCCAAGAACGAATGCTGCCAGAAATGGAAAAGTTTTTTAGCTTTTCAGGTTTTATGAATTCTTTTTAGTGTGCAACATTAGTCACAGAATAATCAGATAATTCCTACCTGCAGTCATATGTCACTGTCGTTTGGCATGCTGCTTGGCCAGACAGGTGATTCCTATCATAGATGTGGTGGCACAGTAATACAGGAAAATTGTTCCTTTAGGATGCTGGAAACCTAGCTGTTCCATAGACACGCAGAATGAAAACCCACTTCAAATATGTATGACAAAGTAACTATGTCCTCTTTCTAGAAATATCCAAATGTGAAATGAAAAACATCCACTAAATAGTCCCTCTTCTCAGGATGAGAACGGTTGATGTGCTCAGATATTTTAAGGGTTTTAGTGTTTAAAGTATGCATGTTTTACTACTGTTAGGGGAGAAATAAAAGATTCCCATTTAAGCAAAAGAACAATTATATTTACAATGAAAAACCTGTCCTTTATCTTTATTTGTTTCTTTCCTTATTATTTCACTGAACTATGTTATAATAACTGCATAAATAACACTAATCAATCCAAGTAATGCAGCAGGATGTGGTCACACTTGGAACACATCTATAAGAGTCTGTTACTGTCATTACTAATGTTCTGTTATGCAAAAAGCCTAACATTGCATCAGTCTTTCCTTTGCTTTTTCCTGATGTGCTCATGGAAATGTAGCTGTCCCCTGTGATGACAGCAAGCCTTGTTCTTTCAGGTGTTACTGCCTTCCAGCTGACAGTGAGCATGCTGGTTGTTTTCCTTGGTTACACTAACTGTTTCCCTCCTCAGGATGGCTTTCATCTTGTTTTTGTTCATGTCTGAATACCCTTTAGTTTCCTATTCCTCTTTTTTTGACTAATGCCAACAATTTCACTGTGGTGTGATATGTAATTTCACTGATAAATAGTTTATTCTCCCTTCCAGATAATCTCTAAAGGCATGAGGTATTTCTGGAAAGATATTTCTGCAATGCATTGCTGGTATTTTTATGTTTATTGTACTACTACTGTGTATCTTCTCTTCTTTACGTATTTCCGCAGAAAGTGGTCTATTTCCACATGATTGTGAATTTAGTAATTTTTTTTTTTCCAGGTAAGAGATGTATGTTTATGATATGGGGATTGGATATTTGCCTAAATCATCAAACTGTTTAAAAGCAGATTAACTGGCTGTCAATTGGTCAGTTTTAAGACTCTGTCTTTCCCCTGTTTTGGACTACTTAAGGGAAAACAAGGTTGTCCCACGTAACTCGCAGATCATCGGGAAATAACTTTCCCTGGCTGATCTCAGCTACTTCTTGAGAAGACAAATGGTTCTTAGAGTGGAAACTCAGCACAATTGTGAATATTTATGTGGAAATTTGGATTTTAAAAGCAAACTAAATTCTTAAATAATTGATGCAATCTATATGGAACCAGGCAATAGCATTTGGTTTTATTAAGACTTTCTATTTATATTTTAGCTTATTACCATTTACAACATACTACAGGAGCTGGTTAAAAGATGGCAATTGAATAAATTGTGGTCATGAGGCCTGCCTAAAAAAAAAAAAAAGTTCAAATGTCTAGCTCAATTGATAGAAATGAGTACCAGAGAAAAACATAATGTCCACATGGCATCAGTTCTACTAAAAATCTGACTTGATTCTAAAATTTTCCATTGAAAATTATCTTGTCTTGTCAAGGGAAGTGGGATAAAATTTAAAGGCTTTTACTTGCTGCTTTGACTTTTACTGATAATTGAGTTTCCATAGTCAATAAACATCAGAAATAGTTTTCAAAAATCAATGCTCTATTTGTTTGTTTTACACTCTCGTTTGTTTGGTTCATTTTCCTGGAACATATTTTACAATAGCCTGAAAAACATTTTCAATTAGTATATTTTCTCTCTCTTATTATTAGCAAATAATCAGTTATTAACAGTGCTTCTTTTCATGGAAGCTTGCTTATTTTAAGTAAAGAAAAACAACAGCAACATTCACACAGCCCAATTCCAAAAGTCAAGACCACTTTTAAGTCCTGCAAAACTTAATGCAAGAGTTTCTACAGAAACACATCCTGAATAGAAATTAATAGGAAAAAGTATTGTGCCTCAAAGCACTGTGCACTTTGAGTCAAAATTCTGGGGTTCTTTACCAGAATGAAGGTAATCCTGTACAAGTCATTTTTATCTCAGTTTGCATTTCTCCCTTACCTGCACATTTCATGGCTGTATTAAACAAAAAATACACTTAGCAGGTATGTATGGTGGGGTTTCTTTTAATGACACCAGTTGATTGATGGCATTATACACATTTATGGTGATCCACATTCTGAAAGGTAAATGAAGTTAAATACTAAAATAAAAACCTTTTTAAATTTCCTTTTTCTTTCATTGAATTGTAATGATTCTCATGAGAAAATGAAAAGAAAACATTTAATAAGGAAAAATATTTCCTCAAGATGAACTGGAAGGCTCAATTGTTATTTTGGTTTTGAATACCTAGGGTATTACCAAAGTCATTACAATTAAGAAAAAATGTGGCAACGATTTTGCCAAATACAGATTGTTGAAAAAGTATTTTCACTTAAAAATATAATGAAAAGACTTTTTTTTGAAAACAGCAGTTTTAATTTGTGAGTCCATGATTCCAATTCCTCCAATTCTACTGCAATGAATACTGTGCATATCTCCGATGGAGCTGAACTGCTCTAAAATATGACTAGAAACTCGAAATTCACACAAGGAGTGCTTAGTAAGGACTAAGCGAAAACTCAGCAGAAAACAGCAAGAACATCACGATTTGGCCAATATTTGCTTTTCCTATACTTTCAAGTGGGCAAAATTCTGTACAAATGAAGTGCAGCAAGCTTTATAAATAATGAACATAAAACCTACTCAGCTCTCATCCCGATGCAGAACACTCTTATTAAAGTGCCAAGAGATACCAAGAATAAAAAAAGTAGACCACCAGTAGATTACAAATGTGTTTGCAAGGCCCCGTTGTAGACTGCAGAAGCAGTTATCTAATTATCCTGTCGTTACCTGATCTTCAAATTAACAATACAAGCAAAACACTCAAACAAAACACTTCCTGGTTGCTGTGGAATTACATTGATATAACAGTGCTTCCATGCTCTTTGCAGTACAACAATCTATTAAGAAATAGAAAACCTAACAATATTCAAGTTTTGCATCGAGATTTGAAAGTATAAAATATATAATACATTTCTAGCACTATATTACAGCTTTCTTTTTTTTTCTTCCCTACAAAAAACTGTCTACAATATTGCCACTTCTCCCTCAAACATTGCATGGTGTTTTGGTAGATTAAATGTCTTCCTGTCCTTCATATTAGGATTAATAAGATTCAGCTGTAGCAGGTATACCTTCAAGAATTGGTTATTTATTCAAAAGAAAAGGGCCTTTAAAAAAAAAAAAGAGCTGTTAGAATTGAGGAGAACAAAGTATTCAAGATATTTCTCGTCCTTTTTGTTTCAATACTCAGGTGTACAAGTCTCATCCATAAGAAATTCCACATGGTTCTTCAATTAACTTCAGATGCACATTGTGATATTTAACGCTATCATTTTTATTCTGTGAGATAAACAGGGAGATTCTGGGAGTCAAACAGAAGAAACATTTCTAAGACTGCTAACCTACTTGAGAAAGAAGAAAGGAGGCATTCTCACTGAAGAGAGAAACTTGAAAGTCTAAGAGTAATAAAGAAGCAAACAAGAACCAAAAGGTTTATGCTGATGTTACTAGAAAGTATTTTTTTAATATTTATTTTATGCATTTTATGCAAATATCAAAAGGATAATTTTCTGTAGCATGGTTTGAAAAACTTAAAGACGTAGGGTTTTTTCTCTATTAAATTATGCAGAAAGAGAAGGAAAGCTTTTTGGTATTTTTAACCTTAGAAGACAGTAATTTTCAACTGCAGAGATTCTGTAACAAGAACAAATCAATGCAGAAGAACTTAATCTTTGGTCCAGAGGTTATGGTGAATACACTGAGGAATAGATAATAATAAGTATTAAGGAAAGCCCTTTGGAACATTTCAATTGTAATATATCTGTACATTGCAACACCTCCCTGAGAAGCACAGTGTCACATATAATTATACAGTGCCTAGAGATAACACAAAAGACCATCTGTAAGCTTTGAACAGATGTAGCCTTTGAATACTTGAGCTTATCATGGTCTTAACATTTTCAGACCTCAAAACAAGTGCAGCTTCAAAAGCAATACTGGAGTAGGAACAAATTCAAAATTGGGATATTCAAATTCCTGTGAAGTTGATATTTTGTTCACTGTTATTTAAAAGCATGTTCAGTACCTTGTTTTTTAAGGGAAAAGGGTTTTGTATACATAATTAAATACCTGTAGATTTTATTTTTCAAATTAATCTCCATACAAACACACAGACTAAGAACAGAACAGACTAGAATAGACTATTTCAGTTAGAATAAACATAGAGCAATCATCTAGTCCAATGGCCTGACCATGCCAGGGCTGACCAAGTTGTCAAGTCAAAATACTTCTTAAACACTGTCAGTCATGAGGCATCAACGGCCTCTCCAGGAAGCCTATTCCTGTGTTTAACTACCCTCTCGGTAAAGGAACAGTTTCTAACATCTACTCTAAACCTCTTCTAGTGCATTTATGAAGCATTCCCATTCCATCTCATCATTGAACAGCAGAGAGAAGAGATCAAGACCTTTCTTTCAATTTCCCCTGCTCAGAAGGTGTAAAGAGCAATGAAGTCTCCCCTCAGCCTTTTTCTCTCCCAACTAGACAAACATAAAGTTCCCAGCTGCTTCTCACAGGACATTCCTTCCAGCTGTTCCACCACCAACGTTCTCCTTCTCTGGACACACTGAAGGACCTTCACATTCTTTTTTAATGTTGAGGACACAATACTTTAAGCAGAGCCACACCAACGCTGAATACAGTGTGATGATCACTCTTGACAAGCTGCTGATGGCATGTTTGATGCACCCCAGGATGTGGTTTGCCCTCTGGACTGCCAGGGCACACACTGTTGACTCACATGGAGCTTCTGCTGGCCAGCAGTCCCAGACCCCTTCCTGCAGGACTGCTCTATAATCTCTCCTCACTTATACTCTTCCCCATCATAACTCTACCCTAGGTGGAGAATATGGCTGTCTTGGATTTATTTACTAAATGCTAAAGGATCATTCCATGATCCTCTGCTTTACGCCCAAAAAATGGCAGCACTACCTTTAAGGCCTGGGACTGTGTGTGGGGGGGTGGTGGGGAAGCTCTGGGCTCTTTGGCAGGAATTTTTCAAAGCCTCATGGCCCAGGCGTTCCAGGGCACTGGGTAGTTTGGGTTTGCTTGGATATTTTGGCCCAGGCAAAAGCTTTTCCCTCCCCTGGCTGGGAAAAGCTGCAGCAGCAATCTTTCAGGTGTCTCAAGGTGAATGGAATAGCTACTAGTCCAAGACCAGAGAAGCAGGACTTGGGCCACCCTACTCCAGCCCTAAACCTTGAGGAGCCAAGCCAGGGAGAAGCCAAGCCACCAAGAGGCTCCAGCCCATGAGGGCCACGATGAGGTTAATGCCAGAGAGCCACTAGATTTTGCCTACTGCTGGAACTCTTCCATGGAAGCTCCACTTCCCTCAGCGTGAAAGCCAGCGCCATCTCACACCATGTCAGGGATATTTCTTTAACTTTTGCCCCATTCTCTGGGTATTTTTGCAATCTTGTTCCTGTGACTGTGTAGGGTGAGTTTTGTGAGCATTCTGTTGTCAATAAACCATTGTTTTGGGTGTTTTTTTTCTCACTTTCCTTAGCATTCATTTTTCTGTTGGTGGAGGGGAATTATTGAAACCTTTAGAGGAGACTGCTCATTGCAGAGAGTCATCTCTTAAATTTGTCTCAAAACCGAGACAATTGAATTTGAACTTTTGAAATTTCATCCCAATAATCATAGCCCAAAGCACTAATCTATCTAGATCCCTCTGCAAGGCCTCCTGTCCTTCAAGAGAGTCAATACCACCTCCCAGTCTCCCAGTCTGGGATCATCAGCAGACTCCTCATAGGTGCACCTCCTGCATCCCTATCATTGATAAATAGATCAAATAGGACTCTCCCTGGAACTGCAAGCTGAGACACATTGCTGGTGACCGGTCACCAGCTAGATGTAACTTCGTTCATCACAGCCCTCTGAGCTCTGCCCTTCAGCCCCTTCTTCACCCAGAGCACTGCATACCCATACATGCCATGACTGGACAACTTGTTCAGAAGGATTCTGTGAGGGTCGGTATCAAAAGCCTTACTAAAATCCAGGACAACTACATCCAACACTTTCCATTAATCCACTAGGGGAATGATCTTTTCCTAGAAGGATTTCAAATTACTGAAACAGGACTTTCCCTCTGTAGACCCATGTTGACTTGCCCGCTGACCACATTATTCTTTAAATAGTTTCCACTAGTATCCAGTATGGTCTTCTCCATAATTTTTCAAGGAGCTAAAGCTAGACGAACAGATCTACAGCTCTCTGGACCTGCGCTCACACCATTTTTTGTAGATAGGAATAACATTGGTTAGCAGATTAATTTTATTTCATTCAGGTAGCAGGAAATGGTAAGAAGTTCAGTGCAGGATGTGGTTTGTTTCAGGGGTTGAAGACAAGGGAAAGGAAAAGGAGATGTGCCCAAGAAGGCTGCAAGGCATGAGAAAGGAAAACTGAAAGACTAAGGCATATAAAGATGATAAAATCCTATCAAACCATACTAACCATGCACTATAGAGGTAGATCTTCACACACCTTGAACTAGCTTTAAGAATGGTTATAAACTCTTGGTCCCAAAGGCATCATATACCTTAGTGGAGCTGGAGTTTCACTAAATAGGACTATCAAAAGCATAGATTTAATGATCCTGCACTTACACCCAGCTAAGCAACTGATAGCATTCCAGAGTGCTGCCAGCTTGGAGTGCTCTGTGAGCAATAAAATTATAGCAAAGCTATTAATAAAAACTGATTTTCATTTCTTCCATTCAATAATCACTTGCTATGAACAGCAAATACCTAGGTGGAAAGTAAAATGCAAATTTCTCACATGGTTTCTCACATGCCCATAAATCTCCCAAACCAAAAGTCTATGAAAGCTAAAAGCCAAGGTTAGAACTCACTTTGTAAAAAGGAAATAACAGACTCATGTGTGAACAAAGTTATCACTACAGACTGATGGAAACTACAGAAAAACACTATTTCTAGTGTCTATTAAACTTTCTACCCATTTACAGATTCTTTATCTTAGGGTACTGAAGAGAAAAAAAGAAAGGAACTTCAACCACAATACATTTGCATAAGAGCAAAGGAAACTCTTCCAAATAAGAGAAAAGTTTGTTCACGTGGAGGAAGATATTAAAAATACTAGGTTAACTGTTGTGGTGTGCATTTTGGATTTACCAACTTTCTGTACAATGGTTTGTCCCTTACCCCCATGTTAAACCCCTTTTTTGGTTTTTCCTTAATTGTGGGTCCTGTCCATCACTCTGCAACCCTGCCCAGATGACTAGAAAGTTCTTGGNGGGGGGGGGGGGGGGGGCAGGTGATTGGCAGAGTCCCTGTCTTCCCCTCCCTTTTTTTATGTATAGAATTGTTCTACTGATTATCCTTTTGTTCTGGGTCACTCCCCCTACACTGGGATTGGTTCTAGATTGTCCCCTGCCCCTTTCCACACCCCCTGTATTTAAGGCGAGACCCAGAGGGAAAAACTCACTTTTAAGTGGGCCACCCTCTGGGGAAAACAAAACCCTGTTAAACCCACGTGAAGTCCTCCTTCTTCCTCGCCATTGCCATGCTTCTGCCTGAAGCCAAGACCCACAAGATCAGAAAGGTACCGAGCTGTACCCTTAAATGCGAGTTCAGTGAAAGAGCTAGCCGGAAACTCTTTTCACTTCCAAATAAATCTCACTTTTGTAACTGCAGGAATAATGCTTGGTAAACCTTCCATTTATCTCTAGATAGCCAAATATTCAGTCGCAGTTTACCTGTTCTTACAACAAAAAAGAGTTCTGATATCTTTCATCCGGTTCCTCTTTCCCATGTGAATGGTGAGTTAGTTTAGAAAAGACCTGCTTGGAAACTGAGGAGCCTTTATATATACACCCAGAAAATACAAACAGATCAAGAGAGTCTCTTTAGTCAATCTTTTAGAGGTTTTGTGGCAGCTTTATTTATTTATTTATACCACCTACAAGTAATAACCAGTACCCATGTTTAGCACAGACAATGGGGAAGTATCAACTCCTTGACATTGAATAGTCTGACGCTCCTTAAAATAAATAAATAAATAAATGAAATCTAGATTCTGAGTTCTACTTGCCCATCTTAGAAAGATGGAGAATAGATTTTTTCAGACCTGTTCTTTTAAGTTTTAGTTTTCTCAGACAAAATCTTACTAGATTCTTGTCTGCAAAATGAAAAGATGTGCACGCACAGTAAAAACATTGGAAGAGAAGTATGTACCCAGGAAGTATCAAAATGAATCTTACTTCTAGATACCATTACAGATGGAAAGCAGATACACTTTTGGATAGAAAAATTTAGGCATTAAAAAGTTTGCATGCAATTTAGGTGTGGAAATTTTAACTGGCCAATTAAGTATAACAAATGAAAATCAGTGAATTTCACAGAGCACATGTGAGTTTGGTCAGCTGACTAGTTCCCAAAGTTTATGGCTGCTTTAACTATAAGCTTGACTAAGTTGTCTAATTTTCTGCTGATGTCAGAAGCAGAAAATTGCTTAACATCCCCAGGAGGTTGATTTGGATAACAGAAGTTTAACACTTCAGTCTTTTAAGATTTTCAACAAATTTGTGAATTAATAAAATCTTAATTTCTAAGAATATTTGTGTGTATTGGGGAGCAAGGGGGAGATCTATATTTGGTTTTGTTAGAAACTAATTAATATTTTATAGACAAGAAGTTTATTAATTTCTTTTAAGTGTTACTTCCTTGTCATCACTAGCACAAGTGCATTGTTTAAGTTATCTGTAGTCAAAATAATACCAAAAAGTTTTTATGTATTGATCCTGGACATTCATTACAGATCATCATAATACTTAGATATTAGGGAAAACCACAAACAAATAAATGGATTTTTGCCTTAGAACACAAATATAAGTTTAAACAAACTACTAATATTTCTGTACTCTATAAATAAAGTCAATGCATAACTGTGAGTGTTCTTTGTATTCTTTCAAGTGATTTCATTGTTCAGTTGCTGTATATTTGACAGAAATAGCAAAAAAATGTAATATAAAGACGTTTTGAAATATTGTCTTTTGTGCATACACAGATAGTCCAATCCTTATTCTATTAAAAAATCAGAGGAGTAGTAATTAAGTAATGCTTAAAAACACTCTCAGTATGTGCTAGGCACAATAATTTGTGTCTTTCATCATTTTTTCTGTGGTTTTAGATGTGTATTTGTTTCACAAATACCAAGCACTTATAATTTCTTTCTAGCCATGTTGGGAAAACTGAATCAGGATAAACTATGCCAGAAAGAAATGCTTTATTTTCCTTTTTAACTACTATTGTTATAATTTTAACTTTAGATGGATGATATTTTGGGGGAAGAAACAAGCAAATGAGTGTAACTCTGGTACATTTCTTAAAACTGGAATGATTTATTATAACACCAAATTGACTGCATTTTCTCAGATTCCATCTTACTGTATAAGCTAACCAAAATTTGCAGATACTTTTAAACTCTAACCGGAAATTTGAAAGACTGTTTACATGGCAATATATGCCATCTTGATTTGATTTTTAAGTTCCTATTGTTTGGAAAACTATATTTTCAGGATACGACTCTAAGGCGCGATGAGTTAGGATAAAAGTATCAAATTCCATTGCATGTGTGTGCATCACTGATTTCTTCATAACATTTACTAATTATTACTATTCTCTAATCTCTAGTTACCTCGGCAGCCCAGCTATAATAAAACAAGATCGCACCAGAAATTGCCACCTTCCCTATAGTCAGATAAAGTACATAGCAGTCCTGACTGATTAAAAATCAGACTGCTAAATCTTGTTAACAGAATGTATTTATCATTAAAAAAAAAATGACACATAAAGACACATATGTCCTTAAAAGATGTCACATAAACATGTTCCTAAACTTCCATTCCAGTAATAAAACCGTGCCCTACTAATTCAGAACGGAAAGTAAAAGGTCAGAAAGATTTAAAAGCCATAAAAATGTATTAATTGCCAGAGCATTAGGCCATCTGTCGTGAACCAAGAGTCTTTGTCCTCTGTGGTGGACTCAGCTCTATCAATAGTCTAACTGCTGTTCAATAGCTGTGTGTTAGTTTAACTCCTCCTGGAGCAGACATTTAATTGAAACTCAGACTGGCAGAGTACATGGCTCCCTGTTGTTAATTGGTCTTTAGAGACTGTTAAGAAGTATGGCAATTATCTCTAGCCCCAGTCCCAAAACAACGAAATTTTTTTTTAAAAGAAGAAAATAATAAGGTCACCTTGTCTTTTCATTAACAAGCACCAATAAAAAATTTGTCAGTTCTTTAAATAAATGTAAGCCTATGTGACATTTTCTTTAGACACAGACTTGAATAGAAGTATGGCACAGCAGTTGATCATGTACCACTAAGGCAGGTGGCTCAGAGACTGTCTGATCAAAACCAAAAGTCCCTCTTTTTTCCCTCTTCAGTGAAAAATCCTCTTTCTAGGATCAGGTTAAGAGCTTCAAATCAAAGTGTGTAAAAATAATGCACTATAAAATGTCAAGATGCCTGAAGAAGACGGATGGAAAAAATAAAGCAACAAGTGATCTGTGAGAGAGTCCTAACACCCTTCAGAGAAGAGGACTTTAAGAGCCAATTAAGAATACATATAAGAATACATATAAGCCAATAAGAAACATTTTTCAGTACAAGCAGCCAGCTTTATTTTCTGCCACAAATGATTTAAACTTGGAAAGGGAAAATGGAAGTGTTCAGCAATCCCTCCAAAGCACAAGACAAAACAATAGAAAAACTGTATAATCCAGTAATTTACCTTTTAAAATACCACTTACAAACTGGAAACAACTCTTCATTAAGCACTAAACCTTTCCTTGGAACATAGAAAAAGACTTTAAATAACACAGTCACTGTGACATGATTTTAGATTTTTTAAAAGTAGCAGAAATTGTCCTCTTTCTACATAGAACAATATTTATATAATAATAAAATCACAGTAGTATAAACATTCATTTCAAGAAAAAGTTAAAGGCAAAAGGTAAAAAATTCCATATATATAGTCAATAGGAACTCTTACAAAATTAAATGTGATCACTTATAAGATTTTATTTTCTAGCTGTCAAGAACAAAAGTGACATTGAAGATACAATTTCATTTATGGATCCTCTTGTATTTACAATCAGAATACTTAATACTCATATCTAGAAATATGAGACAACAATCATCTTTGCCTTAAAATTCAAGCTGCTTTTAGAATTTTGTCATGCTACGATTGGAAAAAGAATAGTAATTTCTGCTGGGAAGACTATTCAGGGAATAGTCTCTTCTAACCAACCTTCTCTTTATTTATTGAAGCAAGACTCTGGTGAATAGTAAGAGTGCTATCCTGGAAAATGTTAAGCATTTAAACACTGCAGAGTGCTGCTAGAGATAGCAAAGGCACGTCACATTCAGCTGGTCAGGGAAATCACTTTATGTGTTTAATGAAATGGATGAGGATGACCAAAGACAGACTACCAACCCAAATAGTGCTGCTCAGGGTAGTTTTCTGTCCCCTTCAAATAATTACACAGAATAATATCTGTGTACATTATACAGTCTGCAGAAAATCTGAAGGGTTAAACACAGAACTATAAACAAAATAACCATGTTGGCTAATGTGAGAGTTGTAGCCAACACTGGGCAGCCCCACACCAGTGCTGTAGTGGCAGTTTTGGGGCTTCATGTAATGCCTTTTAAAAGCACTTCACTCATCAGCTACTCAAGGACTTGAGTAGTTCCATGTTTGAGCTTTAGTGTGAATGACTAGTGATCAAAATGAGTATTTTAGATGGCCTTCAAGCAGGAGACTCACAGCAGCTCGTGGCAAATCACCTTGAATAATGATTAACAAGGACTAAAAAATAAACACTTTTATTTCTGTGGGCCTTGTTTCCCAAAGAAAACTTGATTCTGAGACTTTGAATCTGCTTCAGGGTGTGAACTAATTGACTTTGTAACATAGCTCAGGCAAGAGCTTTTAAAAAGAGGTACTGAGTTTTCACCAGATTACTATTTACATCATTACTCTTTTAGATATTCAGGAATTAATTGGAACTGCCTGAATCCAAATTACAAGTATCTACCCTAATGCTAAATATTATTAAAACCAAAGAAAGGCTTTATAAGCACAGGTCTGGTATCAAGGTCTGCAGCAGGGCAATTTGGTGTAACTTGGTGCAGCAAACTTCAATAAAGGGAGGGTGAAAAAAGATATTACGTATTGTAAAATTATCTTTGCTTTTATTTATTTGAAGGACTCACTGCTCTCAGATATAATTCTGGAAGAATATAATTCACATTCTCATGTCTTCAGTTGCTCATTACATTAAATAAAATGCTCAGGCTAATTAAATAAGATGGCTTTGAGGTAAATCTCAGTTCTCCTTCAATAAATACAGGCATGAAAAGCTTCCAGGTATATACCCCTTGCTGTTATCACTGTGAGGTCCATCCCATAGACTTGAAAGTCCAGCTTTTAAAATTCTATACTGTTTTAATGCTTCATATATTTTTATTTGGTGTTATAAAAGTGTATCTAAAAGTTAAGATAGCTTTTGTGGGCTTTTTCTCTTTTTGAGAAACTGTAATGGTTTTGAGAACAGTAATGGTGAACTGCACTTCAGACCATTGCCCTTTACAATTCTGTGTACTGTCTGTCTTAAAAAAAAAAAAAAGCCATAGGAGTAAATTCTCAAACACCAGAAAGACCAATATAGGAAAAGAAAATTATTCCATTTAGAAATCTCTGCAAAAAGATATTTGTTTTGCAGGTCTTATTCCAAGTAACCCAGATAGGTTACTATTAATGATTCTTTTGTCATTAATGGTTCTCTCAATACTTGCACTGCTTGAAAAGCTTTGTTACCATACCAACATCAATATTAATAAGTGATAATTTAAAGTTTGACAGCTCAAGAATCTTTAACTCTCTACTTTAGCACATTTTATGTGTGAGGGAGAAGAGCACAAACTGCCCTGACTAGGGAGAGGGTGCAAATAAAAGCACTGCTAAAGACTAAGTTCGAATTTTTTTTGTAACAAATCTCAAAGTCATTGTATTTACCACTTAACAATTTCTGTTAAAGTGCCGGGTTGTTATGACTGTATATTCATAAAGAGGAGTTTAAAAACTCAAACTTGGTTAGCTAAAATTAATAGTAAGTTTCATTCTGGAATGCAGAAAGCTTAACACCATTTTTTT
The DNA here is from genome assembly GCA_008694505.1 of Cyanoderma ruficeps. Taxonomy (NCBI): domain Eukaryota; kingdom Metazoa; phylum Chordata; class Aves; order Passeriformes; family Timaliidae; genus Cyanoderma; species Cyanoderma ruficeps. The sequence goes on from VZDJ01007755.1 coordinate 46,562,529, forward strand.
TATTTTTTTGTTGCTGCCGATGTTGTTGTTAAAGATAGCTCTTTAAAGTGAATTGATGGATTTTTGAACTAGTTTTCACAGGATGGAGTTAGGGTAAATTAACTGCATTTTAAGGCTCCATAAAGACTACATAGGATTCACTATTCCCTTTAACACTTCAATGGAACTCTCCTGATTATTTTTAAATTTTAATGGATATTTCGAAGAATCACACAGCCACAGAATTGTGTAGCTTGGAAGGGACCTCTGGAAGTCATCTTGTCGAGAAGACAATTTTTAAATACACGTGTAGAACCTTAATGTCATTGATGGTATATGGAATATGTCCCAGATGGAATTCTAACCCCAAACAAAAACCCATAACAAAAGACATTCATAAGAAACAAAAGATATTCATAAGAAACTGTGATTAAGACATCTCAGTATGGAACAATTGCTCACTGCTTCTTTGTGATTTGTTTTTTTATTTCTTTCCTTATTAAGGAAAAGCTATTATTTAAATAAATGTTTGCTACTTGTTTTCCACTTTGATGCCATTAGTCCAGAGCAAGAAAATCTGTTTAATCTGAAGGAACCAATATGCCTGGCATGTTACTGGAAATTAGAACCATTAGGACTATATTTTCTTTTCTTGTTTGTCNATATATATATATATATATATAAATGTTTGATTTTTTTAAAAACACAGAGAGTAAATTTAGCCAAGACTATGGCTTTAGAGCTCCTTTCCTTATCTTAGATGCCCTGTTCCTAGAAAAGGGGCTTTCATGATCATTGTACATGCTCATCTGAGGATCACTGAACAATCAAATGTCTCTGCTTCCCAGCAAGTATTTCCTATTGCAGCAACTGAAAATTCCTTACCAGAAATAAGCAGGTTCAAAAAAATGAATATGAACAAATAAGAGAAGCAAGGGCAGAAAGAAAAACTGAAGCATAGATGACAGAATTGATTTCTCCCAAGTCACTCACTAGATCTGCATTCAGCTTCTAGGTCTGCCTGGAAATCAGAAAACTTCAATATAGTTTCTTAACTTAAAACTCTCAGGACATCACTCCTTTGCTGTTTGATTCCCTGCTTCTTCCTAACTGTCAGCAAAGATATACAGTACAGGTTTCTCAAAACTAATCTTAGCAAGATTAGTTGAAAAACTGCTACTGGCCTGGGATCTATATAAACATCATACATTTAATAAGGGCATCTCATTGGTATTTTCCTATAAATAAAGAAATCCTAGCTCTCAGATGATGTAGGTCAGTATAACTTTACTGATTTTAAATGGTGAATACTCTTTCATATAATCTAAAAATTTGATTTATTTTTTGGTAGCAGTCTATTACTGGGTAGATACTACAGTTTTCATTTTCTGATTTAATCCCTTCTATTGGAATAGCTTGCAGCTTCTTGTAAAAATTATTTTAAATACTCTCATTTTTTTTTTCACTCTTTCAACCTCACATCTGCTTGCTGTAACTCAAAAGAGAAATAATTAAAGGACTCCTCAGAAGCCTGGCAATCACCTGAAAGGGCTGTATTTTAGGTACAAATAACACATAGTAACACCTACTCATTAGCAGACTTGCTGTGAAACCTCTGTTCCTCCTCCCTATTTAAACAATCAGATTGGCCCTGATTAAAAAAAAATTACTTGAAATCATCAAGATAAACATTTTTTAAGCAAATAAAGAAGTTCAAACCAATCAAATTTCATAACTCTGTGGTTTAAGTTTTTTGCCATCAAAGTATTTACATCTGCTGCGTTCTAGCTGTGTATCAATTTAGTTATTCAAGTAGAAGGCTTGCTATAATTCCATCTGTCACTGGAAAATGGTTGATGAAAATAAAAAAATCTCTCTTCTTACAGAAGAAAGTTGAATCAGAATAAAATGAGAAACTTGGATTTGCATTATCTCAATACTGTCATTGTTTATGTTTTTAATAATTGGCCATTCTGTACAACCAGCCTATTACAAATGTAGTGGTCCTGTGACTTCTTTTCAACTTTTCTATATGGTAAGAAATACTTTTATCTTCTTATGAGGTTTTATTTCATTATTCCATTCAGTTTACTGTTCAAGATTTCTCATTGGTTTCATCAGGCTGTAGCAGGAATTGATTTTTTTTTTCAGACGATTTCAGACATTTATCCATGTGACTGAAACCCTTTCAAAGCAGGCTTTTTTAGTCTGAAAAAAGATTTCTAAAACCTAATTTTCCAATAAAGTTTATCAGACTTCAGGAGATAGCGAATATACTTAAAATCATCAAAAATTAGCTGAGATCAGTTAAAAAGTTGCAGTGCAAAACAAGATAAATCCTAAGCATCCCAATTATTATTATTATTATCAGTAATATTTTCTTGGCTGGCCCATAAATTTCACTGTTCTTTGGGGTTAAAAGTTATCTTAAGCACTCATGATACATTTTACATAAATAGTACCATTTTCTTAAAGGGAACAATAGAAAACTACTATGTCAAGATACTTATTCAGGAGAAAGGAGTGGTTTATCTGCACTTAAGGTATGCTTTCAACAGTTCCTCCTGCATCAGCCTTATAAACAAACTGATTTGTTGGACTTACTTGGATGAAGTACAGACAAGATAAACAGAGAGTGAAATGGACTAAAAGCTAGCTGAACTGCCAGGCTCAGAAGAAATACATCAGGCAAAATAGTCACCTTGGCATGTAATGGCTATATTTGCATATTTAGCTTGCTATCTAGCTTCTTTCCACTTTATTTGTTACTGTGTCTGCCTCTTTTTCTTATTCTTATAACAGATTTCCCCTTCTGCCCTTTTCCCAGCAGAATTTCCATAAATGTGATGCAACAAAAAACAAATTCTGCTCTTGAATAGCTGGTTTCAATTGAAACAGAGTGTTTGTTAGACTTAGATATGGAAATAATAATTAAAGCATATTGGGCCTGATTCTTCTCTGTGTTTTATCCACCCAGAGGATTGTAAGAATTTAAGAAAGTACAAGAAAGGCAGTTGCTGTGTCAGTTTTCAACAGTTGTGGGCACCTTAAATACATTTTTCAAACTCTGATTCAGTAAAGAGCTGCATGAAAGCAATTTTTTGCTTAAAATACTCATCCAAATTCTCACAGTAAATACAAATTATAATCCTTCTTCAAAGTTAGATCAAGATACTGTTTTCAAATTGCAACATCAACACCAGAAACCCAGGCAGTTAAAAAAGTCCAGGAAAGGATTTTAAAAAAATCTACTGAATGTATCAAATTCTGCTTGATAAGCCCTTCATTAATAAATAAATTTTACCACTTATTTTAAACACACTTTTTTCCCCCCTAACACTGGAAAAAAAGTTTTTAATATAAGGAGAATCTTGGTTTTATAGTTTATGTCTTCATCACCTATCTCACCCTGCCAAATAACAAAAATTACTTTCATACACCTAAATCACAGTTGGAAAAAAATGACAGCAAACCATATACTAAATCTGAAATATTTAAAGTTAAGGATTTTTCAGAGAAGGAAGTTCTTGAAATCCAGCTTTGGAGTGACTTGATGCAAATACTTAAAGAACATGAATTCTTCCTTCATATGCATTATTTGCCAGTAGGATGGGCAAATTTCTATAAAAGAAACAGCTGCTGTTTTCTTCAAGGTTATTTATAAATGCTCAACTTTTAAATATGAGAAGAATTCTATATAAATTTGGACTGGATAAAGGAGCTCAGGAATTTTTGAGCAGTATTCCTTGATAATGAGCCTCATACACAGGAAATAAATTCTCTGTTCACGTTGGGATTTCGCTGTATAATGTTAAAGTATTTTCATTCTTGCACGCCTTCCACTGCCACTTTCTATCGTATCTGCAACAAAGGTTTACTGCCCTGTATCTTCAGACATACTAAAGCAAGCGAAAACTAAAACTGAAAAAAATGTGATGACCTTGGATTTTTTCTTTTTTAGTCTCCTTTTTTAATGCACCCAGAAAGTTGGGAAATAAAAGTATTTTTTCTGGGTGGTACCCAAATTAGGTAAATTTTGATGTCTTCTAATCCTGCCCTGTCGTGTACCTATCACAGCAGACAAGTCCATTCATTCACCATAATTAGTACTCCAAGGTGAGGCAACTACCTGGTACATGCACTACTATAGTAGGAATTAGAGACAGAAGGGGAAAGAAAACTCTCTGAGCGGAGCTCAACATGACAGACTGCACAAATCAATTTTGATTAATTCTGCCTCTTTAAATCTGCCTGCTCTTTTGGAAAGATTGCTATCTGTGTCAGGCACTATGGCAATATAATTAACAAAAGCACTGCAGGGCACTGATAGCACTTGCAGCCAATTTACTTGGCAAGATCTTGGTTTTATGAGAGTGCCAGGTTAGAAGGTCCATTGTATTAAGAGTGGGATTTGTGTTCTATCTTCATGTAAATGGTACTCATCTTTTACCAAGAAACGCCTTGTGAGGTTTTAATTATATAGCTTCAGGCAAGAATTAATGAGAGAGAACTTCTGAAAAACAACTTCAGTGTTACAAGACAGAGACTGTTTCAGTGTAAGACTACTGACAATGAAAACCCAGGGCGTCAGAGCGAAAAAGTTCATACTGGGAAGCACAAGCTTATGAAGAGTTGTTTTGTTCTGGTTTGTTGTTCCATGTTACTTGGCACACACATTTCAAGCCACCTACTGTAGACGACTGACTTTTCTGAAGCAATATCTCTGTTATGTTACCTTGCTTCATTTCCTAAAGCACTTGACAGAGTGGTAAAATATGCCACACTGGTAGTAAAATGTCAATTGACATTACTAACAGAAAACTCATTTATCTTTGAGTATTTTTTTAGTGCAAACATCTCAAAACACTGTCCTTTCAGAAATGGTGAAGCAATCAAATGCAATGTAATGAACGAGAACTTCAAAATATTGTCTAAATGTGTCATTAAAAATCAGATTACCAGTCTGGTGCGTGTATATAAAGTTTATATTGTGCAGTAGCATTCCATGATAATTGAGGAGTAAATTAGTATCTAGCTTCCAGAAGAATCAGGTTAGTACTTCTGTATGGTTTAGGTTAAAATAAAAAAATGTGGATTATATTATACAAAGCATTTATTTAGTAGAAATTCAATCTGATATTTAAATAATTTTTTTAAAAAAGAAGAGTCAAACCAGGCATTATCTGTTTTCTACAGACATGAAAGGCTAAAATAAATAAAAATTGAAGGTAACACTCCTTCACCCACGCTTTCCACTGCTGTTTGGGGAGGGCTTGGGAGTGGAAAGGTGAAGTTAGGCATGACAAATGGGTGAGGAAAGGTGTTGCTTAATTTTTATCTTTTACTGCTCACTATTTAAATCTATTTAAATTGACAAAAAATTCATTTCTCCCATATAGAGACTTTTTTGCCTGTAGTACAGTAACTGTAAGCACTCCCTAGCTTTGCCTTAACCTGCAAGATTTCTCATTTTATTCCATCCCCTTGTAAGGGGAGTGAGAAAGCAGCTGTGTGGGGATTTGACTGTTAGCCAAGACTTACCCACCACAGTCTTACAAGAATATAGATAAATCTCATATATATCTGCCTGCATTTATCTTTACAGCTTTGTCTAACAGAAAAACAATCTCCATGGTTTTCTTTTTCTTATATACTGGTGGGACAATAACATTTTAATTTGATGAATTGAAGCTTTTGTTTGTTTGTTTGCTGTTTTTTTTTTAACAAACTACCGTGTTGCTAGATCAATCAGCTCTTTCATTTCAATTATTCACTCCAGTAGGTGAAAGTATGAATTCAGAATCTTTTCAGTTCACTGAGAAATTCTACAGTTCTGTTTACAGGGATGATGTACAAGGAAACCTGAAGACTGCCACAAGAAACAATTCCTGTATCAGCAATCTCCTCAGTGAACCATGTATATCTCCATAAGAGAAGTAGTCAGCCAGAACTCTCTGTCATGAAACAATGCATACAAAACCTAACACTGAAAGAAAATGAGGTACAATATTTGACACATGCTATACAGCAAGATGATCGGGCTTACAGCACATTTTGTTTAGTTCTTCTGTCTAGGTTCCTTTTTCAACAATAATGGCATATTTAGAATTAATAAAATGGACTAAAAAAACTTGCACAGCAAAATGATAAAATATTAAAAAAAAAACCTCTTATCAGAAAGTCTTACTGGCCTCTATTGCTGTGCAAGTTTTCAGCATAATTCTGAGGCCAAACAATGCAACTTATGTCTCTCCTATACATAACAAATTGTAGGCTACAGAAAGCATGTAGGCTAAGATAAAAATGATTCTGCAAATTAGGATTAATTAATTAAAATTAAGTAAAACCAAACAAAACCTGAAACACACAGATAAGAAAATGTGATCAAGAATAAGAGATTAATGGGACTGTTATCTGATGTTGGAGACTGAAAAAATTTAGCACAGCTATAAGTCTCTCCTTGTCACTACAGAACACAATTTACCTATATTCTATTTCAAAATTTGAAATATGCTGCTGTGGTTCTTTTGGCTTTGCATCATATTATTCTTTAAACAAGCAGTGAGACGTGGGGCTGCACCATCCTATCTCTTCATTTGCAACTGTATGTACCAGTATTTTACTTCACTCTCCAGATCTATTGAAGTCAATGAGAGATTCCTATTGATGTTCCTAACTGCTACGGCATGCACTAAAATTTCAAGCTACTCCTAACATTCCTCCTTGAAGTTAATTGAAAATGGTCAATTGTGAAAGGCTTCATGTAATTTTACAGCTCATCTACTCTATGCAAAACTGCTAAATATTTCAAGGACGTAAGTCTATTTCTTGTAAATGCAGATTATAAGTGCTTAATCATGAGAGAAAAAAGTTCTAAAGATAATTCATGAGGTTTGAAGACACCAGTGCTCCCTCCATCATTACAGCTGGTGTTCATTCTTCTGAATTTCAGGATATTATTAATGTGCAAGAAACACTCCCATGTAAAGGAAAAATGTGGAGCTTATGAGTAGCATTACTTAAGTTTTGTCTCAATGGAAATGTTCCAGATAGATGTATTAATGACAAACTCCTCTTCCACTGGCTTTCTGTTGCATATTACTGGGGCTGCTTGGTGTGAATCAGACCAGCTGCAGTTATGATCATTTTACTGCTCCATGGAAACCAGCTGAAAAGAAACTGAGTATTACAGTTGACACAAAACTCAATATAATCCAGCAGCGTTCTCTCATCACAAATAAAGCAACCAGCATGTTAAATTACATTATGAAAACTATGACCACCAGACCATTTATTCCACACTACTTAGTGGCAATAGACCCAAACCAGGATTCCTGTGACCAGTTCTGGGCCCCACAGTTGAAAAAGTCATGACCTTCAGGAAAGGTTGAGAGAGATGTACTTACTTCATCTGGAGAAGCCAAGGTCAAAGGGTAGTCTAAGAGAAAACTGGGGCACTTGAACAAAAGTTACAAAGATGACTGAGCCTAACTCTTTCTAGAGGTGGCGGACAACAAAGTCAAAGGGGAAATGGCTAAAATTACCTGCCTGAGAGGTTCAAATTAGGTATTTGGAGGCTACTGCAGCTGTAGAACAGGTTACCTCAGGAGGCAGCATAGCCTCCATCATTGGAAACTTCTGAGACTTATTTAGACCAAATCACAGCTGATGCGATCTATTGGTGATAATCTTGCTGAGAGAAGAAGTTTGGATGGTTTCCATAGGTGCTTCTACCCAGCAATCCTATAACAAACTCCTAAATGTTACCCAGTAAAGCACAAAAGTTAAACCAGATGACCAGCCACTGGATTTGGTGGTTTCTTTGGAAAAGGGTTGGTCACTTCTGTAAGTAAAATTGAATGCTAGCTAGAAAAATCACCATTTTGATATTTTCTCTCTTTCTTAGCCTTTCTTTGTATTTTTTTTTAATCCTGTAGAGAGTTATAAGTCTCTAGCAGCTCTTCATTGTTCAGCTTATCCTATCACAGAGAAACTAATCTGAAAGTTCAATTTAATATGTTTGCAGAAATATTCTTTAAAAGAATGTTTTTCTCCCCACACACATAGAGCAGCTGTGTTTCATATACTACTGAATATAACATCCAAAAAAAGAAGAGCAACAATATTTCCCTTTGAAGCTCAGTTCCTTGAGAGAGAAGTGCTAATGGTCAAACTTCAAAGAGAAACTGCCCTTCCTCCTACCTGGCTGTAGCACTTCACAGAAAGCTAATTTACCTCTGTGGTGAAAGGCAGGCCTTTCAGCAGTCGAGCTGACTGAGAGAAGGTGTAACTGGTGGACTCCAGAATTAGATGACAATTTTCTTTGAAGCCTGGCTGCTCATCTCATTAGCATTTCAGACATGTTGAAATGATTTACTTTCCATTTTGATTTCATGTAGAAAGATAAATGGAAGCTCCCAACTTAGCTCTTAAAGTTGTAGCTAGTCTTTAAATGGCTTTAATATTCTTAAATGGCAATCATGAAGTTTTCTGACATACATGGCAGAGACACTCAATTTTTTTCATTTTTACAACACCTCGATTGCCATCCACAAGGGACAGCATAGTATCTAACAGAAGTCAACGGAAACTATTTGTAAAAAGTGGATGGTCGAATTTTAATTGACAATGATTCTATAGAAATTATTTCAAAAAAACCAATGCTTTAAAATATGCTATGATGAAAATTTGCCCCATATAACTGCTTTGTTTAAAGTAGCTGGCAGCTTGCACTTCATTATATTTGTACCGTGACATCTACACAACTAAAGAAAAGGTCAGACATACTAGAATTCTGATGCATAACAATTTTCTATGTGGAATATTTTTCCTGGGTACATTATACATTTTTACAATTGACTTTCACAGAATTTACAGGGCTCAGCTCATATGGTCTGCAAGGGCTTAAAATAGCCAGCACATCTCTTCAACCCATGAGGGACCTGACAACCCACAAGTAGAACAGTTGTCTACATAATATTCAGCACAAGTTTCCATCTTTCTATAACTACCATTTTTATTTAGGACATTTTCATGAACCATCTCAAACAAACCCTAGAGGTTCTGAAAAGCTCGGGATAGCTCTTAAGCAATTCAATAGCTTAAAATATAAGGATAATTGTGGTTGCTGGTAAAAACAAAAGAAAATAGAGAAAATTCTGCATCAGAGAACATTTGCTGTAATGTGAAAGAAAAAAAATATACTAAGGATTGGAAAAGCAATGAAAGGAGAAAGCAGAGGTAAGTATTGAAAAAAGTATGAAAGTATTTTATAAAATAATACGTAGGGAATAGAAGAATAGCATTGACAATAAAATAGTGGTTTTCCTATTTTATTCTTTTATAATGCTAGAGGGATTTTAATTTTATCTAGAAAAAAGTGATCTTAAGAGAAAAAATGTTTTAAAAACATAGTTTGAATAAATTAATTGATGCTTAAAGAGGCATACAGTAATAGTATTAAAATGCACCTGGCCATTTTTTATTAGCCTATTAATGCAAACTTCAGGTGGTAAAAGCACTCAGCCATACAACACACCTGAATTGTACATTAACTGACAAATAAAGCATACTTCACTGAATTTCAGAACTTCACTATTGTTGCAAGTACACATACCTAAATGTACAAGTACAATTTTGTTTACAAAACACCTCCAGGCACTAAAGCAAAAATATTTGACAACAGGAAAATCATTAGCTAAAAAACTTATTTTCTTTTTCTAGAAATAAGGATATTTAGATTTTTTTCATCTATTTCAACTTTTCAGGACTCAGGTCATAAAAGATAATAAAATCACTTCATACCTTATTTGGTCTCAAAGGCAAGGGCAAGTCTAGCTTTTCAATGCTGAGCTCAGATCAGCCTCACATTCTCTCACAGAATATTATGATCTAAACGTCTGATTTACCATAGTTGGAAAAAAAGGCAAAAGTTGAGATACCATGAATGAACTGTGATTTGTGCTACTGATCCATACAGTGTATCACTGCCATGGGAAAGGCATTCCAAATCACCATTGTCATATCACGAAATTAAGAACAAGTGTGTGAAATTAGTAGTTTTCTGCCAATATTTTTTTTAAAAGCTTATAAGTTAGACTGTCCCTGTAACCTTCCTGTCTCTATCTATAAAAAGGCCCAATATGTTCTCTCATAGAGTATTATTTCAAACCCTCAAAATCAAATTCAAAGTATTGCAGTAATAATGCAAATTTCAGTTAACATAGCATGAGGTTCACAGAGGGACAATTATATAGGTTTTTTTATTTTCTTTAAACAAGAATAAACAAAGAAGCCAGACTTGCATAAAAACATATAGTGCAACTGTGTTTCCGCAAAATGTTCACTGGTTAAACAAAAAGCTAATAAAAATGTAGAAAAATAACAGGGCAAAAAGTATTTGTTCAATTTTTTTTTTTTTAATTTATAGAAAAATGCTGACTAATCTATAATCATGCTTAGAGTTGTAATTTCTTACTATGACTTTGTTTTTGATGTTCTTGGCAAAACTTTAAAAAGAATTCTCTCAAGCCATTACAGTCATCCATATTTATCAGAGATAATTGTGTGGTTCTTATACATTGCAAAGTGTTCATGTACTATACTACTGTCATGGATTTTTCCCTCACACGTCAATCAATTTTTAAAAATCTGATAAATTTAATTCCACTTGGACCATTTAGCTGAAATCTGAGCTTCAAACTTATTCAGCCAACAAACTGATTTCAATTTCTATTGATTTGTCAGTCTCTTGGAAAAAGCATCAGCTAAACACAAACCAAGTTATTTTATGATTAGCACATTATTTTATTTTTTTCTGATTTTCAGAGGCAATTTTCTTCATAACTGGTACATTAAAAATGCAAATTCTATATAACTTTGGTGCAATCATTTTAAAAAGCTTGTAATAAACAGGACTCATAAACTAATATTGTCATTGATATTCGTGACAGTATTTGTCAAAAGATATCTCACAGTATCTAAGCTCTCTCATTTTCACTTTATAAGCAGAAACTCTAATAAATTTACCAACTGTGACTATGTGAAGTCTGCCACTAAATAAATTAAAAAAGTTTAACAACCAAGTGTCTCTTAGAAAAAATAATGTGACCAATGCTGGGAATTGAAACACCCTACTGACTCTCCTGTGGTTTTCTGTTGACAGGTCTGAAATCCTGAGCATCACTGACACCCAGGCAAGTTGCCTCTGCTAGCAAGTGGCTTGCTTAAATGAGGTGAGGAAAAGTTCATGACAGACAAATTCATACATAGTATGAATTCATACGTATACATTCATACAAGTACTAAATTTATAGAAAGGACATTTACCTCAGGAAGTCAGTGAGCTGAACCTTGAGGATGGAGTCACATTTGCCCCAGGGCAAACAATTGTCTATGACCCCTTCGTCAGTGGCCTGGGCAACGGATACAAGTTTGGAGGAGATACAAAACAGGGAGGAATGTCTGGTACACCAGAGCATCATGCTGCCATTCAGAGGGACCTCAGTAGGCTGAGGCCATGGACTGACAGGAAGCCCATGAAGTTCAGTAATGGAAGTTGCATGTAGGGGGAATAATAAATACCCTGCATCAGTACACACTGGAGGACTCTCTGGAAAGCAGATGTTTTCTAGAAGACCTGGGGGCTCTGGTGGACAACTTGACCATGAACTAGCTGTGTGCTTCAAGTAAAAACATGAACAGCATCTGGGCAGTATATGGAACACCTTTGATTGCAACACAAGGGAGGTGATCCTCTCCCTCTGCCCAGCCCTGATGAGATATATCTAGCATATTGTGTCCAGTTTGGGGCTTCCCAGTACAAGGCAGATATGGATTTTCTGGGGCAAGTCCAGCAAAAACCATGAAAATGATTGAGGAACTGGAGCATCTGACATAAAAGAAGACAAAAAAGACCTGGGACTGTTCAGTACAGAGAAGAGAAGGCTCAGAAGTATCTTATCTATGTGTATACCTGATCGGAGGAGTTAAGAATAAAGAGTTAGACTCTTCTCAGTAGTATCCGCTAACAGGGCAAGAGACAATGGGCATAAAATGATGTGAAAAAGCCCCATTCAAACCTTAAAAAGAAACAACAACAATGACCTCACAAAACAAAAGTATATGCTTTATGTCCTTTTATACTGTGAGGATGATCAAACACTGAGGCAGATGAGACAGAGAGGTTTTGAAGTCTCCATTCCTGGAGATATTCAAAACTCAATGAGACACAATCCTGAGCAACTTGTTTTAACTGACTCTGCTCTGAGAAGAGAGATTGGTCCTGGTATTTCCCCAGAAGTGTCTTCCAACCTCAATCATCCTGTTTGATCCGTGTGCGGGCCTCATTTGACACTATGTTAGGCTACAACTTTTGGCCATTGTTAGAGACGACACACTGTGTTGGAGCAATGTTTAATCTTCCCAGATAGAGATGAAAAAAGATTTTCTGAAAAGAAACTGGGTCTACAGGTAGTTTTTTCACTTTAATCTATGTAACATTAGGTCAGACATGAACAACCAGTGGCTGTTTTCTGCATGCAGCCCAAGCAGCCCAGTTGTGTCTAAGACTACACCATCAGTCAAGGAAAGTGGTGTACAGGCAAAAGGAAACTGGAATGGAAACTGGGACTTCCAACTGTGAAGGAAATGAGCCAGCAATGACTGCTAATGTCCAAACTGCTCCTTGCCCTGGCTGTAAGCTACATGCTTGCACCAAGTGTCTAGAACAATCCGATCACATCTCCTGCCTCAGCAGAGCAGAGCAAGCCCTGGGAAACCAGTTACCACTTTTCTCAGGAGTGCCCACATATTTCTCTTCTGGCTATCTACGTGGTATAAACTGTGTCTTGTGGCTCTTGGTATCACAAAAAACTTTGATATGCTGCTCACAGGGTCATGAGGAATACCTAATTAGGGACTGACAAAGTTGAAGCAACTCAAACTCCCTCTTATCTCCCAGCAGATAATAGAAAATTACAAAGATGGAAGAACTTTTTACTACAGAAATAAAAGAGGTAACTGGTAAATTTAGCACTAAAGCTTAGGTTAAGTAAGCTTATAAAATTAATAATTACAACTCTTGGCTATAAATCTTACCTAAGGCAGGAAACTGGTAAATCACTGAAAAGAAAAGAACAAGCCTTTTTCAAAGCTAGGAACACTAGAATAATTTAGTACCAGGAAGCTACTTTAATGTCTACACATCGATACTTTGTAGAGAAATAGTCTTGATTGCTCAATTAACTCATATGCAGTTTTTGCACTTGAATATATATGTATATATGTATCTATAAAAAAATTTACATACTGCACAGAAATATGCACACCATATATACATGTAAATGATGCGTATATGTATGTCGGCACATGCTTAAGTAGGATGTAGCCTGATTAATATTAGTTCTATCAAGATTTTTGAGTTCCTTCATTCAGTCAGAAAATAATTGTGAAATATCTTCATTTTGGAAATAAATAGAATAAATGAACTACATCCAGTCCCTGGAATAGAACATAACAAATGATAAGCATCAGTACTAAAGCAAAACCATTTGTATATTCAATTTATCCAAAACTGGCAAATTTTTTTATAACTGCTATTCAAAGAAGCTTAATATACTGAGTATCGCCACTTAGTGTCATAATAAAGTATATATTGAAATTACATCTGTATCTCAGGGGGTTGCAATTTCACTCAAGTATTGAGATAAAATCCAGTCCTTCCTGGATCTGTATGTTCTTTTTGTCTTGGTTTGCAGTCATATCCTTTTATCCTAGTAGAAAGATAAGGAACTCCAGATGAGGAAATGTTTGAATGAGAGAAGAATCCCTGGAACATCCAGCAAATTGTGCTGGTAATTCAGCTGAAAGAACATCTTGTAAACTGCACTACACTTCCCACAGCTGAGTGTGGGGGAAGCACCACACACATTGAAGCAAAAAACATCCTTCAAAAAACTTTTATCAGTTCTATCCAGAAAAGCTTGCAGGGTACTTTTTTCTGATTAATAAATCAGAATACCTCAGACAAAATTGCGCTTGTAATAAATATTGCATTGCTTAATTTAAGCCTCAAGTCCCTTTTGACAAACCATCCTAAATGCTGAAAAATCATATTTCCACATAGAGTTCATGTTAGTTGATTGAATGTGCTCACAGTTCAATTTGTGAGGTTCCTTGATTGGAGGGAAGAAAACTGAACATAAGATTACATTGTTATTGGTTTCGTTAAACAAGTTTTGGGTTGGGTTTTTTGTATGCACAGGGATTTTAATCTCCTTTAGAAACTAGATGTGAAGTATTTTCCCAACCCCAATTCTTGCAAACTTTGGAATACAAGGTTTTGCACTTGACACAAATCTGAAATGCCAAAATTGTACACCTCCTAACCCCAATAATTAAAAAATAACATATGTAATTTATTTTTTTATTATTATTATTTCTTTTTAATACTCTTCTGTATCCTCTCAGTATATCTGCTTCATTCATGTAGCTCATGTGAAATATTTGACATCTTTTTAAAGAAAGAAAACAGCTATTCTGTAAAGACAAAAATACGTGAATCCCTGTGAATCATTATATAAGGATTATCAGCACACTTCTGAGTTCTCCTGCATGTCAGTAATATTGTGTAACTGACTTGTTTAATGAATTTTCTTTTATCTATATGAAACTTTACTAATTTGAAAAAGTGGAAGTCTGTTTCACTCTACTAAATAGAGCTCTCCCACCCTTAAAAGAGTCAAAATTCTAGGTTAAATCTTGATTCAGATTTAAGTAAGATTTCAGTTGGGAGTCAGAAACTCTTAATTGTCCTTTGAAAAAATCCACTTTGAGGAGCAACATGCCTTCAGCATTTTTTGAAATAAGAATTCTACAGTTCTTTCTTGCCTACACTTTCACTCTGCTTTAGGCAAAAGAGAAAAGCGGAGATGTCAGAAAAATATAAACCATACTACTGCCCATCCTCTCAAATGCAGTGGAAGATTCAGAAAAATAAGAACATTTTGCTCCAGGCCAACCTATGAATCTCTTTTTCTGTCAATATACATTTCTTCTTAGTAAAAAGGGGTAGGAGACTGAGATGAATCTGAAATATTACAGAGTTCTTGGCTAGAAAATTTTAATACTTCAATATCTTACTTCCCATTCTTTTGTTAAAAATTTATTGTCGTTCATTCTATCCATTCTTTTCAATGAGACATATTTCACCTGTAAAATGATTAATCTTATCTCAACTGAAAATCACATCATGCATGAATATATAAAACACCATTTTAAATTACTCCAATTATATGTGTTCAAACTTACATTCAAATATTTACTGTATTTCTGCAATTGTTAATGTGATGAAACACAGAGAATCCCTTGTGGCAGAGAGGCCCTGCATAGAGACCTGGACAAATTAGAGATAGGAAATCACCAACTGTAAGAAGTTTAACAAGGGCAAATATTCTGCACCTGGTTGTGTGTATGGACTGGAGAATGAGAGGAAAGCAGAACTGCAGGAAAGGTCTTGGAGATTCTGGTCAATGGCAAGTTGAACATGAGTCTGCAGTGCCCTGGCAGCCAGGAAGGCCAACCCTGTTCTGGGGGCATCAGGCACAGCCTGGCCAGCCAGGCAAGGGAGGGGATTGTCCTGCTCTGCTCTGAGCCGAGGCAGCCTCATCTGGAGTGCTGGGGGCAGTTTTGGGTGTCACTAAACTATTAGAGAGTGTCCAAAGGAGGGTCATGAAGCGGTGAAAGGTCTGCACGGTAAGCCATATGAGGAGTGGCTGAGTTCATTTGGTCTGTTCAGCCTGGAGAGGAGATTGAGGGGAGATCTCATTGCAGCTTACAACATCTTTGTGAGGGGAAAACAAGGGGCAGACACTGATTTCTTCACTCATGACAGGACTCAAGGAAATGGCATGAAACTGAGTCGGAGGGGTTTAGATTGGGTATCAGGAAAAGGTTTATCCACTCTTGAAAGTGTTTAGGCACTGGAACAGGCTCCTCAGAGAAGTGGTCACAGTACAAAGAATAATAGTGTCCAAGAAGCATCTTTGGGCAACACTTTCAGGCACATAGTGTGACTCTTGGGGATAGTCCTTTGCAGGACCTGGAGTTGGACTTTGATGATCCTTGTGGGTCACTTCCAACTCAGCATATTCTATGTTTCTATAAGTTATACTTAAGTTAGGTGGAGGCGTATAAAACTATATCCCAAGACTGGAAACTGAAAGTCAACATCCAGCTGCCAGCTGCAGCCTGAGCTCATCACAAATGCTTTCACAGTCCTGCACCACACAGAGACTGAGTTTAGATTCTCCTGGAGAACCCTTACAGGTTCTCAATACAAGGCTAAACAAGTACAAGTCTCAGTTGTGACTATCCTGGCTAATTTTCATCAGTCCAGGGATGCCCTAAACTTTAGCTTGCAGATTCTGTGTTACCTAAGGATGTAGTTCTGAACCTCATATTAAGTGCCAGTAAACTCTCTTCACAGGGTAGGTAGACAAAACAAATTCATTTTCCGCTGAAAGCCACGGAGAACTTCCAGGCCCAAATGCATAAACAACGGTGGACCAAAAGGAGGAACAAGAAGGATGAGACCTCACAGCCTGAAGCTGTAATTGGACAATTAAACCCCAATATGCAAATGGACCAAAACTGATAAAAATGTAATACCTCATGACAGGTCGGCCTTTTGTGTGTGGTGTTTCGTAGTGGACTCGGGGTGCAGCCTTGGTCGGGCTCCTGTCCTGCCCAAGGTGGACCCTGGCGGCCTTTCAATAAATACCGAATTTATTCTCTAGCTTTGTCCAGTCTCTGTTTCAGGTCGGCCTTCCAGGCATCACCAGTAACCAGCACTCTGAGATAATGAAATTACACTGTTGTGTCCTCAAGAAAGGACAAAACATTAAGTGGGTGAAATCTCAATAGCTGGCACTCCCTTAATCACTACCGTCTAACAGAGCAATGCTACAATTCTGAAATGGTTTTGTCATTTTCTAACCAGTTCCCATTTTAAAGGCTATTCTATTTACAGTCTGCTGGTGTTTCAGATACCTCGTTTTCAAATCAGTAAGGGACATCTATGATTCGGAGGAATTTTTAAAATTAATTCATCATTAGTAGCAGTATAGTACTAATAGTATTCATTCAAGGGTTACAACTTTCAGAATTTTCTTTTTTTTTTCCCTTGGCATTTTAACTCCGTTACTGAACTCAACGTCCTATTTGATTCCTGTTTCCTCTTCATAATATCGTATTTTGTAATTTCAAATTGCCATCATAAATTGAGAAAACCCTTATACTTTTTTAGATTCTGTATTTTTATAGCTGTTTCCCACTCACCCAAAAGCATTTTCTTCTTTTCAGTGCCTTTTACCTCCTTTGCCATTAAAGTATTTCTTTTTCATACTCAGACTCTCTTGCATTCAAAAGGCATCCTCTTCTTCTCCCTTGTTGGGTTTTCTGTCCACTCTGACAAGTATTCTGATATAAATGTGGGTCCTCTCCTCACCTTGACTCATATAAATAATTTATTTTGCCCTTTCCACAACATCTGCAAACACTGTGAACCAAGACCTTATGCAAATCTCGTTTCTCAAAATTACATCTGGTATTGTTCTCTCTTCTGTGCTTCTGCATACATATAAATGATACTTTTCTCCATTCCGAAACCCAAAATTCTACCAATTCTACAAAGAGAAAGTAATGGTCCTACAGATATTAGCATCTTATTGGCATTATTACCCTCCACAGAAATGTTTCCCAAAGCATTTCCTTTTCTTGGTAAAACTTGATTTCCTGAAAGTAAGTGAAAACACAGATAAGAGCTGTTTTACTCACCCTTTCTGAAGCCTAAATTCAGCAAAACTCCTAAGTGATTGTTTTAAATAAGCAGCAGATATGTAAATGTCCAAACTATTTTGCTTACATGAGCTATACAAGTAGACTTCTAGGTGTGGGGGCACTGGTTTTTCTCACTTCTCGCTCTTTTTTCCTCAGCTAGATGATTTCTCTGAAAAAGATTCATTGCTGTTACCAGTAGCTATAATGACTGTAGAGATAAATACACACACAGGAGCAGGAAAGATAATGCTTCATTTCAGGTAAGATATATCCATCTGCTTTATCTACTGTTATCTCCTGCACCAGGCTGACCTCTAGCAGAGTTTGGGTTCTCATCCAGAAGCTTGAAAAAAGGCAAACCATTGAAAATGCAAGAAGAGAGATATTACTTGAGCATGAAACATAACATCACAATGTTTTATTTATATTAACTCTACCATATGCAAGGTGTTGAAACTGTTTGAAACTCAAAATAATCTGATTTTTTCTTTTTTTTGTTAAGCATACCAAATAGTCCCTTAATATTTCCTTCAACAACTCTGATAATTGCCTTTAGATTGAATAAATAGGCCCCTATATAGCAACAAAAAACTATATTCATGTGAAATAAAATTTAATTCATATAACAGACAGATTAACCTCTACAGGAAAACAGATATGTCTGGCTAAACTAATGATACACTCTATAAATTATTCATGAATCTGATAATTCTTTGAATTATTTTTTAATTTAAGAAGACTGTTGGCTTAACTACTAAGATTGGGCTGGAACATTCAAAATCCAGTTCTGAGAGATCTATCACAAGTAGAGTGAGAACCATGAAAAGAAACTGCATACATTTGAACCCTGGTTATTACTGAAAATAAGAACATGGTCTTTGGGGCTGTAAGTCTTAAAGCAGCCACAGCAACTTCCATGCTTTCCCTACAACACACAGGACTCTCACGTCTCACCCTTTCGCCATGTAATTCTCTAGCAACCATTTCACTCTGGACTCTGCCTACTGCAAACAGGTATTCAGGTTTCCTTCAGGAACTCGGATAAATATGTTTTTTCCCTCTCTTATTCTTGCTATAAACTAATTAATTGTAGTCAGACTGAAAATCAGATCTTTGCATATCAAAATAAAAGTGAGTACTTAGCACTGTGTAAGGATAAACTGATCATACAAAAGGATAGCTATAATGCAAATCCCTTTTTGAAAAATTTTCCCCCATGAAAGTGCTTCAGTGTTAAGATTAATAAATGGATTTACATAAATTAAAAACTAACCACTTATAATTCAACCATATTAAGTAATTAATACAAATACTGATTATACATTTTGCTTTGTTTTCTTCAAAACAAGAAACATCAAAAACTTAAGATTTTCCATTCATTCTAGAACAACTTCAATTTTTTTTTACATTGAAGAGGCGATACAAGGTGTGCTAAAGGATCAGATTCTCACAGCAGAAGTACTTTTACAAAACCTAGATATATTTTCATATTTCCACACTATTTTTTATCAAATTCTTTTTAATTCACCCTAATTCACTCTTAATAGGCAGTGTTAGGAAAACTAGAGTGTGAAATTGAGGGGAAAATATAGACTTAGATTCCAGAACCTTCAGGGACCCAGAACACCTGTGTTTGGTGAGAGAGGTAATTTATTTTTAGTATCCCATCTTGTAAGAACTCTTTTCCTGCAATGAAAAACAAATTAATATACTGGTAGTTTTTATTCCATATACAACATTTCAGGTATGGATCCATAAAACAGGAAAAAGAAAAAATCTTGATGGAAAATTTGAAATATGACAGAACACTCCTATTTGATCTTGGGAAGATACATGCTCCCAGATTGTTTTAAGTATTTCAATGCCAACTTTGCAAAATTTAAGAGATTTAGTAAAACATCTCTTGAACAGTATAAAACATCTCCTTTTGTCATCTGCGCTCTAATGAGCAGAATTTCACTCAGTTTCTAATGGTTTGATTAGTGAGAAAAACTAAAAAAAAAACCAACAACAAAAAAAGAGGTAATAGGGAAAATAAAATCTGGACATGGTCCAGTGCACAATTAAAGAGCCAGATCTCAGTCCACCCAGAAGATTAAGGCTGAAATACAAGAAAGGTGTCCATAATGAAATACACAGCCTGGAAAGCTATTATTTAAAGTCAGGGCAACTCTTGCCAAATAGGAAGTTCTGTCTACTAAGAACATTTTGTCCCAGCCAGAGAGTGAGGCAGATTGATGAGGACAGACCTGAAATAATCCAGATTACAAATTTTTACCAGACCAGATGGCACCATCAGCCACATCAATTACCCTGTCACACAACTTCCCAGCCAGTCATTAAGGACCAGTTGGAATTAGCAGAGTTTCATTTGAATCTTGACTTCAGAGATCTGAATGTTGAATGTTGTTTTGGTTTTTTTTCAAAAGCAAAAGAAAAAAACAATTCTTTTTCAAAAGGCATCACAGTTTGTTTGGTGGTGCTTCAACACCCACCTATAAAAAGGGAACAGCAGTACATCCTCTGTATCTCAAAGGAATTTTGTATGAATTCATTAGAGAGTGTAAACAGATTGAAGTATCATAACCAGGGCTGTATGAATACCAAAGCCTGAGAGAAAGAGACCGGAGTATCTTCTGTCCCTGGCTTATGCATGAGGCCACTCGGATATGCCAGATGCTCCAGCTGCAAAGCAAAGGAAATCAAAGCAAAGCAAAGCAAAGTACTGTCACTGAGGATTTTATGAATTAAGATTACAGAAATCTTAGACAGAAGAGAACACCAGAGAGAGTTTACATGTGACTACATATGCAGAAAAATGACTCTGTAACTAACTGGGGAGATTGGGAAGGGAAGAGTAAGGGAATAACGTAGCAGCACTAAGGACTGATGATCTATATGGGAAACGACTATTGAGCAGTTAAGCTCAACTTCAGAAAAAAGGATGAATTTTATATTTGGTAAAACAAAAATAATGAATTACAAAATTAAATTATTCCAGTAATTTAATTTTATGCTTGACACAGCATTTCATGGGTTTGATTTTATAATAACCCTGATCTATGTAAGACTATGTCACATCTGATAAGAAAACAAAGCATTGCTAGTATTTTACAGTCCCTAACATAATTTTCATGTAAAATGAAACTTCACAGCCTGATGGTTTCCAATATATATGTTGTTAATATTCCTAAGTACCAGCCAATATTAAGATACTATTCTATCTTTGTGGAGAGGAGGAAGAGGAAGCAATGCTTCAAGGCCAAAGAGTCTCTCTTGGTTTAGCTTCTTTTGAAATGTCATCTTTACATGTTCTATTTTGACTGTTCTAGTCTGTGGCAGTCAAGGACAAGATGCAACTAAAATTACATTCCCCAAATCCGAAACAAAATCTGTTAATCTATTTTGGTTTTCTAGATTCATTTTGATTTTCAGTTGTTTTAGACAGTCATTTAACCCTCCCCTAGCCTTTTCATTAAAATATCTTATAAATTTAGCTAATACTGGCATATTTATAGCTGCAGTGTTAAAATTGCATTTTAAGGAGATTCAGAGGAAATAACCTTAAACAAAGGTTACCACACATAGTACTTGATATTTTAGTGGACCAGATTTTCCTATCTTACCACTTTATTTTTCTACTGACTTGGGTCTCTGATACCCTTGCAACTTTTTGTTCCCTCATTTAAACAATGGAAGAATATTGTACTGCATTCTATCAGGTAAAATTATCAAAAGAATAAAACATAACAACAAAAAACCAACCCATATCTGCAAGCTAATGTTAGCTGAATGTATCCTGCAGATAAAGCACATGCTGGTTTCCATAATGGCAGTACTTAGCCATTGGATCCACAGGCCAAGAACTGCTGGGAACTATCCAAACCAGGAATTTCTAAATCAAGAACGATGCCTGATTGGAAATAAAAATTAATTTGAGGAAGTCCTTTATTTCAGTTTGCTTGTAAACTCAGATCAGACCAGCCAACTGAAAAGCTCCTTCTGTCCATCATGGCTAAAAATCTGTTCTCTGCAATCATAAATGGCTTTTTAGCTACCTCCCCACTGCCCTGAGGTTGTGCCACTGCCATGCTGTGGTATCAGTATGGTGTGTTGTGCTATGCTGGCATCAATAGCCATCGGGAGATACCCTCTTATTTTTGGGGCCAACTTTTAAAGGGGCTGTTGCAACACTGGGGAGCAGGTTGCCACATGCTGCTTTTTCAGAATTCCTGATGTATTAGCAAGTACCAGGAAACAAGATACAGTATTTGTCAGCACACTATCAAGGTTTTATGCAGCCTGAGGTTGATTTTGATTTGTGATGGAAGTTTTCTCTCATTTCATGCTTTCTCATCAGGCCTTCTACTGAAGGATCTCTGAAAATCTCAGCTGAGGCAGAAAATCTTCTTTCTTATCCCAAAGAGCTTCTGCGCTGCACCACTGCCTGTGGAACATTCCTTCCTAATGAAAGGCCCAGCCGAATGTAGCATTAATTTCACTAAAAAGCTCTCGTATAGACTGGATGAATGTACTTCTTCCTGGCAGACACACAGTGAACACAAGCAAATGAAAATACATCAAGTTAGCTTCATGAATATTGGTGAAAGATACAGCGAAACCAGCTGTACTACTCACTATTGGTATTTAATAAGAGTAAGGAAGTGATGAGAAGAAAGTGAACTTAGTGTATTTGGTATAAATACCTCAGGAAAAAAAAATACAAATAATAGTCACTCCACTCCAGGAAAAAAATGCTTGAAATTTTAATAATCACTAAAAGGCAGATATTTTGCTGATTAACACAATCAGTGGAGTGGTAAAGATTTCTTAAATCTGCCACCTATTCTACCAGAATTTCATACTCAATTCTTCTATCGCAATGAGTATGCTTCCAGTTGTTAAAAAAAACCTGTCTCTGTCCATCTAGTTTTTGCAAGGTAGGGCAGAGAATGAGACAGAATCTACAGCTTTTTGTCATCTAAGAGAGAACCAGATTCTATAGGTTTTGGTTATTTAAGATGCATGAGAACATGCCTTCCTCACAGATTTATGATGGACTCAGGAAGTTTTTGTAACAGAAGTGATTTATACATTTGCCCACTTCCCACAGAAAAACGTGTTTTAATAAGATAGCATAAATTATTCTATTTGAAATACCTGTTGTTTAGTACTCCTATCAAAAAACTCAGCATACTCTACACGTGAAGACAAGCATGAACTGTACATTAAAATAGAGACTGTCATTGGAGAAGGCAATTATTAAAATAGTAAAAAAAGATGATACAGTAAACAGGAAGAGTATTACATGATAAAGTAATATTTTTATGGCCTTCCAATATTGTCATTTACAGAATATACTCTAGGCATAAAAACAACCAAGAACATATAAAGCCAGTAAATGTTAATGAGTAGGGGTGGGGGAGAGGAAATCACTGAAAAAAATATAGAATTCTAACCAAGCAGCCCTTAGAAACCAAAAGAATTTAAAACAAGTCAATGAACTTCTGAAAAGAAATTCTAAAATTATCTCTATGTCTATACTTTTTCTCAGGAGATTTTTTTAAAGAAAGTCCTATATCCAAAATCAAGCTGGAAAATGTAGATCTAAGTTAGAAAATTGATGTCCTTATATCAGTTTTCCACAGTTAGCCGAGAAAGAATTAGGAAGATGGTAAAATAACCCTTCCATATAAATTTATATCCACAGGAAAAAAAAACAAAAAACCAAAAAAACCCCCCAAAACATACTACTTTGATTCCCCTGATACTTAGATAGCCCTAATTTTTTGACTGTACCTTATCTTTAATGAACACTTGAAACTAGTAAGTTGCCTTCCAAAAAGACTAAACAAGTACTACTCTCAAGGATCTTACGACGATTTTCCCAGAATCCTTGAGGGGAAAAAAGTTATCACATTTATGTTTATTTGAAAGGACACAAATTCAATTTCTGTAGCATGTAAATGTGCTAAATTGCAATATGAGTATAACAATTAGTCCAGATATTTCTGTTGGCTGAAGAGATCATCTTCATAAAATTCTGTCTGACTGTAGTATATGAGATGGATCGTGGACCAGACACAGTCTCAGAGAACTAATTCTGGATTTCCTTAAATCTAAATTTCAACCTTATATAATTTATTTTAAAGTTCTAGGGGGTTAATAAATGGTTCAGATACAAGAATGGAACAGCACTACTTAATGACAGCCTGTTCACTTTTTTTTTAAGAGAGAATATGTCTGTCCAGAGATGATTTTAAGCACTTTAATCAATGTTTCAGTTAGGTGTCATTGACCTTTCATTTCATATGCCTTAGTTCAACCAGAAATAATAAAAGAACAGGCACAACTAACACATTATCCACAGCTTCCATTGTAGAGCTTCATCTTTTATGGAAGAAGATGCAACACAGTATTTGGAGTTTAGATTAGAAAAGAGAAAAATCACTAAAATAGTGTATAGTAAATGTAAGTGATCCAAAAAAGACAAAAAAACCCCAACCAAACAAACAAAAAAAAAATCAGATACCACAGTGACATATTCTAAAACTAGACAGAGTATGATTCAAACAGAACTTTGCCTTGGAGGGAGCCGTGGTATTTATCACCTTTGAAAACAAGGCTAAAGTGGGGCTTATTGCCTTCTGTTAATCGGGAGTAAATCTACAGTCTTTCTTCAAGGGATAATATTTTATTATGTCAGACAACTTGATACTTCATATAGACAACTGGAATCAGTTTTATTTGTTTTTTATCAGCAGACCTATATAGCCGCTGTCTAGCAGCACTTCCATGATAAAGTTTTAAGTGATTAATTCAGTATATACTTCATTTCCTGGTCCGTTAATGTAAGTTCATATTGTGTATAACTTCTTTAGAAAGTGTTATAAATGCTCAGCGTATAATAAAATTTTAAGGGGACAGGATTAGATTTAGTTTTCATTTTAGTGTAAAAAAAAAGTTACTGTTCTTTACAGTTTTTCTCTGTCTGGATTTGTCTAGATATAGACAAATACCTTTGTCACTCTTACATTCAAAATAGTTGCAGAAAAACTTCTTTAGTGAACTCTAATACTACATTTCCACTGTAATCTCCATTTGTTGCACTTCATGTGAAATCGATACAAACTAAAGTTTAATTTCACAGGAGCACAGAATAATAGAATGTTAAGCAGTTGGAAGAGACCTTGAAGATCATCTAGTCCCAATCCCCCCCTGTCATGGGCAGGGACATATCCCAGTAGAACAGATTTAATCCAGTCTTGGATCCAGTTTCATCCAGTAGTTTCATAAAGTATAATCCCTCAAGGGAATGCCAAAGTCCAAAAAACCACTACTAGATTAAGAAAATATTAAGACCAGAGAAGAAATGCTTCTTTAATGCAACTTTCATGCTTTCCCACAGCAGAACGTGTATATATAATTCCCACAGCAGAACGTGTATATGTAATGCATGGCTAGAACTGTGAATGTGCATGTGTTTTACGCATAGTTTGAATTTTTACCAGCCCAAAATAGTCTAATAATCCTATTACAGATCACTGTACCTCAACCATGATCTGTGGAATACCTGTGATCCAGATACCATTAGAAGGAAGGAACAGAGGAAAAGCACATATATTTGTAAGAAGGAACCAAATAAAATTAAAGTAATAAATATTTAAAAGTTTAACTTATTTTTTAATTGTATTGCCAGTAAAATGTATTGAGACAACCATGCAAAAGTTATTCCTAACTTTAAAAATGTCTTTCTTGTGTTTTAAAAGTAAAAATGCCCTTACCCTAAAAAGGGATTTTGAAGTATTTATTTCTAGTTCTCCTACATTTTTATTACCTTTAGTGTCTTTTGTTAGTAGACACTAAAACTTATTTTTATTTCAATAGGGCAGATTTGCAGCATTTGAAAATATGTAAATTATGTTGCACAACACATATCTCAGGATGAATTAAGAGCACTGCCTGCTTAATCCATGGGCATTATCAGTGGCATGTATCTTGAGAAGTCAGACAAAAATTGTTAATTAATCTCTTATTAAAAAAACACACTCTGAACATCATTAGCACTGAAGCATTTCAGTGCATTCCATCTCCAATTCTGGTTAACGAGGAGATCATCAGCAGTAACAACAACAACATTTTTCATGCATTATGTATTATTTCAAAATTAAAAATAAAAAATTTATGAGAACTAAACATACCTATTTTGAACAGAGGATTTATGATGATACACAGAGAAAAAGACAGTCCACATAAAGATGAAGACAGACAAACAGCCAACGCAACAAGTTAAAGTACTTCCAAATGCTTCTTGTAGTAGTCTCAATAAACATCCAACAGCTTGGTTTCTTAGGATAACCTTCGTGAAATTCAGATATCAAATAAGATTGGCATGTTTATTTGGACTGGTTGAACATAAAGCCCCAAAGTATTACCTTTGTCACAATATTTGTTGGAGGAGAAAATACTTTCAGAAGGCTTGAGGAACCAGCTCCTAAGAAGTTTGCAGTTTTCCATCTTTGTTCAACTCAAAATGCTGCCAGTGACAGTGATCCAAACTACCATTAGGGAAAACTAATACCAATTCAACATTTTTTTTCTGCACCCAGGAAAAAAAGAGTTTTAGTTATAATTTTTTTCCATTAAATATTTCCAATTTTTTTGTTTGAATTTAGTTTTGCATGAAGATGATTTTTACTTTTTAGATAATTTTTGACTTTATTCATACTTTATTCCAAAAGATTTGCTTAATTTCCAGGTTCTTGATCTTATATCATGTCTCATTCACAAGGAATTTCTAAATCAATCTCATGAAAGCATTCAAGCATGAAAAGTTTTGGACAAGGCCACTGGCATGCTGAGATGTGTACAGACGATAGGTTGTTGCAATAATAATAATGCCTTATAAAAGGACTGGGAAATGGTGGAAACTATCACTTTGGATAACATAGTTGGGTCAAAATAAAATATCCATCTGTGTCAGTGTAGTCTCTCTTCCAGTGATCAACAAAATGTGCCTGGGGAAGAGTGTAAGAACGTGGCAAACACCTAGTATTTCTTCCCAATAATATCATCCCACCCTTCAGAATTTGTGCACCAGGCGTTCCCTAAGACAGACGTGAGGTTTTCCTAGCAGCAAATTTTGAGATTTTTATTCTTCCGCAAAACAAAATTAGATGGAAAATTCCTGCTTAAAAAGCTTGCCATACATGACAGGACATGATTTGTTTTCCTTTCTCTGTAATCTTATTTACAATAATTCTACATGAAATGTGCGAGCACTGACTATAGTTCCCACCAAAGATGTGAATAATGAGTGCATATACATGCAAAATAAAGAATTTACTGATTTTTTAATGATCTTTCCCCCCTAAATAATATAATTTCCCTAATTAGAAAGCTGAAATAGTGTCACCTGATTTATGTGCCCATCAAAGACTACTAGCAGTAAATAGCAAAACTGAAAAAGCTGCTTCAGTCTTCCTGATTCAAACAGATCGACCAAATGGCAAACACAGTTTTTTGTCCAAGTACTCAATAGGTTATTTTATTCTTACAAGTATGTTCGGCAGCTAATACAGATGTAGAATTACTGACTGCCCCAAAATACACAAGAGTAAAAAATTAAAGCCAAGTGTAGCTTTAATATTAATGCAGTAATTGAACAAGATCCATTGGATGATTAGCATTGTACATGGGGTAATTATTGGAAATTTCTTTTTGGGTAATATTTTTATGCCAACTATAAAGGTTGGGGGTTTGGGGGGTTTTTCTGGTGTTTGTTTGTTTGCTTTTTGGGTTTGGTTTTTTTTGTTTGTTTGTTTTGGTTTTTTATTTGGATATTTCCAGTGTGTTAATATACTTACTTAAATATCTGTGTAAGTTTTCTTCTGTTTTAAAAGTTTATGTCCTAATATGCCATAATGGCATCTTTAATATGGTCACCTCATCAAATTCAATGGGATTAGGAATGGATCTGCAACCCACTGATGACTAAGATCAGACAAAAAACAATTTTAATTGTGTTTTTTTTTTCTTTTTTTTTAATACAGAAACCTATTTGAACCTGGAACAACTGTTTCACATTAATACTTAGAGGAGATAAATAGAAACTCTTAAGTACAACTGAGCAAAATGCAGAATGTTTCATAAGAATTGTAAGATTTTAGAATAATTTTGGAATTAAATAGAAAATGGTTTTGATTAACAGTAGTGAAGCAGGATAAAAAAACCATCAGACCCAAGGCGTTTTTATTCAAAGTATTTTGCTTCAGAACCACAAAAGACCTACAGCTATGTCTAGGCATGTAGAGCTGTCATTTTTTTCCTTCCATTGCTCAACACAAGCAACAGTCAGGATGTTGTACAGCCACACTGGTTTCTCCTGAAAATACAATACATTGTTTCCTCTCAGCAAAGGTGTTGCCCTGTGCTTGTATAGCTAAGGGCACAGTGGTTGGACCAGTCACCTGGGCCACAGGTCAATGTTTGCTTTATTTATCTAGAGGATTTAATTTGTTTATTTTATACACTGCAAGGTCTGTGACCACAGAGCTTGGAAGTAAATGCCTTGTTCAATATTTTATGCTCTTCTATCTTTTAAAAATAATTAAATACCACCTCTTGTAAAGAAATGCTCTCTGTTTCTACGATGTTTGCATTTCTCCAGCGCAAGTCTTCTATTTCAAGACTTTAATGCAAATCGAAATCCTTGTTCTGCCAGCTGGAACCAAGACTTCAACCTGCAATTTGTGTATCAGAGGTGAACATTTTGGCTCCTACATATGACTCTGTTCTCACAGACATCCACACACAGCCTGTACTGTAACACTTGTAGGCTATGCTACAGCTGACAATGGTTCCTGAGAAAATCCCTGTTTAAATACATCCTGTTTTTTTGGGGGGGAGGAAAAAACAAACCTAAAAACCCAAACCATATCAGCATTTTCTGACCAGCTAAATAGCGTTATTGCAAGCATTTTATGCCAAAAGAAAGATTTTGTCATGCATGTAAGAAAGAAAGAACTTTGTAAGGAAGGAAAGGATTTTGGCCATACCACTATGTTTTTCTAATCAAAAGATCTTCTCAGTTCAGCCACTCTGCCAAAAGTGTCGATCCTATTTACGCTCCAATTATCCATGAAACCAATCAGCTCATTTTAATTATTGTCCATTCTGATAATTTCATTTATGACTGCAAAAATTAAGAGGAGATTAATGTTTCCTCAAGATTGCCTTTGCCTTGACATTTATAGGATTCCTCTTAAATGTCATTGCTTTTTCTTAATAAGATGACTCCTTTTAAACCAATATCTATATATGCAATTAGAGAGTTAGTACATAAGGCTCTGCTAAGGAGTTTTGTTTGCAATATTACATCAATCTCAACTCTGCAATTTGTTGTGGAGTCACATAAAAACCTTTGGTTCAGCTCACTGTTGAGGTGCACACACCTCTCTTCTATATTTTCATTATAAAACAACTTAAGTGCAAGAACTTAGGACAGCTAACAAGGCTTTTGCTAGATCAAATCAACAAGGGAGGTAATCTATTTGAGCAACCTGTTCACCTGCGTAAATGCCTCGCTTGTTAAAGGCTACTGAGAAGTCCACTTCAAAATTTGATATCACTATCCCTTATAACAAAAGTCTCACACATACAATATCCCAGCTTTCAAAGGTGCCATTTATCAATCGTTTACTTACAGATGTGCAAAAGGCTTAGTTTTTGATAAAAAACCAGAAGCATAAAAGCACCTGTTAACTTGACCCTTTTTTTGAAGCAATTTCAAAATACGCATATTTTAGGAAAGTTGTAATTTTGAAAAAAAATTAAATAATTTATTTATAATTTTAAAATTTACAGCTGAATTTATCTTTTGTTTAATATGAAAGTATTTTGTTGAAATTCTAGTATCCAACATGAACTCTTCAAACCTTTGCAGTATGACTGGTTTTTTGCTGTTTATGACTGTTTATGCTACAAGTTCTCCTCTGTTTCTCCAAATGCTGCAAGTTTATACATGCTCTTGTGGCCTCAATATTGTATATTTATTAAAACTGAAAATGCCCATTTTGATGATTTCTTGTCTTGAATGTTGTAGTTGAAGAGACAACAATTATCAATTTTTAATATAAGTCAATAACAATGGTGTTATTGCTGTTGATCTGAAAATTAATTTAGCATTGAATTTTATGCTGGTCCTTATCATGCCAGAAAATAATAGAGTTTGATCTGAGCAGGAAATGGAACCATTTAGTTGTCCTTCAGCTAAAACCTAAGTACATTCTCTGACACTGAAAAACTGGTTTGAAATTTAGACTGCTCATGGTCAGATATTTCAGATATATCTAGTGAACTGTCAGTCTATTACATTTCAAATCTGTTTACTTCCATCAAGTTTATTGCAGCTTTCACTGAAGTAAGAATGAATGCTTTGCTACACAGTAAAGTGCCTTTCAAATATCATACCTTCTAGCAGGGTGAAACCGTCTGAAATATTGGAGATTTAAAGTGGTGAGATAAACTGTCAGCTGATCTTCAAAACATACACAAATAATAGGTCCAGTTTCAAATCAGAGTGCCTAAAAATTAGATAGCTAAACATCTATTTCAGAGCTCTAGATTTTGAAGCACTTAGGAATGATCTGAACTCAGTATTTCTGTTTGCTGATACTAGAGCATAATTTCACACCACCTATAAATTCAGACACTTCAGGATGCTTGAAACTAGGACAGCAACTGCCAAGAATCTGTGACAGTGTAAACTTAGTGCAGTTGCCCCCAAAGCATCTCTAATAATTTCTTCAGCTGAAGAAACAATTTGTTCCACATTCCTTGCTCATTTTCTTACTTTTTACTGGATAAACCCTCCTTACTTTCTCTTTCTCTGAGGTCTGTCAGGTCACCTGGTCCCTGGCCTATACCCACACATAAATATATAGAAGTACATCTTGAATAATATATATCATATCAAAAATTAGGAAGTCTAGCTATATATAGTTCAGAAACTGATAGAGAAAGCAGGAAAAAGATTGCTTAATTTGAAGAAAAAGCTGAGGGAAATTTCTACAGAATATATCAACAGGGGAATACATGAACATGAAGATACTACTGAACAATGAGCATTTATATCAAGTGAGTTTTCAGAGTTCTCATATCACAAATGTGTACACAGAAAAAAGTGTGATTCAGAGGTGTTTTTGTAAAATCAGTAGCAGTTTCAGTATCTGCTGATTCCAAAATCACACATTTAATGAGCCAAAACCCAGCAGACTAGTACTGATAAATGAACATATGACATACTAGCTGCCATTTGAAATTCCTTTTCACCTTAGCAATGGGTATCAGTGTCTAGAGATGTGTTCCTGTATGAAAGGCTGCATGCCAACTGTTTTAGACAGTTTTGTAGGGTTATTACTCCTCTTCTTGAGCACCTTTCTAAGGAGAATGAAGGGAAGTGAGAGGTGTAACTGAGACAGGCCATTCAGGGATTTTAGGATCTTAATGAAAGTGCACATAGACATTGTATTTCACCTTTGTTATCTCTGTAGAGAAGACAGGTTTAAACTGAGCTAAAAAACCTCTTTATATGTCCTCTTTCTCTCCTTTGTGGCTTATGGGCTTTACTGTAGTGCTAGTGGATGACATATCATAAGGGAGATAACTTCTTGTGCTAGGAATTGCCAGCACAGTAAAACACCACCCTTCTTGCCTGATGAAGATTTTTATTTTTCACTTTTTAACCAGCTATATGCAGAGTAAGAATGACCTTAAACTGGTTTTGCTGTCATTTGCTCTGGCTTGCTGAAAACCGTCAAGTGACACTACTGAAAAACTGATGGAAACAAATATAGAATCAAAATTTGTATTTTCAGCCATCCAAAGAGCTTTCAAAACTGCGACCTCTAATAAAGCTAAGCTTCAGTGGTCATTTAGCAGCAGTTATTTCAAGCTAACTGAAATTCAGGTAACATGTAATGCCAGAAAAGACTTTTAGAGATAAATATTATTTTCTGATTCTGTAATACCACAGAGCAGTGGTTGCATTTATCTGTCCAGTGCAGTGTCAGATATATTTTACTTCTTCTCTTCCCAAGTAACAGTGCAAAGTCTATCACAGTTCTGTGGCAAATTGAATACCAGTTCTATTACTTCAATTTGGCCATCCACAAATCCTAAATTCTGAAAAGTTTAATAACAGACTAAGCCTATACAAACAAACACAGAGCCTGAAAAACAACCGAATTTAAGCTGGAAATTAATTGCATTTTAAGTGCTCTGAAATACATGAGAAAGACAGCTGTGGACATGGAAATCCATGCAAAAAATTTCATCTGCTTATAGAGATGTGTAATAGTTAATTACACTGTAAGAAAATTATTTTATCTGATATATTGATAGTCTGTAGATTAACAGCAGCTAGCACTATCTTTTATGCATCTTTACTTTATCCTGATAATTTTTAGAAAGCATTGTGCTAGAAAAGGAAGGAACTCTTAATAGTTGTCTGGTAAATATGTTCCTTGAAACGTTCTTAATTTAACTGGTTTACTGTTTTGTTGGGTTTTTTTCTTGATTAAACCAGTCTTTTTTATGAGAAACAATATTGCACAAATGCACTGAGTGAATGTAGAGGTTCCACTTCTTTGCGGAGGTTATGTTCAAAGGAATAAAATGCATCTCAGTCCTCCCTATAACAAGCTCCCTAATAACTGAAAATTAAAACTCAAATAGCCAAGAGTGCAGCTATAAAAACCCCAGCAAGGCAATTTAACCATTAGGACAGCTTGAATACAAATTAAAGATTCCAAAAGACAATAAAATAATGACAATTTTCTCCTCTTTCCATCTTTTCGGCACAGCGAGGCTTGCCCACCCACGTGAGCTGAGGGAAAACAGGAACTTTTGTAGAAGTAGCACTTTCACTGTTGGTTAATTATCAACTCTGCCTGTCTTTATTCGGCTGCTGTCCTTCTAGGTGTAAAGCTCCAAGGGACACAGAGGCAAACGCTGTTTTGAGGACAGCTGTGGTACGGTATTTGCTAACTGAGCTATCATGCTTGCAGAAGCACCCTGCTGGTTACTCTCTAAAGGCCACACCATCAGCTCTGTTGCCCTGCTACCTCTTTTTCACAGCAACTTGGCTCCTTATAGGCAGAATAATACTATACCAAATAGGATACCAGGTACCAAAGATAGAATTTCAGTCTTCCTACTAATAAAAAGCCTCCTAGAGAAAGCTATTTTCGTGGCACATTTTCATGGCAACACAGATTTAATCACCTATGAAAGCCTTACTCTGTTCCAAAGAGGATAACTCTACCACTTATAACATGAGCAAGTCAAGTAGGATACAGTAAGGAAGGTCATCTTAAATGCATTTCTTACAGAAGTAAGGGAAAATGCTTTTTTAGGAGCTAAGATGATTTAATTAAATCCATGTAATGAACAAACTGAATGGAAAATAGAAACAGAATAGTGATAACATGGGAAAAGTGCATTTAGGGAGAATTAAGTGCATGG
Organism: Cyanoderma ruficeps; assembly: GCA_008694505.1. Taxonomy (NCBI): domain Eukaryota; kingdom Metazoa; phylum Chordata; class Aves; order Passeriformes; family Timaliidae; genus Cyanoderma; species Cyanoderma ruficeps. Next base: position 46,595,871 of record VZDJ01007755.1, read on the forward strand.
GTAAGCAAGGAAAAGTGGAAGTAAAAATTGTATTTATATGTATGAAAAGGCATCAAAAATTTAGTTCTCAAACCTTAGAAGAAGTCACTAAGTCAGGTCTCATTAAAGCAGGTGGAAGACATTCACTTCTGAAAGAATACTTGCAATAACATACTATTTAGCTCTCAGAGAATAAAAACAATGCTCTTCAAGTCATCAAGAGAAGAAAAATCCCGGGAAAGAGTCAGAAACAAGGCATCTAGAAACAATAAATCTGCTGTATTTTCAGAAGCACGGATTAAGTAATGATAAAACAGACACATCTGCCTGAAAAATACACATATCTGTTCTATTTAGGGCAGCGTATTTCTCTGTTAATGAATATAATGACAAAGTCCTGCAAGATACCTCTCCTTCCTAGAGCTCTTAGGTTCTGGATAGACCCTCACCTGCATGCTGTCACAAACTCTGCTTTAGGATGCTTCCAGCTATGCCACTTTTCAGGAAGAATATGATCTAGAAAATACAGGTATACGATATAATATGTAATCCCCAGTACACAAACCATTTGATAATGTTATCAGTGTTGTGCTCTTCTATGCTTTCAGCTTTTTAATATATATACACCGTGTATGTAGCGTCTGTACCCATCCATGCTCATGACACTGTGTTTGTATTGTTTTACTCTTTACTTACCCCCTGCAATGTGTAAATAAGATTTTTCCCATAATCAAGCCACATTAAGAACACAGGGGACCTATTTTCTTTGTCACTACATCTATATGGCTTGATTACCCTGTCCTGCAGCTTTATCATCCCTAACTGTGTGCATGTCTCAGGATTATGCCTCAGGCTGAGAAAATGCCAGTGTAAAGGAAGAAATGATAAGTGGCAGTGGATCAATTAGTTATTTTTTTGTTTGGTGTCGTGGGGAGTCCATTATGGAAGAACTCAGACAAAGGGAAGTTAATCAGCAGCAGCTTTTGGATTAAACTAAAAGTGGACAAAATCTGATTTTCATCATACAGATAAACACTAAAATTAATGACGCCAAAAGTAATTATGCCAGGTAGCATGTGAAGTTTTACACATTTCTTTTATATATAGTATAGAGTCAAATATATTTTGGAAAATACTTTCCAGCTTTTTCTAAGATATCACCAGTAAAATTACACTACTTTGCCTCACTAAAATCTTACATTTGAAGTTAGTGCCCACAGCCACATAAGCAAAATATTGTACAGGTCAAAATATTAACCTATTCCATATGATGAACCACACACGTTCAGAGAAAGGATTTGTGGAAAAATAAAGAAAGGATGGTTTTCCTTGGGGAAAAATTTTAATTGAACTATCTGCTGGAACACCAAATTAGCAATTTTAAACTCATCAACTAACTCCTGTGCAGTCTCCATTCATACAGCCAAGCGTTCAAAGCTAGATTCTCCTTCTCCACCTTCCCTATTTAGCACTTTCTTGTCCCATCCTGTTTGGCAATATGGGAAACAGCATTCATTTGTTCACCTGTGCAAATCCTCCCTAAACTAAGCAACAACGGAACATTTAACTTACTGAAACCACTTGTTAGCTATGCACTATTTGGTGTAGACTTTCTTGTCTGAGAAGGTCACAGATCTCCTTGGAGCCCACCCTCTGTGCCAGTCACTGTCCCAGTGACACAACAGAGAAGCTCCTGTGTGGCTCTACAGCCCCAGTTACAGCCTAGGTTTTTACAGCTGCAGCCTCTATGTTCGGCACTGAAACAGTTAATCCTTTTCCGAGGCTACTTGTTTTCAGTTAACACATTTCAAAGGATGCAGGCAGATGGCATCACTTGCAAAGCTATTGTTTTAGTTTTTCAAGAGACACAGCAGCACCTGGAACGCATTCAAAAGTTCCCAACAAGCAGGATAAAAAACAGAGCTTGTATATTTGACAGAAATAAGTTAAATTCTTCAAAAAATAAAACACTGGGCAATTTTAAGGATTGCTGAGATGTATGAATCCATGTGGAAATTTCAAATGCATCCATTTTCCTTGAAACCATATTGTAGAAGTCATCATTGCGAGTCTTGCCAAGGTCAAGCAAGAGGTACCTGAAGTAAAAGAGCATAATAAAAATAATTCTGCACCTTTCAAAAGGCATACAAGTCTAGGCTTAGCCTAGATAGGCTGTCCCATTTCTTCTTTGCTGGTTGCCTAATTATTAAAGTCCTTCAATAATGAAAATAATCATTAGGAAATTATTTCTTGTGTAGTGAAGAAGACATTCTAACACATAATGCTTTAATAATCATCAGAATTAAGATTCAGCTTTGCACAATGAAACGTTATCAGAACCTTTGCAGAAATCCAGTCGCATTGATTATCTATATCTAGGAGTTTCCAGCTTGTTCCTTCAAATAATTTTCTCGTAGATCAGTCCATATATATTATATATATGTTCATTAAATATATACTTGTCTTGTATATTTTCTTGTATTCACAGACAAATACTTAGAGAGATTGGATGTGTCTTCACATCCTTAATTCCTTGGTGCAATTGTGTATAGCTACAAAGCACAGCAGTAAAATAGATATGCAATCAAATAGGAGATGTCTACTAAGTTACAAGCATGATGCAAATGAAGTTCACTACAAAAATATTCCAGCTCTTTTTGTGCTACATGAAGCCTCAGGCTTCTTTCCGTGTATCTGATGTATTTGAGAACTATTGTTTGCTGCAGATGTGACCCAGCTTTCTTGGCATGAAGCAGAAGGTTCCTTAAATCAGTAGCATTACTGAGCTACACTACCTCCTTCCAGTGGGAGAAAGGAAAACACAGAAAGACCAGAGAGGTAGAAATTAATGGAAGAAAAGAAATACACAAGAGAAAGAAAAAGCAAAATTGAAAAATAATCAAATGCTTAGAAGAAAAAANTAAAAAAAAAAAAAAAAAAAAAAAGAAAATAGATAATAAGAACATCAGCAGCAGGACTAGCAGGATGCTGAGATCTCACTAGTGCACATATACAGAGAAAAGATGTCCGGAACATCATGGACAAGCTCTGCCTGCAAAAGCAGGCAAAAAAAAAATCTTACTGAAGAAACAGACACAAGTACACAGTTTTCTGCCATTTTCAGTGACTCCTTGTCAATGACAACCTAGTAAACTGATCATTTTTATATGCTATTTAAGGCAGTAAGAACCAATGGTTGACTGTACATGACTCAATGTTACGCACTGCACCTACTTAATTACAGGACATAGACTCGAAGGAAATAAAAATGACCCTGTGGCTTGTTGCTGAGTCCAGAGTGAGTCACAACAGCTGGTTTTGTGTGCAGCTGTATTTCAAGGGGATAAGCAATTTCAACGACTTAGTTTTGTTGTAGCCAGGACCTTGAGAGTTTTTGCACTGTGAAATTCAGGATTACAGATCTTCAGATTACAGTTTCTCACTGTCTGTCTTTATTTTTGAAGCGTTTTGGATCTACACTAATAAAAGAGAAAATAAATGCTGCCAAAACACATCCCCTAGACTAGAACTTTAAAAAAAAAAAGAAAAGAGGAAGTAAAGAAGTAGTTAAAATATACCTTTTGTACTTATGTAATTTTCTTTTTTCAGCTTTCAAGTGGGAACGCTCCTTACAGGCAATATTGAATCATCTATATAAAGCTTAAAGCTACATTTTAGACCACCTAATATTGCAGAAGGCAACTCATCTGAGAGTTAGGGAGACCAAGGTTTAAAGCCTCTGATTGGATCAATTCAGAACAGAAACCCAACCTGCCTCTGAAAGAGTGGGTAAATATTCCAACCATTGTGCTACTGAGTAATTTACAATTCCTGTCCCTACCAATGATCTTTTAATTTTTATAAAAGTTTAAATAACTTCCTTGGAGAGACTCATACTGTAGAATATGGAGTTACGAACTTAAAATGAGTCCTGAGTTAAAGCCAAGGCAATCAGGGATTTAAACTTTATTTTCTCACATACCAAAAGAATTCCTTAACTGCTAACCATTGTGCTAACTTCTGTTTTGACATCCTTCTCACCTCTCTTTTCCTCTACTGGGCACACAAAACAATTACAGTAATTCAGAAGAAGAATGAATTTTGACTAATCAGAATTTTCCACACATTGCACCACTCCCCCCTGTGTGAGAGTAAATTTTCCTTATTCTCTCTTTTTGTCCTATCTTCTTCCCCTAATATGCACACATTAAAACAGAGATCAGGATTGCAGGTAGTGGAAGCACATAACAGACACCAGAGCAAACCCAGACTGGTAGAATAAAGCTGACTTAGGGAAAAAAACACACCTAAATGAAAGTTTGCATTCTACATTTCAGCTCTACAATGAAGCTGTAACAATGTCAGAACTGTGTTATTATCACCTCTCATTTGGCCCATTTGACACATCTTGATTTTAAGTAAATGTAAGATGCAAAATGCTTTTACATCAGCCAAAACCAAAATAAATGCATTGGTCTCACGGCAGTACAGATCTACTCTGGTACCCAGAATATATATAAATACTGCATATTAAAAAAAAAAGTACTCTATCATTTCACAAGAGAAGCATTTTATTTGCTGTAACAAATTACTAATCTGAGAGATTGCAGACAGAGTCATGTTTACAAGGTTCATACTATTTCCTTGTTCTTTTGTGCTGTCTGGGCAGCGAGATATAATTCATGATTTCTTTTTATCTGTCTGTAATAGCAGTGCAGTAAATTAAATCTGGGGTTATTTTAGCCAATCATAAATCCTGATTAGTTGCAGTCTAATTAAGGAATAATGAATGGGGAAGTGACAAATTTCCTCTTCCTCATTTTTTTTTGTAATTAGAACGCATACTGCACATCAATCAAATAATCTACCCTATTAAAAATCACAAACTTTTTTTTGGAACCCAAGTGTTGTTTTGTTGGCAGGAGCATTTATCAGGTTTTATGGCCAGCTGTCAAGAAATCATAGAGTACCAACATTAAGCTATCTATCTGATAAATATCTTCAAGGAAAGATGAAAAATAATCTGCCTTAGCTGTTACAAGAATGATGAAACAGCATCCAGGCTTTTCACTAAGTGTAGAAGAGGGTCAAGCCTTGATGTTAAAATAATTATTTAGGTTGTCAGACAACAGCTAGGGCCTAATAATTCTTCCAAGCTCTTAAATTTGTACAATTTAGTCTGTGGTGTCACTTGTACTCCTCCAAGTCTTGATCTGGAGTGAAGAAGCAATAGAAAAAACTGAGTGCTGAATAAACTAGAGGTGAAAACCTCTATAAAGAAGACGGATAAACACAACTTTCCACATTATTAAGTTCACAAGCAACAGATAAAACATACTTTCAGGGTTTAAGTCTTACACAGAAAATGTGAGCTAAGGTACTATTAAATAAGAGGGTTAAAGAATGTTCAAAACAAAGAGATTTGCTTTTTAGAGAAAACAGGGGGCAAAATACAAAATATAATGTAGCAAAAAAATTGACCAGTTGGAATATTTTTGTTGATCTTGCATGACAGAGACAGTTCATTTTTACAGTCTTGCTTTTTTTTGCCTTTTTTTTTTTTTAATGGGACTGCTTCTACTCCCTGTATTCTCCACGCTGTTCCACCAACATTCTCCTTAGTGAATAAGACTGACAAGGCCATGAAACATTACATGGAGGGACACAGAAATAGTGTTTCTGCTTTTCAGTAAGGAGCATGAGGCAACAACTCTAGTGTCATGCAATGGTTTTGAATTAATTGCCTTCAGTTTTTAGTGTTTGGCAGCAGAATATTTTGTTTCAACTATGTTTCAACTATTTATTTATTTATTTATTTTCTAGGAAAGCAAATTCTGTTTGCAAAAATTATTTCTTCAGCTACAAATCAAATTCTAAATAGAAAAACATTTCTCTCAGGAAGGTTTTGACCAGGGTTCCTACAGCTCATCCCAAGGCTGAAAAAACTGACTCATTCTGAGGAATACACAAAATAATTCTCTTTTCATTTTCCCATATATGAAAGCTGAACCATCACATCTATACATTCACTTAGTATTAGATAACATTTGGACCACCATGATTTTATGATTCCACTGGTTTAATTTCACTTTTTTAAAAAAAAAATAATCTTGTTATACCAACATCTATTGTTGCAACTGTGTAAGTTTAACAGAGGAAGAAAAATTTCAAAATAAGAAGAAATTGTGCCATACAATATGGAAGTACAGGGCACCAGGACTAGATGCCTAGTATCAAAAATGAGCTAAACCAAAAAAATTAATTTACATTACCTACAACACTAGTGCTAACTAGCCCCACATATGACATAAACAAATGAGTAAATTAAATTGAAATTATACAATGATACTGGTCATCAGAAAAGCACTATTGTTAAATAGTGACTGAAGCGTTTTCTTCTCTCTTATTCACTCCTTTTACCAATATATCATGACAGCAAGTTCTTCTTAGAACTGTTAAATTACATCTGAGGCAGAAATAACATTTCCCATGCAATTTTAAATTAACTGGGCAGGAAAACGTAATGTTATAATTCTAAACTAAGTTCACAAAAGTTTGAAAAGTCTATTTTACATAGAGGAAAAAGCTCATGACATAAAGAAAATTGCGGGAGAAGCTGTGAGAGGAAGATTCTTTTCCTGTCAGGTGTTCTGTCTAAGAGTAGGATTTAATGAGCTTCCCATGACAGGGGTAAATCTACATGTCTGTGGGTATTTAGGTAAGACACAGGCAAGAGATATTTGACAGATTCCAAAGCAAAGCTTTCCACTTTGCACTTGACATAAAAAGCATCATTTCTTGCTTTGCAGTGCTTCTTACCGGGGTTCAGCCTCTATATAATGTTTTAACTTAAGCCCTCAAAAAAATCAGAGTACTTTGCTTCTGCTTGAGAGCTAGAATGCCACAGAAGGATATTGTGGCCCTAAATTCTCTAAGGATCTTTGTTTCCCATTTAAAATATCAAGATATGAAAACATGAACCCTAATTCTATCATATCAAAGACAATAAAAAGAATAATGGTTTAAGTATGTACATATTTTCACACGAGAAATAAACAAGTTCACAAATTCCTATGTAGATATTTTAGAGTGGTACCATTTACAATTCCTTCTTTCCAGGGATGGATTCCACTGGTCTACATGAAAAATAACAATAGAACCAGGAGTTTGTTTCACGACATGTTTTCATTGTGCTGTTTTCCATGTGAAGAAAATAAGGATACAGTGATACAGATATGCCACATTATATTTACATATTGAACATAAAAATAAAATGGAAAAATCTTATGCTTTAGCATTACACCTGGCAGTCAGCTTAATCTACACTTTTCAGCATAAATGCAAACTTTGAAATCTTGAAGTGTCTTAATGTTTCATTGCAAAAAATCACTCTGCTGTAAAATTAGTAGATAATAGTAACAACTATGGTTATGGTTTGAGTGAAAATCTTTGCTTTGCTGTGCTTGCAAAAAAGCACACATGTTCCTGTTATTAGTCCATTGAGCTAGAAGGATGGGTCATTGTATTTAGATTAGAAACTAAATCTGTATGTTTCTTGGATACAATTAAAACACCAAGATTTTTTTTGGATAAATTCATCACTAGTAATGGGATCTGCGAAGGAGAGAGAATGACCTTGGATTTGGTCTTTGGAAATGGTGAGTTTGAACATCCTTTCAAATTTCAATAAGCCCCGCATGCTTAAGTGGGAAAACATTGGACAGAAATAAAATTGCATGAGTTTAAGCTTCCAAAAGAAGGAATACAATATTGATCCTCAAAAATCATTATACTGTGGATGCAAGGGGAGGAAAAAGGAAGAAAATCTCTTTCTACAAATGCTTCAGGCAGCTATCACACGAGACTTTCAAGTCCTAAATTTGCTGCAACACTCAGCAAATTAAAATACATAAAACTTTTCAGAATTCTAATGTAGTACACATTTCAAAAGCCATTTTTCACTATCTGAATGTGAGTATATACCACTAAGCAGCTGGGAAACCTAATTTAGGTTTGAAATCTGCTTACAGTTTTAAGATCCTTGGCACTATTTCTGGGGAGGTCCTTGTATAATACTTCTAAAGCAAAATAAAAATGTTATATAATGAGAGCCAAATATATGAAATATTTTAAGTGCCCATCATTTTACCATATAACATGCCAAACAGGTCAACACAGCAGTATTATTTCAATCACAATTCTGTTTCTAATGCCTGATTTGAACAACAAACTTCCTCCACAGTATCTAAAGTCCTTAAGAAATGTGTTTATGGGTGGATGAGAAAAAGTCAAATGGGTTAAAAAAGCCCGTATTTTTAAACATTTCTTCACCACTTGATGCTGTTGAATGTGACTGTTTGCTAAAGTGTAGAAGCAGAGAAAATGGAAGAAACAATGCTAACAGGTACTTTCAAGTTAGATTTTTTTCACAGTCAGTGGCTTTCCTTAGAAAAAATGTTCTTTAACTGAGTGAAACTATTATATCTCCTTAGTGACAGAAGCTGTTGGAGAATCTTTAAATTCAGTTACAAGAAAATTCTTTTCCTTGAAGAACAGTATTATTTCTTATGGCAATTTCTTCTGTATCTAGGTTGCATGTATAGTTGGTAGAAAACAAAGTTCATCTTTTTAATTTCCATAGGTCTTATATCTTTGTATAAAAATAAATAAGGAAATTATTGCTCTACCCATTCATGTTTTAGCTGTACTGTATATTAACTAGGAGTGGTTTATGTCTAGGAGAGTTTAGAACTAGTGAGGTTTATGACAGTTTTATTGGAAGCATTTATGGATATTTAGAGTTTGTCAGCAGCTGAACCAGTGGGCAGCCTGATGGTCATTCAGCATAAACACAGGGGTAGAGTGAGAAAACCCAGACCATGCCCAAAAACAAGAAATAAAAATAGACCTTAAGAGCATTGCACAAACATTTACAATCACAGCCAAAATATCTTCTCATCCTATCACTTAGAATGTTTTGAATTGCTATGCCTAAGTGACAACAATTCTTCAGTGTAAATGACAACGTGGCAACACTGGGAGAAAAAATTATGTTGATACTTGCCATGTAGTCACAACTAGAAAACATATCCTTTTCTTCCCTTCTCAGTGTAGCTACCAGGCTGATTCTCTCCTGTGGCGAACTGCAGGAGAACATAGTATTGATGTGTTTTTCCTGTTGGAAATTGCTCCATCCTCATGTTAGAAATTCATGCTGTGAGAGGGTAGACAGGGGAAAGTCATAAGGCACTTGACTTGTAAATAATCTGTCACAGCAGGTCAGGGCCAGCTAACTTTCCTCACCAAAATGAAGGAAAAAGAAAGAAGCAAGAGACAGGGAGAGACAGACCTGATTTCTGCAAATGTCCAGCCCGTCTGCTCAGCCAGATGGCCAATTGAATCACAAGAGGAAGGTGTCACAGAGAAGCCTGAGACTTCCCTGCTTTATCATGCTCTAGCCAAAAATAATAATTCAACAGCATCCAACAGAATCCTAAAGGCTTTGTGTACTAGCACACTGAGCTTTCCTGTAATCACTGTAATATCTTCAGGAACAAGGGGTGGCATAAATCATTATTTGGATGTGATAACATGACCCATACAAACATTAGGGGATAATGGGGAAGTCTGCACTCTGCAAATCGAATCACACCATGATCCATCATTAACCTAAGTGAGCTATTGCTTTATTGAAGTAGCCCTGTAAATGAATAGGTCACAGTCTATTTAAAAGCTGGGAGATTTGCTAACGCTCCAAGGTCTTATGTTTTATCAGAGCATACAGCCTGAGTACAACTGAGATTCTAAGTGTGTCTTTAAAGGATAGGTAGGAATGAAGGGATAACCTAAGATTTAGACTTGAATAATTTCAAAATACTCCATTAAAATGCTTACCTGCACACATATAGAAAGATATTCTTATGTGTCTCAATTTTAAAGATGAAATAAAATAATCACAAATTTAAGTTTTTTTGTTTTTTTTTTTTCTGTTGTTCCTCATGAACTTTCATAGTGCAAGGAGTAAAGACTTTGGGACTGTAGAAAATTAATGCACTTCCAGTCATTCTGAATCAGCACTACATGACAAATTAACATTGTCCTTCAGAAAAGAGCTTCAAAATTCAGAATTAAGACAATTAATTGCTACTTTAGGAACTCTGGATTTTGCATAGACATAAGTCCAGGTGTTAATACCAGTTCTGCAGTGTTCACTTTTGATAACAGGACTGAACTTCAAAATCACTTAAGACAAACCTTTCAAGGACTCCCAGGACCCTCCTTTTCTTATGGCATCCTGGCAGCTTTATTCAGTTACCCGTGCAACAAGGAAATCTGGATATCCTCTGAGACTGTTGAACCAGAAATGAAGAAGGAAATATTCTCCCCCTAAATACTCCTGAAATCAACTTTAAATCACAAATTATATATCTCCTTACCAGATTATTTTTATAGCTATAATCTTGTAGCAATTATTTGCAATAAGGGAAGGAAATAAATAAATAAATATTTTATTTAAATCACTATACACTAGCAAACCAGTTATGCCTGAAAAAGGTAGGAATGGACATCACACTTGGGAAGAGATCTTCTCGAAGAACTGCATGGATAACTTGGGAGGAGCATATGCCAAAGAACTTGATAAATACTGAGAAAATAATAATTCCTTGAAAACCCTTCTATTTCCTTCTAGGAAGGACAGATAATTAGCTTCTACTTTCTTCACTTTTACTCTGAAAAATTGAGAAATATCTGTGACCCTTTACTGTATCACTCTGTTAAACAGCTCTTCTGAGAATATGTAAGGTGTTTTAAGGGACCGTGTGTTGTAGCACTTTTTGTGAATTCTAGGGCATCCACATAGAGTAACTTTGGTTACATTCCTAAAAGTTTACCAGAATAAATTACTATGCATTACTGTACACTGTTGCTTACTGTTCTTTTGCTAAATCCTTTGTTGGTACATACTTTTATTTTGATAGTCTCAAATTATCTACACATTACCTGCACACTTCCTCAAGACCCTCTGACACCTTCCCCTGATGGACTGAAAGTCACTGGGGTATACTGCTCTTACTGACAAGAGCCAAGTATAAGGGTATGCAATTTTTTTTCTCCAGACATAGCTTCAAGAAGGACATCCATATTCATGTTTAAACAATTCAGTTTACTCCACAGCTGTTAGAAAAAAAACCCAGTGAAACACCTTTCCTGTGCATAATAACGAAGTCCCCGTGAACCACACACAGCCTTTGCAGAATGTGAGATGCTTGAGTAAGCTGCTGCATCAGACCCTACTCTAACTTTGAAGTCTGACTTACACTTGTATTTCTGGAACCTCCCTGATGACATCTATGATTGTCTCTAAAATATGAATAGCATATCAACTTTTATAGGTAGAAGATTTTTACCCTTAAATTGTTAGGGTTTTATGCGGGCCACTGATGAGTTCTTGATTTCTATTTGATCTAGTAATTGAATAAAAATGCATTCTCTCAGTGTAAAAGGACAACTAATAAATTAGGGAAGAATGTACAGAAATCAACTGCTTATGACATGTGCTATGAATACAGGACAAAAAAAGCTGCAACCTATCCTTTGATCATCTCTCTCTCTGTCATAGCCAAACAAATGACGCTGACACCTAATTCATTTTCTTTGGAGTTGCACACTGTAGAAATAATAGTTGCATTGTCCTGAAAAGTTCATTCTTGTCTCCTGACTTATATGGGTGAGCTTTTGGAATCCAAAGTTAGCAATTTTTTTTTTCCTTCTTTATTATATACTGATATTTATTTATAAATAGAATTAGTCTTTGCTCCTATCACCAAGATACTATGCTATCAGATGAAAGAGAGAATGAATATCAGTATTTCATAGAAATGTAGATTGGTTAAGATTGGAAGGGACCTTAAAGATTATCTAGATCCAAAACCCCTGCAATGGGCACGAATGTCCACTAGACCAGATTGCTCAAAGCCCCATCCAACCTGGCCTCAAGCACTTTGAAGGATGGGGCACCCACAGCCTCTCTGGACAACCTGTGCCAGTGTCTCACTTTTCTCAAAGCTAAGGAATTTCTTCCTAACATATAATTTCAATCTCTCTTCTTTTAGAAGATTCTTTCAGAACATTCTCCCACCCCCTATCAATATCTGCCCATAGAAACAGTCACTGTCCCTCTTTTAATAGGCCCCCTTTAAGTACTGAAAAGCTGCTAAAGGTCATCGATGGAGCCTTCTCTTCTCCAGGCTGAGCAACCCCAACTCTCAGCCTGTCTGCATACGAGAGATGCTCCAGCCCTCTGATCATCTTGGTGGCCCTCTTATGGACCCACTCCAACAGGTCTACATGTTTTCTGTGCTGAGGACTCCAGAGCTGGACACAGTACTCAAAATGTGGTCTCACAAGAACAGAGAGAGGGACAATCACCTCCCTCAACCTGCTGGCCACACTTCTTTTTGACGCAGCCCATGATGCATTTGGTTTTCTGGGCTGCAAGCACACATTGCTGTCGAGCTTTCCTCTTACCAATAGCCCAAGTCCTTCTCACAGGGCTGGTTTCAATGAGTTCAACGCCCAGTCTGTACTCATGTTTGGGAATGCCTCAACCCTGTGCAGCACCTTGCACTTGGACTTGTTGAATCACATGGGATTCTCATGGGCCCACTTCCTGAGCTTGCCTGGATGGCATCCTGTCCTTCAGTGTCACTCAGCCTGGGGCCATCTGCAAACTTGCTAATGGCACACTTGATTTCCATATTTATGTCATTGATAAAGTTATTAAAGAGCACTGGTTTCAGCTTCAGGGCTTCTCTAAATCATACCAACAGCAGCTCCCAAAAAGAAGCCCAACCAGCAGGTATGTAATAAGGAGACAGCAACATGAAGGCCATACTCTCTGCCTGGCTAAAGGCCTGCTGTTTGCCAGTCATAGAACAGTACAAGCTTTGTGACTGAGGGAGTCTCCAGCCAAGGTTAAGCCAGATTTATTCCCGCTCTGTGCTCCTAAAGACGCTAGAGAATCAACCTAGCCAAAAAACTAGCTTCAAAGCAAATTTCTACAGGAATAAATAATTACTACTGGAATACAACATGAAAGATTTTGATGAATCAAGCAAGATTGTCATGCTTGTTCATTGAGCTGTCTCTTCAGTGAATCATGCAGCTTTATTTCTCTGACAAAGACCAGAACTAGGGCTATTTCCATCAATGACAGGAAAATTGAAGCAAAGAGCTTCTATTTAACTTTAGATAGGTTTTATTTCTCTTCTTCTACCTTTGTATTATTTCCCTATCTACCGTCATTAGTTGTTATTATGCAGTTCAATTCATCAGATAATTAACACATTATTCATGAGACCCATTTTGTTATTTTGAAGTGTTTTCCTGTGGCTGAAGTAATTTTCAAGGTTCATCTCCAATTCCACGAAAGTCCTGTTGTTTTTCATTCCGTTGTCAAAGTTTTCAGTGGTTTATAAGAAAGACATAATATACAGAACAGAACTGAAAAAAGAGACTATTTCTGTGAGTGAAGACATTGCACAGTCTACCACCTCTGACTCTGCTACTAGAGGACAGATGTTTGGGAAAAAAAAAAATCTGTCATTTGGTAACCGACAGTGGGAATTAAAAGGCAGTAAGTGCAACAGGAGTGTCTACATTGAAGCGGTGGTCAGGACATCTCAATTTTATAGTAGATATTAAGAACATATGTGCTGAGACAAAGCAGAGAATAAACACAAAGCAAAAGAAAAAGCAGCAAAATATTTGTTAAAAGACTTCAAAAAGGAGGTATAACAAGCTATGACAAGTTCACTTGATTTGTCAGGGAAATGCAATCCTTTTTCTGGAGTTTGGCAAAGTAGCACTTTCAGAATACTTCACAATTGGTTTCACTGAATAGAAGAAAACAAATCAGCCAAGATAAAACAATAAAGAACAATGAAATTAGGCAAGAGGATCTTTTTAAAATGAAGAGCCAAAAATATTATGTCTTACCCCTGTTTTATTCAATCGCAATGTAAGTTTTTCAGTGATGAAAGGCAAATAATATCTTGTCTCAGGTAAAAAGAGTACTTTCTTTAGCAGACAGCTTGTTAGAACCATACTGACATAGAAGGGAATTATCTCTACATATTAGTCAGACTCTTAAGTGGCATTCTAAAAAGAGATAGACTTAACCATCTTTCTGAAATTTAGGTCTCTGTGCAGCAAATTGTATTAATGAGGGATGACAGAATCTGTACACTTTTACCTTAATTTTCCCTTAAGAAGTAAGCACACTGTCATATTTAGACTCTGAAATCTGAGAGTATCACATTAGAAAATAACACATACCTGAAAATATACCCCAACTTTTTTTCCACTACTATGACACAATCACTTATAAGTATTGTACAGCTCCTAAATGCAGGCCAGTAGCAGTGAATAAACTGAGAGAAACCAATGTATCACAGCAGACTGTAGACATTTTTCCATATCAAAGACTCTTCTAAAAGTGAAATCTAGAGCTGAAAAGAGGTGTCATCTCTTATAATAGACATTATACTTCAGTTCCTTTAGTGAACAGTCAAGTACCTAAGAAAATGCAAAGATCACATGGTATTTTTCATAATGCAGTTATAAAACATAACACTTGAGAACATACACCTTCTTAGTAGCATTTATCTATTCGTTGCCAGCCTGAACCATAATCCATTTCTTGCAATACCTTCAACTCAATGTGCTATACAAACTCAAATCACGTTCACATTTTAAAATGTCTTATAAAAATTACTTCATTTAAAGGGCATGTATAAACACACACAAACTGATGTATACATAAAAATGCTTTAAGTGGAGGCATTTTTATGAGTCACTTAAAAGAAGAACAATATTTGGCTTCATAACAATTTTCACATTCAAGATACCTAAAAGTGCTCTGCAAATTAATTGCCTGGAAACCAACAAAGATACTGATGCTGTAAGTAAATACATATGATTTGAAGGGGAGCAGACAAATGCAGCAGTATTAGAGTTTCTTCTCTTAACATGTGAATAGAAAGCCATGGTTAAATTAAGAAAAATCAAAGACATTATGGCATCAGCTTTAACTCTTTTTTGTGTTTCTCTTCAGTGTTCTTTAATTAGGAGTCTTTAATAAATAGGTTCAAATACATAAGCTGTCAGAAATGAATGACAGTGTGGAAATAAGATTAAAATATGGCTGTTCCACTCAGCAACATACTGGGAAAAAAAAAAGTATATTTAATTGTTTAAAACAATTCACACTAGAATGGAACTGTTTCTTTTCTAGCCTTTCAAAACATGTTTAATAACTCCAGCAGAACTGTCATCAATTTGCTTGTATTTGACTTTGTATTTATAGTTTATCATAGAATTGATAAAGTTGGAAGAGAGGTCTAAAATCACGAAGTCCAACCACTAAAATAGTTCTGCCATGCTCACTACCAAACCACGTCAGAATGTGACACATCCACATGTTTTTTGAACTCATCCAGGGGTGACCATTCCACCAGTTCCTTAGACAGCCTATCTCAATTATCTGACCATGCTCTCAGGGAAGAAACTTTCCCTAATATCCAATCTAAAGCTTCCCTGGTGCACCTAGAGGCTGTTTTCTCTGTCCTGTCACATGTTGACTGGGTGAAGAGACCAACCCCATCTGGCTTCAGCCTCCTTTCAGGCAGTTGTAGAGAGTGATAAGGTCTCCCCTGAGACTCCTTTTCTCCAGGCTAAAGAACCTCTGCTCTCTCATAAAACTCTCACTGCTCCTCATAAAACTTGTGCTGCAAAGCCTTCAGCTGCTTCGTTGACCTTTTCTGGACACACATATAGTTCAGTACATATGCACAGACACATATCGCTGTTTATCAATATCAATAAAAATATTCTGAAAACAGTGTGGTATTCCTAAAAGGAGAGATGCTCAACAGCAATATGTATATGCAATCATTTTTCAAAGCCTTATGACTGTGAACGGGAATACTGCTGTAACTTAATCAAAATGTCAGCTGTCATCACAAAATTATTGCACACAGTACTCAGTATAATACTTACACTATTAAATAATAACGTAAGTACTACTAATAATAAATAATGTTGTCTGGTAATGAAGTATAAGCAATCAAGGCAAAGGTTATAGTAAACTTTGAATATTTTTATAAATACCAGTGTATGTTGTTGGAATCACAAGTAGAGTATATGACGAAAATAAAGATTTTAAAATAAATATATCCAAAGTTGAAATATATTATTTTTCTTTGCTGTTTCAGACTATTTTATTATAGCCAGAAAATAAGGAAAATAGTTGTAATGAGCACACGCACTCTCTCACAATCTTTAACAGCCTAAGGATAATTAAAAGCAATGCATTCCAGAGCAAAAGGTATGAGATCCCTCTGGGCAGACACTGTCGTGAAGAGATGTATGTTCAGAAATTCCCTTTAGATGGCTCTCTCAAGAAAGCTGGTATTTACGATGTTATGCCTAATGAGAAAACTGTGCTCCAAATAATCTTTCTTGCTATAATTTAAGACTCAGTCATCGCAGAGGAAATGATGAGTGTTTTGCCCGTTTTTCAGCAGGGCAGGTGAGGAGAGCCCTGCTCCCCACCAATGAGGTGTTTTCAGTGGCTGTCTCCTACACCCAGCACCAGGCTTGTGCCCACCCCCAAGTCTCTTCTTCATTCATTACACGAAGGCAGCACAGTGTCCCACCCTGACCTTATCTGCTCTCTTCTACTGTAAGACTTCACATTGCATGTCCTCGTCAGAATAATTTAGGAAAGTTAATATGGCACTAGCACATCCTCTGAACATATTAAAGGCAATTTACCTGAGCTGTGGGCAATTATAAGAATATTTGAAAAATTTGACAAGGATCCTTTGCACAGTTTAAGTCACTCTGTTCTCTAATTCTGTGATGACTGTTTAAATACTTACTTAAGCACAACTTTGCAACTTTTTATGAAACATTTATAACCAAACTTTTAAGATACTGTGGTAGTAGTATCCAGATAAGGACAAAAACATCATGACATTTTCCTATTGCACAGGTGTGAAAAATTTCTAAAACCTTCTCTTATACAAAGTATTTAAAATAATGTGAATAATGAAAAAGCTGTCAGTCTCAAGCCTTTCCTAATTAAGGAAAAGTAATTTAGGAATTTGTTAACCTATAAAATTTTTTAATCACCTCAAGCACCACTATTGAACTAATGGGTTATTTAAGGTTGAAAGAAAACAAAATAAGCATTTGCTTTCCTTCTGAATATTGATTACAAGTCATGTTTTTCTTTGGAATAACAAAACTCCAACTGATGGGTACAAAACGAGAAACTGCATGCAGTAAAAAAACTGTAGCCTTTATATTTTATTCTGTTATCTATTCTCTATTGCACGTCATTGCAACTGAAATATTATTTCTTCTTATATATTAAGAAGAAAAAACTAAAAAAACTATTGAACACTTCGAGGGAATTCTATGTATTATGAATAGAAATTGTGGGAGATCCCTCCAGCACAGAGGGTAAACAAACACCAGAGACCTGACATTCAGAACAGTTGGGAGGAAGGGGGGCAGGACTGGCCCAAATTAATCAAAATAAAGGAAGCTTGTGGATGAATGTCATCTCTGGGATACATGCAAGAAAGACAAATTTGCTTATAAAACAGTCTTTTCAAAACACAGTATTCCGTTTATTGCTTCCCCAAAGGAGAATCTGTTCCCCCTACTGACTCCCAGAGGGGCCTCAATCTCTAAAAAGAGCAACATCAGGGAACTAGTTTGATGAGTTATCTTGGAAGACTTGGGTCTGCATGCTGGTATGTTCCGGAGCACTCAAATCAGTTTACTAATTGCTTATGACTTCTGCAGTGTAACCATTGGCTTTTAGATTTGGGAAAACATTTTGCAAGAAGCTTTGAAACCTCTTGAAAACACACTGTGATCAATGAAAGGTTTAACATGTTCACAAGACCGAAATAAAGACATCCTGACAAATTTGTTCATTTCATAAAAGCATGGTTTCATGGAAATATTATAATACTGATTTACTTTGAATCTGAAATGCAATCACATACACAGCAAAAGGTGCATTATAATAAGACCTACTTAGTATTCTTGAATTGTTCATGTTTTGCTATTTGTATTTGAATTTGAAAATAGAAGAAGAAATACCAGTAACCTCAACCATTCATTGATGCTATCCAGCATCCTATTTAGCTCTGCGCAGATATTTGCAGATACAGACAAAAACCCAGTTAACCGTCACTCAATGAACACAGAAATTTGCACCATGTCCATCATCACCACCACACCATAGCATGCTTTGAAATGAGTATTGAAAAGGCAAAAAACATGTATCCTCTTTACTCTAGATTAAATATTAAGAATTGAAATACCAAAGCCACATAGCCATTCACATCAAAAGATGATGTGAAATACTCAAGGTAAGTACCTTCACACATCGCTGTCATAGGCACACTTGCAGCATGATTTATAATTCAGAGCAAAACCCACTATTAAAACGTTTGTATAAAGATTATGCATGTCATACTGTTCATCACATGACTAATTTGTAGATCAGTTTGAAACATTTTAATGATAAATCATGGATCACATTTGAAAATCTTGTGTCAGGGCTAAATTTTATTTGTCACCACTAATGTTTTTCTGAAGAGCCCTTTTTTGTTTGTTTGCTTTAAGGGAGGAGGCTGCTCAGGTGTTTTCAAAGTTGTTTCAAGTCGAATTCACATTCCTTACCTTCTTTCTTTTAATTGAACCCTATTACTTTAAATGTCAATGCTGCAGAAATCCATCCCCCCCCGCCCCCCCACTCACACATACACACAGAGTACTGACCGAATTAAAAAAAAAAAAATTAAAAAATGCGTACATAAAAACCAGAAAATACATTTCCAGTCCCACGAGTTTCACACCATCTCTTAGCTATTTTTTCCCTTTTAAGTGAGTGCGCAGTTTGGCACGCCGTATTTTCCCTTCTATCAGCCCTGATCTCGGCAGCACAGCAGAAGTGTCTGCACCCACACACACCTCTGTGCCACCCAGGCACCTGTGTCTCCCGGAGCCGCTGCCCGACCCCAGGGAGGGCTGGGCGCCTGCAGAGCGCCAAGGGGAAGGTGCAGCTCCTTCCTCCCCCTCCGCTTCTCCCTCTCCCTTTGGGCACTGCGGACTCGCACACTTTGTTCGGAACTTATGGAAGTTTTGCGATGCCAGACCGGGATGAGCAGGGAACAGAGGCTGCTAAACCCGCACGCTCGGGCTTTGCTCGCCCTCTCCCCTGCCGCGGCTCCGCGGAGGCAGTGTCCGTCCCTCGGTGCCCGCTCCAGGGGCCCCCCACCACAGCCCCGGCCACCGCCGTGCCATCCCGGCCTCTCCGCCTCCCCCTTGCCGGGAAAAGCCGCCTTACCTGCTACATGGAGCTGCAGCAGCACTAGGCAGACCAGCGGCAGCAGCGACCACAGCGGCAGCACCTCGCTCGCTCAATCGCTGTAGCAACAAACTGCCCTTTCTCGCGTTCCCCTTCATTCACAAAGGATGGCGCGGGCAGCAAAAGCAGGTAGAAACCACTTTCTTACTGGAAGAGGTTGGTTCCCTTCTCAGATACGACTGAGCCGCTCTCGGAGGCTCCCTACACATTTACCCTTCAGATCAATACCGCACTTGAGCAGCAGCCTGAGCTCAGCTGCAGCTGATAGAGAGCAGCCAATTGGTATTGAGGATTCCCTTTCGGTAACTCCCTCCCACAAAAATACACCGTCTGCATTTGAAATTTTCTGAGTTGTGAAAAGTAGTTTTAACCCCTTGCTTGAAAACCACCTTGGGCTTTTGGAGCTCCAGATAATCTCATCTTTCATTTTTGCACTAAAAAAAAAAAAAAAAAAAAAAAAAAAAAAAAAAAAAAAAAAAAAAAAAAAAAAAAAAAAAAAAAAAAAAAAAAAAAAAAAAAAAAAAAAAAAAAAAAAAAAAAAAAAAAAAAAAAAAAAAAAAAAAA